>OY743173.1:14829948-15457948 GCA_963555705.1 Ligustrum vulgare | reverse complement strand
TTCGAAGAACAAATAATACAAGATATGCACCATTTATATATGTTTGGTAAACATATTCGATATTACACTGATTTACAGTTGAATTAATTAAATGCAGTATCAATATAATTATAATGTTCCAATGAGGGAGAGCTAATATACGCAATACTCTTTTTTCCTTAGTCGAGGTTTTGTCCCACGAGGCTTTTCTAGCAAGATTTTTAATGAGGTAGCTGTCATCAATATCTATTGATATACTCTTCTATACGAAACTCCTGAGGAGATCAAGATATGAATGATTCAATAGAAATTGAATCAGGGGGAGTAGCTGTACTATTTTTCCTTCGTTCAAATTTTTTTCCACTGGGTTTTTCTGACAAGATTTTAATGAGGCAGCATCAAAATACTCTAGAATTTCAACAAATCTACTTCAGTGACAATGAAGCTGATTTATCTACAAAAGCACCATCAACATCTACATTCAAGAAACCAGTTCACAAGATTGGGATACATCAACTCGATTATTTACAACGATCAACACTAGGGGGGAGTAGATGTACTCTTTTTTCTTAGCTAAGGTTTTGTCCCATTGGGTTTTCCTGACGAGGTTTTAACGAGGCAACATTCATCTTAATACTCCAAGAATAACTGTACTCTTTTTCCTTCGTTTGATATTTTTGTCCAATTGGGTTTTTATCAAACAAGGTTTTAACGAGACATATATTTTGTAATATCATATGTCATTCAAGGGGGAGTGTTGTAAATATTATATTGTATTAGTGAATGACAGTTGTACCCTTAAAACCTTAGGTATTATTACCTTATGTATCCCTTATTCTCCCTATATATATGGGGGCTTTGATTCATAATAATATACAAGTTTATTTACCTCTTTATTTTCTTCTCTCTTTCTCTCTATTTCATAACAATTTTAAGTTAACATACTATGGGTAAAAATGTCTTTTAACATTTTAATATGTTTTTCTATTTATATTATTTTCTTACTTTTGGTCAAATGCCAAACAAACAAATGTTTTATCTGTGAGATCCATCCCAACTAATTCCCCTAAAATTAATGAGCGACCACTGATTTTCATATCGGTTACTATTTAACAATCCAAATTTAAATTTAAAATTAAAAGGTTTCCCAATGCTCAATCAAATTTCTACCAAATAACTCATCCACCACTTAACGGCCAAATCTTTAAATCTGTTAACAAATTGTCCAACATGGCAGACAAATTTCTAATGTGGCACTTGAAGTGTCAAAATATAATTTAGCTAGTTTTTTTCTTTCTCCAAACAAGCCCTTAAAGACCGTTTTCTTCATTTTCGAACAGTAACCTGACTTCCTTCCACATTTGAAGCTTCTAATTTTGAATCACAAGAAAATATCTCGTCTGATTTCGATTTTCAAGTAGAACATCTATGCTACAACTCAATTTCTCAACGTGGACACCCTCAAATTCTTGCTTTCCTTCCACAATTTAAGCTTCAAGTAGGTAACTTCTTATTTGGGATTTCTTGTTCAAATAAAGTGAATTCAAGGAATTTGAGATTTCGGTAATGGGTTTATAAACCCATTTATAATCCGTCCAATTTCCCATACAACTTTTTAACCACACACATTTTTCCTATCCAATTTTTAATCTCACATCCACCTCGAGATCTGAGAAAAAAAACTTATTATAATCACTCCTAAATCCTCCGAACATATGCTTAATACTTGTTGATTAAATAGTTGGTGTTCTTTGGTATGTTGTTGTGTTTTATTTTTGGGCTCTTACATGTCCTTAATTGAATCATTACAGCTTGGTTCATAACATCCTTAAGATGTTTGTGAAATTTCCTGAACTTGATTTCTACGTTAATTTGCATTGGTTTGTTTGGATTTATATTTCATCAACTAATGAAGGATTTAATCTCTACATATCTTCATATTCAGGTCACAACATTAACAACAAAACAAGAACATCATCTATTAAAGCTTGGGCTTGCAAGTCCCAGCTCTGGAACCAGTAAGAAGCAAATGAGCTACTCAATGTGCTCTGAACTTTCCTGTTGTTGTAGCATCAAAAGAGATAGAAGTTGGTTAATATGTCATATATAGAGAAAGAAGTTCAAAAGAGACGCAAATCAAGTTTTAATAGGATGGATAATCTGTCATGTGATGTAATGTTTAGTTGGATAGGTGCTGGTTGAATCGTTACTTGTTCATTACATTCGAAGTTGGTTGTTGATGGTGTAACTTGGTTGTATGTCCTATATTATGTTGAATAAATGAGAAATATTCTTTAGCATTCCTAATGTGATCACTTGTATTGTGCTATTGTTTTCATAATCGGTCATGTTGAATAACTTATCACGTGGGCAATTAGGTGCCATTCTGGTTTGAACAACACAGTCTGCTACATAATTCTGGTGCACAATTAATGACACCGTATTTTGGTTGATCAGCACAATTAAAAGCAAACATGAATTACATAATTGCAATATAATTATAACCAAAAAGCATTAAATAAAAAATCTCAAAACAAGCCCCAAATTGTTCTTGTTTGATGCAAAATATTCAAACAAGCTTTACAAAATCCTAACATCTCCAAAACAAAAAAGAGGCAAAAAATGAAAACGTCCTATTAAGTTCACATGACGGTTGGCAGTTTTTGGAGGAACAAAAGGCTACATCGATCTAGCCATTCTCCGTTGTTTGTTTGACCTTTTCTATCTTTTTCACATCCTCTTGTTGTTGCATTTGCTCCAAATCTTCGATCATTTAGTTCAAGCCCATTGATTCTAGATCTATAGCTGGTCCAACGTAACATGCTCTGACAAGTAAATTCCAGGAGTTGGCATAAATTGAAAGTTGGAAGGTGGTGGCTCATCGTCTACTATAGGGTTTTTGTTCCTTGATCTTCGAGGTTGAAGCTTAAGCTGGATGCATTCATCTGGAATGGTAGTCTCTATACAATTAGGAAGCCAATCCCGTGCAAAGGAATTTGTGATCTGGCAAGTTATAAATCATTATATGTATTAAAAATGAACAAATGACTCAATATACCTCATTTGGTGCATCTGGCCTATTATGATATCTTTTGTTGTGCCCTTTAGCTTCACATACACTGCAAGTTATAAATGATGATCCTGTCTTCTTCGTGTTTGATATGGCCCCTAAATGTGTAATCAAATCCTCCTCAAATCATCAAACACAACCTTTTTTTATAAGTTTCGGTTCCCACCCGAGGTTTACCTTATGTGTCTCCAAATACCTCTCTGCCACGTATTTAGCAGTGCAATGCCTGTTTGATCTATCTCAAAAGCAACTATGGGTGTAAGTGTAGGACTTCACTTGAATGCAAACCAATTTCTTGTTCAAAGTTGCCCATATTCTCCACTTAGAATCTTTCTTACACACATCCTGAACCCTATTCTCCTCATTTGACTTCCTCTTGAAATTGCGCCTAATGATAACCCTATGGTTTCTCACTGCTTTCTTGAACTCTAACATGTCCTTAAACGTCTTCCCAACTTCAAACTGTGGATCAAACAATTTCTTTTCTGGATCCAAAGCAGGGTACTTGTTCTTGTTCTCATTGGCCGATGAATAATTTGTATTCAACTCTTCAGATGAAGGGTAATAGTCCTTATCCAAATCTGACCCAACTCATCAGCTCCTTCATTGGCCTTGTGCATTTATGTCGAACTCAAAATCACCATCATTGACCTCATTATCAGAATCATGTAATTACAAGCCAGGGACTACCGCTTCTTCTTCATCACTAGCATCTGTAAAAATCCATAAATGGAAAGGAGTTAAACTTGAGCCCTAACTTCCAAACAAAGTGAAAGTTGACTTAAGGCTTAAAGCATTCAGTAAAATCACAAGTAAATGCTAAAATTTGAGGCATACAAACTACTCTACATATTTGAAATAAAAATAAATCAGCAGTGAGTGATCCATTCATTCAATGAAATCATTGGTTAGTGATCCAACAAAATCAGCATTTCAGCATTCAACAAAATTTGAGCATTCCACAAAATTTGCATATTTAATCTATTGATATGTTCAGAAAATTTATTTTCGGCTCTTAACATATTTAAATGAGTGAATTTAGGTCCTTATGTAATTGAAACTGTCAATTTAGAGGTTCAAATTTCATGTGAATTTGACGTTTATGTGAAAGTCGCCAAGATATTTTGTGCTTGTTCGATGTGGATCTTTAGCAAATAGAGTTGATAAAAATTAATGGATCCCGTGAAATGTTAAAAATGGGATAAATTTTGTACATGAAATGATATAAGTGATTAAAAATTAAGTATGATCAACTTTTTAGCAAAAAATAAGATTACCAAACAAGCAGTGGCAGATCCAGAAATATTGTCCATTGTAGGCGAAATTTAATAAAGGGACGAACTTCAAATTTAGGTAGAATGCAATATGCATTCAAGTTTTTTATACCTAATACAAAATTTTAATTTTTCAACGTATATAAATAAAATTTATGAAGTTCGTATTTAAATATGATAAAGTCAAGATGACAAAGATGAAAAAGAAAAAAAGAAAAGGAGAAGGTGCAGGGCTGCTAATTTCTTAAGTGAGAAATATGTAACTACTATACAAAAGAGTACCACTTAAAAAATCTCAAATTTGTAGAAAAGTTTTAACAATCAGGTATTATATCAATATAAATATATACAAAATATATAATATAAATAAGTACAATTATATATCCTAAAATGTAGCGTTTGTTCCATAATTTAAAATATATTCTCTCACCTAAATTAATCTCATATCTCAAAAGACTCGAACTCTCTCTTTCTAGACACCTAATTACACTCTAGAGTCACCACAAATATTCATACTAATTGGGCACAAGCTGATGTATCAATTCTCCTAACAATATCGTTCATCCAATTAAGATAAGTTGTCGTCAATGATTATTGATTTTTCATCCAACATGAGTTACTGGAACTCGATGACCGAAGAATTCGACCGCTCAAGATGTTCATCGTGAAGTCATTACGGTCGTTGTAGCTTATTTTAATAACATCTTAACATTCTTTATTCTTATAAGTTCTGATATTTTATTACTAATTTGAGTATTAATAAATTCATTGGATTAAAGGATTATGAAAATAAGATGCACTGTTGATCTAAAAATTTGAATTCATCTTGAACAAGTTTGAACATTTTTCTGTTGGATAATTTTTTTTTTTGTTCTAAGTATGTGACCAAATATGAGTTAATAGTGATTGTTTGTGACCAGTATTGCTTAAATTGTTACCAGATATGTATAAAATTTTATTGTTTGTGACCAAATTTACCTGAACCGTAACTGTATGTGACCAATCATGTGTTAATTGTGACTATATCTGACCTGCTTTATGTTAATAGTTACATGTGAGATCATGTATCTATTAATAATGTCCGTTGATGATTTATTTTGTTACACAATCACTGTTTTTGACAAGATTTGTGTTAATCGGGACTCTCTGTGACCAGGTTTGAGTCATTGTGACTGTCTTGACTTGGCCTGCTTGGATTTTGACTGTTAGTGACATGTAATACATTGAATGTGACATATTGTTGTCTTAACTGTGATCGTATAGGATCAGTTTCGTAGAATTTTGGTTGTATGTGACCAAATCTGTAATAATTGAGACTTTATTAGGCCAGTTGTGTGTTAACAGTCACATGTGTGACTAATTCTCTGTTAACAATGACTATTGGTGGAAAGTGTTACCTATGACTTTCTATGACCAGGTCTGAATTAAAGTGACTTTATGTGACTAGATTGGTCTAAATTGTGACTATTTGTGACTGTAATGCATTGAATATGACTTACTGTTGTTTGATCTGTGACTGTTCGTGACAGGATTGCTAAATCGTGATTGTATGATATCAAGAGTGTGTTAATTATAGGTGTATTTGACTAGTTTTATTTTAACAATCACATATGTGATCAGGTCTTTTTTACTAAAAAATGTTGGTTATCTATTATGTTAGCAACGATTGTTTGTATCCATTTATGTGTTAACTATAACCATGTGACCATGTTTGAGTCATCGTGACTAGGTCTAGTTGAATTGTGTATGTTTGTGACATGTACATGCATTGAATGTGACACGTTGTCTTATTGTAATTCCATTCATTTAGAGCTTGTTTCCTCCTCTACAAAAAATCTCAACTTTCCTTCAAATTCAATTTCAACCACACATTCTATGAGACTCACCACTTTCACACTTTTCAATTACTTTTAAAACGTACATTTTCCCAAAAACTTAAAATTCCTCAAATTTTTCCAAATTTACCCAGACCAAACAAGCTCTTATACTGAAATCTAAATGAAAGATTCATGGCATTGACATCCTCCAAAATAATCTACTACTGGAACGAGTAATAACATGATTAAAATAATACTAAATTGCAATTAGAAAAAGTGTAACATAATTTTTCCTTAAAAAACTTATCATAATCCAACATTTCAAACTTCAAATATACAATATTGGATTTAATAAAATTAATTTTAAATTATTTTCTTTTATTTATAATTTTAGCCCTGCTTGGTCCCCATTTTTTTTAAAACTAAATTTATTCAACACTAAATCTCAACAGTCCATCTTAGTCAAGTCCATACTTTTTGACTTTTCAAATATTTTTTAACCACACATTCTCTCAAAAATACTATTCAAAACCAAGAAATTGCCTAAGAATCGGGGGCCAAACAAGGGCTCAATAAAATCAATTTTTAACTTAAAAATGTAAAAGTGGTTCGAATTGATTTTTTACGATTTTTGAAAATCAAAACCTAAATCAAATCATTTTGATACGGTTTGATTTATTTTGAGCAAAACAAAATCACATGTCTATGCGGTTTCAAACCAATGAGTTCAATTTAGTTTGTGATTTCACGATATTTTCGTGCACCCCTAGGTTTAGGGTTTAATTTATCCCCATGCACTTCCCCTACTTTCCCTCCTCTCCTTTACTTCCCTTCGTTAAAAAAAAAAAAAAAAAAAAAATTCCCATAAAAAAATGAAAGTACTTCCAGAAGCCCATTAACAAGGCCCAGACCATAATTGCAACAAAAATGTCAAGGGAATAATACATAAATAAGGTGTTTAAAAATACATATTTCAAAAATGAGATTAAAGCTGTATAATTTCAAAAATCAGGTTTAATTAAGATTAAATAATTAAATTAAATAATTAAAAATATTTTATTAATTATATATAGTAAGGTCACAACATTGTATATTTCAAATCAAAAAAATCAAATCTTTTAAGTCACAAATAATTTTAGGGTCACAAATTAAACTTATTTTTAGATCACAATAACATTTTTTTGGAGGTTACAAACTGATTTGAAGGTCACAAATTATAAATTAATAGGTCACAAAGTCACAACTTATCAAATTATTAGGTTACAATTATTTGATTTTTGAGTCACAACTTATCAATTATTATATTACATATTTTCTTAAATTACATCTAAGAAATTATTAGGTTACAGTTAATATTTTGATCTCATATAAACACAGTCTCAACACCACTGCTGCCCCGGTACTGCCACACCGCCGCCACTTCCGCCTCAATCTCACTGTCCTCGAAATCCTACTGTAGAATAGATTGCATGAGCACTAACGCAAAAGAAACCAAAATGAAAACGAGGAGAATGAAATGAAAGGAATCAAGCAAAATTACCTTTCGCAGATCGGAGCAATCCTAGTTTCTTTTCAGAGATTTCTCTCAACTGTAGAAGAAATTTTCAGAAACTTAGGGTTGGAACCTACTGAAATGGAAAGAAAAATTGAACAAAATGAAAGAAAAAATAGACAAAATGACTAAATGTGAAGCAAAGGGCGTAGATAGTACCAAAACTTGACTTGGCACGAACCTCATTTGTAGCCCATAACTTCATTCGGTAGATCTTGGGGGAGGTCATTAGTTTCTGTCGACAGAGTAAAATAAATCCCATTAATCAACACTTCAAAGCCAATTTGACCAATTGCGAGTAGATTTATACAATACAAATATAATAATTAGGGAAAAAACCTTGTTATAAGTCAGCAATTGCAATTGGTCTCGATTCTCCTGGTCTCTCTCACTTCAACGCGTAGGGGGTTCTGGGTTTGAGGAGATAGCGGGCAACAGTGTAAGAGTTGTGAGCTATATATGTGACGTGGATGAGCAAAAATATAAACCCTAGTTTTTTACATGACTTTTAGCGGCGGGATCAATACATAATTTATTAATTATTTATTTTCTAATTATAACTTGAATTTTGAAATTAATCAAGTTTGATCTCATTTATGAATTTGAATTTTTAATAGAAGGGGTGGATGTAATTTCCACAAATATGTCAAGTACATGAAGTCGAACCCAAAAGCTTACCAGTTCTAGTTGAACTGAGTGTCAACTGTTCTAGTCCCACATCGACCAAACTTAATAGTCTTTACTGATTTATAAACTAACAGCTGCGAGCAAGGTTCGTCCCTTCGGGGACATCCGATAAAATTGGAACGATACAGAGAAGATTAGCATGGCCCCTGCGCAAGGATGACACGCACAAATCGAGAAATGGTCCAAATTTTTTGGGATCTGAATTCGGGAAGGTAGTTGTGCGGAAAATTATCCGTTTGTCTTCTCTTTTTTTTGGAGGATTAATTTGCTGATTTGTTCAAGTTATTGAGGACATTTTCGGTGTGTGGCTCTTATGGAGCTTCGGGATGTCCGTCAAAAATTCATCTAAATAGTTAGGGTTTGTTCTGAAGGATGATCCGATTTATTTATTTATTTTGATTTGCATTTTCATATAAATTGTAGAGCTTTAATTGAAAGCTTTGAGGCTGTTTTTGTGGATGATTTTTAATGTACCTTCTGGATGAAGAAATTAAAGCAAACGAAATTGAAGCTTTGTTTATTTTTAAGTTTACTGTCGCGAAATGATCTGTTATATCGTTTTGATATGCAGTTTCATTGAAATTACTGAGGTCTTTGTGTAATGCTTGAGGGTTTTTCTTGTGAGTGGCTCTATAAAGTTGTAGAAATTCTGGAGCTATTTCCTTTGTATTAAATTGTTAATTTTTTATTGGATGGGTTTAATTTCCTGCTGGCCAAACATATTCCTAATTCAAGATTCTTTAGGTTTTATTAAAATGAAATTTTCCTCTCTTATGCACATATACACACACTCACTGTATGTATTAACAAGATTTCACGTGTTAAGATTGGATACTGGTGTACAATGTTAAGGCCTTAGGGGTTTCTAATTCTAGAATTTTCATGTCAGCCAGATATAGATAAGCTTGGTATGATTGACAAAAAGCATAGGTGGTGGGAGAGTACGAATCCGGGCTAGTGGGTCTCCTGCGTGACTCAAATGGACAGGTTATTTGATCTTTGAGCCATATCCTCATTGCACATTTGCACTAATGTTGAGGTGGAACTAAGAGCACCCAAGTGGAGTAAAAATGTGCGTTGCTCCAGGGAGTTGCAGCCTTTGGAAATACATGATTTGCTGTTTGGTCTCATATATATAGACCATTTCCAAGTTCCTTGTGTTAGATTTAAACTTTCGTTTGTATTAATTTAATGGAAGTAGTACTCAGATTAAACTTTGCTTTGAATGTTCTTTTCCTCCTTGTGATGTATATCATGAAGTAAGGCTTCATGTCCTCCTCCATGCGCTTTTTATTATTTATGCAGATGCAGGGGATATTGCCTAAACCATTTTTGGAAAGGAGCATGAAAGATCTGACTGAATGAGGTGGATTTTACAAAAAAGAAAAACAAAGTTCAACTAGATATCTCTTTGTTAAAATTCTACAGGTATATTAGATTACTACCTATGTGTGTTAACCTAGTTGCTTATGTTTTTTACTTCTCATCTTATATTCATGGACTGTGCAAGCATGTTGATAGGAGGACATCTTAAGAGAGATTACTTAATTTGGGATTTTTGAAAGATTTAATTGAGTTGGATTATGGAGGGGACAAAGAGTTTGTGTTGATTGAATGCAATTGGGTTTTGAAAGGCTAGAGATTGAAGCAAGGTGATAAGCCATTTGCTTTTGCATCTCAAATGGATCTTATATGTTACATGGACGATGACCTGTGGTAAAGACACGCTTGTTTTGATAAAACATTCTGAAGAGAAATTTGATGATGGAAAGACTTGTTATATTGTCAAACCAAGAATGTAGAGGAGAAGAGGAGAGAAGAAGATGAAGAAGAGGAAGAGAGTTTGTGAGGAGAATAGAGAAGAATTAGAGGTGGAAATTTGAATATGTGTATTCAATATTCAGTAAAGCATTTTACTATGATAAACCTCTCCTACTTAAAGTTGAAATCAAACGAGGAAAATTACTAAACCAACAAAAGAGAAAATTTTGAAAATGGAATAAGTGAAATCAAATAGTTTAACATAAATATATTTATCTTTTCCTCCTGAAATGAGTCTTCAGCTACGGAAGCTGTTTCAAATTGCCATTAATATACCTTCTTTGAAAATTGAAAACTGAGACATTCATAAGTAAACTGCCACAGTTTGACTTTGTTTATTTGGTTAAATAAAAATGTTGAGTTGATTAAGTTATTTCCTTCTTGTGCTCTATGCATTTTCTCTGATCATTAAATTATACCTTGAGGCTTACCTGAATTTGAAGCTTGGAGTTTGAAGTCTTTAGGAAATAATGGAGAAGTTGGAAGAACATAACTAAGGTATGCTTAAATCCAAAATTATACATGGAACAAAATTTTGGGAAACCTCATTCACAGATATGAGTTCTCTCTCTCTCTCTCTCTCTCTCTCTCTCTCTCTATATATATATATATATATATATATATATATATATATATATATATATATATAATGGAAGAACCTTGTGATCTGTTGAAGCTTTGAGCTAGCACAACTACAAACCAATTATTTTAAGCTGCAATAACAAAATTAAAGTCCACGAATCACTTTGACATGTTTGTTTTATAAATTCTACAAAGAGAAATAAAGTGCTCAAAGTGACCAAAATAAATAATAAATATAAATAATAATAATAAAACAAAAGAGAGTAAACTCTGATTGCATCACTTGGAAGAGATGTTATTCCAAACAGATATTGAGCATGAAAAGGTAAATCTTTTCGTATTTAGGACAATGGTAATGTAACTAACTAAATAGCGCACAATTTCATTGAAGAATGTTAAACTCACAGTTCATCCAATCCTTCAATGGCTATGCTTGTATGAGATTTCATCATTTTTTCTGAAAATTTTCCTTCAATTATTTTTGTTAAAAACATAGCTTTAATATTCACGGTTTGAAATTAAGTATGCTTGTATTTGATTTGATTCAAGTTGCAATAGGTAAAAATGAAGCGGAAACTTTCTTGGTTGGACTGAAAGTTAATGATTCTTTTGTGGATTGAAATATTTCTTGACTTCTGTAATCCTTTTTTTTTTTTTGAATCATGTTTCTTCGGATCTCTAAAGCCATATCAGAAGATTGTTTCATACTAAATTCACCCAAATTCTCTGTCTTCAATTACACAATGGAAGTCATTCAATTTGGTTCTCAGTAAAATAATTAATGGGATTTGTCGAAAATTCATCCAGTTCTAATATTTGAGATCAGTGCATTCTTGAAGAAGCGGTAAAAATGGAAACTTTTTTGAAATGGAAGATTGTAACTGAATCCTTGATTTAAGGAAAATATATATTTGATTAATTATTGAAATTTGATACCTAATATAAATATATCATTTACCACCTGATTTTTGAATATTTGAAACTACTTCCTTAAAAAATGAAATAGTATATTGTAATGGCCTGATTTGTGTATTTTTCCCTAGTTCAATCCCATCAAATTCTTTGTAAGCCCATCAACAAGGCCTGACCCGAAACTGAAACTCCAGAATCGGAGCCCAAAAACATATCAGTCCTATTGTAACTGAATCTCAAGTATTCTAGTCCCACATCGACAAAAACAGTTTTTTTTCTCCATTTTATATGGCAATGGCTGTGATGGATAGTTCGTCCCTTCAGGGACATCCGATAAAATTGGAACGATACAGAGAAGATTAGCATGGCCCCTGCGCAAGGATGACACGCACAAATCGAGAAATGGTCCAAATTTTTTAGGAACTGAATTCGGGAAGATTTTCGTAGAGAAATCAATTTTTTTTTTTTTTTTTTTTTTGATTTGCAGAGTGGCTCTAACGGACCTTCTGGGATGTCTATTTGATAAGGTTTTGGTCAAAAAATCATCTATCTTGTTAGGTTTCAGCAAATATTTGAAGCTTTGTTTATTGTTTAAGGATTCTGTTGCTATTTTCTTATTTTTATTTTTTTGCAGCTTCATCGGAACTGTTGAGGTATTTGTCGAATACTTCAGGTGAACCTTCTGGATGTCGAGATTCAGGTCCTATGTCATTCGTGTTTAATTATTACTTGATGGAATTCAACATTCCTTAACTTTTACAATATTTCCAAATTTTCATCTCATAGGTAAGTTTATGCACACACACATACACACGCACACTAATTGTAAATATAAACAAGATTTCACGTGTTGTGACTGGATAATAATGTATGATGTTAGGGCTTAGGGGTTTCTAATTCTGGAGTTTTCAAGTCAGTCAATTTTTGGCGCTGAAGAAGATTGTGTTTTGATTAATAAAAGTTGTAAAAATGCGAAAAACCGAATGTAGAAAGTATCAATTTCCTCTGCAGCCAATGCCTAATTTATGAATTTTTTTTACTATTGATCTCCCCACACCATTTTTCTTTTTTGTGTTATAACTTTTTAATTAATTTCCTTGGAAAGTGGGTTTGTTTTAGATTCATTGTGCATAATCTTAAACAAAATCTTAAGCAAGAATCTGTAAAAGGTAATTGTATAGTGTATGTGGTGTTTGGAATGAATGGCAATGTTAAGAAAGAATTTAGAGCTTCCATCAGAACATGGATTAACTTCTAAATCTTAATTTGACATTTATTTGGTACTTTTGGGAAACTTGAAACTTGGACTGATGATTTGTGATAGAAACTATGCTACATTATGGTTATAATGATCAATATACTAGCATACTAAACCTCTTTCTGGCATAATCTAGGAAATTAACATTTCAAAAAGGACTATAATAGGTTCATCAATACTCATATGGAGTACGAGAAAATTAAGTTGAAACAAAGAAAACACCACAGTTTAGATAAGCTTTCTATGATGGGCAAAAACCATTGATGGGAGAGTACAAAGAGAACATGGATGGGGGTGTTGTTAAGGCAACCCGGGAGTAGGAGATGGTGGTGGCCTGCATGACTCAGATGGACAGGTTATTTGGGCACTCCCTCGTTGCGCTAATGTTGAGGTGGAACCAAGATTATGGATTGAATTGGTGTCCAAGGATCACATTGGGGCTTGGAATACTCGACATGTTATTGAGGAAATCAAAACTTTGTTGAAATCCATGGAGAATAAAATCACGCAAATCTCTTTGCCAAATTCGGTGTCCAGAAGGTGCTCCAAGGTTTTGCAGCCTTTGGAAGTTCATAGGTAGTTGTTTGGGATCATATCTTTAGACCGCCTCCAACTCCCTAATGTTAAAACTCATAGAATTTCTATTATTGACCTAAACTGTAATGGTAGTAGTACTTACAAGTTTAAATCTTGCTTTAAATGTTCGTTACATCCTCTTGATATATATCCTGACATAGTTATCTCTTTTCTTAAACATTTCCTGCATGTAAATTAGATTACTAGCCGCGCGTGTTAACATTTTCACTTTATGTTATATTCTTGCTCTGTGCATTTTGATATAGGTCGCCATCTTAAGAGAGATCACTTTGGGTTTTTGAAAGACATAGCTGAGTTGGTTTTAGGAGGTGGCAAAGAGGTGTTGATTGAATGCAATAGGTGTTGAAAGGAAAGGGTTTAAAGCTAAGGCAAGGGTTTAAGGCAGGTCGGTAAGCCATTTGCTTTTTAATCTCAAATTGAGCTAATATTTTACATGGATGATCCCAGTGATAAAGATTGACATGTTTTTATGAAAACCATCCAGAGAGATCAATTTGATGATGGAAAGACTTGTCAACTGATATATATGATGCAGCATAGTGTGTCAAACCAAGAACATAGAGAATCATCAATCAGCGGATGAGTTGTGATTAGGGGTGAAATGCCACTCGAACCTAGAGCTAGCTGGTTCTCCCCGAAATGCGTTGAGGCACAGCAATTGACTGGACATTTAGGGGTAAAGCACTGTTTCGGTACGGGCTGCGAGAGCAGTACCAAATCGAGGCAAACTCTGAATACTAGATATGACCTCAAAATAACAGGGGTCAAGGTTTAGAGTCCCACGACCACCTGCAGGCTCTCGAAGCAACAACCACTGGGGAAGCAGAGATTGAAGTACTCCAGCAACGGTTATCACCTTTCTCCTGCAGGCCACAAGAAGGCAGATCTTGTTCGTAATGGCATGTGTTAAGCATATAACTAGCGTTCTTAATGCATTTTAGGACATTGTATTGTGAATATTCTATAATGCATTTCATAGTGAAAACCCTCTCTTACTAAAAAGTTGAAATCAAACAAGGAAAATTACGACACTAACAAAAGTGAAACTTCAGGAAATGGATTAAGTGAAATCAAGTCCAATCTAATATTTCTTTCATCCTGAAATGAGTCTTCAACTTTGGAAGCTTTTTCAAATTTCCATCAACATACCTTCTATTAAATAAAAATGTTGGAGTTGGTTGAGGTAATTTCATCTTGTGATCAATATTTCTTTGATTAGTCATTATAAGGATAAAGACATTATGTCTATGTTATTGTAGAAGAAGTTTGGCTTAGCTGGATTGAACATTTGAATTAGTTGTCTTTAGGAAAAAATGGAGAAATTGGAAGTACATAATGAAGGTTTGCTTCAATACAAAATGTACTTTGAAAACCACCTTATTCAAAGACTGGAGTGTTTCTTCGTATTTAATCGAAGAACCTTATCCTTTGGCGCAACTATAAATCAATCTACAATAACAACATTTGACATGTCCACAAATATCTTTGATATGTTCTTGTTGTAACCCCTATGTGCTCAAAGTTATATATTAAAAAAAAAAAACACTACACAACACAAATTAAAAAGATTTAATTTAACTTTGATTGCACCGCTTGGAAGAGATGTTTTGTAGCAAATATTCAACAAGAAAAGGTAATCTTTCTTAAATTTTAGAGTTTGTAAACCACTCAGTTCATCTAAGTTCCTGTGAACTAGTTAAGGACGGACCAAATGGGAACCTTTTCGTGTTTGTCAATCTTTATGAGGCTTCCCTGCATAGATTTTCGCTTAGAGCAGCACCCACCCACATGTACGCACAGTAAGTAGTTTCATATGTGACCAATCAATGTTATTAAAACGACTTATTTCTTTCTTTTGAGTCTACTTAACTAAGCTGTGAATGAATTATTTGGGTACCTTAGTCTGCTTAATACAAAAATGGCCGTGATGGCAGCCAGCTTGGGAATTATGGGATTACTACTGGACTGGATGTGGACTGACTGCTACTTCTAGAAAATGTTACGAAAGTGACTAGGCATCTTGGCAGGGGCAGAAGTCAGGTTTTGCCTTATCCCATTCTGTTTGGCAAATACACTGTATGCATACATAAATTTTGCTTTGATCTGCTGCATTCATAGACCTTTAATGATGCTTTTAATTCTTCTCTTGTATCAGCCTTCACTTATGGGGTTGTGTCATTCCCATTGTGAGGGAGATTAAAAGCTTTCCACGAACTAGATTGACCTTGTTTACGATGTGACCTAGAAAGTCAAATATGTTTTGAATTATTATTTTTGGACTCCATCGCGAGTCAAGTATAGTTAGTTACTTGCTAGGGCTCTAAGTAGAGCATGTGCACTCCATTGACATGTCTAAATAGGACAACATCCAATAGTTCCATAACCATTGTAGCATGTCTAGTACTCAATTTAGCATTGTGGAGCGTGCTCGATATTCTCCCTGACATGTGAAATTAGGGAGGAACATGAATAATAATTATACTGTAGACTATGATATCAACTGCTTATTATTATGCTTAACAAACTTTTATAAAGATTATGCAATATATGGATTAATGTATATTTGTTCTTGTTAAGAATAAAATAGAATTGAAAAATGTAAACTGATAGATCATGGATGGATAGTCCCAATACTTGATTTGGTGTGTGGGTATTACTGCATTGGATTGTAGTTGGTGCCAATGATGCAAGGCCACGTGTGAATAGGAGTGTTGAGTTCACGTGCAAGCCATCTAATAATCCCATTATTGAGTTGCTAAGCCGAGCCGAGTGGAGAATGATGACAGTGAAGCCGACAATCCATGTCCCATTAGCAGCCAGGAATAACGAGGGTAATGAACAGAGTCATTTATTGTCCGATTTTGACATTCATCTGTTAATGGATGGCCTTTAGTGTGAGTCGACTACCTAGTATAGCCCCAATTAAAATCTTCAAACTACAGAATTACCTTATTATGTACCTGGGAAATTCCCCAAAAGATAAAAACCGAACTACTTACGGACTGTTCGGAAACCAGCAGCCACCAATTTTTTCTTATTTTTCTGTGTTTTCTAGGTGAAATGTGTGTTTGAAAATTGGAGAAAGAAAATATGTGTGGTTAAAAAGTGATTTGAGAAATTGTGTTGTTTATGAATTGTAATGATTGCGTTAAATAACGGTGTGTTACTAGGTTGCATTTCTATGGATCTTTTTCTTTAAGAAACTCTACAAAAAAGTATTGTTACTTTGAAAAAAGGAAGAACGTGGCGTAGTGGCTAGACCCATTTTGTTTTTGCTAACCAAGATCCAAAAAGAGAAATTTGACTTGTATTAATTTTATTTTCCTTTTTAAACAAAAATTACTTTACAGGTGAGTTTTCTAAATCAAGTCCGGATGGCTCGGCAGCGTCAAGGAAAAGAGTAGAAGAACCTGACTACTTTGTACATGTTTCAATTGACTTGAGTAAAAGAACTCTTGTGCAGCACAATATTATTTTACAAGTACAATCTTGATCTAGTGCTAATCGTTGACACCGTTATGATGTCAGCGGTAGACATATTGCTGTGGCCCCACATACAGCAATGTGTTTGCCACTGTCAAATCTCTATTGTGCTATACGCCTATACATCAATACAATAATGTTATGTTACTCATCGTGGACAACATAACTATTGTCCACGTTCAATGAAAACAACCAAGTGTTGAATTTTAAATATTAGAGACATTTGCCTATTCTGTTAGCCCATGATGGGCAATAAAGCATTTATTTACATTAATAACCCTTTATTTATACAAAATGTCAAGAGGTAGTAGTAGTTAAAAAAAAATATATTAATTTATGTAAAAAATGTAACTTATTTTGAAAGTATTCTAATGTTGCTTCAAACAAGTAACTTATTTTTTATTTTTGAAAAAATAAAAAAATTGCTTATTTAAATATAAGTAAACCTTTTAAGTTGAGAGGCATAAAAGAAGCAAGCTATAGAAATTTAGTACATTACTTGAATTTTAAAATATAAAAGTAAATTATCATCACATACCATATCCACGACCATAAGTTAGTACTTAGTAATGATTAACGAAATTCATTTACCAAAGTCTAAACTAATACACAAATATTAAGTTACATCTCCATACAAAATATTGTCTAATAACAATGATTTAAAAATGTAAACGAATGAGTCATTGATAGAGATTAATCATATCAACCTACATGACTACGTCTTCATGCTTACCTAGAAACTATTAGCATAAAACAAACAAAATTAATGCACGAAACACAAGATGATACCTAAAATCTCATAATACCTCTTTAAACTACAAGCATCATATTTTAGGACGAGTTAACAAATGTCCAGATTTCATAAAAAAAGGTGATGAATATAATGCATGAAATCTTCCACCTAGCAAAAGGAGATGTGAGAGTCACATAGAAATATTTTCAGATACTCAGTAAGTAAAACCTCTTACAAGCTACATACCAAAAATGAAAAAAGAAAAATAAGAGAGGATTAAAGAAAAATAAATTTAGATTTTCGACGACATAAACAAGCTAAATCCTAGATTACCAAAAAATTAGATAAAGTTAATTTTTTAACTTTTAAGACTAATTAAAAAAAAATTGATCTAAAAGTGGGCTTGGGCTTCGATTCTTAGTTCAGTTCTCACTTCTCGGTTCTAGAATAAGAACCGAAACCAAAATCGTTTGGTTTTCCATACTAAGAACCAAACTATTAATTTTTTTTGTAAAACCGAACGAATCGCTCGGTTTGATTTGGTTCGGTCCGATCATTTTGTCCAACCCTAGTCTCAATCCATTATTTCTCAAGTTCTTTTTCTTCTGATTATTCATTCAATCTTTAATTTAGAGTATGTTTGGTCTATGGTTTTTTTTTATCAAAACTTTTCAAACTCAGTCTCAATCTCAATCATCCATCTTTGATCAAGTCCACAATTTTTTACATTTTAAATCAATCTAAACCATACATCCATAAAAAATACAAAAAAAATCACAAAAATCAAAACTTTTTCATGGACCAAACGGGCTCTTAATTACCAAAATCTCCTCTATACATACACAATGCATTACACATATACTATCATCCTACGAAAATACATCTGTAGATCTCGAGAGATTTTCAGTTTTAATCAAGTTCAAGTCAATAATTGCCATATATAAATGTACATATGCATCAAACTCGACTCTAGTAAATATTGTGCATCCGTCATGCTACAGAGTTGTTAGGGTTTATTTGTGATGACTTTTGAAGTTTTGAGAAATCAAAAGTTACTTTCAACTATTTTGACAAATTTTGCTAAAAGTGTTTTCACAAATTAGAAGAATATTTAGAGAAAGCTAGTTTAATGCAACTTCCTCCAAAAGCATTTTTGAATTGGGAAGTACTTTTAGCAATTGTTTCAAGGCAAAAATTAAGACAATTTTTTCAAGAAGTTCTACATGAAGCTACAACTAAAGGTAAATCGTTCCAAAAAGATCCTTCAAAAGATTAGACACGCGAAATATCAATTTTTACAAAAACGTTAGTGAGCATTGCGCCATTGCCCAATGCCTATTTTTTTTTTTTTTTTTAAGGCTATGTTTGCTTGTAAATATTTTTTAGGAAAATGTCACGTAAAAAAAAAAAAA
Source organism: Ligustrum vulgare (assembly GCA_963555705.1). Lineage (NCBI taxonomy): Eukaryota > Viridiplantae > Streptophyta > Magnoliopsida > Lamiales > Oleaceae > Ligustrum > Ligustrum vulgare. The sequence continues at coordinate 15,438,771 of OY743173.1, read as the reverse complement.
AAAAAATTCAGCTTTTTGTATTTGATTGAAAAATTTGCTTGACAAATATTTGCTTGGTACAATCATTTGAAGCATAACACATCGTATTTGCTTGAAAAATATTTTCTAATAGGTGAGAAAATTTTAATCCATGTGAATCAAACATGAGCCTATTTGGTAAAATTAAAATTTTTCTTAAATTTATTTTCAATCATATATTTTTATGGGGCAATCACTTTTCACACTTTTCAATCATTATTCAACTATGCATGTTCCCAAAAACTCTAATTTCAATAAAAAAACTCTTACACCAAAAAGTAAAAGTAGACTAGAAAGTGAAAAAGTAAAATGTAAGTAACTAAGCACAAAAATGATTATGATTAAAACTATGATTAACAGAAATCATTTTAGTAAAGTAACTGATCAAAAATGCATTTGCAATTTTCCGAGACTTTACAGAGCACGCATGAAATGAGCTTAGCAGCCAAAAAGAAGGTCAGACTCAGACCTTTGTTTTTTCCCACTTAATAAAAATATTAAATTAATTCTTTGAACCAACTTATAATAAATTAATCCTCAAAATGGCTTCTCTGAAATCTCTTTCTTGAAAAACAAACACACCAAACTGACCAAAAACCTCTTTTCAAAACCAGGGGTGGAGCTAGGATTTCAAGTCAGCGCGAACGAAAATTAAATGAGATTGGGGGGGGGGGCTGCCCCCGAAATTATTTTGCTAGAAAAATCAAACCAAATAGAAAAATCTTAATTTCACAAATGACAAGTAAATAAATCCCAACTCAAATGAAATACCTTAAAATCGTTCCTTGCGAGTTTTCATGCTTTGAAATCGTTGTACAATAGCTTCATTATCAATTTTCAAATATATATATATTTCTCTACATAAACAACAAGACTATTATTCTATCATCAACATTTCCTTCTACTGAAAATTTTCTTTGGTGGACATGATTTTTTCTTACCACAATAAACAAGTTATAATTAAAAACTCATAAATAAACTTCAAAACTAGAAACCACAAATCTCAAATTAAACAAACTCAACAAATAACAATTAAAAATCACAAATCTCAAATCTCAAATAACGAAAATTCAAATCAAGCTAATTAAATATATTAAAAATATCCCTAAATGTCAAAAAACTAATTGCTAGTATCAATATAAAATAGGCATAAAATGTGCACAAAATAAAATAGGAGAACACATTACGCACAAAATAAAATAGGGATAAAGATTTGGGCAATAATTGAAGAAAAATTAAACTAAATAGAGAAAATTTAGTTTCGCAAATGAGAAGTAAATAAATTTTAACTCAAATGAAATACCTTATTATCATTGTACAATAACTTCATTATAAACCTTCACAAATCACAAATCTCAAAATTAAATCAACTCAACAAACCACAAATCTCAAATTACAAAAAATTCAAACAAAACTAATCATTAATTAAATCAATTAAAAATATCCCCAATTCCAAATTAATATCAAATAGACAACAATACATGAAAAATCAATCAATACTTCCAAATGAAAAAAAAAAAAATACAAAAATAAGCATTATATAAACTAAAAATTAAATGAAACTTCAGGCATTATCATTAAAAAAAAAACCATTATTTAACATTTAATATTACCCCATGTTATAAAAGTCAAAACTAAAGTCTCAAAAGTGAAAAGTACCTTCAGGCTTCAAAGGCTTTGCTGCTGTGCTCAACCGAGAGAGCTGAACCTTTGCTGCTGCGCTGCAAACCAGTAGATCGTCGGCACTCGGTAGGGTCGGAATCAGAGACACGGAGTCGACAACGGCGGGGAGAGGGTTTAGTGTTATGCTTTGCTTCTGACACGGAGACTGTTCTGGTCTGTGGACTGTGGCTTCTGCGTTCAAAATCAGAGGTTTGTGTTTAAATTTTTTTTTTGTTTTTTTTTTTTTTGTTTTTTTTTTGGTTTGGGGCAAACCCAGTGCAGACCCAAGGTCCAGCGCGGTCCATAGACCGCGCTGGGCCTGAACTGGCTCCGCCTCTGTTCAAAACCATTTGCATCTCCTGTCAACTTTCTAAACATAAAAGCAGAATATTTTACTACCTTATTCATTCATTTTTACTTATTTAATTATAAGTATTTCTCAGTATCTTCATTGTGTGTATATATATATATATATATATATATATATATATATATATATATATATATATAATCCTCTTCTTATTTTCTTCATATAAACCAGATCTTCTAACCACCAAATTTTACAAAGAATTCAACAACTTTGGCCCTCCATAGCAGCTCATGGTATGTCTGTCCAAATTTCTTGTCATCAGTTACTATCTATAATAATAAATGTTTGGGGTTTTGATTTGTTTAACATTAAAAGGTTTTTGGACTTTTATCTTAACTTTTTTTCAGTTACATAATAATCTGCTTTTGGACAAAATTTAGTAGCTAAGACTGACGTCGGCAATGCCTGTTTTTCTTGAAGGTTTCACTCTCTCATTAATTAGTATTAGAGGTTATAAGTGCTGGATTTTACTTGCTTTTTTTCTCTCTCAACTTACCAATATTCTCAAGTTCAAAGCCTTATTTATTACAGCAACTTGGTTCCAATTATCGGTATGCCGACCTCAGTGTTTTTTTTTTTTTTTTTAAATACTTTTTCCAGTAATTTTAATATATTAGACTGGAGTTCTGCATTTTGTTTAGTACTGGATATATGGAATTAACGAGGGGGAAAATAATAATAGTATAGATTGTGGGTTTTCAGGTTTGTGTACAAGAATCATATGGATAGTTTTGAATGGGATGATTTTACAAATACTTCCTCTTCATGGAGAAATCAGCTAAAAGATATTCAAGAAAGTTTGATAATTTCCAAGTTGAATGGTTGTTTATATGGTAATGATGAGAAGATGAGCATTTCAGACTATTTCTCCAGTCCAATTCAACCGCTCCAAAAAATAGAGTTGGGTTCTTCGAATTGGAATATGTCGACAATGACTCCGAAATCGACAAGTTGTGGAGTCGCCATTAATGGCCAATTGAGTTCTTCTGATGAAGTTAATAGGCATAATTCCGCAATGATTAATCCACAAAATTGCCTCAGTACTGATGAATTCAGCCTGGAAAATCGACAATTTTTTAATGGTCTTCAAGAAATCAAGGCTGGAATTTCAAATCCAGGCTCTCTTGAATCCATTGATTGCTTGTTATCAGCAACCAACAGCCAAACAGACACATCAGTTGAAGATGATGGGATTTCCATGTTTTTCTCTGATTGCAAAGCCTTGTGGAATCCAAATCCAAGCACCCTCGTTATCAAATCAGACGGCGCAGCTGCGTCCACTGTAAAACATTGCACCAATAAAACAGTATCACAAGCTTCGACCGATGAATATGTCATTCAATCCAGTTCTTCAGGTGCTAATAAGCCATATCCCAACAAGAGAAGCAGATCAGAAAGTCATTTGATTGATAAACCAAATGGTTTACACTACCAAAATCTTGATTTCCATCAGTCGAATCATTCGTCTAATTCTCGAAAATCCAAGAAGCCCAGATTAGATAATCATCAAAGCTCATCAAACATAAACTTTCAGCAGCCTATCTCATCTGCATCCTCCATGGACGAACCCGATTCAGAAGATATCGCGCAAATGAAAGAGATGATTTATCGCGCTGCAGCCTTCAGGCCGGTGAATTTTGGTGCCGATGTGGTCGAGAAGCCCAAAAGAAAGAATGTCAGAGTGTCAAATGATCCACAAACAGTTGCTGCAAGACAAAGAAGGGAAAGAATAAGTGAAAGAATTAGGGTTTTGCAGGAACTAGTCCCAGGAGGTAACAAAATGGACACTGCATCAATGCTTGATGAAGCTGCAAATTATCTCAAGTTCCTCAGATCACAAGTTAAAGCACTTGAAGCATTAGGCCAGAAGATTGACACTACTCATGTCAATTTCTCTACAGTTACTAATCCTGCTTTCTACACATTCAATCCTCCATTTGCCCTGCAAAATCTGTTCTCCCTGCAAAACCCTAATCCAATTCACCAATAAAAAAGTTGAGATTTTCTGATTTTTTTTTCATGATCCAGATTTCATATCTGATGTAAACCATATAATTTGTCCCAAAATCTGATCTTTGTAATCATAGTAATCATCATTAACTCATCATGATGTAACTTTGAAAATCATAAATCTTTACTTACTGCCTCAGACTTTAAGATTAATATCATGATGAAGCCATGATTAATTGCTTATTTCTGTGATCAGTTTTTCACTTGTTAATGTCATCTTTTAATTATGATTGTCATCATTACACCCCACAATGCAAGAACACAAAAGGGTCACACATTTCTTTAATTAAATTGCTTAATTAGTCTTTTCTGCCATATTTTTCATTGATCAGAGGAGCACCTGTAACAAAATGTCAATATTCGGAAACGAGTATTACTAGGTGTTTCTTGGGGTTTTTTTTTTTCCTGGCATAAGGACCACTTTCGTCGTCTATCGTCGTCAGACAAACATATATTGTTATTAGAATATCAAGCCTCTATTTGATTCCCATTATTTGACAAAAAAAATTAAAGAGTTTCGAATAGTGATATTGTGTGATTAAGAACTAGAGAAAAATTTTGGGTTTATTGTTAAAATATGTTTTTAAATTGAGTATTGTAGAAAATAAGTAAAACTGTAAATGAATCAAACTGCAGAGGCCAAGTTTTACTGACGGAATATATTCCGACAACGATCGTGGCCATCGAAAATTACCAACCGAATTAAATTTCCATTATACATATATATGTGAAAATTATGAACATTTGAAAATCAAATCAGGATAGAATTATGCCCTCTTTCCTCCGCATGATTTCAGTTTATTGAAAAAAATTATAATCTAATTCGAAGTAAGTTATTGTAGCATATTTATATCATAGGGCTGAAAAGGGATGACCACTTTAGAACTCGAATAAATTATTTGTTAAGCCAATTAATTAAGTTTTCTTGAAGATCTTTTATATATAGATAAATAATTATAATTAATTTAGTTGAGTAACCAATGCAAGAAACATTCTCTTAATATTAGTGCAAATTAGGCAGTGGTCCTCATGTCTCCTTGATTCGATCCGAGCGTGATCCTTGAAATTCACCCATAAACCTTATTGCTAAGCACATGTTTATTCTTCTTTTTTGGCATTTGCCTTTCTTTTTTTTTATATTTAAGTTTCTAAACCCATGGGCATGGCCATTTTTTTTAGAAAGAAATTTATTTCGAGTAACAATTGAATGATGTCTCTAGGTAAACTTATTACGGGAATATAAAGAGAAACGATTTTCCAAATCAATTTTCTATCTCGAAAACATTCTTTGTTCATAAACAAAATATATTTTATCTCGAAAACATCAATTTCTTTTTTCATAAACAATTTTTTTTTTTTTTTTTACAAAACGTGACCGTCAATTGTGTTGATTCCATTTCATAACTTAATTTACTCGAACTAACCTTTATAATCACTCGTTGATTTCTTTCCTGAATCTCATTAGAAAATTCATCGCCAATTTTTATATTTCAAATTTATTGATAATCTTTTTTTTTTTTTTTCCCTCGTTTTTTTAACGTTATCTCTAACTATGAGATGACTCGTTTTAGATCTTTAATTTGGTCTTTTCTTCAAAGAAACAAAATTGCAACCGAAATGAATTGCTTGTTTACAAAATAAATATACGCCTTAACAAGAAGAAGATTTTTGACTTCAAAGATATTGGTAGTTGTCAAGTGGTGGCTAGCTACTTGCTTGTTATGGTTAGTTAAACGACGTCGTCAATCTGCAAATTGCTTTGGTTACATAGTCTTAGGTCATCGTTTTCTGGGAATAAAGGAAAATAATATGATTTTTTTTTTCTTTCTAATTTTTTGTATCTTACAGATTGAAATGAATTTAGGGTTAAAATAATGTTTATTTTTAAGTGATTGCCTTAATAATCCTTAAACAACCTTGGAAGATGAGTATTAGTACCAATTACATGGAAAATTAGGACACAATGGACGGAAATAGGACATAACGATCGTGATGTTTATAGACAAGGTGATCGTTTTAAGACTCAAAATCTTATTAATATTAAAAATTGTTTAAACGATCATCTTACCTATTGACTATTGGTCTATTGGATAATGGATCCAGATTAATATCAAGTTATCAACAGCATGCCCGTCCCAATAACCAGAATTTGCCAAGAGAAGGAATATTCATAGCAAATGGTTGAACTGATTCAATAATTGTTGAACCATCGATGCAAGAATTATAAACATTCAGATACTGTTGTTGCTCATGTGCCTGACTACTCGTGACTTCCCATATTAATAAACCTTACAATATAAAAATGGTATCATATTCCGAAACTTACAGAAGAACAATGATCAAAAAAAGGTATCATAATTTGAAACTTTAGAAAAGAACAATGATGGAAAAGGCATCATGATTCAGGTGTATAACATAACATATGCTCACCACCAATGTGGTGCTCTCTCACTTATTAACTTAACATGCACCCACCATAAGCATTAGATCATTTTCGTCATAATCTGACTTGAACAAGAACATTGACAAAATAATGTGTCACGGTTTGAAACTAATGAAACAGCGATAACAAAAAATTAAAAACGTATCATTACCATATGATCACCAAGTCTCTGTCTGACAAACATGTTTTAAATTTTTAGACAACATATTTTTTCAAATCATTTTTAACACATTTTTCAAAATCACTTTACAACCATATATTTTACCTTAAAAACATCATATTCTTTGTTTTTTAAAAATTTTTTTTTAACAAAAAGAGCCTAATGAGAAAGGCAAATTTAGTGCGGGGGAAATCAATTTCCCAATTAAATCATGCATCGGAACACAAAACACAAAATAACGGGATAAAAGAGGAAACAAAAATTTAATGTGTCTCAGTTGACTGTCAACAACCACGGGAAAATAATATTTTTTATTGATAAAAAAAATAAATCACTCAATACAATATTTACCTCATCCTCACAACTTCTTCATATACAAGAAAGAAAATTAAACATTTTTTCTCTCATTTTCTCTCTCACGCTCACAGCTCGCCCAGAGGAACAAATTCATGCCAATGTTATATATAAATCTCATATGCCCTAATTGGACTAGTCTTTAGTTTACCAACCGAAGCCAAAATCTTTTTTATTTTTTATTATCTTCCTTATTTTTGAGTAAAAAATTCAACAATATCCATCTTGACCCACAAATCTCTAAGTCATGACATTCTTGGCACTTTATTTTCACAACCCTTTCCTGGTAGGTGCCACCATAACCCAATCGATTTTTAATGACCATGAACATATTCAAAGATTCATCAAACATCACATTTCGTTTTAACATATTTGAACTACGTTCTTCAACATGCTTTTCATTAATCATAAATCTCATCTTGGTCACTTCACAAATTTTAGCAGTAGGAGACGCTTCCCTCGGTGCAACTCCAACCTGGCAGCTCCACCTGAAATTTTATTCTCTATTAGCCTATAGAAATTCTTAATTTTTTCACCTCTCAATATTGTCACGGAATTTTTCTTCACAGTCATCACACTAGCTCTGTCAAAATATTCATAGTACAACCTGTCCAATGCTCTCAACAATATTAAACATCGCTTCAATTTTGGGACATGTATAGCACTTTGTCCATTTTACCACTCCATCAAACATCTTCACCTTCATAGTACCTAAACCTTAACTTCAAGTTTTTGATCACATGCCATAAAAACATGACACTCATCAAATTACTTATAATTCTCAAATCAATATCTATTTGGAAACGTGGTAAAAACATGCAGAATCCAAAAACCAACCATTAACTGGTTTCTCGTAATTAGTAACAAAAATATATTAAGGATCATAATTATGCAAATCCACATCTGTAAATTCTGAATGCTCTAAAACTTCTTTACCCTAACTCTTCGATTCAAGATGTTTAGTCAATCTTCACATTCTCTTCTAACGTATTCCTTCTTGTGACAATAATAATACTCCACGTCTCTCCTTGAACGAGACTGAGAATAGTCCAATTGTCTATAATTTCTTTCTCTCGATTCACCTCTACCATGCCTATTATCAAAAGTAGTCAAGAGAACCCGATCATCATTCACATTACCACTTGACTTCTTAATGTTGACCATCTCTAACAAAGCAGTCAAAACCTCATTCACTGTCAAAATAGATTTACCAACTCACAACGTGTTTACCAATGTCTCATATAATTTAGGAAATAACGATTATAAAATAATTTACTTATCTCCATCATCAATTTTAACATCCACATTCAATAACCCCATCACACATTTATTAAACTTATTCAGATGGTCCCTAACATGTGTATCATCATCCATCTTAATTCATATAATTGCTTCTTCAAATAAAGTCTACTAGTTAAAGAATTAGACATTACAAATCTTTTAGCATTTTCCACAACTAGAAGAAGATTTCTCCTTCAAAAAACTGTACTTTACCTCGGTGTAAGAGGTAGTTTAATGTTACTGACTATTTTCGCTTCCAGTTCTTTCCAATCTGTATATTTCTTCTCTTCCTACCTCTTACCCGCAAAGCCTTGTAAAGTCTATGTTTCGTGAGAAAACTTCAACTGTATTTCTCCAAATATTGAAATTATTCTTCCCATCAAATCACTCCACCTCAAACTTGGAACCTGTCATCATCTATTCCAAGATTTGAACCTTGCTATGGTACAACTGTTGAAAAAAAAAAAAAAATTCTACTCAAATCACACAATGGAATACAAAACACAAAATAACGGGTCAAAAGAAAAAAAAATTTAAATGACACAACTAACTGTATACAACTGCAAGGGAAGAACATTTTTTATTGATGAGAAAAATAAATCACTCAATACAATATTTCTCTTACCCATGTAACCATAGACAAAGAAAGAACACAGTATTTTCTCTATCACACTCACGGCTCACTCACATGAACAAATTCAGGTCAATTGTTATATATAAACCTCATATGCCCTAATGGGCCTCTTTATTTTACCAACCAAAGCTCAATTCTTCTTTTTTTTTGGGTTAATTGTGCTGGGCACTGTAAAAACAACACCAAATTGAAGAATACTGTGCAATTGAATTAAACTGAGAAATACTGCATCCATCTTCTTCCCCAGTTTCTTCTCACGTCGTCTTCTTCCATGACTTCACTTACAATTGATCCACAGTCAACTCACCACCGACCGCATCAACCCCCTGCACCACCCGCCACCTATCCACCACCATCACCATTACCACCCGCATCAACCACCGAATCACCTCCACAGCACCACCGAACCACCACCATCCTTCCCCAACAACGTAACCGAGTGTAATTTATACACCTAACACACAATCGAGGCCAAAAGCTGCAAGAAAACCAGCCAAAAGTAGAAAATATCAAGCTGGGCATCAAAGAATAAGCGTTCAAAAATGAAAAGAAGACCCAATACTCAAGGCCCAATTGTTACTGAAATTGCGTGAACAGTAACCACGAACCCGAAGTTTCTGAATAGATGTGAAGTACTCAATTGAGTTGAAAATTGTGAACATACCGTATTTAACTGGGTCACTGTTTGCATTTTCGGTTGCGAGAAGCAGAATGAATGAAGAAGTTTTTTCTATTGTTGCTACGTGCAAGAAGATCAATGAACGAAGATAGAGGCGTTGATGTTACAGGAGATTGGATGGTGGAGGTGGTGAACTAGCTGGTGGATTAGACACAGGTGGGGATGGTGAACTTGGTGTGTGAAAGTAAGAAGACTTTTGGGTGAGTTTGGTGCGATGATGATGATGATTATGATTGTTAACTTAATATTGTTGGCATTTCCTATTTTTCCACAAGTGTGTAATTTAAGTAAACTCAATTTAATTACTAAATACGTGTATTTAGTAATTTATTAAGTTTAATTAAATTACGCAAATATTTCTTGAAAATAATATCTTCTATTTTCGTGCCAATCATTTTATTGTTGTAAGATAATAATGAATCAAGAAATATTGATTTGTTTGGATCATGAACTCGAGATCTTAATCTAGAAATCTTGTGATTTGAATCAAGAAACATTGAACACTTATGGTAAATTTCTTGATGATCTATTTGTGATTAATCTTGGCATTCAAGCTTATTCTTGATATGGCCGAGAATATTCAAACATATCTTTGCATATGGTAAGATCGTCATCTTGATAGGACCGAGCATATTCAAGCTTATTTACATATGGTAAGATTGTTTCTTGATATGGCCGAGTATCTTGACTCATGGTAAGTTAAGTTTATCACTTCATTTGGTAAGATCTTTTATTCCATAATCAATTGAGAATATCTTTACTTATGGAAAGATTTGTGATTATCTTACCATTATTCATAATTATCTTATTCTTGATTGTCTTGGAGGAAATCAAGTTTGAATACAACAAGGATTCTTGATGGTCAAGCAATCCAATTATATTTATATTGATGAAGACGCGAAGTTTTTATTAAGAAGTTTGGAAATTAATCTTCGTGTGGTGCTTATGATACACGACTTCTACATCATTATAACTTCAGTTCTTCGGGAGGAGATTATTAATAACTGAGAGAAGAAAAGTTCTTCAGCTTGAAGATTAAATGGGAGGTTTGGATCGAGATCGAACGGGAGTTCGTGTTGCTGAAGATTGTTGCAGATTCAAAGAAAACTACCGAAGAGTGGTGGAACGCCAGCTCGTATTACATGCCATAGAAGGATCGGGAGTGATCTATTTCTTGGATGTTTGATAAGTCTATGCGTAAATTTATCCTGTAGTTTAGATTGATCTGTATAAACTCTTTTCTTATATAGTGATGGATTTTTGTCTCCAGAATGCGAGCCGTGGATTTTTCCTAATAGGGTTTTTTCTCACGTTAAGCTCAAATTATTGTGTTCTTATCTATTTAAAATCATGCATAATTTATTCTTTCTTTTTGCGTTTTACTATCTAGACGAATCTGTATCAGCAAGATTCATCTGGTATTACGCTAAAACAAATCTTGACAATTTACTGTTAATTGTTACTGTTCAGACTTATCTGTGACAGTTCGTTCATAAAATTTAGACAACTTTAAATTTTCAATGATGATGGAGGTTGGCAGTGTTCTTGAGGTGTTGACAGTATGGTTGAGGTTCAATTTATGTATGATATCATAAAAAAGTATAAAGTTTAAAGATGTGATACTAAAATTTTGCCCAAAGTATCATAAAAATTTGATAAAGTTTCATATTATGATACCAAAAATTTGAAAGTACCCAAGTATCATAAGATACTTTTAAAGTATTATAGCATGATAGTTGACGAAAATAGTATTTTTTAGTAAAAAAAAAAAAAAAAAAATTGGATTGTTTTTCAGCGACACTTTAAAATGAAGTAAGTTTCAATTATGATATCAAAAGTTGGGTATTTTTGCAAACGCCCCTTTTCATTTTCTTATTCTTATTTGGGTAAAAAACCCAACAATTAGTTCTTCGATAGATTTTAAGGAAAAACACATAACCACAAAGTTTGAAAATTCACTTTTTAAAATTGAGAAATTGAAAAAATTATTATTTTAAAAATTCGGTAATAATTAATAAAAATTGGCAATTAAATATATTTTATTAATAAGATTGGTAATTAAGCCTCAGTTTTGTACAAATTAAAATCTAGATTTTAATCTAAGTAAAAGTTAATAGTCAATCTCAACCACATATTTTATGAGATTCACAACTTTTCAACCACATATCTCATCAACTTTTTTTCAAAATATACTAAAAAACTGATTTTAATCATCACCAAAAAGTGGCTAAATATGTTAAAGTTAGAATAACATACAAATCATAGCAATATTCAAAAAAATAAATTTTATATGTCATAATTTATTTATTAGTAAAAAATTATATAATTTATCGATCATAATTTATTTCTTAGTCATAAATTTTCAAATCTCATTTCTTAGTCATAAATTTTCAAATCTCATGTGAGTTTTGTAACTACAATTATTACGTGGGTTCGCATAAGTTAATATAAGAATTTAAGTTTCAAAAATCAAGGTTATATAATTTCTTTTATTGTTGAGTCGTTTAATCGTGTTTTTTTGCGTTCTTCGTCTTTTGAGTCTTCGATCAAGAAAATTATCGGAAAAAATCCAATAGTTGTTATTGAGCTCATTTAGCATCCAAATCAAATTTTATTTGTTTTGTTGGTTTCATAGTTAAATTTCCAAGAAAAAAGTTTCGAATTTCAAGTGTGTGTATATATATATATGCATACATACTAGTTTCACACACGTGCGATGCACGAACATATTTAATTGACAAAGTATAATATACTATTACAAAATAATGGGAAAAAATTAATAAAAAGTAAAAATAGCAAGTGCCAATTTCAAAAATAATAAAAATCCTAACATGAAGAGTATTAACAATTGTCAGTCTCATCTCTTATTTTGAATTGAACTTGTATCATTTTGAATCTAATTGGACTTGTATCATTTTCAAGAGGCACGAGTGTGGGTAGAAAAACTTTGTTTCTTTATATCTCCAAAAGCAATGTTGTCATCAATTCTCTAGCTTTTTGATCTTTTTGAGAAGTCGCCTCTCCAGCCGATACAACCGTGTCATTTAATTTATCAACGACATCTCATTTTCAATTTTTACGGGCTTCTCAACTTTTGGCTTTAGCTTGGGAATCCTATTGATTTTTGCAACCTAGAAAAACAAACATAAACCATAATAAAATAGCAACACACTAAGGAATATCTAAAATGCAAATTTAGGTGCATTACAAATTTTTGCATATACTTCTTCAGACTTGAATGCTCTGATGTCCAAGAAAGGATCGATGATAGGAACAATTTTCCACGTTGCTGCCAAAATGCACTCTTTGCTTTTGCACATGCATTAGGCCTCCTGGCAGTTGATTCTGCATAGGAAATATCTTCATCCTGGAAGAACAATGGAAGAGCTCCAGTCGTCCCTTTAAGCGTCAACTTTCTGTTTCCGTTCAAACTTGCACTTTTGATGATCTATATTATGGAAGCAGCCATTGCTCAAATCTTCAATTATCACACATCAAATAGGTCTCATATTATCAAGATATCACAAACTAGTTATCTTAGTTTAGCTCTTGAAAAATACAATCAAAAGTTCCCTATAAGAAAATTTAAATTAAGATGAGTGAAGGAAAGGGGGAATGCCAAGCAAACAATATCACTTGTGTTTTTCTAGCCTAATTATTCCACCATGAATTGTGCCTCTCTTAGGATCTAAACTTGTTTTATAGAGATCATGTATTATTTTGTCCCTGTGTTGCTGGGAAGAAACCAAGCCTCTGAACTTGGTCACTTTGGTCAATCTATTGAAGCCACCATCTGTAAATATAGATGACTTAGTTTTCTTTCTCTCAATTTCTTCTCTTTCTGTACACGTGCATGTAATTGGGAAGAGGGTGGGGATGTGCAAAATGTTCACCAACCTATCGCTGCTATAGAAGGGCTGGAATGTGGGGTTTTGTTGTGTGAAATTGGTTGAATAAAAAAATATGCATAAAAATAAACAATTAAATATGACTAGAAAAATAATATGAGAAGAAATTTTGTTCTTGGGTTCGGTTGTGTTCTTAATTAATGTTATACTTTTCCTTATAACGTGTTTATATCCCTATTCAATTATCAATCATAAATAATTAACAAGCACTGATTATCTAAATTCTTCCTTATGTGTATTGATTTAAAACAAGCTCTTCGAACCAATTCTAGCCACGGACAATCCTAAACAAGCTCTTAGGATTTAATGCACGACTAGTATGAAAATTTAGAAGAATAGATTGAATTGGATCGTTAATTACACAAGCTCGAATTAATCAATCCAAGTTGAATTATTACTAAACCTGCACGAGATTTATTTGCTACTAAAGTAAAGATTCAATGACAATTACGGATCAAGAATCTAAATATAGCATATTCATGAATTCAAAGATTAATAATCCAATTGGACAAATTAAACTATTAATCAAATAAACTCAATTGAACATTCAAAACATAATAATCCAACAATTGAAATAAAGGAATAAATTCACGCTACTAATTTGTAGGAAAAGAAAATAACATAATCAAGTTAACACAACTTCCCCTTTGAACAAGACATAGAATTTAGCCTAGCATGGTTGTGGTAGATTCTTCAAGTTGCTTCATGAATTCCATTGTTGTTGATATTCTTGCTCTTGAAAATCTCCCAAGAATGCTCTATATTTTGCTCTCAATTTTTCTCAATGTCTAGCCTCTTTCACAATATTTTCTCACCAGTTTTTCTGTCATGAGAACCTCTTTTTATAGCCTTAATTTCGTGCCCTAGCTTTGGGCTCAAGAAATCCCAAAATTATGGAAAGAATTGAAATATGGAAATTGTTGACTGGAGAGTTACGGCCGTAACATTTCCTTTACGGCCGTAATTGAGTTTTTGCATATTTCTCACAAATTGAAGTTACGGTCGTGACTTGTCCATTTACGATCGTAATTATGTTTTTGCGCATTTTTTACCCTTTGAAGGTTACGGCCATAAATTCTGATTTACGGTCGTGAATGTGTTTCTGCTGATTTGTCTTAACACGGTTACCACTTTTACGGCCGTGAATATGTAACCTTACGGTCGTAACCAATTTTGCATCTAAGTCCCCAATCTTCAATTTTGCGTGCATTTTGGTCATTTTTTCTTCTTTTATAATCCTATACAATATAAAATATAAAATGCATTAATAATACTTAGATAGAATCACATTATTACGTATTCAAGGATATAAGTGCATCAAATAAACGTTAATATAACACTTATCAGTCAGATAAGGAATCCTTTTAAGAACAGCTTGCTCCAGAATAGTATTTCATCCTCCAATTTATTTGAACAATGACAGATAAACATAGGAAAATGTGGGCAGTAATATTATGCTAGAAACAAATAAAACAAACCTTTACATTGAGCTTCAGAGCTACATTTTCAATTTACTATTTGCTATACTTTGATGTCTGTTTGGGCTGACAACATTGCGAGACAATCCCCAATTAAGTTTCACAAACTCGCTTGATCTTCCCTGAGATAAACAAAATAATTTTTTGAGAAACGGTCCCCTCTCTTTGATAAATATCGAATCCAGGAATAGCGCTACTAACCGTAAAACCTATCAAATTAAATATTTGGAAAAACTAAATAATAGATGAATGCAAGAGTGCTCACTTTCTCTCGTTTAACTTCTCTTCTAATTCTAGTATTTTTTTTTCTCTTTCATCTCTAAGCTCTTCTTAATATCATCAGCTTCCTGGATAAAAAAAATATCAGTAAGAAGAAAAAATTATAATTTACAACTACGTTACCAAATTCCAGAAAAAAACATACCTTCTCCTTGAGTAGAAGATTTGATAGTCAGTGGCATATATCATCATCTTTACTCTTCAAAACTGAATTTGCCATCTCATAAAAGTTGACAAAGTTTTAGGCTGGCTTTAAACCTGTGGAAGCAAAGTGTGAAAAATACCAATTACCAATAAATAAAACCATATGACCTTTCACAAATCCTAAAATATACCTACATAGTGAAGCAACAACATTGGACTTCTCCCATCTTTGACTTGCTTCCCCTCGCTTCTAGAAAGGCTTCTTCCCGCAGCAATATCAATAGCAGTATCGGGATCAATCAGAAAAATGCAACTAATAAATCCTGTCTTTGGAATTCAAATTCAAATTATTCAAACCAAATTTAAAAGATCTTTTCATAAAATTAAATCCAGTCAAACATAAAATCCAATCCACGATAAATCCACACATAAATAAAAGTCAATACAAACCAAATGAAATAAGAGTAAGAGAACTACCACCATTCTTGTTCAAAGTCCTTTTTGGAAGAGAAGGGACTGGGTGAGCTTTGAAATAAAGCCTCAATTAAGATATCTTACCCGTCATCAACATCTGCCCAACTCATAAACACAAACTCCTGCCACGGTTTGACTGCACCTTCTTCTCCTCCCAAACTTTTAACACATCTTTTAACAGGAAATATCCGCATATTACTAACACGAAAGTCAAATTTCAAGCGCTAAAATAAAATGACGATTCAATAGTCGTAAAAATAAATGTAAAATAGAGAAAAATAAAGGGACTTAATAACAAATTAATATATATATATATATATACACACACCTTCGAATTACAATTATTACTTATGTATTACCTGCCAATCTGGCTGTAAAGAAGATGAATTACCAGCAAGTTTGCTAGAGACTTTCCTTTTCAAGCCCCCAATCTCTATGAAGTTGTTTAGAGGAGAAACGAACAAAGACATGTTAAATTAAGCAAAGTTGAAATAAACTGAAATAGTCAAGAATTTTTGGTTTCTTCCTGTTCAGTAAGAAAATAAAATGATAGATATGTGATGACTAGTATAGAAGGAATAAAGCACCATACCAGTCTCTCCTAGCTTCAATCTGCCACCTGGGAGTTTACAGAAAGTATTTCTGATTTGCAAAAGAAGAATGTGGGGATGATTATTTTCTTGAACCTGTAAGTTTGAACAACATATTCAATTATCTCAATAAATAAATAAACCATACATATAAAGGCACAATCAACCAATATAATCATAAAAGTCTGATTTGCCACCTGGCCTGGTGATCTCCTACCCGCTGGAGGGTAGGTTATCCTACCCTCCAGCACCTTTTTCATCCCAGAAAATATTTTTTTAATGATGAAAAAGGTGCTGGAGGGTAGGATAACCTACCCTCCAGCGGGTAGGAGATCATTGCTTTTGCCACCTGAGTCTCAGTCACCATTGGGCTGTGAGTCCATTAATGTCCACCCCACTTAGTGCAATTAAATAATCTTATCTTTATTAACATGCAAATTGAAATTTGGAAAACAACGAATCTAAGCAGATTACATAATTAATTATGCACCAAATCATATATTATTAAACAAAGTTTTAGTACTAAAGTAAAAGTCAATTTTTTGCTCCAGACGAAATTAAAGTCTAAATAGGTACCTAACTAACATAAATTACTAATTTCTACTGTTGATGATGATCTAATCTTAATTAAATATCAATTAAAATACACTTGACTCCGCGATTTGCACCTCCTAAGCCAGGTTGTCTCTTGATCATCACCGCTATTTTGATAAGAAGGTTCAGATTTCACATCAGAGGCGAGAGCCTGCAGCTGCAAATCCATATCACAGTCCGTCGAAGTACCTTCGCTTCTCATTCCTTCTCATGTTTCCCGCATATCGGCACCCCTAACAGCCTCGCTCTTATTCTCTCTGCCTTAGATCTTATGTTATTGTCTTCGCCGGCGACGACGGCATTTACGATGCCTTTCATTTCTTCACAAAACCTCTGTTTCTGCTTCATTTTCTTCCGAATTCTCCAGCTGTTGTTCTTTGACAGACTTCTCATCAACCTTCAGTTTCTTCTCTCCATGCTCCCTCCTCTTCCTCCTCCCTTTTGCGCTTTGAGCTGTCGCTATTAATAGAAGTGGCTGTAGTCGAATCAGCTACCACCACTGGGTCAGTTGCATCTGTTGTTGAGGGTGTGAGCTCCATGTTTGCTCGTGGGTTTTTGAACAGAGGCACCATTTCTTTCAATTTTTTATTATTTACTTTAATTTGAAAATTGAATTTTGAATGAATATACACAGGTTCCGAGGTGGAGATGGATGTTTCTTTTTGAGGAAGATTCTGGACTTCTTACGTTTTGGATTTTGGAGTGAAATGAAAAATCAGAATGGCTAATTGATGGGGCCACAACTTTTGATTTTTGGGGGAAAACCTTGAAGGGGTAACAAACCTATTATCCTTCTTTATAATAATAATAATAAGAATATTACTTTTAAAATTACCAGTAGTCAATAATTTTCAAATGTTTTTGACTTGAAATTTTTTTAGTCAAAAAAACTTCAAAAACCATCTTCTTGAATTAATATTAGTTCTCGGTTGGTAAATTCTCTTCTTTCCAATTCCTTTATTGAGTCTTCTAAATTACCAACTTCTTACTCACATCCTAGTTTGAATTCATCGACTTTTTATGGTGGAGATGAGGCATCTGGGGTTGGGGAGCAGAAGAAGCAGTAAAAGATAAATAAACCGAAGGCCAATGAGTAAAATGTCATTTCTGGGTCCAGTGGAAATCATTTCGAAAAGGGAATGAAAAACCTCAACTCTCATTTGAGGATCGAACATTGGATTGGGTTCATCCTGCTTTCAGCTTCTTTATATAGTAATTCAACTTATTGCTCCAAATTGGTTGAGTTTGAATTCGTTCTTTGAAGCGATTGAGTGGAAAAGGCAATATTGGTGAGATTAATAGAGGGAAAAAACCAAATTTGAGTGATACATGAGCGTAAACATGTGAGGCATATATTACTTAGATTTATGGTGTCAGGTGATTCCACTTCAAGCATGAACAAAAATTAAGTTAACATGTTAGAGAAGTTTTTACAACGTTCAAGCGGTTGTTTGGAGATGTGAAGGATATGTTATATAGGGTCAGACCGAAAGTGGAATCCCAGCTTCTTAATGTCCCAATTTGAGGGTAATAATTTTGCGAGGTGATGGAGAAGTAGAAAGTGATAGTGAGGAGAAGTATATTGACATGCCAGCATTGGAAGATGTTAATAATGTTGAGGCGGTGGAATATGTAGTAGGCAGTGAGCTATTGGTTGAGAGGAGAGATCACTATGGCTATGTTCTTGAATGGTTTGAATAGGAAAATAACTAGTGTAGTAGAATTGCAACATTATTTGGATTTGAAGGATAAGTTATCCATTGGGTTCTTCGTGTTCTAATCCACCTTGAAACCGAAGTGGGATAACAACAAAGAAGATTGAGCTATTTCAAAGGGTAGAATGGAGGTACTGAAGGAGAAAGAGGTAAGTGCCAGCAGGGTCACACCTAAAGTGGAATTCCAACTTCTTAATGTCCCAATTTGAGGGTAATAATTTTGCGAGGTGATGGAGAAGTAGAAAATGATAGTGAGGAGAAGTATATTGACGTGCCAGCATTGGAAGATGTTAATAATGTTGAGGCGGTGGAATATGCAGTAGGAAGTGAGCTATTGGTTGAGAGGCGAGATCTAAGTGCTAAAATAAAAAAATGGGTGACTTAGAGAAAAAGAGAGAATATATTTCATACACAGTGTCACATCAATAGCAAGGTATGTAGCATGATTATGGACGGGGTAGTTTTACTAATGTGGCTAGCACTGCATTTGCTGAAAAATCAGGGTTAACATTGTTAAAACATCCTACACCTTATAGGCTTCAATGGTTGAACGATTGTGGAGAGGTTAAGGTAAATAGGAGGGTGTTGATAAGTCTTTCAATTGATAGCTTTCATGATGAGGTGATATGCGATGTAGTTCATATACAGGCCGGACACATTTTATTGGGAAGACCATGGTAATATGACAGAAAACTGATACATGATGGTTACAAAAATAGGTATAACTTTACCAAATGAGGAAATTCTATTATCTTTGCGCCATTAACATTGTCACAAGTTTATGAAGAACAAATAAAATTGAAAAATGAGGAAGAGAAAAGATTAAGAGATATAGAGAAAAGAGAGTTGAGGCCACGACCTCTGAAAAAGGAGAGGAGGGCGACAAGGTAGAGGATTGAGGTTTATACCTTAGAAAAATGGGAGTGAGTGAAGAGTGCCAGAAAAGAAAAGAAAAAAAAAAGTTTCTTTGCGAAAGAGAGTGAGATTTGAAGGGCTTTCATGGACAGCCAACCAATGATTTTGTTAATGTACAAGGACTCCTTCCTTGCACTTGATGAAAATAACCAGTCCCTCCATAATTTGACTACTTCTTAATTGCATGTATTTGAAGATGTGTTCCCGAAGGACATGCCTAGTACGTTACCACCCATTTGAGGCATAAAACATCAAATTGATTTCATACCTGGAACATTAATTCCAAACCGATCGATTTACCGAAGTAACCTCGGGGAGACAAAGGAACTTCAAAAGTTAGTAGAGGAATCGATGAGCAAGGGGTATGTGAGGGAGAGTATGAGTCCATGTGCTGTGTCAGTGTTACTTGTGTTAAAGAAATATGGAACCTGGAGAATGTATGTTGATTCATCTTGTTCCTAGATTAGATGATATATTGGATGAATTACATAGATCGTTCATATTTATTAAAATTGAACTCAAAAGTGGTTATAATCAAATTAGAATAAGGGAAGGAGATGAATAGAAAACAACTTCAAAACTAAATATGGATTGTATGAATAGTTAGTCATGTCGTTTGGACTTACTAGTGCACCTAGCCCATTTATGCGATTGATGAATCATGTTTTATATGCATTCATAGTTAAATTTGTAGTGGTATACTTCGATAACATCTTGACTTATAGTAAGGACTTAGATGAGCATATAGAGCATGTAAGATGTGTGCTTGTGGTTTTAAGAAAAGAACAACTTTATGCCAATTTTAGAGTATAAATTTTGGCTTGGAAAAAGTTGTCTTTCTTAGGTATGTGGTTAGTGCAAAGGGGATAGAAGTAGATGAGGAGAAAACTAAAGCTATTAAAGAATGATAAACACCTAAAAGTATAATTGAGGAAAGGAGCTTCCATAGTTTAGCTAGTTTTATGGGCACTTTGTTATAGACTTTAGCAAAATTGCCACACCATTTACGTAAGTTTTCAAGAAAAGTGTAGGATTTAAGTGGGGGCATTGAAAAATAACATGCATTCAATACTATTAAATATAGTCTTGTAAGAAACTGAATTTATTGCTTCCTAACTTTGAGAAAGCTTTTGAGATTGAGTGTGATGCCTCAGGAATAGGTGTGGGAGCTATTTTAATGCAAGTTAGGAAACCGATAGCTTACTTTAGTGAAACGCTAAGTAGGTATGCACTAAATTATCCTACATATGAAACAAAATTGTATGGACTTGTTCGGACTTTGGATACATAGCAACACTAATTTTTGCCAAGAGAATTCATGATCCACACCAATCATGAGTCCTTGAAATATCTTAGAGGTCAAGGTAAGCTAAACAAGAGGCATGCAAGATGAATGAAGTTCATTAAGATATTTTCATATGTCATTCGGTATAAACAAAGTAAAGAAAACATAGTAGCAGATACTTTGTAATGAAGGTATGTACTTTTGACTTCCTTAAGTGCTAAATTGCTTGGATTTGAATATGTTAAGGACATGTATGCTAACAACCCGGATCTTGTTAATAAATATGAATCATGTGATAAGAGGGTTGTTGATAGGTTCTCTAGGCATGATGATTATCTATTTTGGGAGAATAAATTTTGTGTTTCTAAATGTTCAATGAGAGAATTGTTAGTAAGAAAGGCACATAGTGGTGGTTTAATGTGACATTTTGAGATTAAAAAGACCTTAGTAATACTAACTGATCATTTTTATTGGCTTAAGATGAAAAATGATGTTGATCAGGTTTGTAGTAGATGCATCGCTAGCAAAAAGGCTAAATCTAAGATTTTATCTCAAGGATTGTACACAACTTTGCTTGTTCCTAGTGAACTTTGGGTTGATAATTTTATGGATTTTGTTTTAGGTTTACCTAGAACTAAGATATGACAAGATTCAATATTTGTGGTGGCAAATAGATTTAGTAAGATGACATATTTCATTCCATGTTATAAAACTGATGGTACCACCAATATAATGCATCTATTCTTTAAGGAAGTAGTGCACTTACATGGAATTCCAAGGAGTATTATCTGAAATAGGGATATCAAACTCCTAAGCCCCTTTTGGAGAATTTTGTGAACAAGTTAGGAACTAAGTTACTATTTTACGTATTTTTCACCCACAAACCAATGGACAAACCGAGGTAGTTAACATGATTATGATACAATTGTTTCGTACTATAGTCAATAAAAATCTGAAGAGTTGGGAAGAGTGTTTACCATTTATTGAATTTGCTTACAATATGGTCATTCATTCCACTACCACTTCTTGTTCACCATTAGAAATTGCATATTATTTTTAATCCACTAACAAATTTGGAATTGATTCCTATACCTATTAATGAACGTGGCAGTTTAGATAGAAAGAAAAAAGGCCGAATGGTGAAATCACTTCATGAAAAGGTAATGTCGTAATGATGCAAATTGAAAAGAAAAATAAGCACTATGGTTTACAAGCAAACGAATTTGAAACGAGCATTACATTCGAACTCAGTGATTGGGTTTGGGTACACTTGAGAAAATAACGATTCCCAAAACATCAAAAGTCAAAGTTACAAGCACGGGGAGAAGATCCATTTCAAGTTCTTGAAAGAATTAATGACAATGCCTACATGTTAGATCTCCTGGTTAGTATAAATTCTAGGCTACATTTAATGTATCCGATCTTTCTCTGTTTGATGCTGGAACGAATTGGAGGTCAGATCCTTTCGAAGAGGTAGGGGATGATGTGATCCAAACTACAAATAAAAGCTAGAATACAAGCATGGGAAAAGATCCATTGATTATGGAGGAAGATCCTATGACTCGGTTGCGAGAAAAGAGGGTAAAAAAAGTGATGGATCATCTTGTGCAAGAAACCATGGATGAAACAACGATCTTTGGTAAGAAAAATGAGCAAGTCTCGTATTGAGCTTGAGTTGGGAATCAAAGTGGAGCAACTTGGTTCAAGCATGTGAAGAAGATGACAAAACCACAAGTGTAACAACCCGACTCCCTTGCTGGGGACTTCTCCGTGTCGTACTCATGGTTTTTCCACTCCCCCCTGGTCGTCCTGGTCCTCAAGGGCTGCCGCCTCGTTTCC
This sequence comes from Ligustrum vulgare, assembly GCA_963555705.1. NCBI lineage: Eukaryota > Viridiplantae > Streptophyta > Magnoliopsida > Lamiales > Oleaceae > Ligustrum > Ligustrum vulgare. Next base: position 15,415,939 of record OY743173.1, on the reverse strand, counting down.
AGGAAGTGGATTTTTTCCTTCCATGGGTTTTGAACCTTGTACCTAGGGGTTAAGTACAAAGATTCTTAGGGAAACGAGGCGGCAGCCCTTGAGGACCAGGACGACCAGGGGGGAGTGGAAAGACCATGAGTACGACACGGAGAAGGCCCAGTGAGGGAGTCGGGTCGTTACAACAAGCATGCGATCGCATGCTTAAATTCATGGGCGATTGCTCAAGTGAAGTTTCAGCGAACAAAGATCAAAATTGATCACCAAGCGATCGCATGCTTAAATTCATGGGCGATTGCTCAAGTGAAGTTTCAGCGAACAAAGATCAAAATTGATCACCAAGCGATTTCCCACCAGAAGACCAAGCGATCGCTTAGTTATGTTCAGATTAGGTTTTTGCCCTTTTTTTAGTTAATTTTCATTTTTAATTTAGTTTTAATTCTATTTTTTAGTCTACAATTCTAGTTCAACCCTTATTCTTATAAAAAAGTATGTTTTATTTATTAGATAAGGATTTGTTTTATTTAATTTTTAATGAGATTAGGTTTTTATTTAGCTTCATTAGTAGGCTAGAACTTTAATTTGTATCCTATATACAAACTTCTTCATTGTAATTTTTAAATGCACAATTTTGAGATTATAATTTGAAAGGCATATTACTTTCAATCTTTGTTCTTCATTGAACTAATTTCGAACTTATCAAGATTATTTTCTTATGGTGTTCAAACAAATTTGGGTGATATTTTAATCTTGTGATCAAGATGTCAACATACCGTAGGCGATTGTGTTGGTTGCTTGGTTTAATATTTTTGAATCAAAATTTGAAGTTTGATCCATTAGCTTTCTTGGGTTGTTATTCAATCTCGTGTTGGTTTCATAACTACAATTGTTACGTGATTTTTCATCAGACACTCAACCAAACTTTCTTAATTAATTCATTTTTTGATAAACTTTTTGATAAATACGTTTATAAAAAATACATTTATCATACATCACATTCTTTGAGAAAATGTGTCATTTATAAACAAAAAAATTCAGATTTTTTTTTTTTTAAGAAGAGATAATTGAAGGGATGCTAACATTACCACCATGATAAGTATATTTTATACACTTATTTACATGCTAAATTAGATATTATATTATTGTTTTAGAATAAAAGCTACATAATTTGTTATTGTTTGTTTATATTTCAGAAATTCTCTCGAAATCGAAAGAATGAAGCAATTGAGGTAAATAAAGAGCAATTAAATGATAAATGGAGCTAAATTGTACACATGGAAAGTGCATGAAGTCAATTGAGGTCGAAAAGAGCTAACTGGAAAAAATTAGAAGTTTGGGGACTAAATTGATCTAATCGGAAGATGAAGAACTTAAGGTGCAATATAAAAACAAGGACCAGCTTACACATATGGAAAGATGGAAATTGCAGAGGAATGGTATAACCACGCGATCGTGTGAGCTTATACCGTATGGTCGTGTGAACGTCTTAAAAACAAGCAGAACTGGAATTGACGTAACCACGCGATTGCGTGCATGTTCAACTGTGCTGCAACTGGGCTTTTTAAACGTGGATTTAGCCAATTATCTCCTAATTGACCTAGACTCCGCCGAAACCTATATATGCTCATCATCATCAAGCACAAATTGGCGGTTCCCAATCATACAATATCATACAAAAATGTTGTTTAATCATCAAGGGAATCAATTGGAGTCAAGTGCAAGATTGAAGATTTCTACAATAGGATGATTCTTCGGGTGATGAACTCCAATAATTCTTGTTGTTATTTATCTTCAATGTTTCTAGGCAAGGCGTTTATGTTAGAATTGTAATGAAACTTTATTTTTTTCATGTTTCTTGTGTTAAATAAATACAATTTATGAGTTTGAGCAATTATGTATGAGTAATTATATGATTGTTGTAGCGTTTTCTTAAGTTCAAAAGATTAAGATCATATTATACATGTTTTAAGTGTCGTAAAGTTTGATTTTGGATAGAAATATACCCTATACTTTATGTTATCTTTTATAGTGTTCACAAAATGTTAATGTTTTTCTATATGTTCGCATTCGTCATAAAAATATGGTTAGATCACATATAGAAATGTGATTTAATTTACCGTTTCGAAAGAGGGTTTTAAACACATGAGAGACATTGATATTCAAAATTCCATGAATTGTAATTAAACGAGTATATCAAAGCATGAATGATGGAAGTAAAGTAGATTATCGATTCTATTTTCTCATTAATTACATTCTTCAAAATTGTTTATTTTTATTTGTTAGTTTAATTAAATTTTGAAACAAATTGATTTTTCAAGTTTCAGTTAAGGTAATTAATCTAAAATAATAAGTTTACTCAATTTTCGTGGTAATGATATTTGAACTTAAAATCCACTTTATTACTTTTGTGATCCATACACTTGTGGTATGAAAATAGTGCAACACACGGCACACTCTAGCGCTTCAAAAGGGGGGGGGGGAAGGAAGAAGAGAGAATTGAAGGGATGCTAACATCACCACTGCACACTCTAGCTTCAGGTCCATTTCAATGGGAGGATGAGCCTCAGAAGCCTAGACCATGCACCAATCTCACCGTACTCCCTAGCCTTAAAAACAATGAAACAAAGTGCTCATAGCTTCCTCCAAGACCGTTTATGGAACCCACCACTAAAATAGCCCAAACACCCTTGATAAGTACGTGTTTCGTACATATCTTGGCTTTAAATTTAGACAATTGTAAGTGTTTTAGGATATGATATTGCTCATTATATGTTTATTTTGTTTTTTTTAGGAAAAACTCAATTTTGGTTGCGTTTAGAGGCAAAACGAAGAAAAGTGATTGAAACCGTACAAAAAGGACTATATTGCAAACAATTCATATATGGACAGGGTCGATGAGGTTCAAGAATTAATTTGGAGCTAAATTGAGCAATTGAGAAGTTTGGGACGTCAATTAGGAATCATTCAAGGTACCAAAATGAAGAAATTAAGAGTTGGAGGACCCAATTAAAAGAGTTGAGAATTGAAACGAGTAAATCGACAAGATTTGAAAGTATGAGGCTATATTATTGCAATTGGAAGTTGAAGGATTGAAGAACAAATTAAACATGAGGGACCAACTTGCAAATATCCAATAATTGACTTGGATCACAAGAAAAACACTTTGAGGATTTTTAGGAGTCAATTGGATGCAAGTAGAAGTGAAAAAGGAATGAAATATGATAAGAATATTATCATAAATTAATTCCAATCGTACAAGAATTTCTGGACAGATTTCTAGTCAAACATTGAGACCTAATTTTGGGGCAGTAAATGTTCGAATTGAGAAAATCCTATTTCAAGAAAAGTTGTATCCCTTTAAGTTATATTTTTAACCCACTTTTAATAATCTCAATCGGATAAGGGAATAGAAAGATATGGTCGAAACAATGAACGCTGTGTAGAGATAAAAAAAACACTCACTTGCGGGTATCGACAATTTTCTTTCCTTTCTTGACTAGGTCTCTTCTCCAATTATAAATACAACCTCTTTGTACGAAAATCAAAAACTTTGCCTCTCCATATAACAATCAACAATAGAGAATTCAACATCAATTTTTTGGGGAATCAAGCATTGTAAAAGGGGATTTGGATGGAGTAATCTTAAGGAAATAATTAGAGTTTCTTTCGCGACTTCAACAAGGTGATGATTTTTCAATTCTTTGTGTTTAATTTACATATTAAGATGCTAGGCTAATCTTTTTTATGTATTGGATGAGATGAATTCTAGTTTTTATTTGTTTTAAGTCATGATTCTATAATTTAGTAAATTCTTGCGTTTCTTGATTTATTCTTGCATTCCCATTGAATTATTTGATTGCTTGATTACCAATTGGATAATTAGTTGCTTGTTGTAGTCTTGAAAAAGTCACAATAGGTTCAGAACACGGCAAGATAAATACACGAACACTATATGTTAGGAATAACAATATGACATGTACAATCTATTTGATAAATTGTTGATTAATGCATCATGACCATTCGCATTCGGACTGGGAATAGATTCGGGTCGTGTTTATGGTAGATTTAATTTGTCTTGGAAAAGAAAGTTAAATATATTAGCTTTATCGATTGGCAAGAACGCATGAATCATCTAAATTAGAAAATTGTTGAATTGAAATAGATATCTCTAGGTGGATTCGAATTCCAATACATACTTCCCATTCATATTTTACTCCCCAAACATTTTTATTTATTTATTTATTTTTATTAATTTCAATTTTTATTTAGAATAGTCAAACAAAACCATCTTTCTTTTTAATTGTTTCAATTAATTGAATCGACGATAGACTGATAATTAGGACTAGACCTTATTCCTCGTGGGAACGATACTCTCAACTCATCACAATTATTACTTGTCAACGATCCCGTGCGCTTGTGGGATTTACACCGAACAAGTTTTTGGCGCCGTTTCCGGGGAATAACGGATTTAGTATAATTATTAGTTTACCTTTAATTCAATTAAATTTTAATTTTCATTATTTTTATTTTGTTTTGGTTATTCATAATTCTTTGTTTTTCTCTTCATATTGGTCATTGAGTAGTATATGCTAGGTTTTAACGAGCTTGAACTATTACCAATAGATCCCGAAATAGAAAGAATATTCAGACAACGTAGAAGAGAACAAAGAGAAAATAGGGATATGGAAAATAATCAAAATCAATTGCCACTTGCTCCTCTTGAGCAAGAAGTGCAAAATCAACCAGGAGCAATTCTCAATAATGCTCAAGCTCTGGTTGGGGATTATGTAAACCCCGCGCTCGCTCATGTACAACAAACAATTGTTTATCCACCATTCGAGCAGGAAAATTACCACCTTAGACCTGATGTCATAAACTTATTTCAAAATCATCAAGACGTCAAGTTCTTTGAAAAATCGACTGAAAATCCGCATGAACACATTCAAGCCTTTTTAATGCTATGCGATGTAATCAATCACGAAGGGATGTCAGCAGACGCTTTTCGAATGCGTTTGTTTCCCCATATTTTAAAAGATAATGCAAGGGAATGGCTATGGTCATTAACTCCCGGAAGTATTATATTTTGGAATGACATGGTACAAAAATTCACCATGAAATTTTTTCCTCCATCTCGAGTTCTCCAAATCAGAAATGAAGTTCACACTTTCAAACAATGAGATCTTGAGAGTTACCCTGAGGCACGGACGAGATTTAAGGACTATTTTAGAAAGTGTCCAAATTTAGACATACCAAAAAATGCTCAGGTTTACATCTTTTATTTAGGATTGCATTCTGAATATCGCAATATGCTTGATGCTTCGACAGGGGGATCAGTAATGAGATATTGACCGAGCACATGAATTATATGAGAGAATTGCAGAGAACTAAGCGATGTGGCCTACTGAAAGGGAAATTCCAAGAAAGGCATCTGGTGTCCACAATGTTGATGCAGTTACACAATTGGCAACTCAAATGGAAGTAATTTCAAAAAAGCTGGACAATTTAACTCGACATGTGCACATGGTGCAACACCCAACACCAGTTTGCAAAGGATGTGGGACATATCATGTTACGGCTAGCTGTCCTTTAGCATAACACATGGAATGCAACATGAGGAGGTCAGCTACGCCCAGAATTTTCAGAAGTATCAAAATGACCCCTATTCTAATACATATAATCCTGGGTTTCTAACAATCAAACAGTGGCAGATCCACCGTGCGGCCACCAATGGATCGCCGACTGTGAAGTTTCAAATTTTTTTTTTTTTAATTTTTTTTTTGGTCTGCCTGCCTTAGCCGTGGAGTAACCCAAGTCCCAAGCCCAAAAGCCACAAACTCAAAATACAAATCCATGGCATTTACCCAATCCCCAACCCACATCTCATTCCCGACTCTCTCTGGTTCAGCTTCAGCAGCGGTGGGCACATCACTTCGACAGTTCGACGAAGGAAAGATCCGCGCAATCCAACCTCCAACTCAGCAGCGCTGCTGACGGATCCATCCATGGACGAACGCCCCACGATGGTGGTCTCCCTCAGCTTCGGACTGTGCTAGCCGCTCTCAAGTGGTTTGTTGTAATATTTTATATTTTTGGTTTTGTCATGTTTTGAGATTTTGTAATGTTCTACGTTTTAATCAATAATATTGATTTTTGATTTTTCAATTTTTTGGTAGATTACTCTGTTGCCATTGTGGGAGTCACTGTCATTGCCCGATTTTTTTTTATCAATTTGTGATTTCTCATTTGAATTATCAGGTAATGAGGTTAAACCTTGATTCATTATGATTGATTTGGGAATTATGCATAAATGTTACAATTAAGTTTTTGCAATGTGGTTAGATTTGTGAATTGTGATTATTGGAATGAAAATATGATTTGATTTGTGAGTTGTGATTATTGATTTATAGGTTGTGAAATTTTGATTTGGTGAAAATATGATATGATTTGTGAATTATGGTTGTTGATTTATAGATTGTGATGTGAGATTTGGTGAAAATGTGATTTGATTTGTGAATTGTGATTATTGACTTATAGGTTGTGAATTGAGGTTTGGAGAATTTTTTATTTGATTTGATTTGTGATTATTGATTTACAGATTATGGAGTTTTTTTTCAGTCTAAACAAAAATCTCAACCTAGTGGTTCTAGTATTAGTGGTCCTGCAACAGTTTATAGTAGATCATATGAGCTAGAAGACTTTGATAACACAAAGAAATTTTGAATTGAATTCAATATGGACGAACTTGTGTCAGATCCAGGGAAACAAGCCCCAATCGAGTCATATAACCCTAATGCTACTGCATTTCTATACCTATTTATTCATTTTTAATATTATTTTATTAAATAATATTCATAACCTCGCTATTGCTACCGTTGACATTCGTCGGTCAATGGTCAACGCTCTAGCTGAAGTTCTCGGCTAGATCCGCTACTGCAATCAAAGTCAGGGTCGTGAAGGAAACTTTCAAACAAAACCACCGGGTTTTCAACATCAACAACCACAGTAGCCAAGGAAGCCATAATTGGAAGATATATTTGCACAGTACATGGCAAAGACTGAACAAGTTTTTCAAAACCAACAGGCAGCAATAAAAATTTGGAAAATCAAATGGGACAGATGGCCGTGGCATTAACAAGCAGAAATCAAGGAACCTTGCCAAGTAATACAGAGAAAAATCCTAAGGAACAGGTAATGGGAGTGGAAGCTATAAATTATGCAATTATTGAGAAACCTTCAATTACAGCTGCACCACCTGTTAAAGCATATGTGCCGGTTATTCCATTTACCTAAAGGCTTCGAAAGCAGCCAAAGGATGAACAACTTCATGCCATTACTTCAAGGAGTGGAGTTCAGTTTCCAGAGATCACTGTGAAGAAGAAAGCAACTGACGGGGATCAGGAAACGAAAATGCGCAAGTAACAAGTTCATTTTGAAAAATCAACAAATGAAATCAAAAAAGAACTGCCAGAGATTCCACAAGGTAAGGTACCCGTTCCTGTTAATCAACACACACCTCCAGTCCCATTTCCTCAAAGGTTGCAGAATACTATGTTGGAAAAGCAGTTCAAGAAATTTTTGGATGCCCTCAGACAATTGCATATCAAAATCCCATTCATTGATGTCATAATGCAAATGCCAAATTATGCTAAGTTTCTGAAAGAGATGTTGACAAAAAAGAGGAAGTTGCCACAAGATGAAGAAGTGGCGTTGATAGAAGAATGTAGTGCAATCCTACAGCATAAGCTCCCTCCTAAACTGAAAGATTCAGGGAGTTTCACTTTACCTTGCTCTATAGGAAATTCACACAATTTAAATGCTTTAATTGATTCTGGAGCAAGTGTTAATTTAATGCCACTGTCCATTTATAGGAAATTAGGATTGGGGGATCCTAAAGCAACTTCAATAATCTTGCAGCAGGCTGATAGGACACTCAAGCATCCTTACAGAGTGATTGAAGATATGCTTATCAAAGTTGGAGATCTCATCTTTCCAGCTGATTTCATTATTCTGGATATTGAGGAAGATCAGAACATCCCGGTGATCCTAGGAAGATCATTTCTAGCAACTGGACACGCTTTAATGGATTTTGAAAAGAATGAAATAATTCTAAGAGTGGAGGAAAAACAACAAAGCTTCAGCATGAAAAATGCACTCAAACAACCCTCATATCTCGAGGAATGCAAAAGGATTGACATCAAAGAAGAGAAAAACTGGAAAGGTCACAAGATCAGGAAAAGAGAGAATGGATATGGTAGATTGGTTGGAAGGGATAAAAATGGAGATTTGATAATCTGGAGGCTGAAAGATTGCATGTGCAAAAAATGCAAGGCTGAAAATTCTCTTTTCAAGCCACCATGAGTAGCCAAAATGCCAAAGTCAAGCTAATGACTATAAACAAGCGCTTGTTGGAAGGAAACCCAATTTTCTTCTTTTTTATTTATTCAGCTTTATATGCATTAATTTGATTAATTTATTTATTTTTACATCTTCATCCAATAACATTTCTAATGCCTAAATTTGATTTCTGCTTTGATATGACTGATTTTGCAATAGGAAGATGCTCAAGGAACTATGGGAATGTATATCTCCTCCTTTGCATTCAGATTGATCAGGGAAGTCCTTTAACCTTTTCCCAGTATATTTTTTATGTGCTTATCTGATACATTGAGGACAATGTATATTATAAGTTTAGGGGGGTGGGTAGTCCATTTTTCTACCATTTTTTCGTTTTTATTCAGTATGTATTCATAAAAAAAATAAAAAATAAGGAAAAAAAATTGAAAATTTGAAAATTTTGTTAACATGTATATTGTCTAGGATATATTATGGATTAAATTTTGCTTTGGCTTGAGTTTTGGATAATATAAAAATATAAATTTTATGAACTAGTTATTACTTGCTAGATTTCATCTTCATGAGCACACAATCATCGTTGGATTATTACTTGTGTAGGGATTTGTTTAATACATGTGGGGCAAATTTATGCAATTTGAATTTAGGAATGACTTGTAAATCCCTAAACTTAGATAATTAGACATCCCAACCTTTAAAACTTAGAAACTAAACTTGCTTAAGAGCAGTTTAGGGGTGGAAAGAAGTGGTGAAGGTAGGCTTGAACTTTTAAGGGTCTGTAGTTTTTGAAATGTGTCATTGGTTGAAGAAGTCTTGGTCAACGGGTATAAATCATTACCAGCATAAAAACAGAAAAATGCTGAATGTCTTATTCACCTCTTCAAATGCCTTTTTGACTCGAGTAATTAAGTCCGAGGGGTCTTTTAACCTGGTGCCCTAAAGTCGTCTGGCTTGGGAATCACTGACCTAAAGCTCGCTACATGGGTCATATAGAAAACAAGTATAAAAAGTTATGCACAAAGATGGTAAAAGACAGATATAAAAAGAAAAAGTCGTTCATAAAAAATTAATAAAAAAAATTTAAAATTGGTATAAGCTTGTTGATTGAGACTTTGATACTAAAGGCATGGATTAGGGAACCACTTACCATTGATTATTTGGGCAGACTTAGCTAATTCTGACCACCTAGTGTGGAAAAATACAAATTTTTGATGTTTAAAAACCACATGAATAGAAGGAACCTTGGGATTCGAGAGAAAAACAGTAAGTTGTGATCATCCATGAGCGATGCAAGGAAAATAATTAGATTCATTAAGGTGACCACATGGGATTCGGGCTTGATATTGCATAATAAGCTACACAGTTTTAAGTATATCGTTGCATGAGTAGGAGTTTTGACTTTAGCTATTCACACACACACTTGAAAATCTGGCATGAGATAATTAGAATTATTTTGCTTTATTGTTCATAACTCTTGCTAAAGTACAAATTGATCTGAATTATTGAGGCATATGGTATACATGTTGACATAAAAAATATTTGTTCTTTGATATTTTGATTCATTAGTTTTATTCTATCTTATTCAAGGACGAACAAGAGTTTAAGTTTGGGGGGTTTGATAAGTACGTGTTTTGTACTTATCTTGGCTTTAAATTTAGAAAATTATAAGTGTTTTAGGATATGATATTGCTCATTATATGTTTATTTTGTTTGTTTTAGGAAAAACTCAATTTTGGTTGCATTTAGAGGCAAAACGAAGAAAAATGATTGAAACCGTACAAAAAGGACTATATTGCAAACAATTCATAGATGGACAGGGACGATGAGGTTTAAGAATTAATTTGGAGCTAAATTGAGAAGTTTGAGACGTCAAGCAGGAATCATTCAAGGTACCAAAATTAAGAAATTAAGAGTTGGAGGACCCAATTAAAGGAGTTGAGAATTGAAATGAGTAAATCGACAAGATTTGAAAGTATGAGGCTATATGGTTGCTGACTCGATGTTAAATCTACTCTCCAAGTATAAAGGGGTCAAGTTATAGCCTAACAATAATCCAAGGTCATTCTTCCTAGGGATTTTATTGGTATAATAATATTTTCTAAATTCAAGTTTTAAATTATGATTTCAAGATTATTTAAATGATAAAAAGAGGATATTATTAAATTGCAATGAAAGAGAAATTTGAGTGGAGTTATTCTTTCGCTATCAATTGGGTTTTGCAAATAAATTTAGCATGAATTTCTTGAGATCGATAAAATTTGGACATATTAGTACGAAAATTAATCAATTTATTTTACGACATTTAGTCGAGCATGTTGTGTGCATATTTAATACATATCACATCAACGACATCAATCGAAGTAAAATAATTTAAAAATTTAAAACACTCGTTAATTATTATCAATCACAAGAATTCATCAATAACGAATTAAATCATACCCATTGAATCTAAGAATAACTCCCCTCAAATATAACTTAGCCAAACATAATTAAATTAATGAAATAAAAATCAAGTAAACACTTAACCATTACTCGAACGAAATTCAAATTCGGAAATAAAATTTCACTAACTAAAATATATCTAAAATCAAACTAGCATCAATAATCTGAATGTATATGGACTACCAATCAAAACAATTGAAAATCTAAGAAAAATGCAATAAATTAAACTAGAACAAATAACCAAAACAGAGGCTGCTGCGTGAGGTTGACGACCGGACTGCTGGTGCTGTGCTGTTGCGTGAAGATTAGCTGCTGGGCGTGAGCAGTTGACATGCGAGAATGGTGAGGGAGAAAACTGATGACTGCTGTGTGGAGGCTGCCTGTTGGGCTGTTAGATTGTGTGAGGACGAGAGAGAGAGAGAGAGAGGTGGTGGCTGTTGGTGAGAACGATAGAGATGGTGGCTGCCGAGAGTCTAGGGACGTGAAGTGGACTGGTTGGCTGAGTGGTTGGTGAAAGGGAGATGCTGTCGTGTTGAAAGGCTGAAGGTCCGGCTAGTTTTTTTGGTGAAGGAGAGAGCTGGTGTGAGTGGCGGCTGAGTTGTGTGAGGGAGAGGAGGCTGCGGCTGGTTTGCTGTAGAGACAAAGGCAGAGACAGAGAATGAAAAAAGGTTCCCGCAAGAACGAAGGTGGAGCCTGGTATATTGTGTTCTCTAGTTGGGAGTGGGGGCTCTCCAAAGTTGAGAGAAGTTCTAGCTGGGTGAGATGATTTTTGGGCTGGGGAATTGGGCCAAAAATGTGTGCCATTCTTGATTTCTTCAGTCGAATTAGGTTAGGGATTTTCGAGAAGAAATTTAAATTCAATGTGAAATATTGTCCAATCTTTCCCTACAATTAAATAAATGAAATTTTTAGCAATTAAAATTAATTTAGAGTTAAAGAAATAAAATTGAATCTTTTATAAGTTTTGCTCTAAATGACAAAATTTATATCCCAGAATTGTGTTTTTTCATTTATTTACTTCTTTAAAATAAGTAAAATTGGACAATAACCACACTCCCCAACTAGCTGTTTGCTAGTCTCTAGCAATTCAAGCGAATTAAAAACGTGACTAGCTCAATGAAAAACTTCAATTGTAAAGTCAAGAATTAACTTCGCAACATCAAGAGATCAAGCGTTATATCCAAATTAATCCATAAAAACATTCCCAAAAATCTTTTGTGTGTGTGTGTTTTAAGCTGATCCATCAAACCACTAACCCCAACACATACAGTGTCGAGTATTCACTCAAGTAAAGTGTAAACTCCATATTCTCACTGGTATGTGTATTTTGTTTTTGTACTGGTTAGGGGGGTCACTCCTGGAGTTTGAAAACTGATCACTCAAGCATTCAAGAAATGTCATATATATGTGGATGGAAGCAATGCAATATTGACCTCATGAAAAGTTCACGACCATTGGGACTCAACCGTTCTTACCACAAGCCAACTTAAGATCAAAATATCAATGTCAATGTAAAGGTGACGATTGTGTTATCAAGGGAACTGATAAGGAGTGGTGGAAGAAAATGTATACATGTTCCAATGATAATAGTAGAACAATAAATTCCAATGGAAGTATAAGATGCAATGGTAGCAGTTTTTTTGTTTTTTGGGATAGAATAAGGAAATAAAAGAAGTGAGTAGAATTTGAGGACTTCCAAAATATAAGCAAGGATAATAATTTTCACTTTTAATCATACTTCAAGCTTACTTTCTTCTTCACATACTTTACTTTCTTTTCAATATGTGTCCCTTTTCCTTTGACTTTTTTTTTTTCTTTTCCCTTTTTTTTTCTCTCAGATAATTTTTCAACATTCTCCTCTAGTCTCAATGACTGTCAAATACTTTCTAACTCCACTTTTCTTTTTTTTCATGCACTGAACGTTTGTTTCTCAAATATGGAGCAAAAATAATCATCCTCACTTATACTTGAAAGTAGAAGCAAGGTTATGCATTTATGGAAGCAATGTCTGGATGCAATGTCATCTTTAATGTGAAATAGATGAAAGGGATTTGTGGCTATGAAGGAATTTGTGGATATGAAGAGATTTGTGATGGGAAGAGAAGATGGTAAGGTTAGCTTCAAGGATCAAATTTTCATTTGACATTGACCTTCATCGTTTCTTAAGTATAAACCACCAACAATCCAAAATCCATGTAATGGTGCCTAATGGAAGTAGCAATATCAAACAAGGGCAATATAAGAAAACCACCAATCACTCAACTCTCATGATGAACAAATAAAATTACTTAAACTTGGGAGAGCTCTTGTTGTATGTGTTGACTATCCATCTTACCACAAGGCTTAAATTCGTGCATAAATTTTTTTTTAGGAGGGAGGTCTTTACAGAATAACAAAGATATAATTCAAGACTTAAGATGTACTCAATTTTCAAGCTCAACTATCACAAAAATTAATGCAAAAGAAGTACATTTGAGTTACTCTCCCCCCAACTAAAATCAGACATTGTCCTCAATGACTCAAAGAGAAGAAAAATGAAAAGTGATTAATAGACATGACTTCAAAATTAAATCAAGATAAAGGAGAAGAGTGTACCTTAGAGGAGGCCTATGCACATTAGCAATTATTGAAGAATGAAAAACTAAAAAAAAATGAAGAAAAGAATAAAATCTGCAAAAAGAAAATAAAATATATACATAATAATAAAAGTTAGTTCCAAGAAAATCAGCTGCTGGAATCCGGGTCCAGCAGAGGTAGTTCATTAACTTCAGCAGAAAAATTATTCAAAAATGGTTTCAGACGTTATCCATTAACTTTAAAAACAGTACCAATTTTTGGATCCAAGATTTCAACTGCTCCATAAGGGTAAACAATTTGCACAATGTAAGGACTAGTCCATTTAGTTCTCAACTTACCAGGAAATAGATGAAGCTTAAAGTCATATAGAAATACTTTTTGAGAAGGAAAAAATGATTTTCTAAAAATTTTCTTATCGTGAAAAACTTTCATTTTTTCTTTTGAAATTTTTGCATTCTCATATGCTTCCAAACTTAATTCATCTAACTCATTCAATTTCAGTTTCCTAAATTCACCAGCTTGACCTAAATCAAAGTTGAGTGTTTTGATTGCCCAATAAGCTTTATGTTCAATTTCAACCGACAAATGACAAGGTTTTCCAAATACAATTCTATAAGGAGACGTTCCAAGAACAATTTTAAAAGCAGTCTTATAGGCCTATAAAGCATCATCCAATTTTATAGCCCAATCTTTTCTATTTGGATTCACTGTTTTTGTCAAAATACCTTTAATTTCCCGGTTGGCTAGCTCAGTTTGACCATTAGTTTGAGGGTGATAGGGAGTGAAAATTTTATGCCTAATGCCATATTTCTTTAACAAGGTTTCAAAAGGTTTATTACAAAAATGTGTTCCTCCATTGCTAATTATGGCCTTAAGCATACCAAACCTAGAAAAAATATGTTCTTTCAAAAATTTGAGCACAACTTTATGATCATTTGTTCTACATGGAATAGCCTCTACCTATTTTGACACATAATCAACAGCAACCAATATATAAAGATATCCAAAAGAAGGGGGAAAAGGACTCATAAAATCTAATCCCCAACAATAAAAAAATTTCAAGAACAAGGATTGGAGCTAATGGCATCATATTCCTATGGTTGAGACTACCAAGTTTTTGACATGCTTCACAATTTTTACAAAAGGTATGAGCATCCTTAAATAAATTAGGCCAATAAAAACACATTGAAGTACCTTAGCAGCTGTTTTCTGCGAAGAGAAATGGTCTCCGCAAGCATGAGAATGACAGAAGGTAAGAAGTTGTTGTACCTCATCATCAGGAACACATCTTCGGATAATTTGACCAGCACAATATTTGAATAAGCATAGATCATCATAGAAGAAGTTCCTTGCAATAGCTTTCATCCTCATTTTGTCTTGGACACTCCAATTTGAGGGTATATGACCTGTAACCAGATAAGTAACCAAGTCAGCAAACCATGGAACAATATTCAAGCTAAATAACTGTTCATCGGGAAATGAATCATTTAAAGGGTGAGAAACTTTTGAATTTTCAGAATTTAATCTAGATAAATGATCAACAACAACATTTTCCACCCTTTTTTTATCCTTAATTGTAATGTCAAATTCCTGCAATAACAAAATCCATCGAATGAGTCTAGGTTTAACATCTTTCTTTGTGAACAAATATTTAAGAGCAGAGTGATCAGTAAAGATGGTAACAGGAGTCCCAATAAGATAAGTTCGAAATTTTTCCACTGCAAAAACAATAGCTAGCAGCTCTTTTTCGGTGGTTGTGTAATTCAATTGAGCTTGATTCAAAGTTCTGCTAGCATAATAGATTACATAAGGTTCCTTACCTTTCCTCTGGCCAAGCACTGCCCCTACAACTATATCACTTGCATCACACATTAATTCAAAAGGTAGAGACCAATCAGGTGATCTAACTATGGGTGCAGTGATGAGTGCCTTTTTTAAATGTTCAAAAGTTGCAGTGCATTCATTAGTCCAAACAAATTTTGTATCATGTATCAAAAGTGTAGTCAAAGGTTTTGCTATGACACTAAAATCTTTTATGAACCTCCTATAAAAACCTGCGAGGCCTAAAAATGATCGAACGTCTTTTACGGTTAAAGGAATATGCAACCTAGAAATTGAATCTACTTTTGCATTATCTACTTCCATGCCTTTAGCAGAAAATTATATGACCTAAAGCAATTCTTCTTGTAACCATGAAATGACATTTCTCCCAATTAAGGAGAAGTTGCTTATCCTTACACCTGCATAAAACAACTTTCAAATTTGTTAGGCAATCATCAAATGAATCACCATACACAGAGAAATCATCCATAAATACTTCCAAAAATTTTCTATCATGTCACTGAATATGCTAAACATGCATCTTTGAAAGGTTGCTGGGGCATTACAAAGACCAAAAGACATTCTTTTAAAAGCAAACGTCCCAAAAGGGCAAGTAAAAGTAGTTTTTTCTTGGTCTTTTAATGCTATTTCAATTTGATGATAGCATGAAAAATCATCCAAGAAACAATAGAATGAATGTCCAGCAACTCTTTCTAGCACTTGATCTAAAAATGGTAAAGGAAAGTGGTCTTTTCTGGTCATAGAATTCAATTTCCTATAATCTATGCACATTCTCCAACTAGTGGGTACCCTTTTAGTTATCATTTCCCCTGTTCATTTTCGACAACGGTAACCTCAGTTTTCTTAGGAACTACTTGAGTAGGGCTTACCCACTTGCTGCCTGCAATAGGATAAATGATACCTGCATCAAGTAATTTTAAAACTTCATTTTTTACTACTTCTTTCATATTAGGATTTAGCCTTCTTTGAGATTCCCTTGAGGGATTCGCATTCTCTTCTAGGAAAATTTTATGAGTACACACTAAATGACTAATTCCCTTAATATCTGCTATAGTCCAACCTATTGCAGATCTATGATCATTCAACACTTTCAACAACATATTTTCCTGATCACAAGTAAGAGTAGAAGAGATTACCACAGGGTATGATTCATTAGGTCCCAAGAATGCATACTTTAGTTCCGATGGAAGAGGTTTAAGCTCCAAAGTTGGCATCTTCTCTGCTGATGTTTGCATGGGTGTCTGGCTAACATTTAGAGGCTCAATGTTTGGCTGCCAAGCTCTTACAGCTGCTGTTGTTATACTGTTTGAACGGTCTTGAATGCTGTCCAATTCGAGATTCTGCTCAAGTTGCTCATCAGGATCTTCTAACTCAATTAGCAGCTCTTCCAGCATATTAACTTCATGCACTTCATCAAAATCTTTTGGTTGCCTACAAGTATTGAAAATGTTAAGTTCTAAAGACATATTGTCAAAAGTCAACTTTAAAATACCACTCCTACAATTTATCAAAACATTTGAAGTTGCAAGAAATGGTCTACCAAGAATAACAGGGATTTGAGGAGAAGTTTTAGGTCTACTTTGAATATCAATAACAACAAAATCAACTGGATAGTAGAATTTATCAACTTGAACCAAAACATCCCCAATTATCCCTCTAGGCATCTTAACAGATCTATCTGCTAATTGTAAAATCATGGGGGGTAGGTTTAAGTTCACCTAGACCAAGTCACATACACACTAAAGGGCAAAAGATTTACACTTGAACCTAAATCTAGCAAGGCATGACCAATACGAGTGGTTCCTATCATACAAGCAATGGTTGGAGAACCAGGATCTTTAAATTTTTGAGGAGTTTGGCATTGTATGATAGAACTCACTTGTTCAGTTAAAAAGGCTTTGTTCTTAACAGCTAGCTTCCTTTTCACTGTACAAAAATCCTTAAGAAGTTTAGCATAAGCAGGGACTTGTTGAATTGCATCTAACAGAGGAATATTTATCCTAACTTGCTTAAAAATCTCATGAATTTCTGTTTGATTTTTGGTCTTATTACCAGGTTGTAATCTTTGAGGAAAAGGGGCAGGGGGTGCACCTACTATTGGCCTAGGTGGTTCCTGAACATCAGATAGAGATTCTAATACAGTATCATCAACAGGAGGTTCAGCTTGCTTACCCACCAAGTTCTCTTTAGGTTCAGGAGCTTGGATTTGCTTACCACTTCTCAAGGTAGTTACTGCTTTCACATGTCTTAGATTAGACTCATCGACCCCATTGTATTAAGTTTGAGGATTTGGCATTGGTTGAGCTGGAAACTTACCTTTTTCTGGTGCACTTGCCTGAGTAGTCAGCTTTGTAAGCTGAGATCGAATGTCATTAATGGCCTGAGAATTTTGATTGTTGATAACAGCTTGACTTTGCATGAATTGTTGGATTTGGTCTTTCAGATTTCTCTTCTGTGGTGGCATATATGGTGTTGGTTGTGAAGGTCTAGCATTGTTTCCAACATTATTGCTTCCTCCTTGATCATTCCTCCAACTGAAGTTTGGATGATTTCTCCAACCTGGATTAAAAGTGCTCTAATATGGATTGGAATAAGGTTTGGAAATCATATTAACACCAACAGATTGATCAAAATACATCTCTTTTAGTTGGGGAAGTGCAGGACAATCAGAGGTTAAATGTTGTACATCTTCACAAATCGAACATTTTTCTAAAATAGTGGAAGAGGAATTGACTTCATTCACTTTTTGAGTTTCCAAATTTTCAAGTCTTCTAGTGATGACAGCCAATCGGGCATTTATGTCATCATTTGTTCTAAGGAATGAATTCCATTTCCAGATGCAATCTTTGGAAATTCAGTTTTTATTGGAACACCCCTATCAAACTCATCAATATTATCCCAAGATTGAGCATTTTCAGCTAAATCATCAAAAAATGTAAAAACTTCATTTGGGTCTTTTGCAAAGAAATCACCATTACTCATGGTTTGCACAAATTGCCTCATTTCTGGTCTGAGCCATTTACAAAAAAATTTAGTTAACATCCATTGCTCATAACCATGATGGGGACAGGATAACAACAAATCTTTGAATCTTTCCTAACTAGTGTAAAAAAATTTATTATTCTTTTGGGAAAAATTCATAATTTGTCTTTGAATAGCGGTGGTTCTTTGTGATGGAAAAAACTTTTTAATGAACTCTTTCCGCATATTTGCCCAATTTGTAATTGAACCAGACCTTAAAGATTTAAGCCATGACTTAGCTTTATCCTTTAGTGAAAAAGGGAAAAGCTTGAGTTGAATGACTTCTTCAGTACAATTTCCTCAAGAAAAGTAAAACAAACCCCTTCGAATTCCTGGATGTGGTGATATGGACTCTCTGATGGCATCCCATGGAAGCGTAGTAGATGATCAATCATTCCTGGTTTAAAGTTGAAGACTGTTGCATTTGCAGGAATTATTATGCATGACGAAGTGCTTGCCATCGTTGGAAAAATGTAATCTCTAAGACTTCGAACGACTGGCGCCTCATTTGGATCTGCATTATTTGCCATTACTACCTGCTGATTTTCAAGAATTAAAAATTGGTTAGTGGGTTCTGATCTTACTAATCGCTTAGAATGATCTCGTAACCAAACGAACATAAAGAAAGAACAATATCAAGAATAGTAGTAATGAAAAAAATATAAAACAAAAAACAAGTAAAAGAATTTAGCAAAATTAATAACACCAAAATAAATCCCTAGCAACGGCGCCAAAAACTTGACTCGATGTTAAATCTACCCTCCAAGTATAAAGGGGTCAAGTTATAGCCTAGCAATAATCCAGGGTCATTCTTCCTAGGGATTTTATTGATATAATAATATTTGCTAAATTCAAGTTTTAAATTATGATTTCAAGATTACTTAAATGATAAAAAGAGGATATAATTAAATTGCAATGAAATAGAAATTTGAGTGGAGTTATTCTTTCGCTATTAATTGGGTTTTGCAAATAAATTTAGCATTAATTTCTTGAGATCGATAAAATTTGGACAAATTAGTACGAAAATTAATCAATTTATTTTATGGCATTTAGTCGAGCATGTTGTGTGCATATTTAATACATACCACATCAACGACATCAATCGAAGTAAAATAATTTAAAATTTTAAAACACTCGTTAATTATTATCAATCACAAAAATTCATCCATAACGAATTAAAACATACCCATTGAAGCTAAGAATAACTCCCATCAAATATAACTTAGCCAAACATAATTAAATTAACAAAATAAAAATCAAGTAAACACTTAACAATTACTTGAACGAAATTCAAATTCGAAAATAAAATTTCATTAACTAAAATATATCTAAAATCAAACTAGCATCAACAATTTGAATGTATATGGACTAACAACCAAAACAATTGAAAATATAAGCAAAATGTAATAAATTAATCTAGAACAAATAACCAAAATAGAGGCTGCTGCGTGAGGTTGACGATCGGACTGCTGGTGTTGTGCTGCTGCGTGAAGATTAGCTGCTGGGCGTGAGCAGTTGACAGGCGAGAATGGTGAGGGAGAAAACTGATGACTGTTGTGTGGAGGCTGCCTGTTGGGCTGTTAGATTGCATGAGGACGAGAGAGAGAGAGAGAGAGAGAGAGAGAGAGAGAGAGAGAGAGAGAGAGAGAGAGAGAGAGGTGGTGGATGTTGGTGAGAATGATAGAGATGGTGGCTGCCGAGAGTCTGGGGACGTGAAGTGGACTGGTTGGCTGAGTGGTTGGTGAAAGGGAGATGCTATCGTGTTGAAAGGCTGAAGGTCCGGCTAGTGTTTTTGGTGAAGGAGAGAGCTGGTGTGAGTGGCGGCTGAGTTTAGTGAGGGAGAGGAGGCTGTGGCTGGTTTGCTGTAGAGACAAAGACAGAGACAGAGAATGAAAAAAGGTTCCCCCAAGAACGAAGGTGGAGCCTGGTATATTGTGTTCTCTAGTTGGGAGTGGCGGCTCTCCAAAGTTGAGAGAAGTTCTAACTGGGTGAGATGATTTTTGGGCTGGGGAATTGGGCCAAAAATGTGCGCCATTCTTGATTTCTTCAGTCGAATTAGGTTAGGGATTTTCGAGAAGAAATTTAAATTCAATGTGAGATATTGTCCAATCTTTCCATTCTATTAAATAAATGAAATTTTTAGCAATTAAAATTAATTTAGAGTTAAAGAAATAAAATTGAATATTTTATAAGTTTTGCTCCAAATGACAAAATTTATATCCCAAAATTGTGTTATTTCATTTATTTACTTTTTTAAAATAAGTAAAATTGGACAATAATCAGTTGCAATTGGAAGTTGAATGATTGAATAACAAATTAAACATGAGGGACCAACTTGCAAATATTCAATAATTGACTTGGATCACAAGACAAACACTTTGAGGATTTTTAGGAGTCAATTGGATGCAAGTAGAAGTCAAAAAAGAATGAAATATGATAAGAATATTATCATAAATTAATTCCAATCTTACAAGAATTTATGGACAGATTTCTAGTCAGACATTGAGACCTAATTTTGGGGCAGTAAACGTTCGAATTGAGAAAATCCTATTTCAAGAAAAGTTGTATCCCTTTAAGTTATATTTCTAACCCACTTTGAATAATCTCAATCGGATAAGGGAATAGAAAGATATGGTCGAAACAATGAACGTTGTGCAGAGATAAAAAAAAAAAAAACTCACTCGCGGGTTTCGACAATTTACTTTCCTTTCTTGACTAGGTCTCTTCTCCAATTATAAGTACAACCTCTTTGCACGAAAATCAGAACCTTTGCCTCTCCATATAACAAGCCACAATAGAGAATTCAACATCAAATTCTTGGGGAATCAAGCATTGCAAAGGAGGATTCGGCTGGAGCAATCTTCAGGAAATAATTAGAGTTTCTTTCGCGACTTCAACAGGGTGATGATTTTCCAATTCTTTGTATTTAATTTACAAATTAAGATGCTAGGCTAATTTTTTTATGTATTGGGTGAGATGAATTCTAGTTTTTATTTGTTTTAAATCACGATTCTATAATTTAGTAAATTCTTGCGTTTCTTGATTTATTCTTGCATTTCCATTGAATTATTTAATTGCTTGATCACTAATTGGATAATTAGTTGTTTGTTGTAGTCTTGGAAAAGTCACAATAGGTTTAGAATGCGGCAAGATAAACACACAAACACTATATGTTAGGAATAACAATATGACATATGCAATCTATTTGATAAATTGTTGATTAATGCATCATGAACATTCGCATTCGGATTAGGAATAGATTCGGGTCGTGTTTATTGTAGATTTAATTTGTCTTGGAAAAGAAAGTTAAATATATTAGCTTTATCGATTGTCAAGAACGCATGAATCATCTAAATTAGAAAATTGTTGAATTGAAATAGATATCACTAGGTGGATTCGAATTCCAATACATGCTTCCCATTCATATTTTACTCCCCAAACATTTTTATTTATTTTATTTATTTATTGCAATTTTTATTTAGAATAGTTAAACAAAACCATCTTTCTTTTTAATTGTTTCAATTAATTGAATTGACGATAGACTAATAATTAGGACTAGACATTATTCCTCGTGGGAACGATACTCTCAACTCATTACAATTATTACTTGTCAATGATCCCGTGCGCTTGCGGGATTCACATCGAACAACCCTCTCTCACCAGTATTGGATGGACCTTATGTTGGCAGGCCCAAGGTCTCTTCTCTACCTCATTCAGATCTTTCAGGGAAGGTAAATGGTCTTTTGACAGTAGCAGTAGGTAGTAGCAGAACTCCCGATAAAGAGCACCTTAGAACTGTTGTACGTTGCAAGAAGAGACACGAAAGAAGAGGTTTTCTTTTTTTCTTTTTTTCCAAAGTGATTATGCTTGCTATTGCTTAATTATTTACCATTTGCTACTTCGGAGTTTGATAATTTTAGCTTGTGTTGCATGACTGGATTTGGAGAAATGAGAAATGACAAACCGTCACAATTATGTTTATCTTAATCATACCTCACTAATTAATATCAATTGTGAGGGTATAATAAAATAAAATCTTAGTGGGGTGATGATTGATGCCAATAATTTAATCACACTTAGGCAACATTTTGACTGTAACTTTCTCCAAAGCTATCCTAATTCTGGCATCTACAAGACTTGCAATTTATATACACATATATACAATGTACAGCATAAGGAAGAAAAAATGTTGGGTAATTGGATAATTTTGTTTGTGTCTTGATGAATGTTTTACAACGTATATTGCATTGACAAACCTTTCTAACCATATAAATTTCATACTAAAGTAACGTACGTCAGAAGAATTTTGGGGGTGCTGCCCTCGAACCCCTTGAAGGGGTGCCGCTCCCTCCTCAAAGTAAAATTTTGCGCCTGCAATATATAATTTTAGGCTCCATCACTGGTCTAACGTCTATATATTTTGACTCTTATAAGAAATATTCACGTGAATAATGTGTGATTCGCTTGTAATATCATTCTCTTTTCACATATTTTAAAAACATATTTTGGAGAAAAGTGAGTAGTTTAGTCCCAGTTTTTCTCTTATTAGTTCAATATTCTTTTTTTTTTAAATTCATTTTTTATGCGATTCATTGTGGAAATTGCGACGAAAACACAGAATAAAATAATCGAAAATAAAGGAAATATCTAAATTCAGAAATAACAATAAAAGATTAGACTATAGGACCTTGACCCAAACTTTATGATGCAAGAATTGACGATGCAAAAACAAGATCCAAGATTGTCAAATGCCACAAGGATTGTCTAATTCCTTGATAAGTTCAGGTTGTTCTTGAATAATACGAGAAGGGAATCCTCGCCTTTTTCAAAGAGTACACAGACTCAACTTTAATCTCAATTAATCGAAAGCTATCCTACAATGAATAATAAATATGTTTAAGTAAAGGGAAAAGTGAAATTTAGCATACCTACTTGCATTAGGAGTCTAATTATGGAATTAAATAATTAAAACAGAAAATACAATAAAATTAACGAAAATTTGTTCTCGCTTGAATTGCACGACCGAGTAGTTCACCTTGGTGTGGTTGCGTGGTAAAATCTGTAAACGAACTTGACATTCTGACCATTTGAATTGAAATGGAGCATGGCTGCGTATCCTTTACTCTGCATGGCCGCTTGATGATATTCTGGGCTGAATTTTCCCGACTTCGTCCTTCGACTTGAATTTCGGCTTCCACCCGCTTTCACTCGTCTTGGGACATCATTTATCACTTCTTGTTTGTTCTTTTGAGCCACTGAACTTATGCTTGAGCTTTGATTCCTTGAAACCTGGTCTCTTCTTTGAATTCCTACCTCGGATTACATCATCCACTCTCTCTTGAAAAATATTCAACCTCGACTCAGCACCTGTTCCAATTTTCAAATGTCTCCTGCTTTTGGTGGCCATTGGAAAATGATCATACTTCAAGCTTCTAGGCTGTCCCATCTTGCTATTAATTTTATTCCCAACTGTATGTTCGGAATTAACCAAATTAGGGAGGGGTTTGTTAGCATGGCTAAGTGCAATAGATAATTCCTTGTACATCAACCATTGTGCAAAGAAACTCATTTTTGTGGTGGTCTCCCCGTTATTTTTCTCTTTTCGCACTTTATCTCCTTTTTCTGAGGTTGTGACCTCAACTCTCACTTTCTCATTTTTCACTACCTCTTTTTTTTCCTGAGGGCCTGGCCTCAAGTTTCTTATTTTTTCCCTCAAACTCACTTTTTATCTTTAGTTGATCCTCCCGGAACCATTTAGGTGAAAAAAGAGTAAGAGTGAATTTTCTCGCACTTTTCACAAAGCTGTATTGAATTTTAAAACCATCATGTACTACTCTCCTATCATGTTGTCATGCCCTCCCCAATAATAAATCCTGATGTAGAACAAATGGTGGAGTGGATTGAAGAAGAAATAGAACGTAAAGGACTAGACCACAATTTACAGATTTAGCGTCCGACCTCCGTTTCAGACCCATAATATGTCTATTTTGGGTAGCTCGACGAGACGAGTGCAACTCACTACTTTGCTATGACATATGATAGATTTTGGACATTCGAAATCGTTTAGGCAGCAAAAATAGTGTTTTATTTGGAATTCTTTTTATTTAGTTGATTTAGAATATGTTTTATGTTTTCCTAGATGATTTAGAATATGTTTCTTTGTTTTATTTAGTTAATCTAGAATATGTTTTATGCTTTTCTAGTTGATTTAGAACACGTTTCTTCTTTTATGACCTTATATATAGAGAGTTAATTCATTGTTTTATTCATTCATTGATTAATAAAATTCTTGAGATTTCTCTCAATTCGCTTGGTAGATTCCAAGTTTTATCTTCTAGGGATTTCATTTGAAATTCCTTTTTTGCTTCCGTCCTGCGTTAAGTGGTATCAGTGCGAGGATTTTCCTTATTCAATGGTCAACAACGAAGCCAGAATAGTGAACTCTCGCGACGCTGGTCGTAGGGAAGGCGATACAGACGTATGGGCAGCAATTGACGAGCAACATCAAACGATGGAGAGGTTGGAGAGCATGCTACAAAAACTGTTGATGTGTCTACCTAATCCCAACGCACCCATTGTTAACACCCCTGTCCCTACCATCTAGGATGGGAGTTGAGGAAGTTTCCCTTGGCCATCCTGGAGGAGGGCGCAACCCTAGGGCCGCTACGGATGTGCAGTATGGCGATACTAGTGATGAAGATTCTTAGGAGGACTTCGTGAATGAACCATGGAATCGAAAGCAAAATCAGAACCAGTCAGATTATAAGATCCGCGCAGACATTCCATTATTCCATGGAAAATTACAGACTGAGGAATTTCTGGACTGTATATCGGATGTTGAAAGGTTCTTCGACTTTACGGAGGTTGCAGAGGAACATCAGGTGAAGTTGGTATCATATATATTAAGAAGTGGCGCCGATGTCTAGTGGTAGAGATTGCAGATGGACAGATGCCGCCAAGGCAAGACTCCCGTGAGATCCTGGAAGCGAATGAAACAACTTCTGATGAGCATGTTTTTACCTTCCGATTATGAACAGATGTTATTCCAGAGCTTTCAGATATGTGTCCAGGGAAGCAGTGAGTTGCACTCGTCTCGTCGAGCTACCCAAAATAGACATATTATGGGTCCGAAACGGAGGTCGGACGCCAAATCTGTAAATTGCGGTCTAGTCATTTACGTTTTATTTCTTCTTCAATCCACTTCGTCATTTGTTCTACATCATATGCTCAACATGCATAGGCATCATGTCACAAACAACCTCATCTTTGTACCCTACACTAGAAAAATTCACCCTAACATGTTTGTTCTCCTTAATTTTCCCCAACTTGGTCAACCACTGCAATTTATAAGGTCTAGGATGTTTCATCTGAGGCAATCCCAATTTTTCAACCAATATAATACTAACTACATTAGTAAAACTTCCCTCCATCAGTCACCATTCCACATACCCTTTTATCCACTAAGCACCTAGCTTGAAATAGATTATCACTATGTTCATCCTCACCATTCACCTTAACTCTAGCAATAAGCACGTCTATTAACAAGTGAATCTTTTACGACATAAATTAATTCATTACTATCACTTGACATCCTCTAATTTAGGCATTTCTTCAGATTCATCCTCAAAAATAAGTTCCCCATTACGCATAATCATTACTCATTTATTATGACATTGTGAAGTAATATGCCATAAACCAAAGCATTTAAAACACTTTATATTTCTATCCTTAGTAGGTTGGGAATCAGAATTATTTCTACCTTTCATTGTTGGTTCTTCCCTCCTTCTTGGGATATGATCTTCATTATTTTCCCACATTGGTTGCAAAGGCGTTATTGAGGTGCGCCTCAATCTGAGGCGATAAAAAATCGCCTCAAGTCTACTCGGCTGAGGCTGTTTTAGCGAGGCTCACGGTTAATCTGCTGAGGCGCATGCCTCACATCGACAACCTCAAGGCATATGAGGCGTGCGCCTCGAATGGGTCTGATAAATTCAAAAGAATTGGAGAACACGAACACGTTTTCTTATGGCCCAATTGTTTTAGAGCCCTAAAGCCACCTGCAGGGTATTATTTATCGGTTGGAACACATAACGCAGTGAGTTAAAAAAAAGAAAAAAAAAGGAAAAGAAAAAGAGGAGCACACAACGCAGAGAGTTGAAGAAGAAGAAACCTTGGTTGCCGTCGACGGAAGGCACTGCAGCATACACAACTGCCCCAACAGTCGACTGCTCACTGTTGTGAAGGTATCGACCAACTATTTAATCTTTTTTTTTTTTTTTCTCCCTGGAAAATTCAGTTGCATGCATACTGGCTTCATTCTTCTTGAGTCAAATTTCATCAGTTGCATGTTCCGATCAAAAAAAATTAAAAAATTTCGATAAAAAAAAAAAAAAAAAACAGAGATCAGTAGCATGCATAGTTGGTACTCAGTAGTGGCTTCCTTCTGCCTTATATTATTGTTTCTTCCTATTTCCTAATTTTTCTTCCACTTTGTCACAGTAAAATGACTTAGTCAGCGGTCTGTCATTTCCTTTGTTCTGCTACTGTCCTTTTGTTTCTTTTTTTTTAATTCATGGCCATTACCTTTTGTCTACCACTATCTTTTTTTTTTTTTTAATTCATGGGAACTCCTGTTAATGTGCATATTACATATATTAGCCTCCGTTTGGTAACACTGTTTGATTTAAAAACTTGTTTATTTATAATTTTGAGGTAAAAAGTAATGATTGTAAATTTAAGAAAAAAAATGTGTATGATTAAAAAGTGATTTACAAAATTATATTGTTTATAAAAATGTTTATATAAAAAAAAAAATTTTTTTAACAAACGGATGCTGTCATGAGTTTTTTGTGAAATTAATCGACCACTTTGAGTGTATGCAATAATGCTTAATGATTATTAATTAGAATTGATGAATTAATAACTATTATATTATTCAATCGTGATTATTATTTATAGTCTATAATTGCAAGAATTATGTTGCTCTCCTCGCGGTGCTCACCATGGAGAGTGGGTCCCACCCCCATGTGAGTGGGGATCATCTCGGGGTGAGTACTGCGAAGAGTGTATCATTGTCCTAATTGCGATAATCAAATGCAACAGGTGGCAGAGCCACAATTTTGGCGAAATAATGTTGAAGGGATATTGTATATTGTAAATATTAAATTTCTACAAATTTAAAGAAAAATTCAAAATGCTGCAGGCTGTCTAGTAAATTCAACTAGTACCTAATGCATTGTTCCTTGTACACCTGAGGATTAATATGTGATTTTGTGGTGCAGGTGACACTTACCCCGTTGGATGTGCTTTTGACGACTCAATCGTTTACCACAAGGTCTTTCTCCTTAAAATTTACAAAATTATAATAATTATTGAATTATGTTACTTTACTATGTTACCTTAAATTTTTCGAGAAAAGCTGTATTTCCAATATTTATTTACTTTCTGATTGTCATCTTACCGCAGTATTTCAAGGAAAATATCGACTACGATAATCCTGCTTACAATTAGAAGTATGGAGTTTATAGCGAAGGTTGTGGACTTGACAATGTGATGATGTCTTGGGGGCACGATGACTACATGTATCTGGTACATTTTCAAATCTCGAAATATATTATTCACGAAAAATGATTTTCACGAGATTATTGCTATGCCCAGAGGAAGAAAATCAAAATTTTATGTGACTTTTTTAGGTGGCAAAGGAGAATAAATCAACCTTACCTTCGGCTGGTCTTTTTGTAATCAGATACCACTCATTTTATGGTAAGAGAAGTTTGTGTTAATGTTGTATAATTTGTGTCAAACAAAACCAAAACAGCAAGAAATCATCGGTGGAGAAGTTTGTGTTGATGGAGTTATTATTTTTTCCGCAGCTTTGCATAGGTCGGGAGCTTACAAGCATTTGATGAATGAGGAAGACGAGGAGAATCTGAAGTGGCTAAAGATTTTCAAGTACAATCGATCTATCTTATCTTATATATATAGAGAGCCATTATTAAGAATTCAAAATCCCGAAAATCTACAAATGTTAAAGGCCATAATGTATTATTTTCTCAATCACTTTTGGCAGCAAGTATGATTTATACAGCAAGAGCAAGGTTAGAATTGATGTTGAAAAGGTTAAGCCATATTATCTCTCTCTCATTGAAAAGGTTAGTTCAAAGTTTCTAAATTTACTCGTTTATCTCTATTCGCACGCTTTCCTTTCTTTTATTCTCTTATTTTTTATCATCCCCTTTTTTTCTTCTCATTTTGGTCTCATTCTTTTTCTGTCCATGAAGACCCCATCAAAGCGTCTTTTAGTTTTAAATTTCTAGGAGGTTATTAACTAGATGTAATCATTCTCAACATTATTTATTTATTTATTTTATTATTATTATTATTTTGCAGTACTTCCCTGCAAATTTAAGGTGGTGAGGAGTTTAAAGTTGTGTAAAACTTTTGTAAAGGGGTCGAGAGGCCATGGAGTCTACAGATATGACTAGAGCATATGTTTTCATATTGATCGAATAATGTTCTTTCCTTTGTTTATGCTTGCATTGTTAGATGAAAAAATAATCAAAAGTAATAATATCTTTTTTCGTGTTTGATTCGAAGTTAAACGCTGAATAAAATATTGTGTATTTTCCATGGCAATTATAATATTTAACCCATACTAACTTATAAAAAGTAAAGTTACTAATTTTTTTTTACAAGTAATTACGTACAAAGGCATTGACAGATCCAGAAATCGAAATCAACTAGGGCGGTCATTGACTCATCAACAGTTAAATATTGACCGTTGGCCGGTACCTTTTTTTTTTTTTTTTTTTTGATAAAACGTTGGCCGGTACTTGTAAATAAAATATTGAAAATATTTTTAACAAGTACGTAATTTATTAAACAATAAGAAAATCATATAATAGTGAAAATATAATCCGATACAAGCCATAATAATGCTAAAAAGTGTTTAGTGCAATTCTAATTTTAATTTTAATTTGCATAACTGTATTTTTTGAGGTCGCATAATGTGAAACCGTTGCAAGATCATCTCATTCTCTTTTTCTTCGAATATATTCAGTTTGGAGCAACGCTCTCACACCAAATTGTTGAGTTTGATTCCAAGATAAACTTATTTTATAATATTAAAATGACTTGTACAATATGGGACACAATATATACAAACACACATATATTATTTATTCACTTCACTCACTAAAATGGCCAGACCAAGTGCTCTCTCTCTCTCTCTCTCTCTCTCTCTCTCTCTCTCTCTCTTACACAATACATGCAGCTAGCCATTACATATATATATCGACAGGGTCACAAGGAAGTCGGTGGTTGCCTTTTTTATTCTATTTCTTCCAGCATGGTGGTGATTTCGGTGAACAAGCAGTAATTTCTGGAGAGTTCTTCAATGTTGGCAGATTCTACTTCTATTTTGGCAATCTCTCTACTTTTCTTCCTTCTTCGAGACGATATAGATTTTCCAGAAATAGAGGTGTTGCATCTTCAGAATATCGACCCATTATTTTTCAGTGGCGGATCCAGCACGGACGCCCCGTCGGCTCGTCATGCTATGGCTACGTCACTGTAAAAAGGTACAAATTGTACTTATTATTATAACCTTCTTTACACTAGTTATCTTGAATTAGATAATGTATTACAACTTGAATATATATGCAATAATAAATAAAAATATTTAAGCCTCTATTCGGAAATAGTGGTTTAAACCACAATTTAAAATTAAATCGTACAATTTTTCAAACTACTTTTTAATCACAAATTTTTTCCCTCTTCAATTTTTAACCACACATTTTACAAAAAAAATCTCAAATAATCAATTTAAACTGATTATAATAGCTACCGAAATGTTCACCAAAATGGATTGGAAAAATTAAACATGCCCTTTATACTCCAATACATTGTGCAATCTCCCCTGCTCTTCCATCAATAGGGTTTTCAGCATCCACATTATGTTGTGCATAAAAATCCCTAAACATCATATGCGATTCAGATATTTCTACATCGACCATATTTGGTTCACTTGGTTGTTCTCCATGAAATACTCATACGACATACGTAGATTCATACTCTTAATAACCAAATGTTCATACCCCGTATCATAACAGTGATGCTTTAGATTCCTACACTTAACACAAGGGCATACTATCATTTCTGGATTTATATAGTCACGAGCTAGCTCAACAAAATTTTGTGCTCCATCTCTATATTGTTTTGACAATCTACAAGTAAAATTTACTATGAGTATAATTTTTTTGATTTTTGTAATTAGATTAATAGATGATCTAATTTCAGATGATAACCTTGATAATTGCAGCCATGCTTTGTCCATCATATGCAAAGATATTATCCAACACTAAACAACTCAAAGATATTATCCATTATATGCACATATAGATTCAAATTAAGAAATAAAATATGAGATATCAACTCCTAAGAAAGTGTAGATCATAGCCAAAATCAAAATTCAAATGTCACATTTTCAAAATCAAATTCAAATGTCATTATCTAAAATCAAATGACGCACTAACCTTGCTAATCCTTGTAGACTTGTAGTTCACAGTCATACTGGTGTCTAGGGGTCAAGTTTAACTCAAGAATATATCAAGCTTTAGTTGCCCGTTTCGCAAGTTATCGTGACACAGAACAGAAGTTCTAGGTTTACAAATGTAAACCTAATCGATATAGAATTGTAATTCACACGAAAATAATAGCCTTCAAAATAGAATAATCTTGTTTAGAAACAAAACATCGTTTAAATAGTTCCCAAATCCCTAATTTAAGCAAAAAAACCAAATTAGACATTCACGAAATTAAATGAATTAAAACAAAAATTCTAAAAAAAAAAAAAACTTTGACTCCCCGGTAACACGCCTTAAACTACGATTTTTTTTTTTTTTTTTTTTGGAAATGTTTAAACTGCGAATTTGAGATATTATAATAAGAATTCTGACACTGGTGCAAAAGTTATAACCGTTTCTTCGGAACGGCTCTTTTACTCAAAAAGTTATGATCATTTGATTTTCGAGATTTAAGCGGATTTCATATAGTGAATCAAAATCGAATCCTCAAACAAAGTTTATTACATTCTAAGCCTAAAATCACTTTCACATAATATTAATATCATTTTTCACAAATCATATTCTAAAACCTAAGTTCTAAGTTCAAAAACAATATCAAAGCCTAAGTCCAATAATCTAAAGAAAAATCAAAGCCTAAAATCATATTCATGATAATCATACATAAATAATCATTTTCAGAAATCGTGTTCTAAAAAGTAAAATCTAAACCATAATTGAAGCCTAAAATCATATTAGCAAGCCAACACTTTGTTTTCTTTGCAAAATCTCCAATCTGGCCTTGAGCTTTGCATATTCTACGGTCCAACTTTCATGTCCAAATATTGATAGTACTGATTGGCCATTATATAAAATTTGCACCCAAAAAAAAAAAAAAAAAATAGAGGTAAAAAAAGAAAAAAAATTGTAACCCTAATTGAACAAGGGTACCAGGCATCAGTAGTATATACAAAGAGCTTCCCTTTGGTTGAAAACACGATCAAACTCACATCTGCATCGCAAAGTACAGAAATCTCATGAGCTATCTTTGCAAAATACCTAAAACAAGAATTGCAAATGAATACCAACGGGTCAAACAACACCCATCAATAAACACCATGAAAGAATCTAGTGTACTTACAGAAAAACATATTAATTAACAAGATTCAAATCGAGGCGTCGAAAAGATTCAGATGGAGCTCAATGTTACCAACGGGTCAAACAACACCCATCCATAACTATTTTTGGGCGTTGCGAAGCTCAATGTTGCCGTAGAGGGTCAGTCTTTTGCAACGTGCATTGCACGTTGCAAAATAGTTATTGCCCGTTGCGAAAGAATGCAACGTTTAAGAACTTCAGAGCCAAAAATGAAAAGTTAGGGATCTATTGCACAACAAGACAAATGTTTAGGGACTAAATGTGCCAATTTTCCATACTTTTTACCTCAAATCATAAATAAATCAGTTTATAAACTAAATAGTATTATCAAACACAGGCGTAAAGTTTGGGATTAACTATTTTTCATCAAAATTTACTAAAAAATTATTTTTTTAAGTCAAATGAAGCAGGGTATAATTTAAGCCCCTGTTTTATTTTTGTTTAAAATGAGTTTATTTAAAATGGATAGTGATTTGTAAGAAATGTATTGTTAAAAAAGTAGGAAATGTTTTTTAAATTTATATGTAATATTATTTTATTGATAATAAATGCGTGGTTAAAAATAGTGAAGTTAGAGCATCTCCAGCAGATTCTTTAAACTCAAAATCCTTTTTAATTTAAAGAGCAATGTCTTAAAATAATACTCCAGCAGTCTCTTTAAATTAACTTTTAAATTTAGAGAGTGGGTTTGGCTCTCCAAATTTGAAGAGCCAAACTCACTCTCTATTATTAAATATAAATATATTGGAATATTTCATTTTTCAATACCCTCCCTCTTTCTTTATTAAATATCATGCACAATTATCAACTCCATTGTTAACTACCCTTGTATCCATCGTCCAGGCTATATTCATATGTGTGTATATTTGTTCTCCGTGTTTGCAATTTTTCTTCAACATGATTTTTTTTTTTTTTTTTTTTTGGGAAACCAGCAACGTGAATTTTGTAATTAATATGGATGAAAATCAGTACAATAGTTCAAATGAGAATACTTGACAGGGAAGATGTTGATTTAGAACTAGAGGAATAACAAAATTTGAGGGAAAAAAATTAATGCTCTTTGGAAAAAGAAAAATATAGAGGAAAAGATAAAGAAGCCGTTTGAGTAATTTAAAAAAATAACTTTCTAAATTTATAGATTCTCTCTAAAGTGTGAAACATGCTCTCTAAATATAAAGAATCTGCTGGAAATTCTCATCTTAAAAATTTTAAGAAAACAGATATAACATGGCAAGTGTCCTAATACGATCCCCAACGAACCGCTAAAAAGTCTTCATTGACTAAAATCTAGTCATCAATCTACGTCATTATGGGTCCCACGCTACGTAATAACTCTTCAGAAATAGACCGCAAATCCGTAGCTCAACAGAAAGAACGAGATAGATTTTCAGGGAAGGACTGCTTGGCTTCGAATTTTCAAGGAAGGACTTCCTGGCTTCGAATTCTCAGGGAAGGACTCGCCGGCAGTTATAAATACTGCCATTATTCTTTTGAACCCAGTATGATACCAATACTTCACATTCCTCGCTCTCCAAAATTAAAAATATATTTTTCTCTCTTTCTTTTACTGATTAAGGATGACTATCATCATTGATCAGCCTCAATTCGGTAAGATTTTCTCGAATTTTTCCAGTAATTTTTTTGAATAACTTTTTTTTTTTTTTAATTTTAGTTCAAAATATATTACAGTTTAACAAATATATTTCACTTCAGATCTGTATATTCTTCAGTCCAGATCTATATTTTGAAGCGGAATAATATATATTACTATAATTTTACTATTTTTTTCATTTAATTTCGGTGATCTTTTATAATTATTATTTTGACTGCAGATCTTTGTTTAGCAGTTATTTGAATTTGTTGTGATTCAGGGAAAACAGGAAGTGAAGTCGAAGAAAAAAAGGTTCTTAATATTGAAAATGAGTTGGAGATTGACGAAGGATTTATAACGCCTAATGCCAATTCATATGGCCACAATTTTAGGTTTATCCTCATTTTTAATCATTCTTTTTAATGGATTATATTTGTTAATTTTGTTGGATATTGGTTAATAAAATCGATTAAAGTTTCGAGAGTTTAAAATCGATTAAAGTGACTTCGTGTCGACTTCGGCTAAATACTCAAAACCCGACCCAATCCGTTTAGGCAAAATTATGTTTGCCGCTTCGCCGCTTCGGGGCGCACAAACGGGGTTCGACCCGAAAGAGAATTTTGATTTCTCTACATGTATTGAAGGGTATATTTGGCATCTCGAAAATCAATATCGGATGAATGAGAAATTGCGGAAACGGACAAAATATAATTCGGATTTTTGCCCGTGCGGTCGCACGGTTGTTAAGAACCGTGCGACCACACGTCGTTTTTTATTTTCCGGTTTTCGCTAAAGCCGTGCGGCCGCACGGATTATAACCGTGCGGTCGCACGGTTGTCCGAGAAAAGGTACCTTTTGGAATTGGTACATCTTTTGGAAGGGTTGCATGGTTTGGCTTTAACCATTCCGTCCACAACCCTTCATACTCTATAAATAGGACCCTTTGGGTGTCCTATTTGAAAAACAATTGATATGCAATACATATACTATACTCATTTCTCTCCCAATCAAATTCATAAACATTGTTTTTTTTGGATTATTTTTCATTCATTTCATATTTGGAGTACAATAACCAATATTCGGTTCGTCGAACTTGTGTTTTGGAGTGCTACTAACACAAGGGAAGCCGTTGTATCTTGGGAGTCGATTGTCGGATTCCGTCAGCACCGTTGCGGGGCAATTTCGACTTAAGGACAAAGAGTCCAACTCTTGCATCGGCTTATCACTTTTCTCCTTTTCTTTTCTCTTGTTTATTTGCATTTGTCTTGCCGTTATTCTGTCCAAATTTTGGCACGAATTTATAATATATTTTGGCGTCACTATTCACAAATTCCACCAACAAATTTATGATGTGTTTATAACTTATTTATAAGCAAGTTTATAAAAAATAATGACATAATGAAGGCTGTTGACAAGTTTCTTGTGAATTAATTCTAGACCCCAGATTTACAATTTCATAACTGCCAGGAATATGGTGGGAGAACAAAGGAAAATTAATTAAGAATCCACCCAGAAATTAACAATTTCTTTAATTTACACGATTAAAATGTTTTCTTATGGATTTAATTATTTTTACTTTAGGTTTGTAGCCAAATCAGAGACTAATAAATTTAGGTTTATATATATGGTAATCTTTTTACAGTATTTATTTTTAATTTTATTTTATTGTGTAAAACAGGGATTATGAAGTTGAAAGTGAGAGGCAAGAAGGGGTGGAACTTTTCTACAGGACTAATCACATCAACCAGACATATGAATTTGTAAGTGTCTTTATTTTTATTCATTTCTTTCCTATCGAATCGAGATGCTAAAAAAGATTCATGTGATTGATCTCAGAAATTAATGGTGTTGTTGTTAATATTGTTGTTGCTGTGGCAGGTGAAGAAGATGAGAGAAGAGTACGGAAAATTGGACCGAGTGGAGATGAGCATATGGGAATGTTGTGAACTCTTAAACAACGTTGTTGATGAAAGTGATCCTGATTTGGACGAGCCTCAAATCGAACACTTGTTGCAAACTGCTGAAGCCATTAGGGAGGACTATCCTAACCAAGCAAGATTGGCTGCACTTGACTGCCCTCATCCATGGTATGCCATCGAAATATTTAACCCTTTGTTGGGTAAAAGTTTGGCCTCTGTTCTTTTAGTTGACAATTTGAATTTATAATAAGAAGTTCTCAAATCACTTTTTATTTGAAAATATTTTTTCAAATCATATATTTACCTCGAAAAAAATATATATATATTTTTCAAATCACATGAAAGTCGCTGAATAGCCGTTGTTTATAAACGGTCACGTTACAACATTTCGTTGAACCATTTATTAAAAAGTCAACAATATTGAATTGTCAAAAATTTACACCATTCACTTATCAGAAAAATAGAATTACAAAGTGTTGATATATTGCTATTAAACCATATTTATAAACAATCGTTTATAAACAGTTTGTTAAAAAGAGATAGTTGAATTTTGCTATAGTTTTGTGTGATAAATACCAGTGTTCAGAAAATCGGTTCGAACCGGAAAAGACAACGGTCAAGGGTCAAAACGTCCGACCAGGTTGAACCGGTTTCAATTAAAACATAAAAAATTATTTCAAAAATCACAAAATTTTCTAAAAAACATGTTATTTTACAAATAAACTAATATTTTCTCATTTAGAAGATAAAATTATACACAAAAGTAGCTTAAAACAACTAAAAAAAAACTAGTTTAAAAACCTGGCCGGCTGTTTTTCGATTTTTCGACCGGTTTTTGAGGTCAATCGAACCGGTTTCGGATCGGTTCCTGGTTCAACCAGCCGGTCCAATCCCATTTTCTAAACATTGATAAATACTAATTCATGTCAGTTCGTTTCAGATCTTGGAAAGGTTCTTCTTCTTCCTAGCTTTGGTGAGCGCCCTCAATGGGCTGTTGTTGGTAAGCACTATAATTGCAAGCATTATGTTACTCTCCCTGTGGTGCTCACCGCGGGAAGTGGGTCCCACTCTCATGTGAGTGGGGTCATCCCCGTAGTGAGCACCATGAGGAGTGTATCATTGTTCTAATTGCAATAATCAAATGCAACCTGTGGCAAAGTCATAATTTTGACCAAATAATGTAGAAGGGACAAAATATATTTGTATTTTGTAAATATTAAAGAAATTCAAAATGTTGCAGGCCTTAACTTGTAAATTCAACTAGTACCTAATGCATTGTTCGTTGTACACCTGAGGATTAATATGTGATTTATTGGTGCAGGTGACACTTACCCCGTTGGATGTGCTTTTGACAACTCAATCGTTCACCACAAGGTCTTTCTCCTTAAAATTTACAAAATTATAATAATTATTGAATTATGTTACTTTACTATGTTACCTTAAATTTTTCAAGAAAAGCTGTTTTTCCAATATTTATTTACTTTCTGATTGTCACCTTACCGCAGTACTTCAAGGAAAATCCCGACTACGATAATCCTGCTTACAATACAAAGTATGGAGTTTATAGGGAAAGTTGTGGACTTGACAATGTGATGATGTCTTGGGGGCACGATGACTATATGTATCTGGTACATTTTCAAATCTCGAAATATATTATTCACGACAAATGATTTTCTCGAGATTATTGCTATTCCCAGAGGAAGAAAATCAAATTTTTATGTGACTTTTTTAGGTGGCAAAGGAGAATAAATCAACCTTACCTTCGGCTGGTCTTTTTGTAATCAGATACCACTCATTTTATGGTAAGTAAAGTACATGGCAAGACAAGTTTGTGTTAATGTTGTATAATTTGTGTCAAAAAAATTCAAAACAGCAAGAAATCATTGGAGGAGACTTTTTCCCGCAGCTTTGCATAGGTCGGGAGCTTACAAGCATTTGATGAATGAGGAAGATGAGGAGAATCTGAAGTGGCTAAAGATTTTCAAGTACGATCGATCTATCTTATATATATACAGAGCCATTATTTAGAATTCAAAATCCCGAAAATCTACAAATGTTAAAGGCCATAATGTTTTATTTTCTCAATCAATTTTTGCAGCAAGTATGATTTATACAGCAAGAGCAAGGTTAGAATTGATGTTGAAAAGGTTAAGCCATATTATCACTCTCTCATTGAAGAGGTTAGTTCAAAGTTTCTAAATTTACTCGTTTATCTCTATTCGCTCCCTCTCCTTTCTTTTATTCTCTTATTTTTTGTCATCCCTTTTTTTCTTCTCTTTTTGGACTCAATCTTTTTCTGTCCATGAAGATCCCATCAATAGCGTCTTTTAGTTTTAAATTTCTAGGAGGTTATTAACTAGATCGTAATCATTCTGAAAATTATTTATTTATTTATTATTATTTTGCAGTACTTCCCTGCAAAGTTAAGGTGGTGAGGAGTTTAATGTTGTGTAAAACTTTTGTAAAGGGCTCGGGAGGCCATGGAGTCTACAGATATGACTATAGCATTGTAGCATATGTTTTCATGTTGATCGAATAATGTTCCTTCCTTTGTTTATGCTTGAATTGTTAGATGAAAAAATAATCATAAGTAATAATATCTTTTTTCGTGTTTGATTTGAACTTAAACGCTGAATAAAATATTGTGTATTTTCCATGGCAATTATAATATTTAACCCATACTAACTTATAAAAAGTAAAGTTACTAATTTTTGTTTTCAAGTAATTACGTACAAAGGTACTGACGGATCCAGAAATCGAAATCATCTAGAGCGGTCGTTAACTCGTCAACAGTCAAATATTGACCGTTGGCCGGTACTTGTGAATAAAATATTGAAAATATTTTTAATAAGTTCGTAATTTATCAAACGATAAGAAAATCATATAATAGTGAAAATATAATTCGATACAAGCCATAATAATGTTAAAAAGTGTTTAGTGCAATTCCAATTTCAATTTGCATAACTGTATTTTTCGAGGTCGCATACTGGGAAATCGTTGCAAGATCATCTCATTCTCTTTTTCTTCGAATATATTCAGTTTGGAGCAACGTTCTCACACTAAATTGTTGAGTTTGATTCCAAAATAAACTTATTTTATAATATTAAAATGACTTGTACAATATGGGACACAATATATACAAACACATATATATTATTTATTCACTTCACTCACTAAAATGGCTAGAGTGCTAGACCAAGTACTGCCTCTCCCACACACACACACACACACACACTCTCTCTCTCTCTCTCTCTCTCTCTCTCTCTCTCTCTCTCTCTCTCTCTCTCTCTCTCTCTCTCACACACACACACACACACAAACCCACTCATTCACTCATACATACACAATACATGCAGCTAGCCAGTGCCGGCCCTGGGGGAAGGCTACTAAGGCAAGTGCCTTGGGCCACCAATTTTTTAGGGCCTCCAAAAAAAAAAAGTGGAAATTAGACATTAAACCATCCAGCATGCACAATATTTGAATAATGACGCACATTCCATAGAAATATGTAATTTATCCATTTTTGATCGATTCAATTCCATGTTTACTTGGAGATACGAGTAATATAATCCTTTTATATGGGTATAAATTATTGTCGAATGATATGCAATTTTCAATAAACATATATATCAAAAATCTTGATATAAAATTATCAGGCACACCTTTTGAATTTCCATGAAGTGCAAATTTTGCAACTGATTGGAATTGGATGATTATGCAGATACTTCAATTTTTAATTGCAATTTGAATTCTTCTTCTACTAATTGGAATTGGATGATTATGCTTTAATCTTACAATATTTACATTTAAAGTGCAATGTAGCAATTCTGATGTATCTCTTTCAAAGGTCAGATATCATCAACTGATGTTTGAATATTTTTATTACGAAATGTAGCACGGGCAACGATCATTAAACTTTGACGGTCCTTCATGAACCTCAGCACACACCTTTCCTGTATTGACAAATCAGTGAATGGTAGTAGAGAAACCCAGATCCATGCTAGCATCCAGTTTATACATTTTTTTGGGTCATAACTTAAAAAAAAAAGACTGGAGACCTCAGCTCTCTCGGCACCGGGGACCGAAATGAACTAAGAAGATGCGCCTCTCTCTGGAGACTAGAAGAACTGAAGAAGTAAGATACAACTAATTCTCGAATTTGCATTTTTAATATTTTACTCTTCATTCTTGTTCATTCAAATTTGTTGATTAAAATGCTTGAAGTTTCAGATTCTCATAATCAAACCTCAAACGTGTTCTTCCTTGCGGCTTCTGACTTCCGAAATTCTGAGTTGTACATCTATTATTATTACTGTTGCAAATCAAGTTGTGAAAAAGTGAGTTTTGATAGAGGAATTGGGAAGAGTTGTGCCAGGACCAGTTGTCTCTGTCTAGTGTCTACTGTGCTATTTCGAGTTCGAGATTATATTTGTATTTTATCATATATGTCCATGTTTTTATTTCAGCATAAACTGATTGGTAAATTAATAGAGATTGTATCTGTACAGAAAATTTATTTATTCAAATTCATAAATCAGGTTCTATCCCTCTTTGCTTATAATTACGTGTACAGAAAATTTGAGTAGTTTGTACTTGTTTTGCATCTCAAAATATGAGGAGGCTAAATATTATGTTAAAATAATCCTTCGATTGTGAAGGATGTTTGATTTTGTA
Source organism: Ligustrum vulgare (assembly GCA_963555705.1). Taxonomy (NCBI): domain Eukaryota; kingdom Viridiplantae; phylum Streptophyta; class Magnoliopsida; order Lamiales; family Oleaceae; genus Ligustrum; species Ligustrum vulgare. The sequence continues at coordinate 15,375,815 of OY743173.1, read as the reverse complement.
ATTTCATCTTTTTGAATTATATAAAGGCTTCTTTTAAATGCATATATATTATTTATTTAAATAGTTAAGTATTGTTACGTTTACAAAAAAAAAAAAAAAAAAAATTATATTTAAGGGCATCAAAGTATTTAGTTGCCTTGGACCTCTGTTTCATTAGGGCCGGCACTGAATCCATCAGTGGCAAGACCCAATCTAATATTTCGAGGATCTGATGCAAAATCTGGCCACCTTCTATTTATCATTTTCCAACCCAATGAATCAACTAGATGCCTCATTTTACCATCTAAACTTTTATTACTTGAGTGTCATCTAAGTTGCTTTAACATTTCATCTATTCCAAACATCCTCCTAAGTTTTGGTACTATAGGAAAATAATGCAAGACTTTTGCTGGAATTTTCTTCTGAATTTTCTTAGTCCGTTGATTAATTTTCCATCTTGAGCAACCACATTTTGGACATATTTCAGCATGCTCTAGCTGTTTCCTATATAGACAAGACAACAGTCATTTATGCAAGCATGTATTTTCTCATAGCCAAGATAAAATATATTGACAAGTTTTTTCATATCATAAAGTGATTTAGGAAGTGTATTATTCTCTGGTAGCATGTTTTGAACAAGATTTATAAGATCTTCAAAATCACTATCCGATAAACCATGTGTAGCTTTATGCTTAAACATAGCAATTGAAGCTGACATCTTCGTGAACGCCCTACAACCAAGATATAAAGGAGTTTCAGCATCATCAACTAAACTTTCAATCTCCTCTAATCTTCCATCAATAGGTTTTGTAGGATCCACATTATGTTGTGCATAAAAGTCCCTAAACATCATATGCGATTTAGGTATTTCTACATCGACCAAATTTGGTTCATTTGGTTGTTCTCCATGAAATACCCACACGACATACGTAGGATCCATACCCTTAATAACCAAATGTTCATATCCCGTATCATAATGGTGATGCTTTAAATTCCTACACTTAACACAAGGGCATACTATCATTTCTGAATTTATATAGTCACGAGCTAGCTCAACAAATTTTTGTGCTCCATCTCTATATTGTTCTGACAATCTACAAGTAAAATTTACTATGAGTATAATTTTTTTGATTTTTGTAATTAGATTAATAGATGATCTAATTTCAGATGATAACCTTGATAATTGCAGTCATGCTTTGTCCATCATATGCAAAGATATTATCCAACACTGAACAACTTAAAGATATTATCCATTATATGCACATATAGATTCAAATTAAGAAATAAAATATGAGATATCAACTCCTAAGAAAGTGTAGATCATAGCCAAAATCAAAATTCAAATGGTACATTTTCAAAATCAAATTCAAATGTCATTATCTAAAATCAAATGACGCACTAACATTGCTAGTCCTTGCAGACTTTTAGTTCACAGTCATAATGGAGTCTAGGGGTCAAGTTCAACTCAAGAATTTATCAAGCTTTAGCTGCCCGTTTTGCAAGTTATCCTGACGCAGAACAAAAGTTCTAGGTTTACAAACGTAAACCTAATCAATAGAGAATTGTAATTCACACAAAAATAATAGCCTTCAAAATAGAATAATCTTATTTAAAAACAAAACAGCATTTAAATAGTTCTCAAATCCCTAATTTAAGCAAAAAGACCAAATTAGATATCCACGAAATTAAAAGAATTAAAACAGAAATTCTAAAAAAAACTTTGACTCTCCGGTAACACGCCTTAAACTGCGAATTTGAGATATTATAATAAGAATTTTGACACTGGTGCAAAAAGTAATGACTTTTTATTCGAAATAGCTCTTTTACTCAAAAAGTTATGATCCTTTGATTTTCGAGATTTAAGCGGATTTCATAAAGTGAATCAAAATCGAATCCTCAAACAAAGTTTATTACATTCTAAGCCTAAAATCACTTTCACATAATATTAATATCATTTTTCAAAAATCATATTCTAAAACCTAAGCTCTAAGTTCAAAAATAAAAGTAAAAACAAAATCAAAACCTAAGTCCAATAATCTAAAGTAAAATCAAAGCCTAAAATCATATTCACGATAGTCATACATAAATAATCATTTTCATAAATTGTATTCTAAAAAGTAAAATCTAAACCATAATTGAAGCCTAAAATCATATTAGCAAGTCAACACTTTGTTTTCTTTGCAAAATCTCTAATATGGCCTTGAGCTTTGCATATTCTACAGTCCAACTTTCATGTCCAAATATTTATATTACTGATTTTATATAAAATTTGCACCAAAAAAAAAAAAAAACATAGAGCTAAAAAAAGAAAAAATTGTAACCCTAATTGAGCAAGGGTACCAGGCATCAGTAGTATATACAGAGAACTTCCCTTTGGTTGAAAACACGATCAAGCCCACATTCGCATCGCAAAGTACAGAAATCTCATGAGCTATCTTTGCAAAATACCTAAAACAAGAAATCCACCAATATTCTTGCTCAATGCTCGCTCGCTCCCCTTCAACAACCTTTGGGCTTGCTTCAGATGGAGGGATCGACGAGATTCAGAGAGAGGGTTCGGGCAAAGAGGGTTGGTTTGGGAGAGAAATACAGAATCCTCAATCTTAAGAGTTTGGCTTCAGGTTGGGGGAATTTGGGTTTGGGAGAGAAATACAGAGAGATCTGAGCTATTATGTGTGGTTAAGGGTTATCAGTTTTGATGTTTAAAGATTTACAATTTGATCTTAACTGTTGGTAAATGTAAAAATTTAGTTCAAAACCCTTTTACAATGCAAAAATTGCATTGCGGAAGGCTACCATTTCGTAACGCAAAATGCACGTTGCAAAAGTATACCTTTCGCAACGCCGCGAAAGAGTAGCCTTCCACAACGCGCACTGTGCGCTACAATAAGTTTAGCCTTTTGCAACGCGCACTGCACGTTACGAGTTTTCGATGCAATTTTCAAATAATAAATGTGACGTTTAAAATTTAGTTCTTTTTAGAAAGAGTATTTGTTCAAAAGTTAGATTTAAAAGACGACGTGACGTTTCGGGTTTTACGGAACTCCGGGTGTTACATATGTCATCGAGCCGACTCCTTTCTCCAATACTTGTTTTGTTTTAGTATTCTCGGAAAAGGAAAAAGAGAATAAAATGAAAGAACGATAAATTGTTTTATAGAGAATAAAAACATATACTCAAAAGTTTATACAATATCGAATGAAAATCTGAAAATACTCAAACTCTACAAACTCGCGCAAAAATACACCACATAGTACCACAAAGTATTGCGGACTTAATACTGTAAAACACTAAGAATATACTCTGATTTTCACGAAGGATAAGAGAAGAAGAGTTTAGACACGAGAGATAGAGATGAGATCAGAGAACACAACGAGCCAGAGAGTAGGAAGAAGAGTCTGGAAAATGCCAATGTGACCAAGTGAATAATTGAATCACCCTTATCATCAAATGAAGGCTCCAGATTTCTCCATAGGATCCAATGGCTGAGATTGAGTTGGTTGTTTTAATCGGTCAGGCTAAATGACTCGGTTTCTTGAGTTGGATTGGATCAACATAAAAATGGGCTACTTCAATTTTGGACGTCAATTTTATTCCATCCGGTTGGGCTTCAATGTTTTGCACTTCAGTTGGTTCTCCAAAATGGATCAGACTAAGCTCTTGGGCTGCAGGCATATCAGCTGATTCTTAATGCATTTGAGAAAATGAAGGTAACGACATTATTATTGCAAGCCATGGCACCAAGAATATATATGAAATGAGAATTATCGACTCACTTCAGACCTTCGATTCTTATAAAATGTTTGACTTACATGTGTCAAATAAATGTATGCATTGTGATTTTCGATGTGATGATTTCCTATTTGTCGAGCAGGAGCTTTTGTTATCTGGCTTCTGTATGCAGCGAACCTCCACTAGTGGGGCTCGACCGTCTGTTGTCAATGAAGTGCCCCCCAAATTGTCATTCAAAGCTTGTTTGATATAGGATTTTTTTATGAATTTTGAATTTTTGGGAGAATGTATGATTGAAAAGTGACGAGTCCCATGAGAATTTGTGGTTAAAAATGATTTTAAATTATTTTGAATAAAATTTTGAAAAAATTACCTTTACCAAACATGGCCTCTCAGAATGATTGTAGTGAATAACTAATAAAAAATGTTGAACTCTAACTTTAAGAGCTCCTACAGTCCCTGCCCTGAGACTTTGTAGATGATGTAAATCGCGATATATGTCTCAGTGGAGTAGGGTTAAGAGTTTATTATTTAAAAGCGTTTGCAAAAAGTTTCATCCAACTAACTACGCTATACCTCGAGGGTTGATTGTCAGTGAATAACTTGATCCTCTTCAGGGCAGTTTAGTCTTGGCAAAAAATTGAAAAAATAAAAAATAAAAAAATAAAAATTAATTACCAGAGTGTTCAGATATAGTTTAAAAGTCATAATATTATAAACCATTTTTTTACACAATTTCTCAACTCACTTTTTAACCACATATTTTATCTCTCCGATTTTTAACCACACATCTTACCTAGTAAACATAAAAACACCATAAAAACCGTGCAAGGAGCCGCCGAACGGATTGGTACACAATGTAAATTTAGCCCATGTTTAATATTGATAAAATCATATTTTAAGCAGATTTTTACATAAGTTAATAAAATATGTGGTTGAAAAGTTATGAATCTTATAAAATTGATTAAAATTAAATGTTGATTTAAATTAGATTAAAATCTAAAAATATAGTGTTGCAAAAACTTAGGTGACGTTCTGTTTGTATTTTATTTTGTATTTTCATTTTCAAAAATGTTTTGTGTTTTCATTTTTGTTTTCAAATTTGCCGAAAACACGTTTGGTTTTTCTTTTCTGAAAACTGTTTTTGAAAATGAAAAGCTGGAAAACACGTTCTGTTTGAAATTTTGCTGAACACTATTTAAACTATTTTTAATTAATTTGCTTGCAGAATACTACTAACTCCAACTCAAATTTCCTTTCACAATACACTAAAAATATGGTTACATGCAACACACTAATGTGAGCATTAAGAATCTATATTAACACAGCTTGGTTAGGTTCGGGACTTGAGAAAGCTCTACTTCTATTAAAATCCAGAAAATGCAAGTTCTTTCAAAACCACCAGAGTCCATTTATCATTGCATTTTTTGAAATATAACAACAAGAATTCTCATTTAATTTTTTTTTGTAATGTTGATATTGAATTCAATAAAAATTTATTTAAACTAAGTTTCAAGTTAGGATAATTCTCAAAAAAAAAAAAAATAATAATAATTCTTTATTTAAGCTTAGTTCCAAGTTAGGATAATTCTAAAAAAAATAATAAAAAAATAAAAACTTTATATTAAGCTTAGTTCTAAGTTAAGATAATTCTATATAAAAAAAATAAAAAAAAATAAAAAAATTCCCAAAACGCGTTTTTCGCGTTTTGGACATTTTTTGTCGAAATACACACAAAACGCCCAAAACGATGTTTCGGGCGTTTTCCGTTTTGTGTACAAATTTTTTTTTTTTTATTTTCCAAAATGCGTTTTCGAAAATGGTAAAGAGAACACGTTTTTAGCGTTTTCGAAAATAAAAACAGAAAACGACCTCAAAATAGTAAAGAGAACAGGGGCTTATTATTTCTTGATGAAATGAAAAGCAATTAATGAAACAGTACGTGTATACTAGCCCCTATCAATTTGAGCGTGAAATAAAAATTATTTTAACTGTTATAAATAATGTATATATGTGAATGACATTACCATTATATCCCTGTAAACTTTACAATATTACGATTGTGCCATTGTCCACTCCTATAAATAGGAGCCTATACTTACCAATTTATTACACCAATTCTTGAAGAGAAATTCTCTCCTCTAAACTCTCTCCATTTCTCTCTCTATGTTGTTCTTATGATTTCGATGATTTTATAACACGTTATCAGCACGAGTCTCTAACCAATTGAGTAATAACGGGAGTATGCTCTACAGTTGCATCTAAATGATGAGCCTCTGTATCAGAAACCTGATTATTACTAACCAATGTTTCCTTTTCTCTCAAACTGAAAAAGAATGATTCTGGCCGATCCAGATATCCGATCGACGATCGGCCACCGCCATCAGAACGGGCTTGTCAAGGAGAAGACTCGCCTAAAATTTGGCGCAGAACCAACGGCTGAAACAAAAGATATCGACCGAAGAAGAAAATCTGAAAAACTGTGCAAAAACAGATATCTGACCGAAAATTGAAATGCTTATTCCGGACGATTCTGAACTCCGATCGACGATCGGCCAGCGGCATATCAACGGGTTTTTCTAGGAGAAGACTCGACTGAAATTTGGCGCAAATCCAACGGTTAAAACGGAAGTTATTGTCCGGAGAAGAAGATGCTGGCGGACTGAAAAATGATGATTCCGGCCAAACGGTTGATCTTTTGGAAAATCGGAGACCACCGGCATGTTCAGGACGCCGAGGCACATATTATGGTGATGGGTTAATTTTTCCGATCACCGGCGCGTGGCGGCCGGTGGCGGCCGGCAACGGCCGGCGGCGGCGGCGGCGCGTGGCGGATCCGGCGATGACGAAAGGCAGTTTGTCCGTTTTGATGAATTGGATTTTTCTATGATCTTATTTTTCTGTTTTGTGCAGTTTTTAAAATATTCCGGCGGTCGAACATGGCGGTTTTCTTAAAAACTGTTTTTGGAGCAATCCTGACGAGATTTTGAACTTCGGACCAAAAGTAAGTTTGTTCTAAATTAAATTTTAAACCTATTGACGGTTTCAATTTATTCATATGAGCAATATATTAAAATATGGACGATTTTGCCCTTAATAATACATACAAGTATAATAATCGTAAATTAACGATTAATATGTGATCAATTGAATTATATTATGCTGCCACCTACATGGTTGGTTTTACCACCTACATGGTTGGCTTTACCCGGTTTAATTATTTCATTATGTCGATTCCGCCTATATGGCCGGTTTAATTGTTTCATCTCGTTGATACCGTCTATATGGCTGGTTTAATTATTTCATCACGTTGACACCGCCTATATGGTCGGTATATCAATTGAATACATATAAACACCTCAGTTGTTGGTTAATTCTAACATATTAGAGGGTTGTTGTCAACATATATACTTGGTGGTATAACCCCAGTATCGTTATTGTTAATATATATATACAATATTATTGTTATTTGATACTTCATTAAATGATACCAGAAGTTATCAATACTAAAGTTAGAAAATATTTTATCAAATGATACCAGAAGTTATCATTACCAAAAGGTTGATAAATATTAATAAAATGTTTTATCCAATGGTACCAGAAGTTACCAATATCTGAATTTGAATGGGTGGATGAAAATTATTCAACAAGAGAATGTTGATGTATGATAAGATAATATCACATGATAGCACGGATATAGCTAATGTGAAAATAATCTCATCAGTATTATGAGATGAATGTTAGATGATAAGTGCCTGGAAAAGTTCTTGCACGAGCACTTATATATTCCAGAAGAAGTACATATTTACTCCAGAAGAAGTAAAAATTATCATCTAAACATACTGAAATGATATTATTATTGCTCCTGAAGAAGCATAAACGAGACATACATGCAAAATGCAAAAGGGGAAAACATTTATGATCCTCAAAATTAGAGATGTGTTTCGGGAGTAGCCGTATCCTACCACCTCTGACCTTTTGAGGAAATAAAGAAAAAAGTGTGTTTCAAGAGTAAGAAATACTCCATACTCTACCACTTTAAATCTTTGAGGTACACAAGATTAATACATTGATAAAATCCTAGAAATTTATGGTGTGTCTCAAGAGTGAGAATACTCCGTACTCTACCACCACCTATTCTAGAGTTCACAAAGATAAATTTACATTAACCGGACTCCATTTTCGCTTGATTCCCCTTCCTTGCGACCAATCTATCTTTACTCCTGCTGGATCTTGTATTGGAATATATGATTGCAACTTATCCAGCAGTTCCTCGATAGTAGGAGCAGAAATAAGGATTCTCCTAGAAAATGGAGATATGAATCCCTGTTCCACAGCATAATCAAGAAATGTTAGCAAACCATCAAAGAAATTGTTTACATTTAAAAGCCCTATAGGCTTAGTATGGAGATCTAGTTGAGCCCATGAAGTAATATTAAAGATTTCTTCTAAAGTACCAAAACCTCCAGGCAGGGCTATGAAGGCATCAGAACCATATAACATGCAAGTTATGCGTTCATGGATAGATAAGGTTTGTACTTCATGCCCTCGTGTTTTGCCTGCAATATCAGCTAAAGGAGTAGGTATAACACCTATCACTCTTGCTTTCTCTACTAGAGCGGATTGTGAAACACAACCCATCAATCCACTGCTACCTCCTCCATACACGAGAGTGATACCTTTCTCTCCCAATTTCTTTCCTAAATCCACGGCTGCTTCTAGATACCCAAAACCTTTTCCCACTTTTGATCCACAAAATACACAGATAGTTTTGATCTGTCGAAATTTTGGTCCTTCCATTTTTGAAAGTAAAGAAGGAAAATGTTATTTTGGGATGCATGAACTATGAAAAATGTTTGGCTATTTAAAACCGAAAAACTTCACTATTTACTGGTCGTTTTTCGAAAAAGTGAAGATTTACTTTTGACAAAATCATCCTACTCACCTTTCGGCGATTTAATATTTTTAACCAGCCTTTATCAAAACTCGTGAAAGGAAACAGAAAAAATATTTTATATGTGCATATATATCAAATGATTTACCTTGTATTAATGCTGCATAGCCAAAGCATCATTGTTTATAACAGCATGGCAAACAGGATCTTTTGCTATTATATTTTTGAGACTATATCTCTATTTATCGCTGATGAATTTAGCCCATAAAGATAGTAGCTCACGCTGCACATATCCACTAGGGTGCGTCTCAAGAGTCAATCGGATATCATCCAATGACTCCTTACTCAGTCCACCCTTAATGAAGTCTATCTTATCATCTCGATTTATGGATGAATATCCTATTGATTTACAACGGGTATCACATGTCCATCGAGCACATTTGTAGCAACTATTTAATCTTTTTGCTCTTTGCTTCTTTGCAAAAGTACTCTTACCTAAGCCAGGCTTGTGCTTAGAAAATGAATCTGGTAATTCACCAGCTAATCGAACTTTTGCTTCGATCAACCAGCGAACATCTTCTGGCATGCCATGATCCATCAGCAACCTCAATCTTTCGAGCCTAATTCGATAAATTTTTCTCAAATCATTTACTGGAAGATTGGAATAATATTTGCGAATATTTAAAAGTATGATATCCATTTTTGATGGATCTAGCCTTCTTCCCAAATCATCTATTTAAATGCATTATTCAACGCGTAAAAGAGCGGCGGCTCCGCGTGTCAGTGATATGGATTCCATCAAGAAATAATGGAATAAATTATTGAAAAGGTGAGATAATATGCCATTACCTTTTTCGATATAAGGGAAGATTTGGCGACAAGATTGAGATTATGAGATATTTCCTTGGATATTGTACCTGATTTTTCGGTATACTAAAAGTAATAAAGGTATACTGATTTGAACTATATAGAATACTGATGAAATAAATGTTGTATTGAACCAGAAGTTCATACATATGTACAAGTGAAATATCTTATTGAACCAGAAGTTCATACGTACAAGTGAAATATGTATATAGTATGAACCAGAAGCTCATAAATGAAATATACATTGTATTGAACCAGAAGTTTAGCGATATTGTATTGAATCAAATATTCATACATAGAAATGAAATAAAACCGTATAGAACCAGAAGTTCTATAATAAACGGTTAGATTATCAAAAGTTCCAAATTATTTTCTATGAGAATAACTTATTCAGAAATTGTTTATCATACAACAATATTCTATGTCAAACAGGGAATAGCTCAAGAAGCTTTATTATTTGTAAAAGTGCGATATGCATACACTCCACCAAAGCGCACTGAGATATATGATTGAAATTACATCCCTAAAAGAATGACATGTGTTATGGCATTTTAGCCGATTGATAATATTTGAGAACATTATGGTGAAAACACGCCTGAAGCGTAATTATGCCTGAAGCATAATGACTATCGATTCCAAAAATAAATATCTCTTGAATGATTGAAATGATTCCTTTGAGGCTAAATACTCAAAGTAAGTAAAAGGGACATAGTCAAATGATGAGATATTCAGGTACCTGATGATAGAACATATAAAGAGATCTCTCCACGTTATATTGAGATGGAATCGATAAATAAGTCGACTGCATACCCTCTTATGAAATAAGATTGATGAAATCATAATTCTTTGGCCAAGTATGAAACCCTAATGTAGGGATTATTGTTCAAGGACCTGAAGTCCAAATGCTTAAATGTGTAAAGCCAGTAATTATATGTACAAATGAAAAATATTTCACAGTCGTAAAAGACGACTAGTTGCGCGCGAAATTTTTCATAGAACTGGCATGACATATGGTGGATAGACTATAGTCTAAATCACTAGCTTGAGCTCCTTGATATACCAATGAGTGAGATCAAAATGTATGATTCTCATCTCGGTACTTTGGGAGTATTCTTTGATGTACCAGTTGATCGCGGTACGTTGGGATTTCAAGTAAAATGATTGTAGATTATATGTCGAAATTGATATCTATTTCAATGATTGATTATGCTCCTGCAAAATTAGAAATTGCAGTTTATAAAGTGCAAGAACATACATGTATAAATCATTGAAAGATTCAATATGCCCAGATTAGTATCACTATAGAATGATACAAATGACTCCATGATATAATATGTTGAAAGTGAAATTGGAGTGTACTATTTATGACATCTGGGAAATTGATTATTCACTAGAAGTGAATACGAAAATGAATATTCACCAGAAGTGAATTTGAAATTGATTATTCACTAGAAGTGAATTTGAAAATGAATATTTAATTATTCACTAGAAGTGAAAGATGCAATCTATGAAAGTGAATTATAGATTTGATTATTCACCAGAAGTGAATTCTAAATTTGATTATTCACCAGAAGTGAAAAATACAATGAAAAGATTCGTGATTGCACCAATATACATGTAATATTCCATGAAAGGAATAAATACGCGTTGCACTCTTTTTCCCTTAGCTGAGGTTTTGTCCCACAGGGTTTTCATAGCAAGTTTTTTAACGAGGCAGCGGCTGTACTCTTTTTCCTTCGTTCAGATTTTGTCCCATTGGGTTTTACTGACAAGGTTTTAACGAGACAGCACTGAAGCACTGAAGAACTTCAAAGATTCAATACATGATTTGTTCTACTTGAACATTAAGACTCAACGATTGACGATGGCCAATATCAGGGGGAGCAACTGTACTCTTTTTCCTTCGCTCAAGTTTTATCCCATTGGGTTTTCTTAGCAAGGTTTTAACGAGGCAGACAATTGCGTAATATGTCATTCAAGGGGGAGTGTTATAAATAATGTATATATGTGAATGACATTACCATTATATCCCTTTAAACTTTACAATATTACGATTGTGCCATTGTCCACTCCTATAAATAGGAGCCTATACTTACCAATTTATTACACCAATTCTTGAAGAGAAATTCTCTCCTCTAAACTCTCTCCATTTCTCTCTCTATGTTGTTCTTATGATTTCGATGATTTTATAACATTAACAACCTTTTCAATAACAGCACTTTTTCAATTTTTTTTTTTCTTAAATTCATTTTCAATCCCGTTTTTATATGGAATCCACCACTTTCAAAAATTTTCAATCATATGTCCTCCTAAATATTCAAAATTCCTAAAAATAACAACATAATTTTATGAAATTCACTACTTTAAACACTTTTCATTCACATCTCTTCCTAAAAATTCAAAATTCCTCAAAAACTTGAAAAAGTGTTGAGACCAAACAGCTCTAGAATCTTGAATTTTGAGACTTATTATTTCAAATAATTTAGTTTGTAATAGTAAACTCTTGTTTGAGATTGAGACCCATTATTTAAAATAATGTTATTTGTAATAATAAAATTTGAAGAATGTGTGGTTAAAAGGTAAGGAACCTATTTAGGTTTATGTGTGGATTATTTTATTGATAGAATGTGTAATTGAAAATTATTTAAAAAAAAAAAAAAAAACTAGTTTTGAATAATGTGTGCAAAATGGTGGCTAAGTTTTTTGAGAATATGTGGTCAAAAAATATGGAATCATTTAGGGTTAATATATAGATTATTTTATTGATGAAATATATGGTTGAAAATGAGTTTTGAAAACGAGTTTTTGAATAATGAGTATCAAACAAGCACTAATAAGTCTATGTTCTTTAACGCAATTATTTCAATTTATAAATCAATTTATAAATAACGTAATTTTTCAAATCACTTTTTATTCTTACACATTTTCTCTTTCCACTTTTTAACCACACATTTTAATTTAAAAATATAAATAAATCAATTTATAATTGATGTAGTGTTACGGAACAGAGTCTAAATAGTATATCTTGTTATTAGATTTTAAGATTGAATAGTCTAAATAGTATATCTTGTTATTAGATTTTAAGATTGAATAGTAGTTGATACATTACAAGATTTACATTACTTTGTAGTCTAAATTTTTTTCTTTAACGCAACATTACAATTTATAAATAAATATATAAATATATTTTTTAATTTACTTTTTAATTATATACATTTTTCTTTATCTTTTAATTATACATTTCACCTCAAAAATATAAATAAGTCAAATTTATAATTGCTACAAAATTATCGAATTGATCCTTTTGTTCTTCAGTATATTTTTAACATCTCGCAGCTTTACACGTTGATGACTTTCCATTTGTTAAGAGAAATTTTATTATGACATCAAAAGATATATTAAAAGATAATAAATAGAGGAATTCATGGTGTGCTCAAGTGGTTATATTGTCAGTGTCTCACAGTCTCAATCTAGGGCTCTTATCTCTCCTTCCCTACTTTCCCTTTTTATTTTGAGAGAGAGCGGCCGGGGGGGGGGGGGGGTACTAGTAGTTCATAATGATGAATTTTTTATTTTTAAGAAAATATATGATTGAAAGAAAAATGTGAAAAATTGTGAGTCCTATATAAATGTGTGAAAAATATTGAAAATAAATTGTACAAGACCAAACAAGCACTTAATTTAGTCGTGTTTGATTTTGCTAGAGATTATATTTTTAGTAATTTTGATTTTAAAAAAAATGTTGATAAAAAATACAAGTTGATAAAAATTGTGGATCAAAAAAAATATATTATTAATTAGTTTTTATCAAAACTTTTCAAATTCAATCTCAATCATTCATATTTGATCAAGTCCATAGTTTTTTACTTTTCAAATCAATCTAAATCACATATCCATTAACAAATACAAAAAAATCACAAAAATAAAAAAAAATATCGTGGACCAAACGAGCTCTTAATTGTAGATTTGACTTGAAATTTTATCAATTTCTTACGTTGATGAAAGCTGAATGCTGACATTTGATGGAGCACTAAATGCCCACCCTCACGAAATACGGAAATAGACCCTCCATTCCCCACCCACACACAGATAGATATATATATATATTTTTTCCCTTGCCTGTGAAAAATTTGTTTATAATAAACACAATTTTCAATATCAATTTTTAATTATACATTTTTTCACTCTCTAATTTTTAATCACACATTTTATTTAGAAAATACAAATAATATCAATTATTATTATTTATAACAGATGCCAAATAGGCTGTCTAAAACTATCAAAAATATCTACCATTTACAGTTGCCCTTGTCTTTTCGACAGGAGCTGTTTTTCAGAGATGCATCTCAAAGTGCGAGAGGTAGAAGGATATTTTCATAATCAACAAATTGGATCTATTTTTTATTTTTATTTTTATAATCAGAATTTTAACTAATCCATGGTACTTTCAACCATGATAGTGGCAATAGTGCGATTTATTGCAAATGGATGAGTTTGGAAAATAATTGGACCTGATTAACTCACACTAATATCTATGTAATTTGCACTAATAACTCTTTCCAAACCTTTTAAGCTTTTACATGAAATTGATCGACATAATATTCGAAGTCAAGTCTCAATGTAATCAACTTACCAATCACATCTTTCTCAACACTCAATTTAGTCCTAACACTTGAGCACGTAAAATTGAGTCGAGTATATGTCGATCTTTTAGCAACCTTACATTGCTCAAAAGAGGATTATTCACTTCTTCTTCATCCTTTGTTTCAATTTCATATGCCCCAGGAATCTCTATACTCCAAGCAAATAGAGGATTGCCTCCTTGCAATAATGGCCCCCGATTGTCTGGAAGCAATGCCCCGTTGAACATAAGTGTCTCAAAACTCCTTGAGTATTAGAAATTGTTGGTCCTAGATCTAGATCCAGAATCAAAACGACCAAGAATCACAAAATAGCAACATAAATGTAAAGAACATAGAAGAATTTTTGGCCGAATACCCGGAGGTTCAATGACCATTGCTAACACTTGATCCCTCATTGAACATCCGTAAGGATTATGCTCAAATCCATTATAATAGTCCAAACACAGGCTCAAAGTACATATTACGGTAGGGTTAGAAACTCTAACCCTAAAAATCAACAAACGAAGTAATTTATGACAATTAGACTCACCCTACGGCTCGGGTCTATCCACGTGCTGTCAATCCAATGTCCAGAAGGTTGCAACAATAGACGTATTTCACAACAACATTGCTACATTAACAAAACTCTCACATAGGGAGTAGGGAGGTAATCATTACTCTTGACCTCAGATATCATATGTGAGAGCTTTTGTTAAGTTCTTTTTCAAGAATTTTGTTAAAATAGAATAATTCATTTCACAAACACGCATTTTATCCTTTGAAATTCTTCTTCAACGGGCCAAGCAATGTGGGCTGAGTATTATGGTCCAATATTCATTATCAGGCTTCCAAATTTCAGCAAGCAATAATGATTGAGCAGCCCAACTTTACCGAAATGCTCTATATATGTTGGCAGATGCAATATGATATTTTTATGTCATTTCATTTCATTGTAAAATGAGGTAAAAATATGAATACCAAGATAATATGCCCCTGTTTGAGCCCAATTTTAGGGCAAATAATGAGTTTTTGAAATAATATTTTTTAAGAATGCAGGGTTAAAAAATAATCAATATTTTGGGATTTACGTATAATATTTTTTTTATTGAAGAATGTGAGAAAAGTGTATTTTCATTTCAATGGAAGCAAACAGGCGCTATATTAACATGGTACCTAAAAATGAATCCCATGTTTGTACTCGGAAAATTCATGTGCAATTCATTTGCTATCCGTCTTCCATTGTGTTTCAAAATTGATATCATAAATTCGAAAGCAACAACTGCTTCACACAAAGTCAACTGCACTATTTGGCAGAGCAAATCACAGTTGGGTGACTCCAATGCATTATTCAATTAAACCTGTCCACAATTCCAATGATCAATTACACCAACCAATAAGTTTAGAGGAATTCTAGTAAGACATTTTTAAGTGACATTGTGATATGACACATACTCAATATATGTGAGTCATGTCACAATGTCAATTAAAAATTTCTTTTGAAAATTATTCAAAAGTTTAAACTCGCGCGTCTCGTTTTACCCCGATATATATTTTCATCAAAAGAATGAACGAGTTTCTCTTTTTTTGTTCTATCAATGGATAAAAAGGAAAGACAAGTAAATGTTTCTTATTCTTCGTCTATAAATATCCAAATTTTGATACCCAATACCCCATATCATTCCTTAAGTCCTATAGGTTTGATCCTGTAGAATTTGACCCATTTTCTCATTGAACGAAGGGTATGAAATCAATCTGATTGATTTTCTCGTCGAGTCAAATTCTCACCAGTACGGGTCAAGGGAATGGCCCCCTGGCCTCTGATATCCATATAAAGGACCGATTCATTAAAAAGAATCGATGCAATACATTTTTTTTTTTTGAGCTTCTATTGAATCGAGAAATAGGTTTGATTGGCCATCTTTTTGATATATACATATATTGTGTTTTCGAGCTTATACTTTTTGGCAGCTATCTGACATTGGGTCTATTAGGATCTAGAAATATTTTGTCTTTTTCTTTTTATTTATTATTTATCATGAAAATTCTTATGTGATGAATATCAATGAAAATCAAGACAATTCCAAATACTGAATAGGTAAGTCGTTTTGGGGGTTAACCAAAGAGGTTCATTACCTGAGTTTTAAACTTAAATTTGGATTCAATTTAGATTAATCTTAACATGAGCATAATTTTTAAAATAATTATTTATAGATATTCAAATGAGACATTTTAATGGGACATTCTAATTCATTTATTATCTATAAATAAAGCGTTAGTAAGAAATTACGTGTTAGAATTTATTTTTTGAAATAAATATATGTATTATGCTTCAAGCTGGCTCCATTTGACAAACTGTATTATGCTACAAGTTGGCTCTGTTTGACAAATCGTTTATTAGTTTGTAAACGATTATTTATAAATATTGTTTACAATAGCTGGCTCCATTTGACAAACCGTATTATGCTACAAGTTGGCTCTGTTTGACAAGTCGTTTATTAGTTTGTAAACGATTATTTATTATGCTACACACCAGCTCCATTTGACAAACCGCTTATTAGTGTATAAACGATTACTTGTAAATATTATTAATAATTAATAATAACGATATGACAATATTTCATGACAACAAAGTTTATAAACAAACTTTTATCAAACATAGTCTAAGCTTAAAAATTGACCTCCTCCTCCTTCCTTTTAATTCACAGGTCGAAGACAGGTTGAATAGATGTAATATGCACTTATGCAGAATTATAAATTAAAAGGAAAAATTGCAACCACGATCACACACATTTTCATTATCGCAAACATTACCCAAACCTTCACTTTTTGCTACTCACAGTCCCAAATATTTAATTTAGTCGCGAGAGAAGGACCAATAGATGGAAAACAATCAAAATTTCTGTTAGTTGAACATAAAAATTAACTTTGACCAAATCTATATAGGGCAATATAGTAACCTTATATTTTTAACATAAACTAATTCAAATAACTAAGGGTAGGGTAGGGTGGGATGGGGTGGGGTGGGGTGGGGGGAGAGAACTATTCATTCTTCCAACCCAACCTCACCTATCCTACCAAATCAACAGTGACCATTACAGTCTGCCACAGTCACCACCACAAAACTTCGTCGTCACCATTTCCACAACAACCACAAAATCAACGCCTGCTCAAGTCTTTTGCCCAAAGCTCGTTAGACAGTGGGGATTGAATCTGGAGTAGGATTGGAAGGCGTGGATGAAGGAGATCCCTTCAAGAACACCTAAACATGCCACGCCCACAACATCAATCATGGGGGAAAATAGATGGTCATTGCCAGAGAACTTGAGGAACTTGAGAATTCGATGGAGGTTGTAAGGTGTAGAAGCGATTGGTGGTGGTGGCACTTTTTGTTGATTTGGTAGGGTAGGGTAGGATTGAGGTTGGAAGAAGATGAATAGTTCTGTTTTTTGTTTCTTTACTTATCTTTTTTATTTAGTTATTTGAATTAATTTATATTTAAAATTAAAATATAAATTTACTATATTGCCCTTTATAGATTTGGTCAAAATTAATTTTTATGATCAACTAACAGAAATTTGGATGTTTTCATCCATTTATTGTTCTTTCGCAGTTAAATGAAATGTTTGAGACTGTAGGTAGTACAAAGTGAAGGTTTTGGTAAAGTCTATGAAAAACTGAAAAAGATTGAGGACCGTGGCTGCGATTTTTCCTAAATTAAATTAAAACTAGATGAAACTCAATAATTAATTAACGTAGCAATGAATATTAAGCAATAAATAAATGCCCAAAGTAAATAACATAAAGAATTGATAACGAAGGAAAATCCCTTGAAGAACTCTTCACAGGAATAAAAAAGAATTTCGGGCAAACGTGTCAGTAAATTTCACTAGAAAAGAATAATTTACAGATGGTTCAGACACTATTAAAAGTTGATCACTTTGACACCACAACATGTAAATTAACAAAAAACTCTTCGATTTGCTTCCAACGCTTTTTAGAACTTTGAACTGTCTTTTCCTTCCTCTTGGATCACCAAGAATGAACATCGTTCTTCTTCACTTGAAACTTCAGGGACATCTCCCCAACTCCAGAACTTTGAATGCTTATTGGTAAAGAATTATGAGTTTGGTATTTTATCTTGAATAATCAACAAGTTATTGTAATTGATCTTTGGAATCAAAATGATTGATCAAGAAATCTTTATCTTTATATATCTTTATATATATAAAAGTAGAAGTGAGGAGAGAGAGAGTCATTTTGGAGGGAAAATTGCATTTAATGACTCTCTCTCCTCACTTCTATATTTATATATAAAAATAAATAAATAAAAGATAAAGATTTTGTGTACTTCTAGAAAGAAATTTTTAATTGACATTTTTAAGTAATTTTGTGACATGATGCACATACATTGGGTGATGAAAAACTAAGTAGTGGGGTAGTTATTTATACCATCCAATATATTTTTGGCATGTCACAATATCAATTAAAAACGTCCCTCTAGAATTATTCAAAAATTTTTGTAGGAAAAATTATTATTTATTACATATTTAGTAAGAATTGTAATAAATGTACTATGTAAAAATGTGTAACAATGAAAATTTGAAAAAATTAGATTAATATATTTGAACATAAATAATGATATCTATATAAATGTGTTATGTGGAAAATGAAAAAATTGGATTAATATATTTGAATATAAATAAATGTGATATCTATTTAAATGTGTTACATAGGAAATAAAAAAATTGTATTAATATATTTGAACATAAATAAATATCATATCTATGTAAATGTGTTCCATTGAAAATGAAAATATTGGATTAATATATATATATGTAAATAAATAAATACATGATATATAAATTTATTTAAGTTTGAAATGAAAATTTTAAATCAATATATTTTAAAAATAAATAAATAAAATTATTGAAATTTTACTTCCTAATATGTCAATAAATGAGTAGGTTCTTCAATAACCATATTACAAAAATAATTAATTATTTGCTCTCAACCTTTTACCACCAATGATAAATTGATAAAAAAATTTATCATTTCATCATTTTGACAAAAATTGGTATGTTTAAAAAATAAGGAAAAATAATAAAGTTAATTAAAAATTATAACATATTAAAAGGAAAATAGGTGATAAGGTGGGAAAATTTTTTGAGAAAAAACGTAAATAAAAGTTAAAAGAAATTTTATATAAAAAATTAATTAAGTACCAAATTTTGAATGGCGCGGTACACTGAGTGTACATGCAAAATTTTCTATTTTGATTAATTTTTTTAAAAAAGTTTCAAATTCAATAACATGTGTTATGTAGGAAATGAAAAAATTGAATTAATATATTTGAATATAAATAAATATCATATCATTTCTATGTAAATGTGTTACATTGAAAATGAATAACTTGGATTAATATATTTTAAAATAAATAAATATATGATATATATAAATTTGTTACGTTAGAAATGATCAAAAAAATTGAATTAATATATTTTGAAAATAAATAAATAGAATTATTAAAATTTTACTTTCTATTATATCAATAAATGAGTAGGCTCTTCAATACGCATGTTAAAAAAAATAATTAATTATTTTCTATTAACTTTTTAACCATACGTATTTTCTTTCTCCAATTTTTAGCAACTACTTTTTACCTCAAAATCATAAATAAACAAGTTTATAAACAAAAAATTACCAAACGGAGGCTTTATCATTTCACAATTTTGACAAAAATTGACAAGTTTAAAAAATAAGGAAAAATAAAATATATTAAATAATATATTGGATTTCAAATAAAATATATGTAAGCAACACATTAAAAAAATATAGTTAATAAAAAATTATAACATATTAAAGGAAAATAGGTGATGAGGTGGGCAAATTTTCAGAAAAAAACGTAATTAAAAGTAAAAAAAAAAAAAAAATTATATAAAAAATTTAAAAGAGTGTCAAATTTTGAATGGAGTGGTATACTTAGTGTACATGTATCATTTTTTATTTTGAATATTTTTGTTTTTTTAAAGTTTAAAATTGAATAACATTTTTTATTGAAATTATTTTAAATTATGTTTTTTATTTGATATGATTGAATCAAGATATTTTCAAACTTATGATTTAAAAATTATATATTCCGTGCATCGCACGGGTAATCAACTAGTATATAATAAAAGTAGAAGTCGAGGGAAAAAGTCATTTTGGAGGGAAATTTACATTTAATGATCATCTCTCCTCTCTCCTCACTTTTCCTTCATATATATATAAAAGATAAAGATTTTTGTATGAAAATTTATTATTTATTACATATTTAGTAAGAGTTGTAATAAATGTACTATGTGTAAATGTGTTACATTGGAAATGAAAAAATTAGATTAATATATTTGAACGTAAATAATGTGATATCTATGTAAATGTGTTATGTAGAAAATTCAAAAATTAGATTAATATATTTGAATATAAATAAATGTGATATCTATGTAAATGTATTATGTAGGAAATGAAAAAATTGTATTAATATATTTGAACATAAATAAATGTCATATCTATGTAAATGTGTTATATTGAAAATGAAAATTTTGGATTAATATATTTGAAAATAAATAAATACATGCTATATAAATTAGTTAAGTTAGAAATGAAAATTATGAATTAATATATTTTAAAAATAAATAAATAAAATTATTGAAGTTTTACTTCCTAATATGTCAATAAATGAGTAGGTTCTTCAATAAGCATATTACAAAAATAATTAATTATTTGCTATCAACTTTTTACCACCATGATAAATTGGTAAAAAAATTAATCATTTCATCATTTTGACAAAAATTGATATGTTTAAAAAAAGAGATAAAATATATTAATTAATATATTGGATTTTGAATAAAATATATGTAAGCAACATATTAAAAAATAAAGTTAATTAAAAATTATAACATATTAAAAGGAAAATAGGTGATAAGGTGACCAAATTTTCAGAGAAAAACATAAATAAAAGTCAAAAGAAATTTAATATAAAAAATTTAAGTGTTAAACTTTGAATGGCGCAGTACACTGAGTGTAGATGGAGAATTTTTTATTTTGATTAGTTTTGTCTTTTTTAAAGTTTGAAAATCAATAGCATGTGTTATGGTGTAAGAAATGAAAAAATTTGGATTAATATATTTGAACGCAAATAAATGTCATATCATATATATGTAAATATGTTATATTGAAAATGAAAATTTTGGATTAATATATTTTAAAATAAATAAATATATGTTATATAAATTTGTTAAGTTAGAAATGAAAAAATTGAATTAATATATTTTGAAAATAAATAAATAAATAAAATCATTGAAATTTTACTTCATAATATGTCAATAAATGAGTGTGCTATTTAATACGCATATTACAAAAATAATTAATTGTTTTCTATCAACTTTTTAACCACACATATTTTCTCTCTCCAATTTTCAGCCACTACTTTTTACCTCGAAATAATAAATAAACAAGTTTATAAATCAAACCGTTTTACCAAACGGAGGCTTAATCATTTCATCATTTTGACAAAAATCAACATGTTTAAAAAACGAGGAAAAATAAAATATATGTAAGCAACACATTAAAGATATAGTTAATCAAAAATTATAATATATTAAAAGGGAAATAGGTGATGAGGTAGGCAAATTTTCAGAGACAAACGTAAATAAAAGTCAAAAGAAATTTTATATAAAAAATTTAATTAAGATATTTTCAAAATTATGATTTAAAAATTATATATTTCATGCATCGCACGAGTAGACAACTAGTTGATATAATGAAGATGGTCGAGACCAATTATGTTAAATAATGTGGCTTGTAATATTGGTAAAATTTCGAAGAATTTGTGATTAAAAAGTAGAAAATGTTTTTGAGTTTTTTTTGTAAATATTTTATTAGTAAAATGTGTAATTGAAAATAAATTTTAAAAAATAAGGTTTTGAATAATGGGTGCCAAAGAGGAGCAATGTAATCTCTATAAAATATAATGACCAATAATCACTCGAAAAAATGGAATAGTAGTGATTGAAGTGAGTAACAAGGTCCTTTCAAGGGAGAGGTGGAGAGCTAATGCAGTTCACACCCAAAACAAAAGGAAGAGAGCTACGCCCGAGTTAAAATTGGAGATGAAAGTCTTCTTTTGTTTCCCGTCGTTGAAGTAAGACCAAATTCATGAACTTATTATCCTAGGTTGGAAAAAGTTGATACGATTTTCATTTTTCTCCCCCATATCCCCACACGAACACGTTCCTCAGGCACATGCCAGTTTCATTTTTTTAATAAAAGGGTCAATACATACATAATTTATATAAATAGATAGTTACCAAACTTGATTCTACTAACATTTCCTAATCCGATACTTATCTTAAAGCTTAGACCTTAGGGGGACACGTTTATAGTCTTCAACAATTAATTCCCTCACATGCTAGCACTGCTAACCTCTCAAGGCCTCTGCCCACTGCAAATAATTCTCAGTATACCTCCCAACTACTTTGCTAGATCCTTCTTAGTTGTTCAAATCAATTATCATAATTAATTATAAGTCGCAGCTCAAAAAAAATCAAGAAACAAGTACATATATTTGCATAATTGTGACCCCCGTGCATGCAAGCTTTTAATGCAGTAGAACTACTTTTGAGGCAGTATTAATGGCCATCCCAACGCTCATATACCATATCCAACACAAGATTGGTTCATTAACTAAGTATATAATTTCATCTTGAAAGGCCTTACCAATTCAGTTTTTTAATTGGCAAAATGGGTTTTTTGTTAGTTTTAACATATGCATTGGCCGTTGGCTTAAGGACCGTGAATTCTCAAGAAGCCACACTTGTTCCTGCAGTCATTACGTTCGGCGATTCTGCGGTCGATGTGGGCAACAATGATTATATCCACACCATTTTCAAGGCGAATTATCCACCTTACGGCCGGGATTTCAAGAATATGGAACCTACAGGGAGGTTCTGCAATGGGAAACTAGCTACTGATATTACTGGTAATTTGTTTTAGGCCAGGGACTTTTTTTTTTTTTTTTTTTTTTTTTCTCACTTTAAAATTGAGGTTTCGCATTTTTTTAATCAAGTTTCGTGTTTATGTGTAGTTGAGACTCTTGGATTTACGACTTATCCCCCGGCTTATCTTAGCCCTCAGGCATCAGGGAAGAACCTTCTCATAGGAGCCAATTTTGCTTCTGCTGGTTCTGGATATGATGATCAAACAGCCATCCTAAGTGTAAGAATTTAGTGTAAAGTTATAGACTAAGATGTATGTTAAGTAAATTGAGGATCCGTTAGAATTTGAAACTCGGGGTTTCATCTCAAAAAAAATCGACCTTATTAAGATGAGTAGTCAAGTCCTTAACATGCTTATGTAAGACGGTGACTCGTTTAAGAACACCAATCTTGGAATCCGTACGCTCATAGTGTTCGGTAAACTTTGTTTATAATCAGCACGAATTTCAAATTACTTTTTTTTACCACACAAATTTTCTCTCTCTAATTTTTAACCACAAATTATATCTCGAAAACACAAATAACACTAATCATTACGTGTTATAACACTTCCCTAACACAAGCTTGTTGGATCTACTCTTAATAAAATTGACCAGAGTTTTCTTTGTTGAAGCATGCAATTCCACTGTCACAGCAGTTACAGTATTACCAAGAGTACCAATCAAAACTAGCAAATGTAGCAGGCAGTAACAAGGCAGCATCGATTCTCAAGGATGCATTGTACTTAGTGGGCGCCGGTAGCAGTGACTTCTTACAGAATTACTATGTGAATCCTTACATCAACAAAATCTATACTCCTGATCAGTATTCAACGAGCCTTGTCGCCATATTTTCGAGCTTCATCTCGGTATTTTACTTCCCTTGTAGTGTTCTAAAAATCTAGTCGAATTCTAAATAAACTTACTTGGAAACAGAATTTATATGGCCTGGGAGCTAGGAGAATTGGGGTGACTTCACTTCCACCATTAGGCTGCCTCCCTGCAGCAAGAACTCTATTCGGATTCCACGAGAGGGGCTGCGTATCTCGTATCAATACCGATGCCCAAGCATTCAACAAGAAAATCAACTCAGCAGCGACACAACTACAGAAACAACTTCCCGGCCTTAAGATTGCTATTTTCGACATCTTCCAGCCCATCTATGACCTTGTTCAAAATCCTTCGAAAAATGGTATGAATCAGATAAATCACATTGAAAAATTTATACCTGATGAAATGACTAACCTTGTCACAATTACTTTCTCCATTAATTTTACTTCTACAGGATTTACAGAAGCAACAAGAGGTTGCTGTGGAACAGGAACTATCGAGACAACTTCATTCTTGTGCAATCCCCACTCGATAGGCACGTGCAGCAACGCGTCTGAATATGTGTTTTGGGACAGTGTGCATCCATCTCAGGCCGCTAATCAAGTTCTTGCTGATTCCTTGATCTTCCAAGGCATCAGCCTCATAGGTTGATCCAAGAATAGTATTGCCGTAATCTATAAGTGTGCGTTTGATTCGTAGTTTTAGACATTACAGGACAGTATAATGAACAAGATCCAAGAATAGTACTGTCCATGCTATTAAAGAGCCCATAAAAAGTGTTGAGGTTGCTTCTTTTTTTTTTTTTTTTTTCCTTTACCTTGTGTATGTTTTCTTTTTCTTGAAAGATCAAAAGGCCTGTTTGTTAATTTGATATAAAGTTTTCTTTTTCTTGAAAGATCAAAAGGCCTGTTTGTTAATTTGATATAAAGGTCATAATAAGTATTTTCTGTTTGTTGAATTCTCAAGGGTGATAATTGAAGTTTAAACATGCTTATTCCAGAATCAGTTTAAGTTACACTAGCTCGTGATTCGGTAAATATACAATACAAAATGCTCCACAAACAAGTGAACAACAGTAGGATGTTATTAGACAAAAAAGCATTGCCATTTGCATCAGTTGGAGTTCCTCCAATACGTTTGAATCAAGTTTCAAGAAAAAAAAACAGTGAAAGGTTTCAAAAAAAAATTGATTTTTTACAAAAGACCTGTGGAATTAAAACTAGATGGGGGTACTAGAAGTGATGTTAAGAACATATGACATGGCTGGAAACTAAAACAATCCTCTTTTCCTCCACAGTTGTTGAACTACTTACTTTTCCTCCATAGTTGTTGAACTGCTTACTCTACGGCGAATTTAACAGCTTCTGTGTGTTTCTGAATAGTAGACTCTACGGCGAATTTAACAGCTTCTGTGTGTTTCTGAATAGTAGCACAAATCGTATCCCCAGGATTTGGTCTCCCGGGCGAGGATGTTGCAGAAACAGGTTTCGTAGTTGCTGATCCATGAGAAAACTCCTTTGCAACTCCATGAATACTCTTGTTTTGCAATTTTCTAGACAGTTTTTTATCCTTCATAGATCCCATGAGGTTTTGAGCAAATACACCAGAAATAGAAAACTTCTTGGGCTGTAAAGAAACATAAACATTTATAAATGTGGCACAATCCTATATTTTTAGAAGTATATTAGAATAAAAGAACCAAATGAACATACTAGGTGTTTTTGCATATAGTCCTTGGTGTTCCCTTGAATTTTTTGTTGTGGAGGGATCTGCAGTTGTATAATCCCAAGTCATGTGAAGGGGAAAAAAATATTGACAAAAATTATATAGCCAATAAAATATCCTTACCTGCGCGGAAAGATTTCCTCTGCTATTCTGAGCTCCATAAAACGAACTGAAAGGTGTCCCAAAATTTTGATATGCAGTGAATAAATGGTCGTCCCCCAAAATTGGATCCCAAGAATTCAGTTGTGAGATAAAATAATTTTGATATGCAGTATGATCCCAAGGGGGCATATTAAGGAAGTTGTAATGCAGTGGCTGCCATTCAGAGGTAATGACGTCCAAGTTTTGAGTGTAAAATGGCTGAGGTGGGTACTTTGAATGAAAATCTTGCACCAAGGCTACATGCAGAGTCTTCCCGTGGATATTAGTTCCTAGGAAGAACCAAAACTGAAGTAAGATTTGGAGAAAGAGTGACCAAAGACATAAATTGAAACAGGAAGGGGAAAAGGAGACTCAGTTTACCATTTAGCAAATACATAGCCTTCACTGCGTCGTCTGAACTTGTAAACCTCACAAAGCCGCACCCTTTGCTAACTCCATCTCTACCACGGATCACCTTCGCTGATGCTACTTTTCCATGACAGCTGAAAATTTCTTCCAATTTCCGGTCATCTACAGATACTTCAAGATTATTCACATTTAGTTCTGAAGCCTTTGACTTTGGATAATCCACAAATAGTTCTGAAGCCTTTGACGACGGATACTTATGTCCTTGTGTTTGTCTTAGAAGCTTCACCCTGTCAGCTTTCTTTTGAGCTCTTCCCACAAAGAGATTCTTTGATCCTGATTCAAAGAAAAGATATTTCATTCCAAATCAGCCCTTGTTTGGTCCCATACAATTTTTTCAATATTTCCCTCAAATTCATTTTCAACGACACATTTTTATGGGACCCACCACTTTTCACACTTTTCAATCACATATTCTCCCCAAAACCCAAAATTTTTCAAAATTTCACGGAAACTACGTTACACCAAACAGGCTCTCAATCTTACATTGCACAAAATCAAGTCTGTAAATATGGAGAAAAGGGCACTTACCAATCAGTGCTCCATTGAGAGCCACCATGGCTTTCGCAGCCTCTTCATGCGTATCAAAATTCACAAATCCAAAACCTTTTGATTTCCCCTTCTCATCCTTCATTATGACAGCACTGCAGACCTTCCCATATTCTGAAAACTTTTCTTTGAGGTGATCCACTGTCAAATGACCATCTAGATTTTTCACGTACAAGTTTGTGAAACCAAGTTCTGTGTCCTTCCTCTCACTCTTTTTGATGAACTTCGACACATATCTGAAGTAAACAATCGAGATATTTAAACATTGTACACTACTCCATTATGACATCCAAAAATAGTAATAATGGTCAAACGTAAAGATGAGTGAGATCATTATCAACAAGTTCTATAGGATATAACAATAGTAAACTGAGCAGAGAACTTTGATAGAAAATTTGTAAGAGAACTTTCAAATGAACATCTCCACGAGGTTTTGTTTAACTTAATAGATGCTATAACGTGGAACTTATGGTTTTAACTCAAAATGTTACCATTTTCTAAAGATCAAGAGGAAAATTATATATAAAAGATTTAGACATAAGAAATGGACTACTAAAAGACGTGCACCTAAAACGCATTGGTCAGAGCAAGAAAATAAAAATATAAAATCAAAAATGTCCAAAATTTTGAAGGATAATGGGCCCTCATGGTAGGATAAACAAGAACTGAACAAGACAGCAGGACTTACAGCTTCTTGCCTTCCAGCATGGTGCCATTGAAAGCTTCCAGAGCAGCCATAGCTGATATGTCGGAATCAAATTGAACGAAACCAAAACCCTTACTCTTCCCATTTTCCTCAGGGACTTTGCATGAAAGTATTTCTCCATACTTGGTAAAGATTTCTTGCAACCGTGCGCTAGTAATTGAAGGGTCGAGATTCTTGATAAAGACGTTCCCAGTGCCAGTCTTCCTCTGGGTAGGGTCTTTCTGGCGCCACATAATCCTCATAGATTTACCCCTCAATTCAGTGTATCTTAGACTAGTTAGAGCACTTTCAGCTGATTAAACAGAAGACTACTCATCAGAGATATGAATTGAATAGAATATCATAAACTAACAGAAAGAGTCCCAAGGAAAGCAAGAGACCAGAAATTTTACCCAAAATGAGAGATTAAGAGAGAAGAGACAAACATAGTTAAGAAACTATTAAGACGGGAAAAAGTTGCGAACGAGGAGGAAGAAGGGGCCAAATTTTCTCATAGAAACAGAACAAGCACGCAAAAGTTGTGATACATACGTGTTAACATGCGTACAAGGAAAGAAAATCATTCATGTGCAATAGCAAAAAGAGGATAATGAAACAAAGAAAGTCCAGAGAACACTGTTCACCACTAAAAAACATTGGGCTAAAAATTAAAAAATGGAAAAACAAAAAACAACGAAAAAGAATACTAAGAATAAAGGTTCAAACATAATTATATAAATTTCTTTGGTTACATACAGACATTTACAGAAACCAATATTTTTTTAATTAAAATATCAACCCCAAAATATCATAACTCTAAATAATATCAGAATTCCTGTAACATATCTTGGATTATACATATATTGAAGTGTATGAGATGCAGAGATGCCTAATTTCCTAGTAGAGATTTCCATATATTAAACTATTTTAAGAAGTAGAGATTTCCATTTATTAAACTATTTTTAGAAGTAGACATACAGGCAAGAAAACCCTCTAAAATGAATATAAAAATGACAGGACCTCTTGTAATTATCCCTTAAAGAGAGAATGAATACTTGAATAATATCAGATATGTATGAAAATTTTATCATCTTATAATGTGTTATCATTCCAGGTTAAAGATTTCTTGTAATAGAACAAAAAACAGAGCCCGTTAAAGAGGAAATAAAAATTTTCTTGATTCTCAAAATGTGAATGGGAAAAAAATTAAAAAGTAAATGATACACATACAGTTTAAGAATTTAGCCAATGTAACGAAGATCGCAATTTCTTGCAATTAGACCTCTAAGAAATCCCTCAAAATCAAGATCTCTAAACCACTTTCCCCCAAAAAAATCATAGAAAACACATGCACACATACCAGTTATACACAAAGCATATTTATTCAGCATAAAGATCTGGGAAACCAGCAGTAAACTAAAAGAAACCCATTTTCTTGGTTACTACAGAAAACCACATGATAAAAATTAAATTTCAGAAAACAAAAATGGCTTATCTAAACATATGAATGTACGTATAAATATACATATTTGTATTTTGTTTACCATCGGAGTGCGATTTGAAGTTGACATAAGCGTAGCAAAGGGACTTGTGGGAGAGCCTGTCGCGGCATAGGTGAACAGATGATACTGGACCAGCCCGGCTGAAGACCGTCAATAGATCCTCCTCGGTCACTTCCGGGTGCAGATCACCCACGTACAGCGATACCCTCTGCGAAGGAACAGGCAATGGTGGCGCTAATGGTAGTGGCAGTGCCAACAAAGCCCTATTCGCCACTAGTGGCGCTGTAGGTGGTGGCAGCAGAAGTTGAGCGGCCATATTCTTTCTTCAAAGATGGAAACAGAACCTCACAAGAAATTGGAAATTTAATTGTGAAATTTGAGGAAGTGAAGGAGCTCTGTATATGTAGAGAGACAGTTATAACTGCTAATTGGTTGAACGGACGTTAACGCGCATGGAGTACCGTTAAAATCTGTACTCGACTGTTCAGAGAGAAATTGGACGTAAATCTGTTAGGAAGCTGAGATGTCAACAACCACGCCGTTGATGCTTCGCAAGAGCCAAACGGCGCGTTGTGGAAGGGCGGCAAGTTCTATTCATCAGGAATTCAAATGAGCCAATTTCTTTTGCGAGTCCGAGTGCGCGACCCCTAGAGAACAATTCTGATTTTGTGGCCCATCTGACGTGGTTGTAACAAAAGAACATGAAAGAAGTGATACCATGAAAAATATGTAGCATCTGTTTGACAACTCATTATAGTAAGTAATTATTATAATTTGTAATTTACACAATTTCTCAAATCACTTTTTAATCATACACATTTTCTCTCTTCAATTTTTAACCACAAGATTTATCTCGAAATCCGAAATAAATGGCGGCCGCTCATTATATATGATGAGTATAAATTTTATTCATACCCGAGTATTTACAAAAGCCTTAAATTCGAACTCTTTGACAAAATATAGTCTCATAATCAAATGTGTAACCCCGAGGACCACCATGAACCCGATGAGGACCTCAACCTCGACCACATGAATATCACTCTATAATATATTTTATATCCCCGAGGAAGACCTCAACATCGACCACCATAAATCCGAGGATGACCTCGAGCCCAAACAAATGAATATTATCCCATATTATATCTTGATACCCCCGAGGAAGACTTCAACCCCGACAATCATTTATATCCCGAGCATATCCTTTGTCCTCATCCCCGAGCACTTAAATATTTAGTCAGTCATATCTTGGTACTCCCGAGCAACATATGAACCTCGAGGCCGATCTCTTAAACATTACACCATACACCATATTGAGAACCCCGAGGACTTGAACAACCCCGAGTAGAATATAACCCCCGACCACACTTAAAATGTCTGTGACGAAAACATTGCCCCGACCACTCATAATACCCCCCCCCCCCCCGATGATAGAATACCCCGAGTACATATATCTCACCAAAAAGGTGCATGATGTGCTCGGGGCACATGATGCTCGGGTCACGTCTCTCATTGATCGGGTATGACTTGATCTGATACGTGGAGTCTACAACCTCCTAATTCCAATAGAACTCATTTTCCAATAGAATCCTATTTGAGTTTTACAACCTCATCCCTAAAAAATAGGATGATGATTCCTAACATGACTCATGCTTAGTTTCAAGCACTTTAGTCCTACAAGGATTCAATCACATACAGTTATAAATACTCGTCTCTCAATCACAATTCAAGTACACAATTATCTCTACAATTTATAGCCTCTTGCATAAATTTTCTCGTTCCTCTTTACTGACTTAAGCATTGGAGAGGCGACGAAGACACACCTCCTCGCCTTTATTGCAGGTATTCGGAGATCCAGTTCGTGCAAGTTTATTAGTCAAGTTCGAAATATTCCAGGTGCGATTTTTAGTATCATCAATATATAATAAGCAATTATTACAATTTATAATTTACACAATTTTTCAATCACTTTTTAACGATACACATTTTATCACTTCAGTTTTTAACCACAAATTTATCTCGAAATCCGAAATAAATGACGGAGGCTCATTATGGCGTAATTGAAAATTAGTTTGAGAAAATGAGTGTAACTAAAAAATAATTTGGAAAATAATTTTGTTGTTTATAAATTGATTTATAAACAAATTAAAGAACATTAGCGTAATATGTAAAATGAATTGTTCCACTATATAAATTTTTTTGATCTTTTTTTAAAGGGAAAATTACATGATGACCTACATTTTAAGATCCATTTTTAAAAATAGAGGGTGGGTAATTTTTTTTTTAAAAGTCAGGGGTTAAATCCAATTAGGTGTTAAATGTTAACTTTGGTCAAATTCCAGTGTATCTCCTTCCTCTCCTCCACGCAAGCGTCCTCTTTCTTCTCTCTCTCTACCCACGGCGACGACTACTATCCTCGCCGAACACCGCCCCGCTTCGACCACCACAACCCCTTATCTCAACCGTAGTAGCAGGTAGCAGCGCAGACAACCAGTCGTCGAAGCCTCTTGCTTGGAGGAAGCAGCAGTGAGATATCGCCGCTGCTTCCTCGAAGCACGAATCAGCAGCGTACAAGATTGAGGCGTTTCACTGGTGGTTGTGGTGTGTTGATGGTGATAGATTGAGGCTTTGGTGGTGGATTGATGGTGATAGATTGAGGCTTCGGTGTGTTGACAAAAATGTGTTGTGCGTTTAGGCTTCGGTGGTTGGTGCGGTCCGTAGATGGTAATGGTGGTGCCGGCGCCGTCGTCAATAGTGGAGAGAACTGAGGCTTCGTGATACTGGCGCCAGCAGTGACGGGGTTGAAAGGGGTTGACGACGGTTTGTGGATCTGGAGCAGTTGATGATGGCGTTACCAGCTGAGGGAATTTGGGTTTGGGTTTGGGTTTGGGTTTGGTCGGGGTGGGTGGGTGGGTGCATGTGCGTGGGGGTGAGGGTGAGGGTGGAGTAGAGGGGGGTAGGGGGTTTGGGGGTGGCGTGATATATTGTGATCGATAATAAGTGATTGTGTGACTAATTACTAGGTAAATGTAACCAAAATATTGGCTAATTGTGACTTTGTGCAACTTGTAACTAGTAAGGATATAACCAATTATTAGGTAAATGTGAATAAATTATTGGCTAAGTGTAACTTTGCATGACTTGTGACAAGTATAAGATGTGATCAATTATTAGGTAATTATAATCGAAATATTGATTAATTGTGATCAACTGTGATTTTGTATAACCATTGGACGATGTCGTGATGTGACTTACAGTTGTGTCAACTATAACGATGTGTGATCGAACCATAACCATGTGTGATCGAACTGTGATCTTGCGTGAGCGAACTGTGACCCTGTGTGATCAATTATAACCTTGGATTAGGATGGGGTTTTGCAACTAAATTTATAATTGTGACTTTATGTAACCAGCTGTTACTTTGCATGTGGGGTGGGGTAGGTGAATTTTTCGACTAAATTTGTAATTGTGACTTAATTGTAATGTTGTGTGACCAATTGTAAACTAACTGTGAACTCGTGTGATCTAAATGTGACCTTGTTTGACCTCACTGCGACTTTGTGTGACCAAACTGTGACTTTATATGATCGAACTGTGACTTTGGGTGTAGGGTGGGTGGGGTTTTTTAAACTACATTTTGTAATTATGACTATATTGTGATATTGTGTGATCAGCTGTGACTTTGCATGTGGGGTGGAGTGGGGTGAATTTTGCAACTAAATTTTTAATTGTGACTTTGTGTGATCAATTGTGACTTAACTGTGATTTTGTGTGATCCAACTGTGACTTTGTGTGATCGAACTGTGACCTTATGTGACCAATTGTGACTTTAGGGGTGAGGTGGGATTTTGCAATTAAATTTATAATTGTGACCAAATTATGACTTTGTGTGATCAGTTGTGACTTTGCATGTGGGGCGGGGTGGGATGGGGTGGGGTGGGATGAATTTTGCAACTAAATTTGTAATTTGATTGAATTGTGACTTTGTGTGATCAAATGTAACTTTGCATGTGGGGTAGAGTTGGGTGGGGTTGCTGTGAAATTTTCAATTAAATTTGTAATTGTAATTTGTAACTAAAGTGTTACTTTATGTAACCAATTGTGACTTTGCGAATGGGGTGGGGTGGAGTGGAGTGGGGTGGGGTGCAATTGGTGGGGGTGGAAAACATAGAGAAAAAAATCATTTTGGGATGGGGTTGGGACGCAGTGAAATTTGCAACTAAATTTGTAATTGTGACTTTTTGTAACCATTGTGTAACCAATTGTAACTTTGCGAGATAGGGTGGAGTAGGGTGGTGTATGGCCGTAAAATTTGTGATTTGTGACTGAAATATGACTTTTTGTGACCGATTGTAATTTTGTGGGTCGTTAGGGTAGGGTAGGATGGGAAAAATCGAAGAAAAATCATTTTTTGATGGAGATGGGTGGCAGGGTAGGGTAAGAAAACATAAAGAGAAAAAAAAAAACCTCAGTTTGGGAGTGGGTAGGGGTGGGGTGGGGTGGGGGTGGGGGTGGAGTAAATTTTGCAACTAAATTTGTAATTGTGATTAAATTGTGAGTTTGTGTGATCAAATGTGACTTTGCATATGAGTTGAAGTTGGGTGGAGTGGGTGTGGTGGGGGTGGGGTGGGGTGAGGTGGGGCGAGGTAGGATAGGGTGGGATTGGGGTGAAATTTAAAATTAAATTTGTGATTGTGATTTTGTGTGATCAATTGTCACTTGTGGGTGAGGTGAGGTAGGGGGTGAGGGTGGCAAAGTATAGTAGGATGGGAAAAAATCGAGAGAGAGAAAATAAAATATAAAAAATCATTTTGTGGGGTGGGGTGGGGTGGGGTTGGGAAAAGTAGAAGAAAAAAATCATTTTTTGGGTGGGGTGGGTTGGGGTTGGTGGGTGGGTGGGTGGGGTGGGGTTGGGTTGGGGTTGGTGGGTGGGTGGGAAAAGTATAAGATAAAAAAAATTATTTTTTTAGGTGAGGTGGGGTTGGCGTGGGTGGGTGGGTTGGGTGGGTTGGGGGTCGAGGTATGGGGTGGTGGTTGGAAAAAGTAGAAGAATTTATTTTTTTGGGTGGGTGGGGGTGGGGTTGAGTCGGGGTGGGATGGGGTGGGATTGGGAAAAGTAGAGGAAAAAAATCATTTTTGGGGATTGGATGAGGTGGGGATGGGGTGGGTGGGTTGGGTCGAGGTGGGTGGAATGTGAAAAAGTGGAAGAATAAATCAATTTTGAGGTGGAGTGTGAAAGAATAGGAGAAAAATCAATTTGGGAGTGGGTGGGGTGGAGTCAGGCGGCTGTGATTAAGGTGAGATCAATTTGTCACTTTGCTGTGACGTGGGGGTAAGGTCGGTTGCAGTTGGGGTTTGGGTGGGAAAACATCGAGAGAGAGAGAGAGAGAGAGGAGAAAAATAAAACTTATTTTGGGGTAGGGTGGGGTAGGGTGGGACGGGACGTGACGGGACAACTGGGTAAAATGGGAAAAAATAGAAGAAAAATCATTCTGATAAGGTGGGTGGGTAGAAGTGGGGAGGGGAAGGTGGGGTGGGTAGTGTCGGGGTGGGGGTGAGTGTGGAAAAGTAGAAGGAAAAATGTCATTTTTTTGGGTGGAGGTGGGGGGTGTGTGGGTGTGTGGAGTGGAGTGGTTGCTGGGAAGGGGTGGTTGGTGGGTGGGTGGTTGCAGGGGTCGGGTTGGGGTGGAGTGGAGTGGTTGTGGATTATGTATTGTTTGGATTTTATTATTTAATGTTATATAAATTTTAATTTCATATATATAAATGATAATTATTATAATAGTATACTAGTTGTCTACCCCTGCAATGTACGGAATATATAATTTTTAAATCATAATTTTGAAAATATCTTGATTCAATCATATTAAATAAAAAAACATGATTTCAATAAAATTTCAATACAAAATGTTGTTGAATTTGAAACTTTAAAAAGGCAAAATTATTCAAAATAAAAAATACTACATGTACACTAAGTATACTACGTCACTCAAAATTTGGCACTCGTTTAAATTTTTATATAATTTCTTTTTTACTTTTATTTATGTTTTTCTCTGAAAATTTGCCCACCTTATCACCTATTATTCTTTTAATATATTATAATTTTTTATTAACCATATTTTTTTAATGTGTTGCTTACATATATTTTATTTGAAATCCAATATATTAATTAATATTTCATTTTTTCTTTTAAACAAGTCAATTTTTTTCAAAATTATGAAATGATTAAGTCTCCGTTTAGTAATAATGTTTGGTTTATAAACTTTTTTATTTATGATTTTGGGTAAAAAGTAGTTGTTGAAAATTGGAGAGATAAAATATGTATGGTTAAAAAGTTGTTAGAAAATAATTAATTATTTTTATAACATGCGTATTGAAGAGCATACTCATTTATTGACATATTAGAAATTAAAATTTCAATAATTCTATGTATTTATTTTCAAAATATGTTAATTCAATTTTTTCATTTCTAACTTAACAAATCTATATATAGCATATATAAAATATATTAATCCAAATTTTTCATTTTCAATGTAACACATTTACATAAATATGATATGACATTTATTTATGTTCAAGCATATTAAATTTTTTATATAAAATTTCTTTTGACTTTTGTTTACATTTTTCTCCAAAAATTTGCCCACCTTATTACATATTTTCCTTTTAATATGTTATAATTTTTAATTAACTTTATTTTTTAATATGTTGCTTACATATATTTTATTCGAAATCAAATATATTAATTAATACATTTTATTTTTCCTTATTTTTTAAACATACTAATTTTTGTCAAAATGATGAAATTTTTTACCAATTTATCATTGGTGGTAAAAAGTTGATAGCAAATAATTAATTATTTTTGTAATATGCTTATTGAAGAACCTACTCATTTATTGATATATTAGGAAGTAAAGTTTTAACGATTTTTTTTTTATTTTCAAAATATATTGATTTAAAATTTTCATTTCTAATTTAACAAATTTATATAGCATGTATTTATTTATTTTCAAGTATATTAATCCAAAATCTTCATTTTTAATGTAACACATTTACATAGATATGACATTTATTTATGTTCAAATATATTAATATAATTTTTTTTCATTTTCTACGTAACACATTTATATAAATATTACATTTATTTATGTTAAAATATATTAATCCAATTTTTTCATTTCCTACCTAACACATTTACATAGATATCACATTATATATGTTCAAATATATTGATCTAATTTTTTCATTTTCAATGTAACACATTTACACATAATACACTTATTACAACTCTTACTAAATATTTAATAAATAATAATTTTTCCTACAAAAAATTGTATCTTTTATTTTTTGTATATAAAGTAGAAATGAGGAGATAGAGTCATTAAATGCAATTTTCCCTTCAAAATGACTCTCTCTCTTCACTTCTACTTTTATAAAGATAATAAAAAGATAAAGATAAAGATTAATTAATTAACTAACTAACATCTTATTTAAAAAAAAAAAATCAAGTTTTTTATGTTTAAAAAGTAAAAGTTTTAGTTGTGTAGTTATATATTTTTCCCCTTTTTAAAATCACGTAAGATTAGGGGTGTCTTGGCTCGGCCCATTTATTTTGAGTTTGATCCGGCCCACAAGTCGAACCTAATAAATCTATACGAGACGTCCAAGCCCATCTCGGGCTCACGAGCCCGGCCCAAGTAATGGCCAAATTTGAGATAAATTAATGTCCAGTAGCCCAATTCAATGGATGAACACATAGACCTTGCTAGGTGGAGCCTAATCCATCTCCATCTTTTTTTCCTTTGCTGAAAATGAGTTTTATGATAGAGGATTCTATAAGAGTGTGTAGTTAAGAAAATGAATTTACGTATAAAATATTTTATTGCTAGAATGCGTAGTTGAAAATAAGAAAAAAAAACTAAATTTTTAGATAATGAGAATCGAATAAATGCATCCTTAGCATTTTTTTTTTTTTTTTTTTAATATGCAACTTAAAAGCTGCATTTCAGAAAGAAGTCGAGAACATCTCTACATTTTTTTTTTGGAAAATTAGTGTCACTACAACAAGTTTTCGATAGCGATGAAAAAGAAATGATAGCCTACCCAAATTTATTGACCTATCGTGAATTTTAAGCACAATACAAGTGAAACTGCACAACACAAAATCCATTACATTTCTCAACAACATTGACCTTACCCAACCAATTTTCTTGAGTTGATTTCTGAAAATCTATCAAGCACACAAAATTTCTATGTTCATTGTACATCGAACTAACTATGAATTATGAAGCTTAATTAAACACAGGGCCCCATCCCCTCGTCGATGCAAACTAAAAGGAAACTCTTTCAAGTGTCAAAAAGAATTAAAAGAGGCTGACCTCAGACGAAGTGATGATCTTAAACTAGAGTTCTTCGGCTTACTTTACCAGTTCAGTTTTCTCTACATTTTGTGCATCTTGATCAAGTTGACTAGCGGGCTTAACATCTTCCATGTCTATACAAAGCCTCAGATGATGTTCTCAATCTTTGGGCGAGGCCTTCGGCTCCAGCATCTATCCCTTGAGACTCACTGGAACATCTCCCAACATTGTCTTCCACAGATGTAGTTCGATCGTGGGGTGAACCTCGACTACGACATTGACTATCTTTTCCTTGTAAAAGTCTCATCAGTTTGCTGAAGACCTTTGTTTTGGCTAGAAGTGCTTGTTTTGTTAGCCAACAAGGTATCGACAGAAGAATCATCGAGGTCGCCCGAGTCTGTAAGGAAAGAGCCCTGGGAAGATGACCAACGACCGGAGTCAAAATCTCTCACATTGATCCCCTTTTCAGCTGAGCCTTCTTTATTTGTATATTCGAGTATGAGTAGTTTGGCCTTCTCCTCTGATTTATGGCTTAATGTTTTACTAAGGTCCCTCGCGATTGTTTCACCAGGGCCGGGTTGATAATTTCTCAGTTCATAGCGTAAGCAAGCATTTATCCACCGAAGATAAACTAGCTCCTCAACATCACTGCACCGATCAGCTTGGAGCCGTTCGATTTCCTTCGTCAGATCTTCATTTTGTTGTCTTAAATGGTGACTCTCTTTTTTAAGATCTCGAGTCTGCTATAGAAATTATCCAAAATCAAGAATAAACTCATGTACTAACTACTACAAGGGAAAGAAGATAGAAGATAATAATTGAAACAATTACCTCTTCATTATCTAGCGCGGAATGAGCACTCGTCTGTAAATACTCCAATTTCTGAGCCAATTCAGAATTTTCCCGCTTCAGGCCATGATTCGTCTTCCTCAAATCTTCATTCTCGACCTCCAGTTCCTTCATTTTTTGAAGCTTATATTTCATACCAAGATCATTTTTGACAGCCTTCTTTTCCTGATCCTGCAGCTTCATTACTCTTTCTTGAAGGGTCAAAATATTTTCTCGATTCTGATCAGCTTCGGACCTAAGTTTCTTCCTTAGCACCTTTATCTTGGCCTGTGCAGCTTCAAGTTCGGTCACGACTTTTGCATAATCAGCCACTTCTGCCTCTAGTGTTCTATTGTTGGCCTGTAAGGAGTCAATCTTAAGATTATAAAGTTTAGCCTCCATATTGTTTAATTTTAGCCGGTTCTGCAACTCCATAACCGCACTTTCCTGCTCTTTAAGGCCATAATACTCGAGAAGTTGAATCTCCAGGTTCCTCTCCCTCTCTTGGAGCGATTTAACCTTGCTCCTTAGGCTCCTAATCTCTCTGTCAGGTTCATCGTATTTGTATCCCGGTGGGAATTCCACAACGGGAACTTGAGTTTCTATATTTTTACGTGGAGATGTACCAGCGATTTTGACAGTTAAATCACAACCCTTTAAAAGTTCACCGGATTCTGGCAAGAGATGACCGTCTCTATCTCCAATGTATCTAGCACTTGAAGAGAGATCCGTGGAGGAATTTTCGGAAGAAACTTTTTGGGGAGATGACTCCTTCAAGGTAGAAAAAATGTGATTGAGCTTATTTATAAATCAAGCACAATAAAATAATAAATCTTTCCTTTATCAAGATTAGAATTAGAATGATTTATAAGATCAACCAAATTAATCGGTTCTTTTTTTTTTTCATTATTTGCTTAATTTCTATCAATAATTTCCGTAAAATTCATAAAAATCAAATCCTGGAGAAAAAAACAATGACAACAATCTAAACATTATTTCTAGCTATATAAATTATTTTACATCGAATATCAAAAGCAACTAGATCAAATACTGGAAATTAAACTGCGAAACAAAAAACACAACTAAACATTAATTATGAATAAAGAATCGAATCATCTTACATGTTTTTGGCGTGAAATTTCAGCAGAATTGCGGGAATTTGGTGTTTTCTGCAGAGCTTGATCATCATCATCATCCCCCCTTAGCTCACAAATTTCCCCTCCCAAATCTGTACTCAAATTAACATGCATTAACACAAATAAACAAGAAATAATTGCCAGTTCTTAAAAAATATGATTAATAAAATAGAAGCTAACCTTGAGAAGGCTGATTGGGTTTGAGTTTTTTGGTTTTGAAAAAGGTATAAAGAATCCCACCAAGAGAAAGAGCAAAGGCAACCCCGAGCACCGGCCTTAAATTCCATTTTTCTCTCACCATAATTTGCACACAGTAATAACCTCACATTCAAGGAAAATACCCATAAATACTCCTACCAACTATTTTGAGAAATAAGCTTTGAAGCTATAACTTTGAAAACTAAGCTTTGACTATTTAAAAATTTGAAACTCCCTCAAATATAGAAATTCTAATCAAGTCATCAAATTATAGAAAAAATCCAATTTAAGTCCCCAAATAATTTCGTGTTAAAAGGTATAATTAATTAATGCTTGTTTACGACCCTCACATACTTGGAAAAAAATGAAAGATTTAATTAGGAGTTTACATGGAGAATATATAGAACTAGAGAGATATAGAAGAAAATTAAGTACTGGAGCTATAGACATATACGAAAAACTTCAAAGAATGGTAAAATAACATAACGAATATTTAAGAAGACAGATATATATTAGTTACATAAATACTTTTGAATCTATTCAAAGATTTCAAAGAAACAATAGACAATTATAATTCAACTGTTGCGCACTCTAGTGACAAATGGTATCAAAGCCCGGTAATGAACCAAAATTAAAAATGAATTTATTAGAAGAAGAAAGTATAATTGAAGAATTTATAAAAAAATATTGAAAAATATAATAAATCAAATTATCCTTATTTACCAAAAAATAATATGAATGAATGTTTCGAAGAAATAAATAAGAAATTAGAAAATTTAGAATATAATCTACAAGTAGGAAACGCTATTCTAGATAAAATTATAATTAATCATCATCAAGGTTATAGAAGAAAAAATAAAAAGAAAAATAAAGAAAAAGAAAAAATTTCTAAAATAAAACAATTTATGATAACATATGTAGAGGAATTAGGAAGAAAAGAATCTACAGGAGAAGAATGTGATCAATATAAAAATCAATTAGAAGAATTAACAAAACAAGTAGGAAATACTAAAATGAATACAAACCCAAGCACAAGTAATATAAAAGAGGAATTTAGTAGTGACAAAAATATTAGTGATCCATATGAAACTTATATACCTAGGAGAGAAGGATTCCAAAGATACAAGAAAACCCAAAATACTGAAATAGATATAGTGGAAATATCAGAAAATAATCTATAAAAGAAGTTAATCCAATAAAATCACATAACAAACCAATCCACATAACAGGATTATGGTTAGATTTAGATTGTATAGATACTGTTGACGTCACTTTTTGTCAACGAATAAAAGTGGGAGGATCTTTCAAATTAATAGGTGAATTGTATATTTTTGAATAATTTATCCAAGTATACAGCTCTTGAATGTAATGACCGATATTGAAAAAAAGTTTACATGTTACACGAAATAGAAAAGGTAACAGATCGAAAGCGAACTGAGATCAAAGTTGCATAAATTTACGTCCATTTCGATACCGATCTGACAGTCAGGTCGAATCAACGAAATCAAATAACAAGAACTTTGAGAGGTTTTTCTTTTTTCTTCCTCCAAAAGTAGCATTTATGTCCCTTATTTATAGTAAGGGAGGAGACAAAACATAATCATTACAACATATCACGTCTGCAGTATGTGACTGACATTGACTAATAACATTGCTGACAGCATGACAACAAATGATTATACTGACATTTTACAAATAATCATAATTACTGACACATAATACTGCTGATTTGACGCTTCAGCAGCGCCGCCAGTCTCACCGCGTTCTTTATTCACATCGGCATAAAGTCACCTCGATTTTGGCAAATCACCTCTCCCGTGAAGTTGAGGTTGGTTCCGAAATCACCTCGGCATCAAGTCACCTCAGTTTTGGCAAATCACCTCTCCCTTTAAGTTGAGGTCGGTTTCGAAATCACCTCTCCCTTTAAGTTGAGATCGGTTTCGAAATCACCTCGACATCAAGTCACCTCGGTTTTGGCAAATCACATCTCCCTTTAAGTTGAGGTCGGTTTCGAAATCACCTCGGCATCAAGTCACCTCGGTTTTGGAAAATCGCCTCTCCCTTTAAGTTTGAGGTCGGCATTTTGAGAGCTGACTGCGTTGGCATCTTTCATTATTGAATCCACGTCAGCATGATAAGCAACAGATACAAACAAAGCTATTGAAACATTGACAAAAAGTTCTGATTTAGCAATACAATTTAATAAATGGGACACATATACAACCTTTGGATTTATTGAACATATATTTAGAGGTATAGAATCTAAATGGTGGATGAAACTATTGGAAAATACAAAAGGAAGAATAAAATATGGAAAAAATACAACTGATGCATTAGTTAATAGAAATAATCTGAATTATCAAGATCTTAGAGATATATTAAATAGGTTTGAAAGAGCCCTCGAAACAAAATTCTTAAGAGATAGATACATAATAGATGAAGAAGCTAGAAAACAAGATGAATATAATGAAGGAATGATTGCAATGGAAAATCTAAGAACATTGATATGTGTGAATTAGAAAGATATACAAGTAAACTCCAAGAATTATACTATACAATCAGCCAAGGAAATTATGCAAATAATAAGTCAATCTTAAGATCATACTTCACAAAATTACCATTCCCATGGGGGGGCACTAAGCTATTAAAAGAATATAATAAAATACTGCCCGAAGGAGATGAAGAAAGAATACATATAGATAACCTTGGAAGTAGAATTGAATTTACCAAAAGAATGATAAGTATTTGGTGCGTAGAAGCACTAGAAAATAAAAAAAGCATATAAGATAAAGAAGAACTCTCTATGTTATTACAAAGATATAGGTCAAACGGAATAATTTGGATGTCATAAGAAAAAATATAAACCATATAAAAAACACAAAAGAAGATTCAAAAATTTTAAGAAGTTTAAGAAAAGAAACTTCAAACCATATAAAAAATATTTCAATAAAAGAAATTGGTTGGAAAACCAAAAATAAAAATAAATGTAGATACTTCATTTGTAATGAAGAAGAACACATAGCCCCCAATGTCCTAAAAGGAAAGATAAACAGAATATAAAAACTTTTAAAGTTTATGAAGAATTTATGGATGACAGCGATATAGAACCAATTGAGTATTTTGAGGATTTGAATGGTAAATGTAGTAGTATTTATGAGTTAGAAACATCATCATCAAATAAAGAATCTGAAGGGATTGTATACATGAATGAAATTCAAGAGACACAAGAATTAGATGTCAAAACAACTGAGGAAGTGGAAGACTCAATGGAAGGAATTAATCAAGAACATTTGATATTAAAAGATATAAAGAGATAACAAAAAGAATTTTGGATCTACAGGAAAAAATATGCATTTTCATCAAGGATTCTTAAGAATACTTCCTAGGATGAACAAAACCATTTGAAATATTAAGGCAAAAAAATCGAAACCGATCTGACCAAACCGGAACAAAATCGAAAAAATCGCAACCGTATGGTTTTAAAAAAATAAAATAGGAAATCGATTTTGGAACCGAGAATCGATTGATTTTCGGTTCGGTTCTCGGTTCCACCTTTAGAACCGAAAAATTGAAGTTAGAACCGATCTTTGATCCTTGTTTTTTTTTTTTTTTTTATGGTCTCAATTGGTGGTCCTAAAACTAAAAATCAAAAGAATTTGTAATTTTTTTAGGTAAAGTGAAAATGATTAATTTCTTTTTATGAAATTTGTTACATCTCTACCTCATTATAACATTTAACTTCACACTTGGACTGAAATTCTTAGTAAATGAAAATCGAATGAGACTAACTTATTAATAGAGGAAGTTGTAAATGACCACGATGGAATTAATTAAATATTTAAATACAAATATAAAATAATTAATAATAATGCATTTAAAACTCATGATTCATCTCACAAGTTTATTATATTGCCATGCTCGAAAAACATTCTAAGTCATTTGTTTCCTATTTTTGTTTATGAATATCTTTCGTTTCATAGAGAATCATATGCTTTCTTTGGGGTGAAAGGATTTTCGAAATCCTTGATCTTGGTATATTTGGTAGAAATTTATTTCAGGTTATTGGTTTACTTCCTGAGGCCTGATGCTCATCGATAAGGCTCTCGAAAAATAATTATTATATTGTAGAACTGAATTAGAACCGAAACCGAACAAAAATCGAATGGTTTGGTTTTAGTTTGGTTCTTGCGATTCAATGGAACCGAATGATTCCATTTTACAAGAACCCAAAAAATATGGTTCAGTTTCGGTTCTTCAGATACCTGAACCGAACCACCCGATGCCCACCCCTAGTATTAATTATAAGGAAATTTCATTTAATATAGAGGATGTAATGGGAAAACCAGAATCCCAATAATTACAAGAAAATGGGTAAAACAAAAATTATCTAAAGTACCAAAAAATGTAAGGAAAAAGTTAAAAATGTATTGAAATTGAAGGAATTCACGTTATGATAAAAGGATTCTATAGGGAATGAATAAATATACCAATCGAAATATACTGCTTGGATAATAGAATTCTACAAGATCCTATAGATGCTCTATTAGGAACTGTTGTAGGAAATGTAGTTTATCAGAAGATAATATTTACAGTAAAACCAAATTATGCATTCTCAATAACAGACGAAAATATAGACCAAAGTTTCAATCTCTATTATAGAATTGGGAACTTAAAAATGTTACATAAAAGTAAGGCTATTAATATAAACATAAAATCAATATTTGCTTTTACTAGCCATCATAGCAATTTAAGTAAAATAACAGATAATATAATAATACACAAAGATTTTGATGAATTGACACAGTATATTCCGCACAGAAAATATAAGAAACATGAAATTACAATATCAGAAAAAATACTGCTTATTTTCACAAACAAGCTGAAGAAGTTAATTTCGATGAAAGAATAATAAGAAAAGGTAGTGTGAGGTTACAAGGAGAAAATATTATTGCAAGATTCCCACCTAGAGGAAGTGTTAATAAAGAATGACTTAAAAATCAAAGTATTGATGAACCAGGAAGTTCACAAAATCAGGACTAGATATATTAACCAAGAAGGGATCAAGAATAATCTTCTTGTCCTTATAGATACAGGAACAGATAAAAATTATGTAGACGCTGAATTTGTTAGCCACCGGCAAGATTATAAGTTACGACAAAAATATGTATTTAAAGATTACTTATGACATAACCTTGAAATAAAAAGATATCTGAGTTTCCCTCTTATATTTGTAGAAGAAAACCAAAATGAACATAAAATAGAAATAATCTTGTATAAGGATGATAATTACGGACTTAGCCAAATACCTATATTATTAGGAATGAGCTTTCTTGAAAAAGT
This sequence comes from Ligustrum vulgare, assembly GCA_963555705.1. Taxonomy (NCBI): domain Eukaryota; kingdom Viridiplantae; phylum Streptophyta; class Magnoliopsida; order Lamiales; family Oleaceae; genus Ligustrum; species Ligustrum vulgare. Next base: position 15,330,993 of record OY743173.1, on the reverse strand, counting down.
AAACCCTTACAAGATATTTCAAGAATATATAAAAATAACACTTGAAGGAAATTCGGTTATTATACCAAGGATAGATGAAAATATGAGATCATTGTTACCATAGAAAGGATAATAAATACCAATCCCATGAGTCCATTTATTGAAGTTATACTCAATTTACAAAATTATTGTAGAATAAAATTTCATATTTGTTTAGATACAGAAAGTACTATAAGTCTTTGCCTACCAAATATACTACCATCTGAATATTGGAAATATGACTAAAAAGAAGTAGTAACTACTACAACAGCAAGAGGAAAGAAGATAATATACAGCAAATATGCAAAATTTATTAATAAATATATGTTCATAACACCTTGTGCACAGAAGATACTTACACCTAGGATTACAAAAGTCGTAAGTATAACCTATAAAGAAATTAATCATTAGAGCTCCTCAGCCCAGCGTGGTAGATGTTGGAGTACAGAAAAATTTAAACCAATTGCACTTTTAAAAATGACAAGTAAAGATAAATTTGAAAAACTTAAGAGAGAGATATCTAAAACTTATTCTGAAAATTCATTTGAAAATGGCATACAGATAAAGTTAAAGCTAAGATAGAGCTTATAAAACCAGATACTGTAGTAAGAGTTAAACCGATGAAACATAGTGTTGAAGATCAAAAGGAATTTAAAGTCCAGATAAAAGAATTACTAGAAGCCAAACTAATAAGGCCTAGTAAAAGTCCACATAGTAGTCCAACATTTATGATTAGGAAATATAGTGTAATTAAAATAGGAAAAGCCAGAATGATGATAAATTATAAAAGGCTAAATGAAGTTATGAAATTTGATGAATATTACTTGTCAAATAAGGACATTCTTATTAAACAAGTACAAAATAAGAAGATATTTTCAAAGTTCGATTGTAAATCAGGATTTTGACAAATTATACTCACAGAAGATGGCAAAACCCTAACTGTATTTAGCACTCCTAATTCTTTAGGAAAATTTGAATGGAATATAATGTCATTTGAGTTGATAAGTGCATTACAGATTTTCTAAAGGAGGATGAATGATGTAATAAAACCTATTACTCATTTCGGTATTGTCTATATAGATGATTTATTTATTCATCCTAAAGATATAAACGAACAAATTGAACATCTTGAAAAGTTTTGTTATTACATGAAAAAACATGGTATCACACTTTCTCAAAAGAAAGCTAAAATAGCAAAAAAGAGATAGAATTTCGTAGACTATTTATAAAATAAGGAGAATTGCAACTACAATCTCATATTGGTGAAAAAGTTCAAGGTTTTCCTGAAGAAATCAAAGATAAAAAAACAATTGCAAAGTTTTCTAGGAATATTAAATTACGCTGAAGGATTTACTGAAAATTGTGTCAACCTAAAAAAATATTTTCTTCCAAAACTAAGGAAAAATGTAATGTGGTATTGAGATGAGCGAGATCGCGAGAATATAAGAAAGGTAAAAGAAGAATTAAAAATTTTTACCAAAACTAGTTATTACACAAGAAGTAGATTCCTTTATTCTTGAAACTGATGCTTTAGATAATTACTGGGAAGCAATACTTAAGTTAAAAAATGTGAAAAGAGAATATAAATGTGAAAAGAAGTGTTCTTGTCCTGAAATACTTGTAGGATATACATTAGGAACATTTAAAGAAGTTGAAACCAAGTATGAAACAAATAAAAAGGAACTCATTGTTGTGAAGTGATGGGTACAAAAATATGAAGATTATTTACTATCAAAGATGTTCTTGATAAGAACTGATAACAAACAAGTTAAAGTATTTTTGAAAAATAATGTTGATCCATCTATTATCAATATACATTGTTGGGTAATTACCTCAAGTTGTCAAAATTTGGAGACCTAAATCTAATTGAAGTGAATCATGAAATTGTGTTCCTACTAATTGCGTCTCCTTAGTGGAATAGTATATGAGGCAATTTCTCTTTCTACGGAAGTTGTGTTCTTATGGGATTAAAATAAAGGTAATTAATTATTGTCAAAAGTTCTTTCCTTTGCAGTCCGAATTTGATGATGGCCATAATGTGAATTTATTCCTATAAATATGTGTTATTCTCTTTTGTTGTACAACACATTGACTAGAGAGTATTGTGAGGAAAATGTAGTCTAGTATCTTGATTTTTCTTGATTTTTTTGTGGGTTGTACAAAGAAGTAGAAATTAATAGATGTGGTAAAACTTGGTTATTCTTTCTACAATACTCGGGAGTTTGGTGAGTGCAAAGTATATATAATTGTAACAATTTATTATATAGTGAAAAGTTTTGGCGATCCGTAAATTATGCGTTGTTGTTTTATTTTCTTGTTGGCTCAATTTTTTCTTGAACATCAAATTTCCTGTGGGATTAATTAGAGAGAGAATTTATATGTAATTCCCAACAGTGATGCCATTTTCGGGGGAAATCGACATCTAATTAACAGAGGATTAGGTGGTTCGAAGATTTTTTTTAGAGCAAAAGAAAACATGTCTATCAAGTACAACGTGGAGAACTTTGAGGGGAGAATCGATTTTGACTTGTGGTAAGTCAAGGTCAAGGATATATTGATTCAGATGAGACTACACAAAGCACTGAAGGAAAAACAAACTCCGAGTTCTAACAAAGAAACCGAATCCAACACGAGTGATGAAGATTGGGAAGATTTGGATTTGAAGGCTGGGGGCATGTTACAAATTTGTTCGACCAAGATGTTCTTGCAAATATTTATGGGATATCTGCTGCGAAGGAATTGTGGGAAAAACTAGAAAAGTTTATTAGACGAAGAGCTTGTCAAATAGGTTGTATCTAAAGGAGCGGTTTCATTCTTTGAGAATGAATGCAGGTACGAAAATCTCAAACCATCTTAGTGTTCTCAACAGGATTGTTTCTGAACTGGAATCTATTGGAGTTAGAATTGATGATGAGGATAAAACATTGAGACTTATCTGATCTCTTCCATCCATGTTTAAGCACATCAGCTGATTTTGATGTACGAGAAGGAAATAGTGGTTTTTTCAGAAGTTATACTCATATGGTGGAGTATGAGACCGTCAAAGTGTGTCAAAAGCTTACCTATTTTTCAAGTATTGTGAATGAAAGAAATGATAGAGTTTTGGCTCATTTTTTACAATGTAGAGATTGTTGGATAATTGCCTCAAATTGTCAAAAGTTGGAATCCTAAATCTAATTGAAGTGAATTATGAAATTGTGTTCCTACTGATTGCGTGTCCTTAGTGGAATAGTACATGAGGCAATTTCTCTTTCTGCAGAAGTTGTGTCCTTATGGGATTAAAATAAAGGTAATTAATTATTGTCAGAAGTTCTTTCCTCTACAGTCTGAATCTGATGATGGCCATAACGTGAATTTATTCCTATAAATACATGTTATTCTCTTTTGTTATACAACACATTGATTAGAGAGTATTTTGAGGAAAAATATAGTGTAACATCTTAATTTTTCTTGATTTCTTTGTGAGTTGTACAAAGAAGTAGAAATTGGTATATATGGTAAAACTTGATTATTTTTCTTACAATACTTGGGAGGTTTGGTAAATGTAAAGTCTATATAATTGTAACAATTTATTATATAGTGAAAAGTTTTGGCGGTTCGTAAATTTTGCGTTGTTGTTTATTTTTTTGTTGGCATAATTATTTCTTAAACATCAAAAAATCATGTGGGGTTGATTAGAGAGGGAATTTTTGTATAATTCCCAACAGATATATTATTAGAATCCAAATGTGGTTTTCCTATTTCAAGTTTGATATTGAATATATTAAAGGACAGTTTAACTTTCTCCCTGATTATCTTAGCAGAGATGGAGCTGAAGGCATTAAGAGCCAAGATTCAAATACTTGAAATAAAAGTTTATTATTTGAAAATGCAGATACAAAATATGTAACAAAGCTTTTGCAGCAATATTAATATAGCCCATATGGCAGAAGATACTTGTACTAAGTCTAGTATCCCTTCATCAGGTCTTTTGAATATTAGTGCTCTCCCTAAAGATAAAGGGAAAAACAAGATAATGTTAGGAGCCCCTTCACAGGGTATTACTCAACATAATATTTGTACACAAAATATAAAGGACAATGATACTAAGCCTTCATCCAAGAAAGATAATCAAGATACCAAGAAGGTTATTGAAACTTCTTCATAGAGGAATCAAATTGATTCCAAAACCCGTATTGTACAAATAGAACCAAAAGATGTGGTAAAGAATTATCACGAACAAAAACTACCATACAAACATAACTATGAGGAAGTTCTCTACTTTATTATCATTTTCAATATATTGTCAGATTGGTATCTCGAGGTAGGGAAATGGATGAAGACCCTACACTATGAAAAATATAACAAGATAAATTTCTATCCAGAAGCGCCAACTAATTGGGTTCAAAATTGCTTTAAACTAGGGAATATACCCTACATATATCCAAGCAAAGATCTACGAGAAATTTCACAACTTCCTATATACGTTAAAAAGGCAATCCGAAAATTTACTAAAGTTATCAAAAATACAAACATATATATCCGATTTTTTTCAGCCACAATGGAATGAGATAAATATGAAGGAACAATGATCCTATCATTCCATGTCATCAAGATAGGGATTACAAACCAACACTTCTTACCAACTAGTCAAAAAGTTGTTAAGAATGGATATGAAGATATTGTTAACATGATTTCTTACAGAAGAGTTAAAGGATATAAAGAAATATTTGATAATTTAAGTCAAGTTGTTTCTGAAAAAGAAAAAAAAAAATTGGTTATATCCTTCAAATAATCATGTCATCTATTCCAATGCAAGATCGCCATCTAAGGAAGCAGATATTTGTGAATTGGATCACATACTTAAGAAAATTATCATCAGTGAAGTAAGTGGAAGTGAAACTATACGCAATGATGCAAAATAAGGTGGGGTCATCCAAAGCATAAGTGTGAACACTGTCATGTTGAAGATATAAGCCATGCATCACTTGATAGTACAGAATTCCCCGCGAAATTCTTTGATTCAAGGATGGAGAAATAATGCAGCTAGATAGTGACCCTTTATTACTACTTTAATAAAGTTTCTTTATTAAAAAAAAATTGTGGTCACTGAAAATCAGAAGATATTGGAAGGTAGATACCATGACAAAGACACTTCACTCACTATTTTAATAAAGTTTCTTTATTAAAGAAAATTTGTGGTCTTCTGTCACAATCCGACAAATAACTTGTCAAAATAATTGAAGCCCGCTAACAAAGAAAATAAAGCACCGAAAAAATGGTTGGTGACTACCCAAATACAATTATGGCAGAAGAGATAAGAGTCCTTATCAACAAAGGAAAGGTGGAAAACAATCGAAGGCCTCTATAAAAGGAGAAGATGTTCCATAAGGAAGACACCCCAAAAACAATTAAGTCAAGCACTTGTACCCATTTATTCAAAACTTGTATACACCACTTGTATTCAAGAAAAAATATTGGTAGATAGCTTCAAGGTATCAAAGTTTGTAATAAGGTAATCACTTATGGAATTCTAAACTTCATAAGGAGAGTACCAAAGGTGTTGTATATAGTCTGCAGTATGTACAATGTCAATCTATGAATAAAATGACGTTTGAGTTTTTATCAAAGCTTTCTTAAAAAGGTTTTCATTAAGTTTTTCATGACCCCCGACAGTATTGATATTTTCCAAAATGAGTTTTCTTCTTTGAAGAATCTGTTGCGCAACCTTAAAGTCTTGTCAAGCCGTTTGATGAAAAGTAGGCGATTTAGGGATGTTATTTGAGTCTTGTTCCAATTTTAAAACTTGTTTTTAAAATATTGTAGTTTTGGAAAAGTTCTAAGTAAGGTCTTCCTGAAAGGAGTTGAGATAGGGATGAAAACAGAGACTCTGAATACTGTGAGGTAGCGTCTATGGAAACACGGTTAGTTCTGATATGATCCAAGATAGGAGCTTAAAGGAGAAGTCGATCCGGGAAGAAGAATGGATCAAACCAAGTCAAAGGGTCGAAATTCGAGGATCAGGAGCATTTTCCCCACGGTAAGTTCCATATGTCACGACCGTAATCCACTCTTGGGCTAAAATGCAGTATTCCAAGAGTTTCATACTTACGGCCGTAAGTCTCAGTGTCATGGCCGTAATTTTAAATAGAAACACACTTACGGCCGTAAGTGTCGTCTTTACGGCCGTAACTACTCAGCGGGACAGATTTCGCAGATTTTAATTTCCGTTTAAGTTTTAGTTATTTTAGTTTAATTAAAACTCTATTTTGAGCCCATAGCGGCTACTCCAGTTGTTAAGTCATTTTTCATGATTTATATGTTATTTTCCATCCATTGTAAAAAAAAAAAAAGCTTTGATTTGATTAAAACAGTTTATTGAGGATTCCATAAAATATATAGGTGGATTCCTATATTTTTTCGAACTTATCAAGAATTATTTCTTGTGATGTTCATCCCGAACTTATCAAATATTCGCGAGAGCATTTGTAGCGTTCAAATCAGGATCTTATCAAGGAAGTTGGACAGATTCTTGTGGCATTTCGAAAGTCTCGATTCTTTTTTTTTTTGCATCGTCGATCTTCACGTCGTGAATATTAGGTCAAGATTCCACCGTCCATCCACAACCTAGGTTCAGAACTTTCCGACGTTAATTCCTCGTTTCGTTTCACGTCATCTGGTATCAGAGCTGAACTCTGAATTCAGGTTTATTCTATCCCATTTTAATTTCATGTATTTATCATCAAGTCTAAATGTGAATTATCCATATCTTGTTGTGAAGTCTTTTTTTCTTGAGTTTTCTTGTTCTTCATGCCAGTAAATTTTTCCCAGTTTTGATCCATATAAAAATCCAACAAAAATTCAAAAGTCTTTATTTTATTTCAATTCTGATCCAAATCTTGTCCCGTTTGTTTTGCCGTGTTCGTTTTCAAATTTCGGATTAAAATATATATATATATATATATATATATATATATATATATATATCAAAAAAAGTCACACCAAATTCAAAAACCACTTTCATGAATTTCTTAATCCTTTATTTTATTGTTCTTTTCTATTTTATTCCACATAAATTCCACAATGTCCAAATTTTAAGAAAAATATTCATCTAGAAGGGATGATGATAAAGATCTTGTGTGGAGGTTTTTGAATGAAGCTAAGACGAGGTTGGATAAACTAGATGAAAACAGGGCCAAATTGAAAAAGGAGAGATCTCAAACAAACCATAGTGATGAGAGGTATTATAAGCGTGATCATAAACCTAGGGATGAAATTGAGGTTAAGAAGGGAAAATAGATTGATCCAAAGGCCATTTTGAAGATTCAAGAAAAAATCTATGAGGAAATGATGAGGTATGAATATGAGGCAAAAAGAAAAAAATTGATTAAGTTGCAAAAGAAAGAGGAGAAAAGAGAGGCTGTGGTTAAATGGTTAAATGAGAGTGAAATATATATTATAGTAGAGCCTCAGGTTAAGAATGTTGAGAAGGAGGAGGGTGAGCTAGAATTGAAGTTAGAAGTAGAAACTCCAAATTTTGTGGAAGATGAAAAATTGGAAGTAGTTGAGCTAACTCCAAAATTTGACGAGGAAAATGAAGAGTTGGGTAGCGAGAAAGTGATTAAGAGTGAAATTGTTGATGATGAGAGGAAGGAAATGGAAGTTGGGGTAGAAGTTTAAAATTTGAGCTTTGAATTGGAAGATACACATTTGGGTAGTTATGAGGAAGTGTATGAAAATGTTGATAAAAATGTGGAGTTAGAAGATGTAGTTGGGCTTGAGAGAAAAGAAATATAAGAGAATGAGCAAGAAAGTAAAATGAATGTTCGAGGCGAAGAGAAGAGCCTCGTGATGCGAAAAGAAGAAGTGGAAGTGTTGTATCACGAGTATAAGGATCCATACCTTGTACATGGAGAAACTAACATTTCCCTCATTTTATTTAATTTTTTTTGCAGCTTAATTGCACTTGGGAATTTGGGCAACACAACCTATGCACTTGGGAATTTATGATTCCATCCATTCGTATAGCCCAAGTTACAAAGCACTGCTGGTTGATCCTATTACAGGGAAGAAATAATTTTCCATTCGATCCAAGTGGAGCAGTTTTACATCAAGGCCCCAAGAGCAGAAAGTGTTTGAAAAGCAGGCCAGAAGTTGATTCGAGGTCTAATTCTTTTCAAGAGAGGGGGATGATGTGATCCGAGATAGGAGCTCAACGGAGAAGTCAAGCTGGGAAGACCAATGGATCAAACCAAATCAAAGGGGTCGAAATTCGGGGATCAGGAGCATTTTTATGGCCGTAAGTTCCATATGTCACGGCCATAATCCACTCTTGGGCTAAAACACAAGATTCCAAGATTTTCATACTTACGGTCGTAAGTCTCAGTGTCATGGCCGTAACTTTAAACAGAAGCACACTTACGACCGTAAGTGTCATCTTTACAGTCGTAACTGCTCAGCGGGGCAGATTTTGCAGATTTTTATTTCCTTTTCAATTTTAGTTATTTTAGTTTAATTAGAACTTTATTTTGAGCCCATAGCAGCTACCCTAGTTATTAGGTTATTTTTCATTATTTATACATTATTTTTCATCCATTGTAAAAAAAAGCTTTGATTTGATTAAAACGGTTTATTGAGGATTCAATAAAATATATAGGTGAACTCCTATATTTATTCAAACTTATCAAGAATTATTTCTTTTGGCGTTCATCCCGAACTTATAAAATATTCTCGAGAGTATTTGTAGCATTCAAATCAGGAACTTATCAAGGAAGTTGGACAGATCTTTGTGGTGTTTCGAAAGTCTTGATTCTTTATTCCATATCGTTGATCTTCATATCGTGAATATTGGGTCAAGATTCCACCCTCCATCCACAACCTGGGTTCGGAACTTTCCGGAGTTAATCCCGCGCTTCGTTTCATGCAAGTTCTTAGAGCGAAAAGTGCAATCTTAATTGAAAAACTCTTTGCGGACGCAGTTGTGGACCCAATTTATTGAAAACATCTAATATTCATTTGATTCAAATGATTGATTAAGTAAATACAAGGAAACTATAGGACGATACTAGAAGGAAATCCTGTTTATTTATATTGATTACTAGAAGTTTTACTTGCCATTATTTACAAGCTTTTACATGTTTATGATCTAATGTGCTCTAATTACTGATTATGAATAATGATGGAAGAGAAAATATTGAGAGACTTAGATTAGTTCAAGATAATACTAGTAATTTAAGGTCCAAAGAGATAGAATACTTTTCAAAGAATTAAAATAGAAAATAATCAAAAAAGTGGGAAAAGATAAGAAATACTATCAAATACCATCAATTACCATCAGTACGAGCAACAACAGTATCTGATTTGATTACAAAAAATACTGAAATAAGATTCTCAAGATTAGTCTTGAGAGCTTTTGATCCAAATAATCCTAATTAATTTATGAGCACTTCACAAGCATCCACTTCTAATGATTATATTAAATTATATTTAGATGATAAAGATATTTCTTTTTTATTAGCTGTTGCTAAAAAATCTGAAGATATATTTTCTATTGCTCAATCTAAATTAGAAGAAATATATAAAGATATTGATTACTCTTGCCTAAATAATATAGATTTCAGCTCTGTAGAAACCGCTAAAATTATAGATACAGTCCATAAAATCATTAACGAACATAAATATTTAGAAGAATAAGTTTCAGAAAGAATAGTACTAAGATATATAACTGAAAAAGATCAACCCAAAATCTTTGAGAAAATATCAAAATATAGAGAATATTTAGAAAAATTAGAAAAATTACAACAGTTTGTATTCCTGATATAAACCAACCAGAATAAAGGGATGATAAACATTGCAATTTATTCATTAAAGGTAGTTTTGACCTTTCAATAAAAGAAGAATATTTATTCAAATGAGGTCTATTATACTAAAGTTATTATTTAACCGACCTATTTAACTAAAAACCCCTAAATTCTATTCTTCAATTATATTATATACACCACTCCTCCTCTTCTTCTTCTTCGTATTCCATCTGTGACATGAAAATACAGGTAATTTGCAACATCAACCTGTCAAATTTCAAGAATTTTCCTCTCCATTGAAGAGGGGTGTAAGGGTGGTGCGGTGTGGTTTGGTGTGGAATGCAATTGTTCTCGGTGTGAGGAGTTGTGCTCATTCAGATCGAAGATTTTTGTCTTTAGCTTTCGATGGGTAAAAATTATTCGTAAATTTTGTTTATAAATCACATTGGTCCAAATTTTTTTTTTTTTTTTTAAATCAACAATTTCGATTGGTCGATTCTGACCCACCACTTTTGACTTTTCAAAATAAAAATGAATCAACAAAACGTTGATACGTTGATGTTTATAAACGATATTTATAAACAGTCGTTTATAAAACGGTTTACCAAACATAAGCTTGTAAGGAAAGTAGGAGAGTTCATAAAGAAAATTCGTAATATATTAAAAAATCTTATCTTTATTATTTTGTTTTAACATTTTGTACATTTTAATATGGGATTCCCCAAAAAAAAAAAAATGTCTAGCTTCGTTCCGAGGACAAGCCGACAACAGTTGCCAAAATATGAGAGCCAACCAGGGGATTGGCTGCCAAAACATGGCTGCTTTGTTGCCATTTCTTGGTGTGGTAATTTTTTGGGCACCCTCGTTCTTGTCGGTGTGGCAGTAGGTGCTGTGGTTGGAAGATGATTATTTTTATTTACCTTTTAAAATTTTATTTATCTGAATTCTTTATTTTCCTTATTTTTATATTATAAATAACTAGTAATCGCACCCGTGCGATGTACGGAATAAATAATATTTATTGAATAAGTTGTAAAAATACAATGTCCGATAAAAATAACATAATAAAAAAATAATAATAACTTGCATACACAAATTGTGAATAATTTGTAATTTCATTTCTCCCTATAAGATTTCTTACTTTAATGCATAAATTGTATATTCAATATACAATCAAAATATCAAAAAAGAAAAGAAAAGTTATGAATTGCATTTTTTTTAACAGTTAATTGTTCATTATCTAGTTTCCTTAGTTTATTTATTCATATAGAATTGATTATTCAAAAATAATTTTTTTTTTAATTTTCATTCACAACCACATATTATTTAAAAACTAATTTTTCACAATTGCACATACTACTTTTTAACCACACATTCTAAAAAAAGAAAATCAATTTTTAACCACTCAATTGATTGATTTGACAATTATTTTATTTTTTATACTACATTCTTTCACTTTCAATCACACTTTTAAAACAATTTCTATAGTTTATATCAAACTTACTCATATTCAATTGTTTCAAATACAATGTGACATTTTATTTTTCACCAACTATTGAAAATGACCATGTTACCCACACACACAAAAAACTATTTTTTGTGCATGTTAAATAAATGTATGGATTATATTTTATTTTTAAATAGAATAAGTTTGATAAAACCTTATATTTTTATTTTCTATAGAATTATTTGTTAAAGTCTGTAGTATATATTTTATAAATTGATGTTATTTTAAATTTATAAAAATTAAAAAATAGATAAATGAACAAAATGAATAAATTTATAAAATTAATTTCAAAATTATCAAAGAGTTTATCGAAACCTGAAGTTATAGAAATTAAAATGATTCAATTGAATTTACTTAGAAAGATCGGATATCATTATTTCTTTTAATTTGATAAGAAAAAAGATTTGAAATTAATCATTTATGTCAAATTGAAGTTAGGTAAGAAATGATAAATATCATTTTATGTCTTAGATGAGATAAATTAAAAAGATTAGATATTGAAAAAAGTAAAAAGTATAAGTAAAACTTTTACCTTTATTATTTGAGGCAATTTTAAGAATGATATATTTAGAGTTTGCTCTCATTTGTTAACTTGTATTGAACTTTTGGTTAAGATCATGAATTTGACACCTATATTGCATATTTTTTTGACGAAAAAATATTAAAATAATTATCAAAATAATAAAAATAATATACAATTTGATCTTTTTATAGATTTTTTATTTTTTACAATCAATAAGTCATTTATTACATGTCACTTATAATTAATTTTGCATTAATTGAAGTTTTCTAATTCAATTATTAAAATGATTAATAAAATTACAAATTTTTCTAAAATAGTAGGGAAAAATGGTAGGAAACTATGTGTGAATTTTTTTGACGGCTATACTATTATTATATATATTAAGATGATTGTCAACCTTGGACTTTTAATTTTTGGAGTACAAGTGAAATTGGTTACTAACTGGGAATTCATCCATATGAATGAATGTCACTTATTTTTCCAACGTTGGAGAAGTAATTAACCAAAAAATAAGCTTTGAGGACGAATGCTTAAGTGACTTCAAAGATTTTGAAAACGTGTATTTGGTACACACAACACAATTTGTCTTAGGATCAACTTTACATTTCATAAAAAAATTTGATACATGTATTTGCTGCACACGAGTAGAGAAGCCAATGGTGCTACGTGTTTGTTACACACGACACAAGAACTAGAAGCTGAAAAGTATACATTTTTGCATCTCCATTAAATGCCAACTAACCTTCACTTAATAAACAAGATTATAATTCTCCAATGTCATACTCATGCATTCATTACATGCAATTTAATGAATTTTATGAAATATAATAAAGATCCAACCAACAAACATGCTCATATGATCGAGTTCAACCACAAAAATATACATTCCCGTCAAGGACGGATCCACCGATCCAGCATTTAATGAGGGTGTCTGGCTACTCATGCTGGATTCATGAAAAAAAAAATCGTATAATTTTGGCCCTCGTGCCTAATTTTCTATCGTAAGTGTACGGATCGTACAAGTAATATAATGGTCCTTGAGTCTGTGTATTGTACCAACGAGGATTGAGCAAAATTATTATCTTAGATTATTAACCTTAACCAAAACAAATAAAATCAACTTTTTGTGTTTTGAATTATCAATTATAACTAAAAATACCAAATTATCTAAAACAATCTAATTAAAGCAAATTAAGCAAAATGCAAAATTTGTGAATGTAGTACTAGGATGTAGAATCTCTTTTATACTCCATATTTCATACATTGGTTTGAATAATTAATGACAAAGTATATTTATGAAGATCAATGTTCCTGTAGCTTTTAAAACTCTATTTCGAACAAGAATTAGACATTTTCATATATGTGACCTGCCTATATTTCTATGACGAATGCGAACACATAAGAAATCATAGAATATTCATGAACAATGTACGATCACATAAAGTATAGTGATAAATTTCTATAAATATCGAACTTATGATAATTAATTCAAGTATAACGATTTCATACTCTTTGAACATAGAAAAACGCCACAAACATCATATAATCAATGGGCATATAATTATAGGTGTAAAACAATGCGAATTAGTCGCTCAAATACCAATTATCATTAAACTAAACAAATCAAAGCATAGAAATACGAGTTTAAGCATCCATCATTACCCTAACATTATGAAAAATTTAGCCTAGATATATCATAGATGATAAACAATCATAAAATATGGAATTCATCACCTAGAACACAAAGAAATCTGATTTTTGATGAAAATCTTCAATCTTCTTGCTTTTTTGCCTCGTGAATTGATGAATTGAGAATTATGAGTGTTGATGAGTATAGAGATGTGTAAGTGTATATGAGGTCCTAAATTCATGCATACTCATGCATATATATCTAAGGTTGAGGCCTTGCACGAAGTGGAAAAATATATCACAAGTAATGTTGCAAAAGGAAACAGAATTTTCTGTCTCGAACAAAGGCACGATTGCTTGATTATGAGTTTTAGCTACTGTCTAATTTACGTGCATAGGCAAGATTGTGCAGGTGTGTTGGCTGCAATCGCGTGACTTTTTCGTTTCTGTGCAATTTCCATCTTTTGAATCCGTTTAAGTTGGTCCCTCTCTTTTATTTGCACTGCAAGTCCTTCCACTTCTGATTTGATCAATTTAATCCTCAAACTTCTAAAACACTTCAATTTTGTCTTTTCTTCATTTTGATTTCTTCAATTCAACTCTTGATCTTTGTATTCTTTCTATTAAGTTCTTCATTGATCCATAATTTGCATCCATGACTATTGCTTTGTCTACTTTGGTCCAAATTTCTATCTCTTTTCCATCATCTGCTCCAATCGCTTCATTTTCTCGATTTTGAGATATGATTGAATTATATACAAATAATAGATAAATTAGAAACATTTATTCTCAATTGACTATAGAAAATCCTAATTTTAGCATCTAAATAAGTGTATAAAATATACACATCTATCTACATCTACATTTACAATCTACATCTACAATATATTAAACGGGTGGATAGTGGAGAAACTTTTAATTCCCTAATATACTCTCATATGTTTAATAATATACCTAATTTGCCATCATTTAATATTTATACAATAAATTGTATCTAATATAATAATTTACATCTACATCTATCTATCTACGTTTGAATCCACACACACACACATACACACATGCATACATATATATTAATTAAAAAATGGATTAGTGGGAAAACTTTTGACTTCCCATTTTACCTTTAAAATGTAATTTTTTTATCAATATTATTCATAACATTTAATTTTTTATTTTATTTTCAGCTGAGATACTTTGCTAATTAAGAATGTAAAATAAATAATTTCAAATTCTTTTGAGAAAAAAAATGAATATAAAAATAAATTTAATTTTTTTAATTATGTTCTAATTAAGAATAAAAAATAACTAATTTAAACACTCTCTTTTAAAAAAAAGAAAAAAAAAGATTGATATTTTTGTTTAAACTTATATAGCCCATGTTCGGTATAAATTAAAATTATATTTTTAATAGATTTTTTATAAAAGTGATGAGATTTTTTATGAAGTTAAAAAATTGTGGACACCATAAAATATGCTGTTAAAATTAATTGTTGACTTTGACTTAATGTTAAAATCAGGTTTTAACCAGAACCAAAACAAATGCATAATATTATTTTTTTTTTTTTCATTATAAAAACATGTTTCTAAATTAACTTAACTTTCCTATGAACTGTTTTTGGTATTTATTCTACGATTATCATAAATATTTTTATAAATTAACTTTCGATATGTTTAATATTTTATGATGCAGATTACTTCTTGATATATTGCACATGATTTATTTATTAAATTGATATTTTAAATAATTATCGAACATATATTTCGAGGAATTCTGAGAAATTTCAATTTTCTAAAAACTACAATAAATGTACAATTTTAATTTTAACTTTAACTTTTCCTTCAACAATATTAATAACCCCAAATACTTTCAAAATCAATTTTAAATCTTCAAAAACATGACGAGTATCGTTCATATTACACATAAGACGTGCAAAATACGTACTTACTACTAGTCATATATAAATGCAACTATAGATTAAAATTAGTGACAAATACAAAAGACTTCAAATATTGTTTAATATATGTAAATGCAACTATAGATTGCTTAGGATGTAAAATGTTTCTTTTCCTAATTTTGAGTTCAACAATAAACCTATCAATCGAACCAATAAATCGGCTTCTATTTGGTAAATTGTTTATAAACGGTTGTTTATAAATAATGACGTGTCAATATTTTGTTGATCTATTTTTTAAAAATGTCAAAAATGGTAGACGAAAACCTTCGACCAGTTGAAAGTGTTGACTTTTTTAAAAAAAATGTTCAATGAAACGTTGTCACATGATCTTTTATAAACAAAATTTACAAAATAGAGGCTCGATAATTTAACATCCATTTTGGTAAACCAAATAAATTGTTTATAAACTAATATAAATTACATAATTTTTCAAACCACTTTTTAACCTACACATTTTCTCTCTTCAATTTTCAATCACTATTTTTTACCTCAAAAATATAAATAAATCACTTTATAAATCAATTGTGTTACCAAACGGGGCTTATTTGAGTTGACATGAAGTCAAGCCTAACCACAAATATGCGTGTTTTAACTTTCAATGGTATGGTGCAAACAAGGCATCTTATAGGGAAGGATTAGAAACCTCTAATTTGAGGCCAACATCTATCCAAATCCGTAATTGTAACGATTTTGAAGAAGATGTTCACTCCGGTTGAAACACCGTTGTGTGTGGAGGTGGTGGTGGCAGGAGGTGAAGAAGATGATCACGTTGGTGGTTTGATATCTGGGTAGGGATGGCTATGGCAGGAGACGATGAAGAGGAGGCGGGAGCATTTTTATGAATTTTGAAAACTGAAAGATCTAATTGAGCTAAAAAGTAAAATTGATAAAATGACTATCACAATCCAAAATCTCGCGAGATGGTCAAATTCTAAGTACAAGTAGAGTTTTACATGTTATATATAGCATCACAAATATTACAATACTAGTTTAGACGACGCTAAGTGATATACTCAATGAAATGTAGAATTATGTGATTCATTTAATCCCTATTTAATGTCCATTATAAAGATAAAATTAGGGATAATAATGTTTTGAATAGAAATATTTTTTTCTTGGTTAAAATGCGGGGAAAATTTTTGGATTTATGTCTAAAATATTTTATTATGTGAATATGCAATCGAAAATGGGTATAAGAATTAAAGAGTTTTTTTTTTTTTTTTTTTGTTGGAAGAGGGATATATAGAGGTTTAATTATACATCTCCTTTAGCTCATGTTTGGTACCCATTATTTAAAATCTCATTCTTTTAAAACTCATTTTTAACCACACATTCTATCAATAAAATAATCTACACATAAACCAAAAAATATTTTTTACTTTTTAACTACACATTCTCCAAAATTTACTATTATAAACTACATTATTTTGAAATAATGGCTCTCAAACAGGGGCTTAATGTCATATATGTTAGTGTCACATAAACTAGTGTTTAAGAGCATCTCCAGAGCATATATAGTACTCCAAAAGTACAAAGACTTGGTACTACTGGTCAATGAAGAACTGCCCACTCGCAATAGAGGGCTCAATTATTTGATTTTTTTGGCCCATATTACAAGGGCAGTCCTCTATTGACTAGGAATGCCAAGTCTCGATGTTCCTGCAAAAAAAAAAAAAACATTTCCAAGAGACTATATAAATACAAGATGCAATATTTTTGAGAGTCAATCATTCAAAATAATTTTCAAGAGACTATATTTTACTTTTTAAAATGGGCAATAGGTTCACCCGTATTCTAAATTTACAATGATTGCATTTAATAAGAACGTATTCAATAGACTTTTTATATTTAAAGAGTCTCTTCTATATGATAAATAGTATCTTTAAATTTAAAGATCAATTTTTTTTTACATTATCCAATAAACTCTTTACTTTTTTTTTTTTTTAAAAAAAGGATATTTATTGTCCTTTTATATTTTTAGTTAATATATTCTCCATTCGCCCCATGGAAATAGACTTATATTCCTTAGTAGTGAATCACCCGTGCGATGCACGAGAAGAAATATCTGGATAAAGATAATTCAATGTGAAATTAAATGAATCATTTAGATAAAATAAAAAAATTTCGCAAATATGAGATTAGATCGTCATTTATTGATTTCATATGACTACAAATTTAGAAATATTTCTTTGTACACAATATTGTTTGTTGATTTTGTTGGTGTTCTATTCTTATCACAAATCAATATCTTTAATCCGGAACGATTTGTCACCATAGAAATCGCAACATAAAGTTATCCATGTGTAAACACTAGCCATTTAAGAAGAAGTCCTGTTGAGATTGCACCTAAAATATGGCACATTGGGCCGCCAGTGAAGGCCCAACGAGGGTCCATTGGACTTCCGCCCATGACCAAAGTTTTAAATATCGCCATGGACTAATGGTCGAGGTAGAAAGGCACAGGAGCCCCTCCGGCCGAACTGTTTCTGTGTCTATCCGAGGTGCTTCGTGCTTTACCGAGGTGTTTACAGTGACGCCTCAGACGTAAGGATGGGACAAGACGTGAAGTCAGAGACGTAACACCGCCTTTACCAAGATGTGACAGGCGCCCATCCCCTACGAAATGTAGCAATGATTACAGTCAAAAAGCAATGTTGTCACCTCCAAGAGCTAGGGTGAAGACAAGTGTAAAGTATGCCACGTGTCATGATCCGAGACAACGAGTTCCTCTATAAATATGGCACTCCTCCCGCCTGGTAAAGGGTTAGCATTTTTACTCTCTTAACTAAATATTTACTCTCACTCCCTTTTCTCTCTTTTACGCATTAATATTTCCCGCACTCAAATTATACTTGTTTGACATGGCCGCTGATTTTGGCATCGGAGTGCAAACGGGAGCCACCTCGGCCCCCTTTGCAAACTGATCGTTTGTCACAGTGCGCAGGAGATCCACGTGTTCAAGAGGGAGGAACTGAGACGTTTTGGTACAAGGTCCAGCCGAATTTTGTGGTCAACAAGTCCCATATGAGAGAGTGATTGTCCCTGATACTTATTGATAGTCATGACATAGGACACCATCAATGGAAATTGTCTTCTTTGAAATCTAATGGGTATCCTAGAATCAGAAGGGCTTAACGACGTCCTTGGAATAAAGAACTCATGCCTGCATTGCTACTAGAAAGAATTTGACCTTCTAGAACATGATCACCAGTTTTGTAAGTATCAACCTTATTCCATTGCACAATCCCTGTGTATGATCAATATTTATTAGAAAGAGCAATGGATACTACAAAGGTAAATAAATGAGATGCACTTCACTTATCCGTTGCAATGGTCCACCACGTAGCGCAATAATGATATCCCTTTGTCCAGGTTGTTTATAAAAATCCACTGACAATCAATTCGGAAACTTCATCTCCAACAGGAAAATCATATTGCCTATCATCGGTAGCCCACAGAACAATAAGTATAAGTCTTACATTTGAAGTATTTTCCTCAATCATCTTTGCTCTAACCGACATGAACTGTCATACCAATTTGTTTTTGTCTAGCATATCCTTCAGATCAGACAATAAACAATCATGTAACATTGAATCGCACAATTAACTCATATCGGAAGACATTAAAAGACATAAATTAAATTTTAGACTATCAAAATAAAATTATCCATAAACAATATAAATATATAAGCAATAAATACATAATACTTACCCACGACCCTTTTCTGCTTTCAACCTCATTCGCATTGTCGCAATGCAATGTTGAGCAGACTGCTGAGCTGAACAGTCATCATGCAACATACTCCCAATCTTATGGCAATTTTGACCATGTAATCTGAAGATGGGACCATCATTCAACCCATTATCTATTCCCATTATAGAAGTGAACGAAAACATAATATTATATGTCCAAATGTTCTCAACAAAATTCTTAATCCTATCGTCCCTGCCATATAACAAATCTTTCAAAATAAGATGGTGATCTTCCATAAGAGGATTCTTCGTTTTCCCTTGCATACAGCAAAGTATGGGTGAACAAATAAATCATGAAACTGAACTAAACCATAACAAATGGTTTGGTTTGGTTCGATTTCAAATGTGAAATGGTTTGATTCTATTTGGAATAATTTCAAACCGCCTTAAACGGTTTGATTTATGTTTCAATTGTCAAAATCTCGGTTTCAAACAGCCAACCCGCCAAATTTTTAAAAATTAAAAATAAATAAAGGCAAACGTTCAAATATTTTTTTTTAAAAATGCAACATGCTTTTTATTGTCAAAAAATCAAAATTAAGGAGTCAAAGATTAATTTGTTCAAATCCACAACCATTTGAAAATAATTCTTGCTCCTATATTTCATAATCATCGTCCAAGACAATTTCTTAAAATAAAATTATTAATGTAAGAACTAACTACAGTTCATTTTAAGAGAAATTTAAATGTTTGTTTCTATATAATTAGTTTGTTTATTAACATGAATTGATTCACAATAAAGCACTCAATTAGAAACTGAATACTATTATTGAGCTAGTTTCAACTCGAAACATTAGACGAATATGTGTCTTTGAGCTTGCTTTGGAATATACAAATTCATTCGTTGGCAATCCGCGTTTTTAAATCGCACCAAACCGCAAAAAATGATTTTGTTTGATTTTGGTTAGAAAATTAAATGATTTGGTTTGGAAAAATTTCAAATCATTTTAAATAGTTTGGTTTAAAATATTACTACAAACCACTCAAATCAAATCGTGTTCACCCCTATAACAAAGTGAGAATTTCGTATTATGACATGTTTTATAACACTTATCCTGTCTCTCCTCGAGCCAAGATTTTGCTTTGCAAAATGAACACTTAAATGTATGATCTCCAATGTCTATGTATGATGAACAATCAAACAATAGATGAAAAAGTTAATCATATAGATCATGTATATAAAAGATAAGATTCACTGTTTTAACCATTGATAATGGAAAATAACACGTATAACAAATGAATTTGATAATCATAAAAAACGAAGAAAAAAACTAAAATTGTAAGATTGAAAAAGATGCATTAAATTCATGATATTATAGGTTTTCAATATTTATACAACGTAATTATTTTTTGATGAAAATTATAATATAACATCTATCATCTCAATTTTCAGTTAAGTAAATTGGGAGACAATTTACTTATTGTTGTAGAAATTTAAGAATCATAAATATAGCAATTAATATTATGGCATATTTAATTATTTTTTAAATTTTAGACTTAACAGTTAGGACAAAAAACTTTTAATAACTTTATTATTTAAAAATAATATAAATAAATTTGTAAACCGTTAATGTTAAAAAATGTGATATGAGACTTTTTAGAATAAAAAATTAAATAATAATTAAATGTGATTGTAAATAAAATTATTTTGATAAATAATCTAATATAGAAAATAATGTTATTATGTATACGTAACAAAAAACTTAAAAGTAGGATTATTTATGACAAAATTTAATACAACTTGATTAAATATTCGATATAAATGAAAATGAAAATTCGAAATTGGATTTGTATGACTGAACAAAATTATTCATCCATAAGATTAAGATCAGTAAAATATCACAATCATTAAAAAAAATTATTGACGTATTAAATATAACTTTCTATAAAATACTCATTAATTTAATAAAACGTAATATAAATGAGTTCGAATTTTTAGATGTACTAAATAACTAAAAAAATAAGATTATTTATAAAAAAAAATTATACAATAATGTTTAGTTAGTATTTAATGTGTAATACAACTTCGATATAATTTTGAATTTTTTACATTGAATTTGTATGATTTAACACAAATACTTATTTGTAAGATTCAAAACATTAAAAGATCAGAATAATTTTATGAAAAGAGAGGTTTAAACACAAATAACCAAATATAAATGTGTAAAAAAATTCTCCTTAAAAATTCTCTATAATTAAGCCTCATTCAATCATTGGTCATAAGTAGCAGCAATGTGCACACAATAAAATTTGAGTTTTCCCGTCAAAACTCAGCTACTTTTATACTTTTATATATTATATATATAGAAGATTTGTCTATCTCAAATTATAGTATACTTATCTTATTGTGTATATATTTATTTTTCTCATTTCCTAGTATTTTCTTATTTAATGTGCTTTGTTATTAATCAAAATCAACTTATGCTTTTCAAATATTGTGAGAATGTACATAAATTTATTATGCATTTAACTAAAATAGTTTGGGGTGAAACGAAAATTTTAATGTGTCAATTAATTTTTGAAAATTTCCCATCTACTAGAAACTTCATTCTCGTATAGAAAATGTCTTAAGTCGTAAACTAAAGGTATATTAGGAAAAGTGAGTAAAAAGTGAGGTGTAAATTAGGAAAACGATATTTGACTTATTGATTCGATGAATTTAAAGTTCATCTTGTTTCTATAATAATTTATTAGCTATATGGATTTAAGATTAATTAGTAAGTAAATACTAAATAAGGGTATATTTGGAAAAGTTAATATAATGTGAAAATAAGATCAAGTTTATCTTTACGAGACGAATAAAATAAATATTTAAAAGTCAATGGTCAATTAAATCAAATATTTAATAAATAAAATTAATGTATGAAGCATTGGAAATTTAAATTCTTTGAATGCAGTTCATAATAGAATTAATTTGGATCTCCAAATTTGGAGAGTTAAGCACACTCTCTAAATTTAAATGTTAAATAAAAAAGGTTCATTGCAGTAAAATTTTAATGGTTAGCTCGATAAATTAAAGAACATTTTAAATTTAAAGATCCAGTTGGAGATGTTCTAAGATACATATTTTAATCATCTACTATGTAAATGGGTAAATAGCAAAAAACATCCCTATCATTTGGGTGTATTGTGAAAATTATCACTATCGTTTCATTTTTTGCAATTACACCCTTAAAATAACATTTGATTGCGGAATTCGTCCATATCATCAAAAAATGTTAACTTTAGCTGTTAAATGATGTGCTGGCATTTTTTTGCAAAAAACTCAAGGGCAAAATTGTCACACCAACAAAACAAATTAAATTTGTCACTAAAATGAACGGTAATATATACACGTTTGGTACAAAACGTCATTGACATATAAACTTTTTGCACAAAACATCCATACTTTTCGAACCTTTTGCTCAAAACATTCCTGCTTCTCTTACATTTTGCGCAAAATATCTCTGTATATATTTAAATATATGCGGTCTATATTTAAATGAATGTAACTTATTAAACAATTTCAACAATACACGAAAGTGAAAATCAACCTCAAAAATTGCGATGTGAGAAAGTAAAATTCAACCCAAGAGACTCTTTGCATAATTATTTTTTTAATTTTTAAATGCGATGCATTTAATTGAATATAATTAAATACATATTTAACTATAGGTCAATAAAATAAAATAAAATAAAAAAGAAAATTATTGATGAAAATCTAAATAAAATTTATATAATGAGTCTTTTGTTTATGCCCCTATTTAATCATATATCATATACTTACTATTTATAATAATAAAATAACCGTCACTATTTTATGCACACACTTTCCCGCCCAATTTAACTTTCTAAATTGGAAAAGTTTCTTGCCAAAAACAAGCAAAAAAAGTATTAAATGTCTTGAGCACCGTGCAAACATTTTTTTTCAATTAAAAAAAAAAAGAAATGTTTTGAGTACCAAATTAAGTGTTTAAGTGTGTGTACCACAAACATATCAACTCGATTTTTGGATTTAATGTTCAATAAATATTTTTTTATTTTAAAGTTTTTGAACTACAAATTAGGCTCATGTAGAAGACTTAACTTACATATTCTCCTTATGACCAACACTTTTCTTTTTATTTATTGTTCTTCATCATATCATTCTCAAAAAGAGATGAGATAGATTTTTTTGATATAGTTTGATTTTTTAACCGTAATTATTAATCTCCTGAAAATTGATGTCATTAATAGTATAGCACGGATGCCAATGTTAATGCCATTAAAATAATAATTATATGTCGTAAAAAAATGGTAAAACTTTTTTTAAAATTTTATTAACATATATAGCCCCTATTTGATCTTCTTTAAATTTTTAACACATTTTTCTCTTTCTTCTTTTCAACCATATATTTATTGATAAAATAATAATAAACATAAACTAAGAAATTTCACTATATTTTAACATACATTCTCCTAAAAATTACTATTCATTTCAAATAAACTCTTTTTGAAAAATATTAAATAGGGCAGAGACAAAATTCCTATGTCCAGGTTGTGTATCAAATTCCACCGACAATCAATCCGGAAATTTCATCTACAATAGGAAAATCATATCACCTATCATCGATCGCCCACAGAACAATAAGTATAAGTCTTACATTTGAAGTGTTTTCCTCAATCATTTTTTCTCTAACCGACATGAACTGTCATACCAATTTGTTTTTGTCTAGCATATTCTTCAGATCAGAAAATATACAATCATGCAACATTTAATTGCATGATTCACTCCTACCAGAGGACATTAAAAGCCATAAATTAAATTTTAGACTATCACAATAAAATTATCCATAAACAATATAAATATATATATGAACCCACGACCCTTTTCTGCTTTCAACCTCATTGGTATTGTCAGCAATGTAAAATTAAGCAAACTGTAGAGCTAAACTGTCATCTTGCAACAGACTCCCAATCTTATGACAATTTTGACCGTTTAATCTGAAGACGAGAGGCCATCTACCATCATTCAACCCATTATATATTCCCCCCATAGAAGTGAACGAAAACATCATATTATATGTCCAAATGTTCTCAACAAAATTCTTAATTCTGTCATCCCTTCCATATAACAAATCTTTCAAAATAAGATGGTGATCTTCCATAAGAAGATTCTTCGCCTTCCCTTACATACAACAAAGTATGGGTGAACAAATAAATCGTAAAACTGAACTAAACCGCAACAAATGGTTTGGTTTGCGGTTTCAAATGTAAAATGGTTTGATTCTTTTTGGAATAATTCCAAACCGCCTTAAACGATTTGATTTAGGTTTCAATTGTCAAAATCGCGGTTTCAAATAGCCAACCCGCCAATTTTAAAAATAAAATAAAAAATAAAGGCAAACGTTCAATTTAAAAAAAAAATGCAACACGCTTTTTATCGTCAAAAAATTAAAATTAAGGAGTCAAAGATTAATTTGTTCAAATCAACAACTATATGAAAATAATTCTTGCTCATACATTTCATAATCATCATCCAAGACAATTTCTTAAAATATAATTATTAATGTAATAACTAACTACAGTTTATTTAAGAAAAAATTAAATTTTTGCTTCTATATAATTAGTTTGTTTATTAACATGAATTGATTCACAATAAAGCACTCAATTAGAAACTGAATACTATTATTGAGCTAGTTTGAACTCGAAATTTTAGACTAATATGTGTCTTTAAGCTCGATTTGGAATATACAAATTCATTCATTGGAAATCCGCGGTTTCAAATCGCACCAAACCGCAAAAAAATGATTTTGTTTGATTTTGTTTAGAAAATTAAATGGATTGGTTTGGAAAAATTTCAAATTGTTTTAAATGGTTTGATTTGAAATATTACTATAAACCGCTCAAATCAAATCGTGTTCACCCTTATAACAAAGTGAGAACTTCAAATTATGACATTGTTTTATAACGCTTGTCCACTCTCTCCTCAAGCCAAAATTTTACCTTGAAAAATGAACACTTAAATGTATAATCTCCAATATCCATGTATGCTGAACAATCAAACAATAGATGAAAAAATTAATAATATAGACCATGCATATAAAAGATAAGATTTACTGTTTTAACAATTGACAACGGAAAACAACACGTATGACAAATGAATTCGATAATCATAAAAAACGAAAAAAAAAAAATAAATAAAATTGTGAGATTGAAAAAGATGCATTAAATTCGTGATATTATAGGTTTTCAATATTTATACAACGTAATTATTTTTTGATGAAAATTATAATATAACATTGATCATCTCAATTTTCAGTTAAGTAAATTGGGAGACAATTTACTTATTGTTGTAGAAATTTAAGAATCATAAATATAACAATTAATATCATGGCATATTTAATTATTTTTTAAAATTTAGACTTAATGGTTAGGACAAAAAAATCATTAATAACTATATTATTTAAAAACAATATAAATAAATTTGTTAACCGTTAATGTTAAAAAATGTGATATGAGACTTTCTAGAATAAAAAATTAAATAATAAATAAAAGTAATTGCAAATAAAATTATTTTGATAAATAATCTAATATAGAAAAGAACGTTATTATGTATACGTAACAAAGAACTTAAAAGTAGGATTATTTATAACAAAATTTAATACAACTTGATTAAATATTCGATATAAATGTAAATGAAAATTCGAAATTGGATTTGTATGACTGAACAAAATTATTCATCCATAAGATTAAAACCAGTAAAATATCATAATCATTGTAAAAAATTATTGAAGTATTAAATGTAATTTTCTATAAAATACTCATTAATTTAATAAAACGTAATATAAAGGAGTTCGAATTTTTAGATGTACTAAATAATTAAAAAAATATGATTATTTATAAAAAAAATTATACAATAATGTTTATTTAGTATTAAATGTGTAATACAACTTCGATATAATTTTGAATTGAAAACTTTACATTGAATTTGTATGATTGAACACAAATACTTATTGTAAGATTCAAAACATTAAATTATCAGAATAATTTAATGAAAATGGAGGTTTAAACACAAATAACCAAATATAAATATGTAAAAAAATTCTCCATAAGCCTCATTCCATCATTGGTCAGAAATAACAGCAATGTGCACACAATAAAAGCTGAGTTTTTCCGTCAAAACTAAGCTACTTTTATACTTTTATATATTATATATTATATATAGAAGATTTGTCTATCTCAAATTATAGTATACTTATCTAGTTATCTAATTGTGTATATATTTATTAATCAAAAATCAACTTATACTTTTCAAATATTGTGAGAAAGTACATAAATTTATTATGCATTTAACTAAAATAGTTTGGGGTGAAACGAAAATTTTAATGTGTCAATTGATTTTTGAAAATTTCCCATCCACTAGAAGCTTCATTCTTATTTAGAAAATGTCTTAAGTCTTAAACTAAATGTATATTAGGAAAAGTGAGTATAAAGTGAGTAGTATATTAGGAAAACGATAATTGACTTATTGATTCGATGAATTTAAAGTTCATCTTGTTCCTATAATAATTTATTAGCTATATGGATTTAAGATTAATTAGTGAGTGAATATTGAATAAGGATATATTAGAAAAAGTTAGTATAATGTGAAAATAAGATCAAGTTTATCTTTATGAGACGAATAAAATAAATATTTAAAAGTCAATGGTCAATTAAATCAAATATTTAATAAATAAAATTAATGTATGAAGTATTGGAAATTTAAATTCTTTGAATGCAGCTAAAATAGAGAGTTAATTTGGCTCTCCAAATTTGGAGAGTTAAACACACTCTCTAAATTTAAATGTTAAATTAAAAGGTTCATTGCAGTAAAATTTTAAGGGTTAGATCGCTAAATTAAAGAACATTTTAAATTTAAAGATCCAGTTGGAGATATTCTAAAATACATATTTTAATCATCTACTATGTAAATGGGTAAATAGCGAAAAACATCCTTATCGTTTAGATGTATTGTGGAAATTATCCCTATCGTTTCTTTTTTGCAATTACACCCTTAAAATAACATTTGATCGCGGAATTCGTCCCTGTCGTCCAAACCTATTAACTTTAGCTGTTAAATGATGTGCTGACATTTTTTTTGGCAAAAAATTCAGGGGCAAAATTGTCACACCACCAAAACAAATTAAATTTGTCACTAAAATGAATGGTAATATATACACGTTTGGCACAAAACGTCCCTGACATGTAAACTTTTTGTGCAAAACATCCATACTTTTCAAACCTTTTGCTCAAAACATTCCTGCTTCTCACACATTTTGCACAAAACATCTCTGCATATATTTAAATATATGTGGTCCTATATTTAAATGAATGTAACATATTAAACAATATTGATAATGCACGAAAGTGAAAATCAACCTCAAAATTTGTGATGTAAGAAAGTGAAATTCAACCCAAGAGCCCTTTTCATAAATAACTTTTTTAATTTTTAATTGCGATACATTTAATTGAATATAATTAAATGTATATTTAACTATAGGTCAATAAAATAAAATAAAAAGAAAATTATTGATGAAAGTCTAAATAAAATAAATATAATGAGTCTTTTGTTTATGCCCCTATTTAATCATATATCATATACTATTTATAATAATAAGATAACCGCTACCATTTTACGCACACACTTCTCGCCCAATTTAACTTTCTAAATTGGAAAATTTTCATGCCAAAAAAAAGCAAAAAAGTATTAAATGTTTTGAGTACCAAATTACGTATTTTAGCGTGTGTACCACAAACATATCAACTCAATTTTTGGATTTAATGTTCAATAAATATATTTTTTTTTATTTTAAAGTTTTTGAATTACAAATTAGGCTCATGTGAAAGATTTAACTTACATATTCTCCTTATGACTGATACTTTTCTTTTTATATATTGTTCTTCATCATATTTTTCTCAAAAAGAGATGTGAGATAGATTTTTTTGATATAGTTTGATTTTTTAACCGTAATTATTAATTTTCTGAAAATTGATGTCATTAATAGTATAACACGGATGCAAATGTTAATGTCATTAAAATAATAATTATATGTCGTAAAAAATGGTAAAACTTTTTTTAAAAATTTTATTAACATATATAGCCCATATTTGGTCTTCTTTAAATTTTTAAAATATTTTTCTCTTTCTTCTTTTCAATCATATATTTATTAATAAAATAACAATAGACATAAACTAAGAAATTTCACTACATTTTATCACACATTCTCCTAAAAATCACTATTCATTCAAATAAACTCTTTTTGAAAAACATTAAATAGGGGCAGAGACAAAAGGCCCATTATATATATATATATATATATATATATATATATTATTTACATTTTCATTAATAATTTTTTTTTTTTTTTAAATTTATTGACCTATAATTAAATATTTATTTAATTATATTCAATTAAATGCATCGCATTTAAAAATTAAAAAAAATTAATTATGCAAATGGTCTCTTTGGTTGAATTTTACTTTCTTAAATTGTAAATTTTGATGTGAATTTTCACTTTCCTGCATTGTTAATATTGTTGAATTTGTTACATTCATTTAAATATAGGATCGCATATATTTAAATATAGGTAGGGATGTTTTACGCAAAAGATTTAAGAAGTAGGGATGTTTTGCGCAAAATGTTTACATACCAGGGGCGTTTTGTGTCAAACGTGTATGTATTAGTATAACCATTCATTTTAGTTACAAATTTACTTTGTTCTAGTGGTGTGACGATTTCGTCCCTGAATTTTTTTCCAAACAAATGTCAGCACATCATTTAACAGTCAAAGTTAACAATTTTGGATGGCATGAACGAATTCCACAATCAAAGGTTATTTTAAATGTGTAATTGAAAATGAAACGATATGGATGATTTCCACAATACAACCAAACGATATGAACGTTTTTCGCTATTTACCCCTATGTAAATTATATTTAAATTGATGGGTCACTAACATATAGAAAGAATTATGTTAGATAAGATATTTGGTGATTTTTCAAGGAAAATCAAAATGTTTTCCCTCTTTTCTATTTTTTTGTGTTTGGTAGCACAAATTTTACATGGAAAATAATTTTCATCTCCCTTACCTCACGCACCATTTTCAAGGTTTAGATGGAAAATAATTTCTAATGGTTTGGTAGAGAAATTGTATTTTATGCTAAGTGGAAAATAGTTTTGCGTCACGTTTGATCAATTTTGTTATTGTTAATTGATTTTTTTTTCGAAAAATAATATTATCATTATCAAGTACAAATGTCTTAAAAAATTTAAAATAACTAAAATTTACTTTATTTTCTATAGAAAAATAATATCAATTAAACAACGAACCTTGAAAAATTTTCAACTTTTTCCAAATAGAAAATTAAACTAATCAAACACTTTCAATTGATTTTCCACGAAAATAATTTTCAAGAAAAATCATTTACCTAGAAAATATTTTCTTTCCACCAATTTTCCACCATCGCAATCAAACACAACCTAAACGTTCTTTGAATAAACCTCCGTTCGGTAATACTATAATGATTTATAAACTGATTTATTTATGAATTTTGAGATGAAATGTGTGGTTAAAAAGTGGAAAGAAAAATATGTGTGGTTAAAAAACCATTTGAAATATTGTATCGTTTATAAACCGTTTATCAAAAGGAAGGCAAAAATAGGGAAAAAAATTAAATTTTGATGTAATTACTTGATTAAAAGAATGTGAAGTTGAAAATGAATTTAAAAACATAAGTTTTCAAAGACTGAGACTCAAACAGAGGCTGGATCAAAGAATGGTATTATAAACAAGTTTTTTCCAATTTTCGAGGTAATATGTAAATAGGAGAGAGAAAAGACATATGGTTAAAAAGTGATTTGAGAAATTGTGCCGATTATAAACCGGATTTTAAATACTATCCCGAACAGAGGCTAAAGCAAAACAAAGAGTAAAAATATAGAGTTTATATGAGTGTAAAATTTTTTTAAAGATGATAGTAGTGCATCACCCATGGGATGCATGAATTTGACCGTTTTAATGTAATTGCTTGAATCGAAAAATAATATTTGTTACATTTGTATATATACATTAATTTCAGTTACGAAGTTCTCAATAATATATATGTTGTTGTATTACAATACCGTGCAATTTTTTCCACAAATCAATATCTGCTATCAAATTAGGTTCTCTAGATATCGTTTGTACGATATAACATTATATCGGTCATTTTTCTGAACCGCGCTTGAAACTAACCTGCTCGAACCAAAACGTTACTTCTATATGATCATTGTCTATTAGTTAACATATTGTTAACTCGACAAAAATAAAAAAATAAAAATTGAACGAATATGTTAAAAGTAAGATATAGATGAAGGCACTATTTAATTTTCCAATAACAATGATTTTTTCTTGTGAGAATAGTATTAATTTTAAATTAAAATAGTATTCAATATTAATTATCTGTATTGCTTAATTATGGTGCACGAATCTTCATCTGTAATTGAAATTGGAATCTGAATATTAAATATGAAAATGAACCCAAAAGCAAGAAATTTGAATTCGCAGTAAGCATATTCTTCAAACTTTTTATAACATCAACCACTTTCATTTACAAATTGTTTCTTCTTAATACATGATCGAGTCTCCAAATATTTTTTAGTATAATTTTTCTTAAAAATTTATTTAATTGCACAATTCTAGCCCATTTATTCATATTCAAATATTTTAATCCAATTTATTTATTTCCAATGTAACATATTTACATAGAATATTACATTTAGGTTGTGTTTGATACGCGTTGATTTGCCTGAAAAATGTCAAATCATGAAAAATATTTTCTACGTTTTCCATTTGTTTGGTGTTTGATTGAAAAAATTAACCTTGAAAAATATTTTCTTAGGTACAACCATTTAATGCACAACTACCTCATTTGCCTTGAAAATATTTTCTTGCCTATTTGATAAGAAAACATTTTCCACCTCAGGTGGAAAAGTCTTTTGCGTCACATTTGACCATTTTTGTTATTGTTAATTGACTTATTTTTTTTTCCAGAAATTAACATTATTATTATTATCAAATACAAATGAGTGAAAAAATTTTAAAAAAAATAATATTTTTTATTAAAATAGTTAAATTTTAATTTATTTGCCACGGAAAATAATGTCAATCAAACAACAAAATTAGGAAAATCTCCCACTTTTTCACTTGAAAAATTAATTTAATCAAACACTTCCAATTGACATTTTTGAGGAAAATAATTTTCAGGCAAATCAATTCCTAGAAAATATTTTCTTACCATTTATTTTCCATCATTTCAATCAAATACAGCCTTATATATATATATATATATATATATATATATATATATATATATATATATATATATATATATATATCCAAATTTTCTTTTCTAATGTAATACATTTACATAGAATATATTTATTACAAGTCTTACTAAATTTGCAATAAATATTAAATCTTTTACAAAAAAATTATTTAGAATATAGAAAGTGCATTTTGACAGGAATCTATGTGTGCATTTTTGTGACGGTTTTTCTATTATAATATATATACTAGTGTTATATCCGTGAGATGCACGAAAGTGATTATTCCCAATATCGGTTTTGATAAATATTCGTAAAATTTTAATGCTTATACATGATCAAAACAAATACAAAAAATATAAAAATAATACTCAATTGCAATAACTAATAAAAATTAAAAAACAACATAACTAACCTAAATTGTTAAAAACTTCTTTGAATAAAACATGTCTATTTGTATATTTAAATAATAAATGATTGTTGATTTCAATAATTTTTATGAGTTGTTATTAACTTTATTGAAAAGCTTACCACAAATAAGCTTATATTCTTTAACGCAATCATTACAATTTATAAACAAATTTATGAGTAGCACAATTTTTAAAATCACTTTTTAACCATACATATTTTCTCTCTTCACTTTTCAACAACATATTTTATCTTAAAAAATAAATAAATCAATTTATAATTTCTCTAGTGTTATCGAACATAACCTAAGACGTCAACCGTAAACATATCTGTGAACCCAACATGTTTCACTCGTCGAGATGGTCAATTTACAGAATATAGGGATTCACTTTGTCATTTTTTTCTGCGAAACAACTCCCTGAAAAAAAAAAAGTTCTTTTGCAGGTCATCGAATGATCTCGACTTTGTTTCTTTTTCACACCTAGAGCAACTTCTAGATAGATATATGTAGAAGTAATATATTTACAAGATTTCTTGGATTTCTCAAGATATGGTAGTGAGAATTTGTTTTTCAAAGTGCGATATTGTTACAAAAGATATGGTCAATTACAACATATTTTCGAACTTCAAGAAGATTAATTGTATCAAAAATGCAATTACATATATAGATTGAATATCACACCATTTCTGATCTCACTCAACCATTTATGATCTCGCTCAATGGAGTCCATAATTTTGTGAACTCCTTGTAGAGTGAATTCCATCTTGAACAACTTGTGTGTTGGCGTAACATAATCTATCACGTGATGTCCTTAACCCCAAATCCATATTCTCTGTAAAAGGGATCAATACACAAAACTTCTTTTCAAAATATTTATTTGTAGTTGTACTTAATGCATGTAATTAGCTGTCTTCATTTTATTACCATATACTATTTACTTGCAAACATTTATTGATAGGTCTTGCGTACCAAGTATATGTATGCCATGTGTTTCATTCTTCCTCTTATGTCCTCCCACTATCACGACCGTAATGTTTTTTAAAACATAATATTAGTTCATACATGAAACAAATTCACACAAAGACTGTCTGCCTTTTGTTCAAAAAAAAGGTGTAGTCCACACCTTGAGGGCCCTAACTGACATTGTCCTAAGTCATTGGTTAAGGAGGTAAATCGCAAGTTATGCCTTCCAGAGTCAGGGTGGAGGTGTGGTAAGTCATAACTCCCGCTTGCCACATGCCACAAATCCATTGTTTCAGGATTCAAATCCTGCACCCGATTGCGTTGAGCACTTTTCCATCCCTCCTTTTTGTCACTGAGAAATGTGCCCTGGGCGCAACTGTCTACCTTTTGTTGACATTTCGTTTAGTTGTTGATTACATCTATTATTCATTCTTCACTTTGTCGAATGACACGTCCAAAGCATAAATTGGAAAAGCAGTTCTTGATAATGTGAACGTTCCATATTTTCAAAGCTTATATTATATGCAATTATTATTTAATGCTTACTTATTTAGTATATATATTTTAAGGTAGGGTATAAGGTTTTCAGTATATATCTATACCTTCTGGACAATATCATATACCATAAGGTTTTCTTTATTGTGTCGTGAATAACAACAGAATTTTTGGGTGTGAAAAGTTGCTGGCTTTTTTTAGACTACACTACAACAAAAATAGCCTACAAAAACGCGCAAAAAATGTTGCAAAAGACCTTTTGCAACGTTCATGTGTATGTTGCAAATCGCAGTGTTG
Source organism: Ligustrum vulgare (assembly GCA_963555705.1). NCBI lineage: Eukaryota > Viridiplantae > Streptophyta > Magnoliopsida > Lamiales > Oleaceae > Ligustrum > Ligustrum vulgare. Next base: position 15,297,359 of record OY743173.1, on the reverse strand, counting down.
CCGTATAAACTGTATGGTTAACACGTTCAATTTCACAAAAAAAAAATAGAAAAACAAAAAAAAAAATCAAGTATTCAAAATCAGAGAAATTAAAAAAATCTATAAACAAAAAATGTAATCACACGACATAAAAAATTCATAAATCACAATGATCAGCAATTTAGCAGAAAGGAAACACCACCCAAATTCATGAAATTTAAACCTTACTGTGTGAAAAAAAAAAAAAAAAAGAACTCTAACCTAGTTGGAGAGTCAACTCGAGACTGAGACGTAGCTTGCAGGCACCGAGCGGCAGCAGTGAAGACAACTTACAGTTCGAAGAGTGGCTGATGGCTCTGTCTAGTGGCGGCACTGCAACAGTGAAGACACCAGAGCCTCTGTTGCGGCGCGCCGTGGCGGGCCTTGCAGCGTTGCCTACAATATGTCGTTTGCGGAGAAGGAGTCAGCTCCAGTGTCGGAGTAGAGCCGACGAGAGGTGAGACTTGAGACTTGAGAGTGCTGCGGCGAGAGGTGATCAAGAGGGAGAGAAGCTGTGAGAGAACGAGAGTGATTATTTGGTATATTAGGTTTTTGATTTTGTTATCTTTTGAAATTTACAATTTAGTTCCCAACAATTTGCAATTTAGTCCCATAATTTTAGATAATATGAAGTTTTTCCCCAATTAAGCTCTTTAGCAACGTTCATTGCGCGTTGCCAAAAGATTACCCTTTGACAACGCACATTGCTTGTTGCAAAAGGGTGCCTTTTGCAACGCTCACCGAACGTTGCAAAAGACAAATCTTTTGGCAACGTGCAATGAACGTTGCAAAAGGCTAATCTTTTTGCAACACCCAACGAACGTTGCAAAATGCTATAATTAGCAACATTCATTTGCTGAATGTTGCTAAATGTCAAATAAATCAACCAATGGCAACATGCAACAACTGAATGTTGCGATAGACCCCTTTTAGCAATATGCAATTAACGAATGTTTCCGTTTACATCTTGCAAAAGGCCTTTTTTTCTTGTAGTGCTACGTGCTAAATTATTCTGACAAATAAATTATAAAGGATTATTTGTATTATCTTAACAACAATGTTTAAATGAAAGTTTCAAAAAGTCAATAAATTTTAACAAAAAAACTCCAATTAGCTATAATCTATTTTTTTGTCATCATATTCCATAAATAATGGAATTATAAATATGCACAATCAACAACAATGATTAAATGAAAATTGAGAAAAATTAAACATAGACAATAAACAAAAGAAAAATGACGGAAAAAAATTAATGCATACATATATAACAAAGTAATTTCGTAAATGAATTAAATTAATTAAAACAAAAAAGAAGAAGAAGAAGAAAATATACCTCTTAAAGAAGGTAAGTCAAAACACTTCACTTCTTCCCTTAGAGGTTGGAAGGGGGGAAAATAGAAAAAGCAGACCAAATAATTAACATTATTTCATAAAATCAATATCTTGATAATCACAATTTGCATTATGAATTTATTTTAAATTTATCTTTTACTTGCCTCGACAACGATATTCAAGTTTGTTGAATGACTCTCTTTTCTAAGACTAAACTACCTTTTGATGATGTTGATTGAAATGTCAAGATATTAAAACACATTCTGTCACTCTAAAAACTATGGACGACTATGTAGCATCCATTTCTCATCCAACCTAGAATGAACAGCTCCTCCTTGCTTGACTTGAACAAACCATAGCTCTCCACCTCATGCTTCCGTAAGGTAGCTAATTCATTTCTTTATTCTAAAGTTAAATTGGTTGTGGTTGTATTATATTATACGGAAAAAACATTCTTTCAAGGGTTGCAGTCATTTTTAGCTATAAATAGCCATGAGAATGAACTAAAATCTCACACCGAAATTATCCAAGAAAACCATTGGTGATATAATGATATTATTCCTCCAAAATTATAGAATTTCAAATTAAGATCATGTTTGAATATTTTGTTAGGCTTAAGGACATGTTAACATAATAACATGTTCTCAATGTCCTACGTATGTTTTGCACAATCAAGGTATTGTAAAACCTTAAAGAAAATCTCATAAACCAGGATTGACAGTGCTGAACCTACTGCACATATCGATACCTTGTATCAATACTTGAAGCGTAAAGATGAACATGTATTGGTACATGTTCATGAAGTATTGATACATCTGTAAAAAGAATGTGATGCGACCCCCTTTGGTGTCTGGACAAAAATTTTTCACAACAATCTTATATCATCTCAAGAAAGCTAAAATGGTAAAATAACATCGTAGTCCAAGTTTATTTTATCCAAAATTCAAAGGTTAAAATAACATAGCCACATGGATAAAGAGTAAACAAATTGCAAGGTGGCGGAAAATCAGCAACAAACACAAGAATAAAATATACTCTAGATTTAGCTGAAGAAATTCCAAAGAATTACAAGAGCAAATGAGATTTAACCTTACCTGAAAGGAGTCTCACAAGACCAATCACCATGAACATCCAAGTTGTCTTAGGATTTGAGAAAGAGTTGGTATTTATAGTACAAAAGGAAAGAAAAAAGAAAATTCAGAATTTACACTTAAAATTCCGCACAAGACTTTTGGTTGATCAAAATGGTCGACTGAAAGTGACTGAGGCTTCCTCAAAAAATTTCTCTACAGACTTTCAATCGATCGAAAGTGACTGATCTTGCCACCTTCAGTATTTTGGCCAAAATTTTGATCCCAATGTCTAATTGAGTCGATTCAAAATGATCTGGAAATTAGATGAGAAGGGCTACAATTATTCAAGAAATAGTGAATCTCAAATTTGGATGTTATCTTTGTCAAATATTTGATTGAATCTCCAACTTGATGCATCTTCATCTCTTTCACCTCGACTTGATTCCATAACTTATAAATGAGTTTCTCCATCAATTCTTGGACATCCTTGGCTTCGGATCTAGTCATGCGTCCCCCCGACTCATGCATCAAGGTTTAACTTTCTCGGTTCTCATCAACCCCTCCCTCTTGGGAAGTATTCGACCTTGAATCTTGTTTGTAAGCATTGTGTTCCTCGGTCTTTGATCTTGAAATGGGGTACACAGGAAAGTGTAGCGAGACTCGACTTTCTTGATTCTCATCATCCCCTCCCTCTCGAAAAGGATTCGACCTCGAATCGGTACCACAATAACGAGGGAAAAATCAAACACAATAATTGTAACCGAAATTTCATACTCACAGGGTAAGATCAATTTGTAGGCATTGTCTTTTATCTTGCTAAGAGTCTAAAATGAGCCATCACCGAAAGGTAATAATTTGGATCTTATTTGATCATGGGGTTACTCCTTCCACAAATAGAAATATATCCATCCACTCGGATCAAATGTGATACGCTTCCTTCCCTGGTTGACATTAGAAGTACATTGTATACCAATCCCCTCAAATGGGAGCTCGAACCTCCCGCAAAGGGGCTTAAGCAATTTTGTATATTTATGTCCACCTAAACCAACTCTTCCACCAATAAGCATGTGCATTACGTTCAAAGGAGTTAGTAGGTTAAAATCACAAGCAATCTTTATTGGAGAAAATTTGCTAAAAGAATGATCAATTATGTTGCTAGCAAATTTAACAAAAAGTTAACCTTCTCCCCAACTTTTTAGGTCACTTTCATGCAAATGAACTACTTCCCACATGAAAAGATTTTCTATATTAATAACATTGTTGGTTTCATGACATGCAATCAAATGTGACATTTTAATGCCCCTACCACCAACCAAAAAATTAGCATCAATCTCCTCTTCAGACCTAGGCAAACCCACTACAAAGTTCATAGCAATATCAACTTCCATTTTAGGTCAATGAGAATGTTCGCCTAATAATGTTAAGGTGCCCTTAATCCCAAAGTGCCCCATCAAGCACCCCACATGTGCCTCTTTAACTAGCAACTCTCGCATGGCACATTTAGGAACAAACAATACAATTTTTCCAAACAAATAATCATCATGCTCATAGAATTCATCAATATCTCGCTTACCACATGATTCATAAATATTAACCAACTTTGGGTTATTACATGCATACTCTTAACATATTCAAAACAAAAGAATTTGGCACTAGGGAAGTTAGAAGCAAAGTCCATTTTACATCAAAATTTCCTATTAAATCTCCCTCATGGATTTCCCTAACTAGCAATTCTTCCATATGGCAACTAGGCTCACACCAAAACTTGGAATTACAAATTAAAGACCCATCATGCCTATGATTTTCACCACATGCAACATTTTCACAAGTCAACAATATACTTGCCAAGTCTAAATCAATGTCATACAATCCTATAATATATTCAAAACACAATAACCTTGCATTCAAAGAAGTGTTAGAAGCATACCTCCTAGATATTGCATCGGTTATCACATTTTCTTTACCTCGATTGTACTTGTTGTGGTAGGAAAATGTTTCCATGAATTTCTTCCACACGAAATGCTTTTGGAGTTCCTTGTTGCTATGATAAGTCAGTCTCACAATCTCCTACAACAAAGGAGTAACCAAACTAGGGAGGGAATTGTTAGAGTATTCAAGTGAAAAGAATATTTTTGTGTGGTCTCTTCTCTCATTTTCTTTTGTCGAACTTTTCACTCCCTCTCCTTTTTCTGAGATAGAAACCTCAACTCTCGGTTCTTTCCTCACATCTCCTTTATTCTGGAGTCGTGGTCCAACGCTCATTTCCTCACCTTTTTTCTATGGTCGTAACTCCAACTCTCTTGCTCTCAATTTGCCTCTCTTTTGTTTCTTCATCAATTTTCTCAATTGAATTTTCTTTTTCTTTTTCTTTTTCTTTTTCTTTCTCCTTCTCCTTTTCTTCATCCAACTCTTTCTTGAGCTTCATTTGATCCTTCCATACCTCTTCCGGACTCAAAGATAGGAGCAATATCTTTTTTCCCATTAAATTGGAAACTATACTTGTTCTCCTTTGTGTTCATGTTTCACATTTCGATCACATTGCCAAGGCCTCCCCAAAATGATGTGAGTTGTGTGCATAGGAACTATATCACATAACACTTGATCACTATAGGTTCCAATGTTGAAGGTAAGAAGAACTTGTTTACTCATTCTCACCATTCCATAGTCACCAAACCTTTGCAACAAATAAGGATTAGGATGCGTTACTACCGGTAATCCCAACTTTTCAACTCTACTAGCACTCACCAAGTTAGTGCCACTCTCATTAGTATGGTCTCATTAGTATGGTCAAAGATATTGGTGGACTAGCAATTATCTCCACCATTGCTCCACTTCCACTCCTCCCATGGATTAATGGAATCTTCATTTTCACACTAACAATATTTCCATCCATTCCATATCTACTCCTATCAACTCATTCTTCTCTTCTTCTACCCATTCTCCCTTTTTGTTCTCTATCCACATCACTATGCAAAATATTCCCAAATTTATCCATCACTCTTCTCCTAGCATCCCTTCTTTCTCCATCACTCCTAATTGAGGTACTCTCCTCCCTTGTTACTAACCCTTCCAACACTTCCCCAATTTTCTCCATTTGTTTAGTCATAATGGTTGATGTTGACGGTTGGAATATAAATATTCCAAGTCAGCAAGAAGAATAGGTGAATATCAGATATGTGAATAAAAAGTTATATATGGAAGAGGTGAATCCCAGTTCAGAGTTTCCAACCTGGACTTCACACATGTACCAATATGTTTATATATGGCTTTCAATAGCTAGAGTTGGGATATTTTATGAGTCATTTTCCCCTCTGTTTATAGGAAAAAGGGATAAGCTGGCTTATTACAATACATGACTGCCTAACATTAAGACATAACTAACCTGATTGAACTCTTGCATTATACTAGGTAGTTGACTTTTGTGTCCTAACTAATTATATGTCGAAATAACTGTCTCAAGTACCATGTAAGAAAGTAGTTATGGTCTCATTTGACCTCCATAAGTCATGTCCGACCTGACTCTTCCATGTCGGAACGATTAGGCATTGTCCGACCTGACATATCCAGTTCGGAATCATGTAAAGGACTTCGGTCTTTTGACCTCAAGATGCAATCTAGTTGTCATCTGACCTGACACATCCAGGTCGGACATATCAAGGATGACCCGACCTCTTCAGATCAGAAACATCATCAAACGTCATCGTCTTGTCATCCAGGTTGGATTACCCATCAACAATTACCCCTAGGAGTGGAATTGAAAAGATTTCTGATCCACTCCTACAGATGTTTCTTGATAATTAATATTAAAGCCCAAGTAATAATGATATTGCCACGTGTCCTTTTCCCATAGTGGCTAGGTCTGACAATGCCAGAAAAACGTCGTCAGTCATCATTTCCCCTTGATGGGCTCAAGGTGTCTCTTCAAATTCTATACTGATAGTTAATGATATGTTTATATAAGGGACCCTTGTACGTTTTTCCTTCTCATAATTTCTCACTTTACTTAGAAAACTCTCGATTTACCGTCCAAAGTGAACCTTTGCTCGGCTAGCCCACTCCACGAACTCACGTCCAGATCTGCCTTCTTGTCCAGGTATTTCTTTATATCTTTGAAAAATCATGAGTAATTCTGGCAGCGATAGTGAGGCTGCTAGGAACGAGTCTTGGGGGAGGGGCAATGAGGATTCCAGTCCAGATTTAGGCTCTCAATCTAGCGGGTCGGATGCTAGCGCATCGAACTTGCGAGAAGTAGCTCGAGAGGTATAGCCACTCCGATCTGCAAAACCTTCTTTCATTTCCCGTCCAATTCCACCTACCCAATTAAATTCTGGAAGGGCAGGCCTGTCTAGTTCGAATTCAACATTCTAGCAGGCCGGCTTCCATCCTTCCATGGTTTCTGAGTCCGACTTAGCTGAATGGCGTTATAGGTTTAGGATTCCGGACTCCGTACTATTACTTTTTCCTAGGAGTGATGAACGGGCTGACGAACCTCCTGAGGGTTGTGTGGCAGTGAATAGAATGATGTTAGAAAAGGGTCTTAGATTTCCTTTATCCCGTACTATAACCAACTACCTCTGATACTGGTCCCTTCCCAGATCACTCCAAATGGGTGGAGAGTTATAATAGGTTTTTTGGTTATTTGGAGTAAACTAGGGTTACCGCCACCCCGAGCTAGTGAGTTCGGCTCTGTTTACCAGCTCAGATCTGATGGAAAAGACTCCGATTGGTACTACATAATGGTCCGACCCTGAACTAGAGGGAACTTGATAGATGAGCTCCCTAATTCGATTAAAGGGTGGAAGGACCAATGGTTCTATGTAGGAGGCGGGTGGCAGACTTTGGAGCGGACTGAAGACCTGGATTACATTGTCCCGACTCATTACAAACCTTACTGTATGTTTCAGACCTTACTTACCACTTTAGAGCTGCCTCTTCTAATATTAATTATCTCTATTTTATTTCAGGTCCCTCCAGATCCCTTGCCTTTGAACAGAAATTGCAAAGAGCGCGCAACCTCGACCGGCGTGATAGGGATTTTAGGGAGTTAATCACTGAAGATAACTTATTCAAGGCTGGTCTTACTACTGTGCATCCTGCTACTACTTTCCTACCTCCTCCACATCGTAAGTAGTTGCCACCTAGAATTCCATCCTTTCTAAGTTCATAACTCATCGTAGTTTTTTCAATTTGCAGAACCGACCAAATCAAAGAGAAAAGCCATGCCTCCATTCGACCAGACTGCCTTCTTCGGTAACAAGAAAACGAGTCCCACCACTGGTGGGAAGACCCTTCCTCCCGGCATGGGCCCAACCCCTTGGTTAGGTCAGTCCAGTGGGACTCCAGCTGCCGGTCAAAGTCCTTCCAAGTCCTCTCATGGGAAGAGGAAAATTATGGAAGAAGGCCCAATAGTTCCGTTGCCACCACCTTCTGATCCAATCATTCTCTCAGATAACCAAGCCTCTTCAGAGAATGCAACCCAGTCAGATATGCATGCTGCATCAGATCATCCGACCCATTCATCACCAACTGCTGACCCTACGACATCTCTTACTTCGGAATCCACAAGGCCCGGGCTATAGAGATGAAAAAATTGAAGGGTTAACTCCCTAAAACTTTAAGGGATGTTCAATCCCACAAATGCCCGGGGTCGAACTCTTTGAAAGTCCTCCCCAGCTGTGTCCACAATTCTGTTGACTTAGTGGTGCGGACCTGGGACAAAAAGAAGGAAACTATGGCTACAGAGATGGACCTGTTGAACACTGCTCACGTCACCTCTTCCTTCTTAGGACTCGCATAGAATTGCATGTCCCACGTCCGAGCTAAATCCCATGCGCAGATGGAGCTGCATGATGAACTGATGCACCAAAGTATAGTGGTAAAAGATCAGAATCATGCGCTTAGGCTTGAGAGGGACAGACTGGCCGGGGCATAGAAAGGGCTTGAGCTGAAGTGTGAAGGCTTGTAACATAGAAATGGCCTGCTTCTTTCCGAGATGGAAAAGATTCAATTAGAGAATGCCGAGTTGAAGGCTAAAGCAGTGGCTGACCAGAGGGCTAAAGAAGAAGCTGTTGTTGAGCTTGACCTGGCCAGGAAGGATCTTGCACAAGCTAGGACGAACTTAACTTCAGCAGTTGCTGCTTACAAAGAGTCCAGAGAGTACGAAGTGGACCATACTGATACCTACATAATGGCATTGGAAGATGCAATGAAAAGGTTTCAGGAGCTCAACCCCGAATACAATGCGGCCCAATTGAACGCAGAACTGGAGAAGCTAAGGAAGGAGCAAGCTGTGGTTATGGTCGAGCTGGATCGAGGGGAGGCTCCAGTGACGAAGTGATGATGACTTTGTAATGTCTTTTTATCAGGTTGTTTGTAGGGCTTGTCCTACCGACTTGTGCTTAATTAAATGAAGTTAAATTTAGCTTTATGTGATTCTTTTCCGAACTCTTTGGCTAGAAGAACAAAATAATCATACCTGATTGTATGTTTTGGCCTTTAATTTGGTCCTGTGATAATAACTTGTAACATAACTGGAGCCTTCAATTTGGAATATTTTAAACATTTGGAATTTCACTCTATTTGCCTAACTGGGACAGACTCTACTTGGTTTCCGAACTGAAGCAGTTAGGTATGGTTGATCCAAAGAATGGACTTAAATTGAATGTATATCCTAACTTGATCGGTCAGATCGCTCATAGTCTTATTTGGGGTCTTAAGGAATTCGTAAATTCTGTTATGGCTGACCTGATGAGCACGTAACTCGAGGTCCTAAGGAATTCGTAAATCTCATTATGGCGGACGTTTTGAGCATTTGGCTTGAGGTCCTAAGGAATTCGTAAATTCGATTATGGTAGACCTGGTGAGTACGTAGCTTGAGGTCCAAAGGAATTCATAAATCCTGTTATGACGAACGTTTTGAGCATTTGGCTTGAGGTCCTAAGGAATTCGTAAATTCCGTTATGGCAGACCTGGTGAGCACGTAGCTCGAGGTCTGTCCACTGATATCTCGCGATGCGAAATACCCCCGCAAGTGTACGGGTCGTGAGAATTAATAAAGTGGACATAGGAGTCCGAATTATCGTCCCACGAGGACTGCTATTAATTACCGAAATATTTTAGTTCTAAACTTTATTTGAACAGAAAAAGAGAATTTGAGGTTTTAAACTAAAACTAAAGAAATTAAAATGGGAGAATTGTTTTGTTTTCAAATACGATTGTAAAGTAGTTGGGATTTACGATTTCACATAACCAATTAAATTAACTCCAATTCCAGTTTTATTTCCTAAATATGCATTCGGTCAAATTCACTAATTTAAATTGAAATTCCTCTCTCGAGTTTAAATCAACTCTACCTAAATAAGTCAACCATATATCTCTACAGCGGGTCTGAATATTCATTATCTAGATGCATTACATTCAAGAATTCACACACGACCGCAATAATTACAAGAGTATATCTCTATCTCTCGTTCAATTACCGGATTTGTTACCTAGATATATGTTATTAACTCACCTCTCGGATTATGGAAATAACACATAAAATCATGAATAAGTGGCCAGTTCATTCACGCATTAAACGCAATAATAAATCGACACATGCATTAAAGCATTAAAACACGGAATATGGAATTAAAATAATTAACTACGCTACATCGTTCATCCCAACGTTAAATTTAGCTACACATCATATTTAATAACAAAAACAATAAAATATAATGACGTTCATTGAAAATAACAACTAAGAATGGAAAGATTGCACCAATTATCAATTCTTCAAGTATCTTCAATTCACGCCCCTCTGCGATGCTTGAATCTCTAAGAATTTGAATTAAAATATCTATTGTGGCTCGTTCTATGGAGAGGCAAATGTCTGATTTTCGTGCCTCATGTGTTGTATATATAGGTTTTGGAGAAAACCTAGGTAAAAAAGCCCAAAACCTGTTAAAAATCGCGAAAGAAATCCGATCTGCAGCCCAATCGGACAAGCGCGCGATCGCGCATGCATATGGCTGGCGATCGCGTGGAAGACCCTTTTACTCTCGAGTTAAGATTTTGCACCATCTCGCGATCGCTTGGTACATATCCAGCAATCGCGACTTTATCTTTCTTTCGGCTGTGTAAGTTGGTCCCTGACTTTTAATTGCACCTTCAATCCTCAACTTCCAATTATTGTAATTTAGTCCCCAAACTTTATCTTCTTCTTCTCAATTTGCTCATTCAAGCTCTTAATTCATTCAATTAGGTCCTCCAACCTCTGATTCGTTCATTTTGGCACATTGCATCTTTCCGGTTGACGTCACAAACTTATCAATTGCTCGTTTTAGCTCCAATCAACATCCAATTATGCATTTTTCTCTTCAATTACTTCATTCTTCATCTTTTGGGATATTTTCTGCAAAGTAAACAAATAAGCACAAATTAAATAGCATATATTCTAAAACGATAATAATTTATTCTAATTTAGACATACAGATAAGTGTATAAAACACACTTATCAAGGTCCTAAGGAATTCGTAAATTCCGTTATGGCAGACCTGACAAGCACGTAACGTATCAAGAAAATTTGGAATTTGTAAAAAATTTATTCAACGGAATATGTTCATGACACGGTCATTACATCTTTTCTAAAGAAACAATTACTGATAGTACTTTTTCAGATGCTCTGCGTTCCACAGATGTTGTAAAGTTTTTCCTTCTAAAGTTTACAGTTCATATGCCGTTTTGTAAGGTTTTCCTAATTCTGTAAGGTCCTTCCCAAGATGGGGCAAACGAGCCAGATTGAGCTTCTTTTGTGGCTAAGAACACTTTTCTGAGTACCAAATCTCCTGCATGGAACTTCCGGCTCCTGACTTTGGAATTATAGTATCTAGTGCTTATCTACTTGTAGGATGCGTTCTTGAGATCTGACTTTAACCTCTTTTCCTCAATCAAGTCCAGAGTGGATTGTAGCATTTCAGTATTTGTCCCTTCTTCAAAATATTGTGTTCGGCTCGAGGGGATTCCAACCTCAACAGGGATTACAGCTTCAGATCCAAACGCAAGGGCGAAAGGAGTTTCTCTCATCGCTATCCTACAAGTAGTTCTATAAGACCATAGGACCGCTGGTAGTTCATCAGCCTAAGCCCCTTCCAGCTCATCCAATCTAGTCTTCAATGTGTGCTTGATGATTTTATTGATTGCTTCCACTTGGCCATTCGCTTGCGGGTGGCATGGGGTAGAGTAGTGGTTCCTAATCTTCAGCTCTTCACAAAATGATCTGAACCTTGCATTGTCAAATTGTCTCTCGTTGTCCGTAACTATTGAGTGAGGGATGCCAAACCGACAAATGATTGACTTCCATATGAAGTTCGTGGTCTTTTGTTCAGTGATCTTTGCCAATGCCTCTGCTTCAACCCATTTTGTGAAATAATCAACTGCTACTATTGCATATTTGGTTGACCCTCTTCCCATTGGCAATGGTCCGATCAAATTGATGCCCTATTTCGCGAATGGCCATGGTGCCATGATAGAAGTCAGGTCTTCTGGAGGAGATCTGATCATCGGGAAAATCTCTGACACTTGTCACACTTCCTTACAAACTCCATGGCATCTCTCTTTATGGAAGGCCAAAAGTATCCTTGCCTTAAAGATCTTGAATGCTTGGGATTGTCCTCCAGTATGGTTGCCACATACACCTTCATGTATTTCTCTCATAACACATTGGGCTTCCTCTTCATTCAGGCACCTTAGTAGTGGGAGGAGAAATCTCGTTTGTATAACACATCTTCTATCAAAGTATATCTGGAAGATCTGATTTTGAGCCTCCAAGCGTCGTCTTTGCTTGGGGGCACCACTCCCTCCTTCAAGTGCTGGATGACTTCATCCATCCAGCTCTTATTCGTATCAATTGTCATGGTTAACATCTCTGCTTCTGCTAGGGCTGAATTTTTCACCTTTCCAATGGGGACACTGTCCATGGTTTTGGCTCCTTCACTAGTGGCGAGCCTGGCGAGGGCATCCGCCTGACTATTTTGGGTTCTAGGTATCTGTTTGACGTCCACATGGATGAACTTGTCTAACTCTTTCTTGGCCATCGTGTGATAAGATGTCATTTTCTCCTCTTTCGTATTGTAGGTTCCCTGGATTTGGTTCACAACCAATTGGGAGTCACTGTGTACCGTCACTCTGGTTATTCCCATATCTCTTGCCATTTTCAGACTTGCGATGAGAGCTTCATATTCCACCTCGTTGTTGGTTGATGGGAATTCAAAGCGGAGGGACTGACAATATAGTAATTTCTCAGGACTGACCAGAACAATTCCAGCGCCTACACAGTTCTCCATAGAGGATCCATCCAAATAAAGGGACCAGAGTTCATCTCGGTCGGGCAAGTCTACCTTCATGTGGAATTCTGCTATAAAGTCTGCCAATGCTTGCCCCTTGAGTGCACTCCTTTGTTTATAGGTGATGTCGAATTATCCCAGCTCTACTGCCCACTCCATCAATCTCCTCGAAGTGTCCAGTTTTTGTAAGGTCTGACGTAGTGGATAGTTCGTGAGAACCTCTAGTGAATGCTCCAAGAAGTAAGGTCTCAATTTCCTCGAACTCATAATTAATGCCAGTGCTAACTTTCCATGGGCGGATAACTCAGTTCTGCATCTTTCAATGCCCGATTGACATAATAGACTGGGTGCTGGATACCGTCCTCTATTCTAATCAAAACAAACTGACCGACCTCTATGACACCGCTAGGTATAATTCCAACACTTCCCCCGGTACTGGTTTCGAGAGTAAGGGTGGTGAGGTGAGCTGTACTTTCAGGTCTTCGAAAGCCTTTTAACATTGTTCCGTCCAATGGAAGTTCTTCCCCATCTTGAGTGCTTCGAAGAAAGGTCTACACTTATCAGTTGATTTTGAGACGAACCGGTTCAGAGCTGCTATTCTTCCAGTCAAACTTTGAACTTCCTTTATGTTGGTTGGGGCTTTCATGTCGATCAGGGCCTTGATTTTTTCTGGGTTGGCTTCAATCCCTCTTTGATGTACCATGTATCCCAAAAATTTCCCAGATCCTACTCCAAAGGCACACTTTTGTGGATTCAACTTCATTTTGTATTGCCTAAGAATGGTGAACATTTTAGCTAGGTGATGGACATGATCTGCTGAATTTATGCTCTTTACCAGCATGTCATCCACGTATGCTTCCATAGTCCTATCAATTTGCCCCGCGAACATTCTGTTGACAAGTCTCTGGTAGGTTGTCCCTGCGTTCTTCAATTTGAATGGCATCATCTTATAACAGTATAACCCCCCGTCCGTGATGAATGATGTGTGTTCTTCGTCCGGACCATACATGAGGATTTGGTTGTAGCCCGAATATGCATCTATGAAGCTCAGCAGTTCATGCCCCACCATGGCGTCTACCATTTGATCTATGCGTGGGAGTGGAAAACTGTCTTTGGGGCAGGCCCTGTTCAGGTCCGTGAAGTCTATGCATAGCCTCCAAGATTTGTTGTTCTTCTTGCCCAAGAACTGGGTTGGCTACCCATTCAGGATATCTGGCCTCCCGTATAAATCCATTCCCCAACAACTTCAGGATTTCATTCGCAAGAGTTTAATACCTCTCTCTATTCAATGGACGACGTTTATGCCTTTTTGGTCTGACCCCTCGATCAATATTGAGCTTATGACAGGCTAGGTGTGCGAGTATTCCCTCCATGTCGGCATGAGTCCAGGCATAAACATCTCTATTTTCTTTCAAACTTACAGTATGTCAGGTCCTCCACCGGTCCCGTCTTTGCTTCATTATGATCCCAGGCGTGGGTCTAACGTTTGGATCTCTTCAGTCTGATCTTCCGTCTGGATAACTTTTACTGGATGTACCCGGCAAGGACAGAAACTCATATTACATTCTCTGGCCATCCTCTGGTCTCCCCTCACTACTCCTACCCCATGAGAAGTGGGAAATTTCATCACATAGTGGTATATTGAGGTGGCTGCTTTCAATTCATGCAGAATAGATCTTCCAAGGATAGCGTTATAGTTGGATGGTATGTCTGCTATGACGAAATCTGTTATCACTCGCCTGGTGCATGGAGGATTCCCGAGTTCTACCATGAGTGCAATTTGACCCAGTGGTGTAACATAATCTCCAATGAAATCTTGTAACTTCGTGGAGTAAGGGCTGAGGTGTCGTCGTTCCACCCCCATTTGGAGGCAGGTCTTCCAGTATAAGATGTTCACGGCACTCTCGTTGTCTACCAAAGTACGGTGGATCTTCACTCCCTAGACATGCATGGTTATGATCAAAGCATCCGCGTGTGGTTGGAGAATTCCCTCAGCATCTCTTTCATCAAAACTGAAGGACTCGTCTTCCCTTACAAGAATTGGAGCCCTTGCCGATAGGATCTGATAGCCGTTCAGGGCGTCCCTGATATGTTGACGCCTTTGTCTTTTAGAACCTTCCTGACTTTGACTTCCACCCACAAGCATGCAGATCTCAACTGGAGGTATACCTCCAATTTCAGCTTGGCCCTGCTTTTCTTGATTCACCTGAGGTTCTCCTTCATATTCTTTTAAGTAGCCTGGCTTGATCAATTTCTCAAGTTCAATCCTTAGGTCTTTACAGTAGTTCGTGTCATGACCCGCTAATCTGTGGTACCTACAGTACCTGGATTGATTCAGTTCAGATGAGCTTGTCCTTAATGGACGGGGCCGGGGCAACAAATTCCGGTCCTTAATGCTCATGAATATGGTCTCAGGTCAAACTTTTAGAAGATCTACAGGTGTTGAACTGGAGGAATGGGGTCGAAAACTTCCCAGTCCCCGAATATCCCGCTTCTTATCTTGGTTGAACCTGTCACTTCTCTGGGTCTCTTTTTCCTTCCCTTTAGATCGATCTTGATCCTTTGTTTCTCCCTTATCTTCCATCCTACTGGACTTCGCCTCCTCAACTCAAATGGCCCTATCAGCTCTTGTAAGAAATTCTCGGAAGGTCTTTGGCGCCTCTTCATGTACTGTCCATCAAAACCGGGACTCCGGCCATAGATCCGATGTTACTGCCATTAAGAGTGCATCGTCTAATACTTTGTCCGTGTCCATAATTTGTTTGTTGAACTAGTCCAGATAGCTCTTCAGTGATTCAGTTATTCCTTGCTTGATGGTTACTAGTTGTTCCTTGGGGGTTGTCCTTGTTTTTGCAGCCATGAAGTTGTAGAGGAATTGTGACGAAAAATCCTTCCAACTGGTTGTGGAGTGGTCCAGTAGAGTACGTAACCACTTCTGAGCCATGTCCCCTAGAGTTAGGGGAAAGGTCCTGCATATGATGGCATCACTAACACCTTGTAACTCCATCCATGAAACATACCGGTCTATATGCAGTGCTACTGGATCAGTGGTCCCATTATAACTACGTACTTGCGGAACCTTGATCTTGCTAGGCAAAGTCTCGTTCAGAATTTCCTTGGAGAATGGGGAGGACCTGGAGGGAACATAATTATCTATCACGCTGTCCTTTTTCTGCCTACCTTCCAGATCGTTTAACCGTTTCTTCAGCGTGTTGAGTTCTTCCAAATTTATTTTCCCTTCAAAAGGCGGATCACTGAGATTCAAGGTCGGCGTGTCCTCAACGGATGCTTTTATATTCTGACCTCGAGTTTGAGTAGGCTCATAGTATGGACTCCGTGCAGATCTTTTAGAGCGGTAGGAGGTAGCAGGTTTTCTGTTCATGCCCAACGTTGGGGGCCATGGGATCTGGGCCTATTCTGCTAAACACGCTGTTAGCTCTTTTAGGTGATCCCCTACGGGGAGAGCAGGAATTTCTTTCTCCAGTAGAACTTTTAGACTTATCGTGTACGTAGTTGAGTTTTCGATGAACTCGTTGATTTCCAGGGGTGATGAGAGGGTGCTGGTATAGCGCGGGGGGCCTGAGTGTTCCCCGGTGGCTGATGTTGCATCCTTTCCACTGCTTGTGTCAAACTCCTCAATTGACGCATTACTTCAACCATTTGGGGGTCTGGACAAGGCCTGACTTCCGGGTCGCCTTTCTTCCTTGCCCCACCTTGCGCCTCCATCTTTCCATGATTACTCCCAGAACTCTGGTCATCCATGTTATCTGAATATTACTGATGGTGAAGTATATGAATGAACTGGTGGATTGGAACGCTATTCTATCACAGGGGACCCTCCTTCTAGCGCCAATTGTTGACGGTTGGAATATAAATATTCCAAGTCAGCAAGAAGAATAGGTGAAAATCAGATATGTGAATAAAAAGTTATATATGGAAGAGGTGAATCCCAGTTCGGAGTTTCCAACCTGGACTTCACACATGTACCAATATATTTATATACAACTTTCAATAGCCAAATTTGGGATATTTTATGAGCCATTTTCCCCTCTATTTATAAGAAAAAGGGATGAGCTGGCTTATTACAATACCTGACTGCCTAACATTAAGACATAACTAACCTAATTGAACTCTTGCATTATACTAGGTAGTTAACTTTTGTGTCCTAACTAATTATATGTCGGAATAACTGTCTCAACTACCATGTAAGAAAGTAGTTATGGTCTCGTTTGACCTCCATAAGTCATGTCCGACCTGACTCTTCCATGTCGAAACGATTAGGCATTGTCCGACCTGATATATCCAGTTCGGAATCATGTAAAGGACTTTGGTCTTTTGACCTCAAGATGCGATCTAGTTGTCATCCGACCTGACGCATCCAGGTCGGACATATCAAGGATGACCCGACCTCTTCAGATCAAAAACGTCATCAAACGTCATCGTCTTGTCATCCAGGTTGGATTACCCATCAACAGTTGAAATATTTTGCAACAACTCCTTCAAGTTTTGAGTTTGAAAATTGGGAATTTGCTCACTTTGAGTATTGAATTTGGACATGTTGTGCAAGTGTGGTAGTGTCCTCACAAAATATTTTCTCTCCTGTTTCACTCAAATTTGACTTTTACCTTCTAATGAGCTCATCACTCTTGTCTTTTTCCACTCAAAGTTTCATTTCTCAAGCTCTTCAAGAAAGGTAATCAACTAAATAGAGAAAATTAATTCTTGTGAAGTTAAACCCATAGCAAGCAAAAAGGAATTTAGAACAAGTAGACACAATCACATGTGAAATTTCTTTGCTTGCTATAACACAAGAGATGACACTTGAATTGGAGGACAAGGATTTATGAGTATAAGATCAACAATGAATTATAAAACTCAAGTAACTATCAAGGGAAAAGTTTGGTGTAGGAAAATATAGCTTATGTTAATGGAGTTTTCTTTGTGACATTTCATCAAACACTTCATGTACAAACTTTGGATATTGTAGAATTTCAAGTGTATAATTAATGTAAACCTCAACAATTCCCAAATAAGATAATAATGATAATACCCAACATGTGAGAATCAAGAAATATACATGGGCATACCACAATCAAGCAAGTGGACTCAATAGCAAGTGGAGTTTATGCGATTGATATACCCAAAGGAACAATTGATATGTATGTTAAAATGTCAAGAACACAAATTTCAACAATGGGAATGAACAACCACAAGTATTTAGCAATTAAAAGAGGTTGAACACATCTTAATCTTAATATATATAATAATAGTATAGCAGCCAAAAAAAACTCACACATAGTTTCCCACCATTTTCCCTGCTATTTTAGGAAACTTTGTAATTTTATTAATTATTTTAATAATTGAATTAGGAAACTTCAATTAATGCAAAATTAATTATAGGTGACATGTAATAAATGACTTATTGATCGTAAAAAATAAAAAATCTATAAAAAGATCAAATTGGATATTATTTTTATTCTATTGATAATTATTGTAATATTTTGAAGTCAAAAAATATGCAATATAGGTGTCAAATTCATGATCTTAACGAGAAGTTCAATACAAGTTAAAAAATGAGAGCAAACTCTAAATATATCATTCTTAAAATTGCCTCAAATAATAAAGGTAAAAGTTTTACTTATACTTTTTACTTTTTTCAATATCCAATCTTTTTTAATTTCTCATCTAAGTCATAAAATGATATTTATCATTTCTTACCTAACTTCAATTTGACATAAATGATTAATTTCAAATCTTTTTTCTTATCAAATTAAAAGAAATAATGATATCCGATCTTTCTAAGTAAATTCAATTGAATCATTTTAATTTCTACAACTTCAGGTTTCGATAAACTCTTTGGTAATTTTGAAATTAATTTTATAAATTTACTCATTTTGTTCATTTATCCATTTTTTAATTTTTATAAATTTATAATAATATCAATTTGTAAAATATATACTACAAACTTTAACAATTAATTCATTGAATTCTATAGAAAATAAAAATATAAGGTTTTATCAAACTTATTCTATTTAAAAATAAAATATAGTCCATACATTTATTTAACATGCACAAAAAATAGTTTTTTGTGTGTGTGGGTAACATGGCCATTTTCAATACTTGGTAAAAAATAAAACGTCACAATGTATTTGAAACCATTGAATATGAGTAAGTTTGATATAAACTATAGAAATAGTTTTAAATGTGTGATTGAAAGTGAAATAAGGTAGTATAAAAATAAAATAATTGTCAAATCAATCAATTGAGTGGTTAAAATTGATTTTCTTTTTTTAGAATGTGTGGTTAAAAAGTAGTATGTGCAATTGTGAAAAATTAGTTTTTAAATAATATGTGGTTGTGAATGAACATTAAAAAAAATTATTTTTTAAATAATCAATTCTATATGAATAAATAAACTAAGGAAACTAGATAGTGAACAAGTAACTGTTAAAAAAATGCAATTCATAACTTTTCTTTTCTTTTTTTTTTTGATATTTTAATTGTATATTGAATATACAATTTATGCATTAAAGTAAGAAATCTTATAGAGAGAAATGAAATTACAAATTATTCACAATTTGTGTATGCAAGTTATTATTATTATTTTTTTATTGTGTAATTTTTATCGGGCATTGTATTTTTACAACTTATTCAATAAATATTATTTATTTCGTGCATCGCACGGGTGCGATTACTAGTAGGCATAAATAATGTAGATTTCATTGAGGCATTTTATCAAACACTTTTTGCGCACACTTTGGATGGTGAAGGAACGTAAGTGTTTAGCTAATGGAAACCACCAACAAACTCAACAATTAATATATCCAATATGTAGGAATCCAACAAAGCTCAAGAACAACAATATTTCTCAATTCTTTTTTTGAACAACAAGAAAGTAAAGATAGGTTTACCAATTTTAAAGCGAAGCTTTGATACCAAATAATGCGAACCCCTTTGGCGTTTGAACCAAAAATTTCCACAACAATCTTATATCATCCCAAGAAAGCTAAAATTGTAAAATAACATCTTAACTCTTAAATCATCCCAAGAAAGCTAAAATTGTAAAATAA
The DNA here is from genome assembly GCA_963555705.1 of Ligustrum vulgare. NCBI lineage: Eukaryota > Viridiplantae > Streptophyta > Magnoliopsida > Lamiales > Oleaceae > Ligustrum > Ligustrum vulgare. The sequence goes on along the minus strand of OY743173.1, from coordinate 15,277,544 downwards.
CATCTTAACCCAAGTTTATCCTACCCAAAATTCAAATGTTAAAATAACCTATCCCAATGGAAGTAAACAAATTCCAAGGTGGCTGAAAATCAACAACAAACACAAGAATAAAATATACACTAGATTTATTTGAAGAAATTCCAAAGAGTTACAAGAGCAAAGGAAGTTTAACCTTACCTCAAAAGAGTCTCACAAGACCAATCACCGTGAACATCCAAGTTGTCTTAAGGCTTGAGAAAGAGTTGGTATTTATAGTACAAAAGGGAAGAAAATAAAGAAAATTTGGAATTTACACTTAAAATCCCGCACAGGACTTTCGGTTGATCAAAATGGTCGACCCAAAGTGACTGAGGCTTCCTCAGAAGAAAAAAAATTCTGCAGACTTTCGATCAACCTAAAGTGACTGATCTTGCTACCTTCAGTATTTTGGCCATAACTTTTGATCCCAATGTTCAATTGAGGCGATTCAAAATGATCTGAAAACTAGACGAGAATGGCTACAATTATTCAAGAAATAGTGAATCTCAAATTCGGATGTTATTTTTGTAACATATTTAATTGAATCCTGAACTTGATACATCTTCATCTCTTTCACCTCGACTTGATTCCATAACTTATAAATGAGTTTCACCATCAATTCTTGGACTTCCTTTGCTTCGTATCTAGTAATGCTTCCCCTGGCTCATGCATCAATGTTTGACTTTCCTGTTTCTCATCATCCCCTCCCTCTTGAGAAGGATTCGACCTTGAATCTGGTTTGTAAGCATTGTGTTCCTTGGTCTTTGATCTTGAAATGGGGTCCACAGGAAAGTGTAGCGGGAATCGGATTTCTTGATTCTCATCAGAATGTATAGAACTTCTTTAAGTCACTCCTGGATAGGGATGAGTAAGATGTGTTTATTTGATATACGTCGGGAATATCTACGTCAGTTATGTGATTTCGTTGGGTATTACATATGTTAATTCAAAGTTGTTATTGTATCTAACATTATGTTGACACCAACATCTATTTGCTTGTATATAACATAAAAGATATGATCAAAGTTATCATAGTTAACATTATCTTGGCTTTAACAATTATTTATTCGATGTTTAACCAAAATGACTAACAAAGTTTATTATTGCTAACGAAGTGTTACTTGAATATCTTGAATAATCCTTGTCCTTGTTTATGTGGTCTTAGATTCATTAACTTGTATTTAAAAAAAGATAATTTGACATAGTTCTTGACATGTCATCTACTTGTAAAAGATTAACAGTATGTATCAATATATTGAAGTCCTAAGAAGTTTATGTTTTTTTAGGTATCGATACATTGAGCATGTATCGATACATATAAATATATATCGGTACATTTAAAGTTATTTATTTACAAGTTGAAATTCTAATCAATATTATTTAATAAACCTTTGTTTCTGTTACTGTTAATTGAACATATAGATATTGTGAGTAACACTTGTACTTGTTTATATAATGTAACACTTGTACTTTATTATGTGATATTAAATGCTACTTCGTGACACATTTAAAGTAACTTCATTAAATTAAAATGATTTTCATTCCTTTTCATATGCATGTCATGTAAATAATTTTCTTGCATGATATTACAATCATACTCTATCGCGCTTGTTAATACGCCTATGACGCTTGTCTTGATATTCGTGCCATGAAGTTCAGTAATTAGATCACGATATGGTTATACTTGTCATCAGAGTTTAATTTTCTTGCTTGTTATCTAAAGTGATTTCCCTACTTGATATATGTGATTAAATTCTCTGCTTGTTATATACGTGTTCAGAATAGTTGTTGATTTGTAATATGGGCTTCATTAAATGTCACGTTTTCTTGAAAATACATGCATTAGTATTGGTCTTGAATATCTTGCACTGAACTTGAATACTTGAATATCTTGCACTGAACTTGAATACTTGAATATATTGTACTGGTCTTGAATATATGACGTTGGCTTGTCTACATAAAATAACACATGTTCACCATATTCTGTTCACTAGCACGACGTCTAACCTTTCAGGTAGTCATAAAAACAAAGAGGGTTGGAGAGGATCTTCAGACAATGAAACAGGCAATATTGCGCTAGGTGACAACCTGTGAATTATGGACTTCGAATAGGGTTTCTTGTGTTTGAGCTACCAAATTCGTTATTTTATTATTGCTCTTGTTTATCCAAGATCTTTTAAAGTCAAGATCTTTTATATTAATTAGAAATGCTTTAGAAAATAATATCGTCACTTTTTAAATAAATAGGTCTTCTTTTAAGTGAAGAGATTTTGAAATCTTATGTGACGTTGTTTACGTCACTAGATTATGAAAAAAAAAAACTTCAACAATTAGAATTCAAAAATGTCGTGAAAAATTTGTGTGCATGACAAGTGGTATCAGAACAGTGGTAGGCTGGTAGCTCCAATGATTGATTATCCAATTCTTAAGGAGTTCGATAGCAAGTGGGATGACAAGGAGTTAAATGAATTCTTATGGCGCATGGAAGTATATTTCGAGGGAGTAAACATTATGGATGAAGTAATTAAGGTACATACTTCAAGATCTTATGGATACTGTAGATCAATGGTGGCAATTTGGACACACTGAAGTAGAAAATAGTATTTGCAAAAATAGATATTTGGGGTGACATTAAAAAGGAGTTAAAGCTTCTATTCAGAGAATGTGGTGTATAAGACATGTAAGAAACTCAGAGAGATGAAGTATAAGGTAATATTTGGAGTACGTCAAAGAATTTACAACACTTACACTTCAAATCCCAAGCATGTCAAATGAGGATCTATTATTTCATTTCACCGACGATTTTTAGAATTGGGCAAAGGCCCGGGAATGAAGACGGTAGAGAAGCTATTATGGTAGTTAAATATTTGATCGAGTTCCAAAAGATTGTGTATGTTTCAAAAACTAATAAAATCCATAAAGATAACTTGGCTATAGGTGGGGGAGAAAAGAAAAACACAAAGCTATCATATTTTTATAGTAGTAGCTACAAACCTTAGTCCTCTTAGAAGGAGTATGAAGAAAAGAAGACGACGACAATTGTGCCTCGACAAGGTTGCTTCGTATGCAAAGGGCCACATGTCATGTGGGACTGCCCTAAGCTTGGATCACTTGCGACGATGGGGGAGGAAAGGATTTCATCCTTTGGCCAAAATCAAGGAGCTGAAGATCAGATTGGGAGACGCAAGAGGACTTGTAGCAATTTGAAGATCATCTCAAGTACTAGAAGGGAAGGGCATCGCCCAATTAGGTGGGGGAGGTTGTTACGACCTGCTAGTTTTGCAATACAACTTAGGTGCGTGCTCGACAAAGGGACAAATTCATGATTTATCAAACATGGCTCTTACAAAGAACATTCTAGAACATATGTTGTTACATATTCTAGAAATATTCTAGGTATTTGTATGCAAATTATCTTGGATATTTACATATATTTATGTAGAGATTTATAAAGGATTGTAGATCATTGGATCAAATTGATCATAACCGTTCATTGTACTGTAAACTATAATCTTAATACGGGACATATAAATTTAAACATGATTCTATTCAGGATCTTGACCATAAAATTAATTACTATAAATCATAAAACATATCAGAATCTATAGTAATAATGTAGAAAGATATGAGATCCTGTCACAGCTTTTAATTCAAAATTATTGATCTGAAATTCACCTTCTCTCCCTTAACCTAAATCATTAGTTGTGTTTCATAAGTTGAAGAGAGAGGGGCCGAATTTCCTATTGCTTTTAATCTTAACTGTCCCTCAAGGTTGTAGTATTAATAGGAAAAACTTCTAATTAAATCAAGTTTCTATTAATTCAGCAGTTTACCTAATTAAACCAGGTTATGTAATATGGGCCATATAGTGAGAAGATATTAATTTCTAACAGTCTCCCACTTGATCCATATGACAATCTTTTTTATGGTTTCATATAGGAATCATAAGGTGGGCAAAAATTGTTGAATTAATATACTAAAAAGGTTTATCGTAATTACCTTAGTTAATTGAATCACTGATAAGAGTCATAGCGGTTCCATGTTAATTAAAGAACATGGTCCCTTCCATGTAATACCGATCAATAATCTACTTAACTAAGTATGTATAGCAAAGCAATCATAATGGTCCCCGTAATGTCTTAATTAAAAGACTATTTCTGTTATTATTATCCATTTACATAATGTATACAAAATGGAAATATAAAATTCTGAATTGTCAATAATGAAATTTCAAAATGATATCAAAATAAGGACATGGAGCAATCCACATACAAGAAAAAAACTATTCGTTACATTCAAGACCTATTGCGTCAGCATGCTGCTTAAATGTCTTGAGTAGTAACCCTTTAGTTAATGGATCTGTATAACCAATCACCTCAAGGTGATCAGTATGGCTAAATGTGAGCATATGTTTCTTTGTTCCCTGTAAGTACCTCAACACTTTCTTAGCAGCTTTCCAATGATCAATTCCTAGATTGCTTTGATAACGGCCAAACATACCGATTACAAAGCTAATATTTGGCCTGATGCAAACCTATGCATACATTAAGCTTCCTACTAGAGAAGCATAAGAAATTTTTTTCATTCGTTCACGTTCCAATTATGTTTGAGGACACTGGGTTAGGCTGAGCTTATCCCCATTTTGAATTGGAACAACATTAGGATTGCAAGACGCCATGTTAAATCTTTCCAAAACTTTTGTGATATAGGCATTCTGAGACATTCCCAAAAATCTACGTGATCTATCATGAAATATTTCTATTCCAATCACGAGTGATGCCTCTCTCATATCTTTCACTTCAAAGTTTTGGGAAATAAAATCCTTAGTTTTCCGTAATAAACCAAGGTCACTGCTGACAATTAATATGTCATCAACATATAGAACCAAAAATGCAAACTTACTGCCACTGATCTTCAGGTATATACATTGATCAACAATGTTTTCCGTAAATCCAAAAGAACTAATGGTATTGTGAAACTTAATATACCATTGTCCTGAAGCTTGCTTTAGTCCATATATTGACTTCTTTAACAAACAGACCATGTTTTCCTTTCCATCTATAATAAAGCCTTCTGACTGTACCATGTATACTTATTCTTCCAAACTCCCATTAAGAAAAGCCGTTTTCACATCCATTTGAGGTAGCTCTAAATCAAAATGAGCAACTAATGCCATAATGATTCATAATGAATCCTTTTTAGAAACTGGAGAGAAGGTTTCATTGAAATCGATGCCTTCTTCTTGATTAAACCCTTTGGCTACAAGTCTGACTTTATATTGTTAGATATTACCATGAGAGTCACATTTGGTTTTAAAAATCCATTTTCAACCAACTTTCTTGTGCCCTTTTGGTAATTCAACCAAATCCCAAACTTTATTAGCAGCCATAGATTTCATCTCCTCAAACATGGTATCTATCCATTTTTCAGATTCTTCACATTTAATGGCTTGTATGTACGTAACCGGATCTTTTCTCATCCCTATGTTAAATTTAGATTCTTGTAAGTACAACATGTAATCATCCGAAATAGCTGATTTCCTGGGTCTTTGGGACCTCCTTAATGCTACTTTTGGTGCTACATTTACATTTGGTTCAATGACAACATTCTCATTATGGAGTTCAGGATTATTGACATTTTGTTCTACATCGTTGATTAGATAAATAACATTAGGTAGAATTATGTCATTCGAAATACGTGACAAGGGAATTGGTACTTGAATTTCTTGAATAATCACTTCTTTAACTTTATCACTCCCACTGACTTCGTCATTCTCAATAAATTTAGTATTACCGGTTTCTACAATTCTTGTACTACGATTAGGATAGTAAAACCCATACCCTTTTGATTTTTCTGGATATCCAATAAAATAACCACTAATGGTTTTTGGATCCAGTTTCTTTTCTTGTGAATTATAAATGCGTGCCTCCGCTGGGCAGCCCCATACATGCAAATGTCTTAAATTTGGTTTCCATCATTTCCACATTTCGAATGGTGTCTTAGGAACAGCTTTGCTGGGGACCCGATTTAAGATATACACAGCGGTCCTAAGGGCATGCATCCACAATGATATGGGTAAATTAGCATTACTCATCATACTCCTAACCATTTTCATAAGCGTGTAATTGCGTCTTTCAGCTACACCATTCTGCTAAGGAGAAGCCGACATTATGTATTGAGCACAAATTCCTAGTTTGTCTAAGAGTTTAGCAAAAAGACCAAGACGTTGTCCAGATTCATCATATGTTCCATAATATTCACCACCCTGTCTGATCTAATAATTTTCACATTTTTACCTAATTGTCTCTCAAATTTAGTAATGTAAATTTCTACAGCATTTACAGATTGAGATTTGTCACGTAAAAGGTAAATATAGCAATAACGTGAAAAGTCGTCAATAAAAGTGATGAAGTATTTTTCTCCACTAATTGATGGAGCATCAAAAGGACCACAAATGTCTATATGTATTATCTCAAGCAGATCGTTACTTCTTGTGGCTCCTTTTTTGGTATGTTTGGTTTGTTTACCCATAATACAATTCACACAAATACCAAAATCAGTAAAATCAAGATTTGGAAGAATCTCATTTTTTACTAATAAATCAATTCTTTCCCTGGATAAATGACCCAACCTTTTATGCCATAAGAAAGAAGAACTTTCATTTGTCATATTACGTTTCAAACCAACATTCGGATGCAAGGTAACAAGAACAGATTAAGAAAATGAAGAATCAAGATTAATTTGATATAAGCCATTGACCAAAATTCCCGAACCAACTGAATCATTATTCTTGTATAAGATAAAACAATCACCGCCTATTTTAAAGGAGAGGCCTTCCTTATCAAGTTTCGACAAAGAGATCAAATTACGAGAAACAGAAGGAAATAAAGAGTTTGCTTTAAATCTAAGAAAAAACCAGAGTCTAATACTAAACGAAAAGTGCCAATAGCTTGAACTGGGGCTTTGACTCTATTTCCCATGTAAATGTAGTCTTCATTTCGATTTGAGGTTTGGGTTGTAAGGAATCCCTGCATCGAGTTTGAAACATGAACATTAGAACCAGAATCAATCCACCAAGTATTAGAAGGCACTTCAACAAAATTTGATTCGAAACATACAAAAGCCAAAAGCTTACTCTTCTTTTCGAACCAAGCCTTACGTTTCAAGCAATCATTTTGAATGTGTCCACCTTTTTTACAAAAGTATCACTTATCATCCTTCTTAGCTTTCTTCAGTACGGGTCAATCTGATTCATTGGATGGGCCCCTCTTAATGCCCTTCCCTGTTCGCTTTTCAAATTTGTTCTTCCCATTAATATGAACCGTTTAATTTGTTTGAGCAACATGACCACCCTGGTGCTTAATTCGAGCCTATTCCTGAACTAGCTTGTTGGTCAATTCATTCGCATTCCACGTATCCTTAATCGTCTTATAATGAATTTGAAAAGGACCATACTGTTGAGGCAATGAGTTTAGGATAAATTGGACTTGGAACGAATTTGCCACTGTCATGCACAATTTGCCTAATTTTGCAACCAGATTAGTCATGTCAAGTACATGTTGTTGCTTAGTTTTGGAGCCATCAAACGGGTTGTGGTGAGTCCAGCAATAAGTTTTCCAGCAATTGCTTTATCAGTAGTCTTAAAGTGTTCAGTTATGGTAGATAAGTATTCCTTAGCTATCTCGATTTCTTTGATGGAAGATTTAATGTTGGAAGTAGTGGTTAGGCACATGAATTTCAAGAACAGTTTGTTGGCTCTATTCCAAGTATTGAATGCTTTAACTTCATCTTTTGTGGATGAAGCATTAAGATCATCAGGTTTGTCCACAGTAAGAGGCAAATCCATATCAAAAACCCCCAAACTGAACTCAACACGCTCCTTCCACTCCGAGTAGTTAGTTCTATCTAGTTCAGGAACGAAGTTGATATATGTATTAAATTGAGTAGGATATGGAACTGCATTATAGAAACAATCTCACTACATTTAATCTTTGAGTTATAAACACAATAAACAAATATGACTAAGATTTATTCATAAGTGAGTGGTCAAAACTAACAATCAAACAATTATGGTATCTGTGGATATCCTACACTTGCTCAATTGCAGAAATAAATCAACTATGTAATGTTTATTCTACTAATAATGAATGGTATACCTGTGGGTAACGCATAATGCAAGTAAATAAACTAACAGTGATATTACGTAGTCTAACATTCATCAACATAATATGAGTCCACTGTGGTGAATACTAACTAATAATATGAATGTCAACAGGATAACAATATACATGTACTAAACTGAAACTACTGTGGTGATTATCAATTCATTATAATATCTATATTGTAGATCAAATCATATGCATTATTTAATAGAAGCATACAACATATCATTAATATTGACAAAATAATAATATTTGCCAAAGCGATGAGATTTTCAAACCTTAAAGATTAAGTAATCATTAAGTTGGAGGGTTAAATTGCAATTTAATTAAACTTAATTGACCAATTATGAAAGATTTCAAACTTGAAGGATTAAATTGTAATTTTTCCCAAACTTAAGTGGCCAATTTATTATAATCTCAAACTTTAGGGACTAAATTAAAAAAATTTCAAACTTTATGGATTGAATTAAAAATCCAGAACTTTAAAAGGCCTAACTTAAATAATTTTATAAATTTAGGGGCTGATTTTATAAAATTCAGAACTTTGAAGGCCAACTTAAGTGATTTGGTAACTTTAGGATTAAACATTTAATCCAAAACAAAAGAGAGGACTGGAGGTGGAATTAAACATAATTATCCAAAATTGCAAAAGAAGCCCTTGAAGACTTCAAATTTTCGTCATGAAGTCCCGCCCTCAAAATGAAATGCATCCAGGGTTTAAACCCTAGATGCCGACCTTAATCGTCGCCCCTCATTCCGGAGAAAGCGGCACAGCCCTCAGGCGATCTCCTTTCGCGACTCTCCTTCACGCCTACTAGCGCTCCTTACTTACGCAGCGCAGCGCCGTGGGCGATGCGGCACCATTCTAGGCGCTGCGCACATCATCACTGCATGCAGTTCGCGTGCGACAGTGCAGTAAGTGTCGACGACGGTTGTGCCACCACCACACCAGTCGATCAGTATTCACCTCTGAATGATATCATCCATACACTCAACACATCAACAGTGAAATCCAACCACCATGCAAAAATCCCAAATTCAAAATATTCATGTCCATACACAGTAGCAATCGACCAGATTCCCAAAATCAGTTTCGAAAAATCAATCAGAATCCATTGAGAAAACTGAAATCCAAATTCAAAAAATTTATAAATATTATACTTTCAATTCAGATTCAAAACATCCAATTTCGAATCAAAGACATGCTTTATACAGAAACATATACACAGAAATCCAATTCTTAATTCGTAAATCTACAGATCCGACCTCAGACCCAAAAAAAATTATAGAATGCTATAATCGAAACCAAATCCATGGCAGTGAGCAATTTATGCATAAACATGAATGATGTGAAAACGGCAGTAAGTAGTCGGAATTAAACATATTAATTCGATAGACTGAATCCATTATTAATCAACGATCAAAATAGATCCGATAAACCAATATGATGGTTGATCAGATTTATTCATTCACAGAACTAATTATTATAGCCCAAGCAAAGCTTTGATACCACATGTAAACTATAATCTTAATACGGAACATATAAATTTAAACATGATTCTATTCAGAATCTTGACCATAAAATTAATTATTGTAAATCATAAAACATACCAGAATCCATAGCAATAATGTAGAAATATATGAGATCCTATCACAACTTTTAATTCAATCCCGAAGAAAATTATTGATTTGAAATTCTCCTTCTCTCCCTTAACTTAAACCATTAGTTGTGTTTCATAAGTTGAACCCTAATGAAGGAATTCGAGTTCAGTATATATAGGTAGAGAGGGGCCAAATTTCCTATTGTCTTTTAATCTCAAACGTCCATCAAGATTGTAGTATTAATAGGAAAAACTTCTAATTAAATCAGATTTCTATTAATTCAGCAGTTTACCTAATTAAATCAGGATATGTAATATGAGCCACATAGTGAGGAGATATTAATTTCTAACATGTACTTGACATCCAGTCCAGATATGTCGTGACCTCATTCGTAATGTCATCGAGTCTCAAAGCATTAAAGTATATAATACTAAAATATTCTTTCAAAGTTTTCTTGTTCTTTATTATTTATCTTGCATTATTTATTTTCTTCTTGTGCTGTCCTTGGTCTGCTACGTTAGAAGGAATGCTTGCTTAATGTGATCACAAGGGGCGAAAATTTGGAAAGCGCTAAGGCAGCACGGTACTTGGCTGCTCGGGCAAACCCGCCCGATGAAAGAACATAGGATGTCGCCTTACCGTCCAAGTCATTTTCACAACATTCATTTTTTGTTATTATATATTTGAACGCATTTTCTTCATAAAAAACTATTGTAAAACTCATTTTTTATTTTAAAAAACAAATAGGGCTCAAACATGAGCATTAGACAATGTGTTGGATTAAATTTTCTTTTAGACATTGATAAATCAAATTTAGAAGACAATCAACTCTCCAAGGCTTGAAATGCCTTCGGGTGTTCGAATTTCCCGGATTTCTCGACTGACATAAATCCCCTCTTAATACCATTGGCACCAAATTCTAGTCTCTCACTCTCACTCTCACTCTCACTCTCTGCTGTGTCTCATGCAATTGCAAGCTCCAGAAATGCGAGCATTTCGAGCAATTTACTTTCGGAAAAACCTCTCCTCTCTAAACCCTAATCCTCTCATCACCTGCAAACCCCCAAATTACCCTCCATTTCATCGCAAATTCCACTCACCTCTCACCACCACCAATGAAACTGCCGCCAGTTCTCCTAAAACCTCAACAGTCCAAGCAACTTACGACCCTATTACTGGCCGTCTTTTTACCAAACGGGAACCCAGCAATAAGAAGAAAGACCCCAGTGGAAGTTCCTCGAGTGTAGACCAGGGGAGCAGAATATATGGGGATGTTATTGGTTCTAGTAGTGTTGGCCGTAGTACGAGGAAGAAGGGGAAGAGTAGGAGTTTCTATGTGTGTGAGGATTGTGGATATTCTGATGGGCAGTGGTGGGGTACGTGTAAGCAGTGCGAGAAAGTTGGCACTATGAAGCGATTCAGTGAAGGCGAACAGAGGAAAGTGAACGGCTTCGAGGCACCGGGAAATGCTTTGAGGTCTTGGCTGCCTCAGCACGTGTCTACCTCAGCGCCTATAAAGTTGTCTGATGTGAATAATCAGATCAATGAATTGAGTTGGCGCATATCCTTGTAAGTCGGGATATTGAATCTTAATACTCGTGGAGTGCTGATTATACAGATAACTTGTACTACGAATCTACGATGTTAATTCGTATATGTTAATCTGTTCTTCTGTCATATAGTTGCAATGGCAATAAGAATCTGCTCGTTCTCGTGTTTGTGGCGTGCATCCTTTTTTCTGCTATTGAGCAATTTTACAATATTTCATTCAAAATATATGCAGTTTTTTGTTTTTTTTTGTTTTTGCAGTGGAGAAATTTACCTTTTTTTTTTTTTTAGGCCTGGAGTGTTTGGAGCTGAAGTGGAGAGGGTTCTTGGTGGTGGTCTGGTGCCAGGTAATTCTTTTTCTATTTAATTTGTGATGTGTGATTTTTTTGAGCTGTGTAATTTATGGAATCAACTAATTATTGAATTACATATTAACTAGTCAAGCATATTTTTTTTCCCTCTGTGGCAGCATTTTCTGCACAACTTTAAATGGATTGAGGAACTTTTTGATTGGCTTGGACTTATCATGTTTAAAATTCATCGGTCCCAGTTGTTGCAGAGAAAAAATGAGGCTTAGATGCAATTTGAGCATCTAAAATGTTTGAGCTTAGTTCACTATGCTATCATGTAGGAATACTGTAAAATGAACAGAGTTCTATATAAAGGAGCCAAGCTTGCGTATATTATGTACAAATTCGAGTGTTATAAATGCAGATTAAGCGGGCTCATTTCGACTCATAATTGACTGATGTAGTTGTCCACAGTAACATGTGAACCATCAAATGAGAACAATATACACAAACTAATTCGAGAACATTTGCAAGACCAGGAAAAACTGCTGAAAAACTTCCACACAGATAGATAGGAATACTCCAATATTGCACAGCATTTGCATAAATGTATAGCACTTGGATCAGCAACGCTCTTTCACAGTGATCTCTCACATGCTACAATGAAATAGCTTTTTGTATCTGTTTTGCTTTCTTTACTTGAATTTATTCAACTCTGAGTCTTCCATGCCTTGGTGCATTTTTCCGGTACAGGTTCTCTAGTATTGGTTGGAGGTGATCCAGGTGTTGGCAAAAGCACATTATTGTTGCAGGTGTTAATTTTTTTTTTTTTTTACCGATTTAATCTTTGAGCACGTATATGATGCTATAAATTTTCCTTTTACCTTCTGAACTGAAGGTTGCAGCATTAATATCAGAAGGAAATGATACGGAGGATTCTGTTCGAGTTATATACATATCAGGTGAAGAGGTCAGTGTTCCTATGCCGGCTCAAAGTGTACTCTGCACTTCATATCTTTTGGCAAATGGACACCTTCTTTGTAATGGCATTTTCAAGGTGAATGTTGGACAGCTTCAAAGGCTGTCCAATATTTCTCTTTTAATGGAGATATTTGAAAACGCGCTCCTTTTTTGTTATGTGAACCACCTTCAACGGTGAGATTTTTTTCCCTTCAATGGTATTGAATACCTTAAAATTTCGGCGACAATTCACTTCATGTGAAACTTGTATCAAATGCTTCTAAGAACCAGGTCAACCCTTTTCTTTGACATCATCCCATTTTCTATGTTTGGGTGAAACAATAATTCTTTCTCGGATTATGTTGTCAAATATTCTATTTGCTTTGTTGTGGTACAATGTTTTTGTATCATCAACTTGTCTCATCAGGCTGCAGCTGAGGACCTAAACTTCTAGTTTTGGACTTTTACCTACTTTGAGTTTGTTCTTACCTCTTCTCATGGCAGAGTGTTGAGCAAATTGGAAATAGAGCTGATCGTCTGAGAATTCTAACAGAAGACCTTTATTTATATTCGAGTACAGACATCGAGGTGCATCTTCTTATCATGCTCATCTGCCTCCTATAATAATCTCAAAGTGCCACATTAATTTATCATGTCTCTTTGTTCGTCATCTGGAGAATATGTTTATAGATTGTATTCTTTATTTCACTTCGCTCACTTGCAATTATTCATGATTAGTGCTCTTGGTGTGGAAGCAGTATTGGTGTTCTTAAACAAGAATAAAGTTGTATTAACTCGAAAATTGGTAAAGAATAATTTTATGGTAATGAATTGGTTAATTGAAAAGTGTACAAAGCATTTGTTTATATAAACAAAATAATTCTCTAATCCTAATGATATAAGGCAATTAAACAATATTACAGAAATCCAAATCCTGAAAGGAAACAAAATTCTAATCAGAAGAAAAATCCTAATTCGACCTTGAGTTTGATTGAAGAAGAGAAAATTAAGCAATGAGGAAATATTTCCAAAATTTGTGCATCACGTTTTGAGAATTCGACCAAAATCTTGAACCTGACCAGAATATTTAGCCACTTGTTGCCATTTACTGGACTCATTGAAGCTGCAAACATTCATATTACACAATCTGCATATTTTTGTCAGCAACGTCTTTAAACCTACATCATTCGTTTCAGATTCTATATCAATGATGGCAATTTTTGCAATGCTCCAATTATTATTGCGAAGATGCATGCCATTACCACTTTAGATGTTAATCAGTCAAGGGCATAACCTTGCTTGTGTGGGAGAAGAATTGAAATTTCTTGAAACAAGAATAAATTTGAACCAACTCAAAATTTTTATAGAGTAATTTTATTGTAATGAATTGGTTATTTTAAGAAGTGTAAAAACCTTTGTTTATATATGCAAAATATTTTTTTGAATCTTAACAATTTGAGGGAATTAAACAATGTTACAAAAATGAAAATCAAAATCCTAATCTAAAAAGAAATAAAAGTGCTATTATAATAAAAACCAACTTATATCCCATTTATAAATAGAATTTTCCTACATCACCCCAATTTTTAGCTTATTTAACATGGCACTAAGCTTAGCTTGATATGAGAATGCTGATTCTTAAGATAAAACAATCTGTCATTATTAGAGACTTTCAGTGGTTCAAATAATTGGATTGATGAATATAAAATTGAACAATAATGAGAAGAATAACTAAGGGGCTGTTCTCTTTGTGTTTCGATTTTGAATTTTGAGTTTTGGATTTTGTTTTGAATTTTGAATTTTGGTTGTTTGTTTTGAGATTGCTGAAAACATGTTCTCTTTGTGATTTTGGAAAACTGTTTTCAAAAATAGAAAACTGAAAAATGCGTTTACTTTGTAATTTTCTGATATATTTATTTTGTGATATTTTATATGTAAAAAACGGTTGATTTGTTGAATTACATTAATTTTAATGTCAATAAATCAGTTAGTTCTGTATGTCAATAAATTCAACATTAATATTGTTTAAGCTAAACAAAAATCCAACTCATATCAACAAAATCTTAACATGGATCTATATATAATGATAAAATAACATAAGAACTTCAAGTGAAGGAAGTGTTTCACATTTACCAAAAATAAATTACAAAAAAATAAAAAATTCTTAACATGGATCTATATATAATGGCAAAATAATATAAGAATTTCAAGTGAAGGAAATGTCTCACATTTACCAAAAATAAATAAATAAAAATAAAAAAAATTTACAAAAATAAAAAAATAAAAAAAATCTTAACATGGATTTGTATATAATGGCAAAATAACATAAGAACTTCATGTGAAGGAAATATCTCAATTTAAAAAAAAAAAAAAAAATTACAAAAAAAAAAAGAAGTCTTAACATGGATCTATATATAATGGCAAAATAACATAAGAATTTCAAGTGAAGGAATTGTCTCACATTTACAAAAAAAAAAAAAAAAATTTACAAAAAAAAAAAAAAAAAAAAAAAAAAAAAAAAAAAAAAAAAAAAAAAAAAAAACATGGATCTACATATAATGGTAAAATAACATATGAACTTTAAGTGAAGGTAGTGTCTCACATTAAAAAAAATTACAAAAAAAAAAAGTCCAAAACGCTCGTTTTTGCGTTTGGGATTTTTTAACACAAAATATCCAAAATGCAATAAACTCGTTTTGAGTTTCCTTTGTATTTTTTTTTTTTGGAAAACGCATTTCTGAAAATGGGCAAAGTGAATGCGTTTTTGATATTTCCAAAAATCGAAAACTCAAAACAGGCTAAAAACAGTAAAGAGAATGGGGCCTAAAAGTTGGGGAGCTTTGATGTTAGGATATAAATTGTGTCACAGGAACCAAAGATAAAGGGAAGGGTAATAGTGCCAGAGAGAGAAATGGGTTGAACAAAAGAAAGAATTTTCTACAATACACGAGTGTCACTACGAGATAATATATATGTGATTTAGGCTTTAGCATATGATACTTTCGTTTTCAAATGTTTGTTTTCGACTCTTTGTAACTTTCCTTTTCAGTTTTATAAATTTTCTATGTAAAGTAAAATTTAACTTAGAGTAGCCGTTACTCGAATAAAACTAAACAGAAAAATATTATGGGGAATTTTGAGAAACATACTTATTGCAAGTCAAAGCAAGGGCCTATTTGGCTTCTGTTTCAATTTCTAGTTTTGAGTTCATTTTCAGTTTCTAGTTTGAAGATTTGTTTTAAGATTGCTAAAAAAGTATTTGATTTGTCATTTTGAAAAATTATTTCTCCAAACAGTAAATTGAAAAACATGTATTGTTTGAAATTTTAAGAAATTATTTTATGACATTTTATTCCATTAATTTGATTATTCAGTAAAATATAACAATTATTATTATTATTTTTTTGTTGTTCTCCTAGAATTTTTATTGAAAAGCTTATTTCCTGTGTTTAGAGAGTTTTTGGTGTTTTCACTGTAAATAACATAAAACGTCCCAAAAAAAATTGATTTTGAATTTTATATTACTCCCTTCGTTCCAATTATAAAGGATGTCTTTCCTTTTTCGTTTGTCCCAATTATATAGACTTGTTTGTTTAATGGAAAGTATTTATTTTGTTTGTTTACCAATGTACCCCTATTTATTACTTCCAATATAATTGTTTTGATATTAAATAAGGGTAAGTTGAAAATTTTCTTTACAAAAATTACCTTTTCAATGGCATTAAATATGTTTTCTTAATCTGTGTGAAAAGTCAAACAAGCCTATATAATTGGGACGGAGGGAGTATAAGTTTAACCTTGTTTTAGAAAATGAATTTTGTAAATATCAGACCAAATAAGTTTGTGTTCTTCAAAATTGAAACTAAAAAAAAAACTTGAAATAGCAAACCGAACGCACTCTATGCTTTTGGATTTATGCTGCATTGGCTCATGAAATCTAGTTATGCATATTTTTTTTTTCATCTTGCTACTTTTTTTGTCAGGACATTCTAAAACAGGCTCAAGTTCTTTCCCCGCGGGCTTTAGTCATTGATTCCATTCAGACTGTCTATCTGAGAGAAGCGACTGGAAATGCTGGGAGTCACGTCCAGGTTCTAAAATTTCTGAATGCTTGATTCACTGTGGAAGCGTGACTACTTTTTTCACAATTTCTACAATGGTTCCATTTTTATTTGCTCTTTGATGTTATCAGGAGGAATCTATATAGTTGTAATTTTGTCTTTATTGGATTATAAGTGAACTCTCTTCTGTGGGTCTTGTTCATATTGTGTTACTATTCTTTCCTTTCAGTTAATAAGTTATCTTGGGCCTTTTTTAATTCATTTTGCTCGCCTAGTCTGAGATCGAAAGTTATAAATCCTTTGCCCATCATGTAAACAACCTCAGATACACCTGTTAATAATATAATTTAGAGCATCAAGATGTGCTAATAGTAAACTCATGACAGGTGAAAGAATGCACTTCAGCCTTACTACGATTTGCAAAGAAGACAAATATACCGATACTTATGGTTAGTACAAGTTCTGAAGAGTGGCAACTGTTTGCAATTTGGTTGGGTGAATTTATTTTCACTGTTACTTGAGACTAAAGTTGAATAATAATTTGGTCACACTACTTGCTTATTGTAGACTGGCCATGTAACTAAAGATGGAGAAATCGCTGGACCTCGCGTCTTGGAGCACATTGTTGATGTTGTTCTATATATGGAGGTTGGTACCTTAGTGAATTTTCCTTCTTGTGCAATTATCGTTTCTCCTTTCTGGCTGATTGTAGCCTGCTTAATTTTATTGTGTACTTATTATTTCAGATTTTGATATCTTTGTAAACTAACGTCTCATCTTATATGTACCTCCACTAATGATTTATCATGTAATTTTGCATAACAAGGACACTAAAAATTGTTCACTGTTTCAATGTCAATGGATCACACCTTTTGGTTTGAAATTTGAACACAACACTCTGCTCTTACACCAAGTAAATAGCTTGTGTGATGATGGAGATGACGGAAAGTGATGTCTGCTTGGTCCTTGATTTGGAAACTTATTTGCTTAGATAATTTTTTATTTTATTTTTTGACTTATTTGCTTATAATTCACATATTTTAATTGTTGAACATGTCCATGTCGTGTCATAGGTGTCTGTGCTTTGTAGATGTGTGTTTTTCTCCATATGATCTGCCAAGGGAATAGGATGATGCATATATGTTTCTGATATACTCCATTTTAGTCTTTCATTATTACTGTATGAAGTGTGTTCGTCATAAATTCATGTTTTCACAACTAGATTAGATTCCTTTTTCTGGATATCATGAAGAAGAAATGCAGGGATCATTTTGATTGATATATACAAATGCAATATTCCTACTTTACAGGATGTCCTATTCTCCTTCCCATCCAAAAAGAGCACTTATGACTTATCTCCTTTCTTCTCTATCTATCATTCCCCAAAATATTGCCAATCAAGATAAAGCCCCTGTTTGGTGCAGATTAAAATCTTGATAAAAAACTAAGTCAAAATCAACAATTAATTTTAACCATACATTTTATGGCACCCACAACTTTTCAACCATTCATTTCAATAATTTCATCAACTTTTGTCAAAATTTACTGAAAAACTGATTTTTATCTATACCAAATAGGGGCAAAGTTTCTGCTTAATTTTTCAAGGCTTCATCATCATATGATTTGTTCATTAAATATAAAATGTGGAAGGCTTGATTTTTAGTTCTCAAATACTTTAGATGACTTTTAGGAACTCCGCATCTCTAAGAGGGGTTTATTCAATGTAGATTTTGAAAGACTTTTAAAGATTTTGAAGGATTTAAAATGTTTCGGTGTATTCCATTTAGACTTTAGAGACTCCATAAAAATCTTGAGGTATTTAATATAGATTTTAATTGACATTCTAAAAGTCCATAAAAGTCATGGTGTATTATATAAAGACTTTTAAAAATCTTTAAAAGTCACATGTTATTCAAAATGTCAATGACTTTTAAAGACTCATACGAAATCCTTTATGTACTAACTACTAAACATAAAGTATAACCACAAAATCTCTTAATTTGTCTCTCATTAACCTTCAAGATT
Source organism: Ligustrum vulgare (assembly GCA_963555705.1). Lineage (NCBI taxonomy): Eukaryota > Viridiplantae > Streptophyta > Magnoliopsida > Lamiales > Oleaceae > Ligustrum > Ligustrum vulgare. The sequence continues at coordinate 15,258,878 of OY743173.1, read as the reverse complement.
TTGAAAGACTTTTCCAAAAAAAAAAAAATCTTTTAAATTCTAATTTTGTTTCTTCTATACTTTCATGTTATTTTTAGAAACATACGACTAAACAAATCATTATTTTTCTTTTCTTCAACTTGTTATATTTTTTTCTTTTTAATATTTATTCTTTATATTTTGGATCTCTTCTTTTTCATCGTTTTTTTTTCAATTTTTCTATGAAAATAAATCCAACTAAAATTTTTATAAGATTTTATAGAAAAATAATAATTGAATTGCATCGAAACAAATAATACTTAAGCAAAGTGATTCTAGAATTTTCTCCAGAGAAATTAGTATATTAAAAAATATTACTTCAAAGTCAATCGAAATTTATAAAAATATGTATATTTAAAATTTTTTATGAACGTAGTATAATTTTTATGTCGATATCAAAAGTGATTTTATTTTTCCCTCATTTTTTTAATCACAAATGTTTCTCTGTCTTAAAACTATTTCTCTCTCACGCCGTATTTTTTTTTTTTTTGTAATTCACTTGACATATAATTATTATAAACGATTCACATTCACATCATACAAAATTTAATCATTAGTGTTCAAATTTTTCAATTAAAAGATAAAAACCAAAGTCTTTGAAAGTCTTTTAAATCAATTTACAAAAGTCTTTGAAAGTAAATGAAATTCTTTTAAATAAATGTCCACAAAAATTTTTGAAAGTCTATACAAATCCATAAAAGTTAATAAAATCTAATGAAATCCATTAAAAAGGTCTTTAAATGTCTTTCGAAATTCCAATTGAATAAACCCCCCTAAAAAAAGTAGAATTAGATGACTTTCTTCTACTTCTTATTATTACTAAAGTTGTTATAACTATTGAAGGGAGGGGGTTGATTGCAAAATAAGTAATTAGGGGGGCATCTCCAACATGAAAATTGAGGGATTTTAAAATTCTATAGCATCCCACATATTCTCAATTAGGGATTTTATAGAATTTATCAAAATCCAAGGTCCTCAATATAGATTTTAATTAATTCCATCAAATTTCGATGTCCTAAAAAATCTATGGATTTTAGTGGATTTCTAATATGAATGGGATTGAAAGGATTTTGATGGATTTGAAACCATAAATATGAAAGAAAAATTCTTCAACAAATCGGACCATGTCCCCTTAGATTTTCAATTCCATGACCCCTAAATATATTACCAGCACTAATAAAATATATATTTTTTTATAAATATACATATATATTTTTTTATAAATATACACCACAATACATATACAAATATATCCTTATGTAATTATTATAAAATAAAAAAATTTATAAAAATTTGTACTCCACAACTCCAAATTACTCATTAGTCATTAGTTCCCTTCTCCCTCAACTCACCCCTACCGTCCACCCAAATTAATTTTTACACTATAAAAATTAAAATAAATTTTAAAAATTAAATTAAAATATCTTAAAGACTACAGAAATAAAAAATAAATATTATTTACACTTTGAAAATAAAATAAAAAATTAAAAAATATTTTAATATTATTACAAATTGACTTCATGCTGGAATTGAGGTCTTCTTGTGGTACAGAAGAATAATTTCCTTGAGAATTTTCATTATCATTTCTGTAAAATGACAAGAGAAAGGAAATGAATGTCTTGGAGTAACTTGACTTCCTTTTTCATATGATTGCAAGAAAATAAATCTGAATCGCCCACCTTTTAACAAGGGCAGAGTATTTGGACAGTTTTCAACGCTATAAATTTCACCCAAAACCCTAAAACTAAAAAAAAAAATTTAATGCTATATACACGTATTTTTGTAATCGAACAAAGATGTTGCTGAATTAAAGAATGAAAAGTAGGAGAATTTATATTTTGCTGATTTTTGGATAATTAATAGAGTGTTTGGTAACACTGTAGCATTTTTAAAATTATCTTTTTGTTGTTTTCGAGATAAGATGTGTGGTTGAAAAGTGAGAGAAAATTTATGCGGTTAAAAAGTGATTTAAGAAATTGTGTTGTTTATAAATTGGTTTATAAATTATAATGACTGCGCTATAGAACAATCCATAAATTTCAATTGAAAAGCAAAAATAAAAAATAACAAGAACAAAAAACAAGATTAAGCAAAATAAATATAGAGAAGAGAAGGTGATTATTTTAAATAAAATGCTTGATTTTTTTAAATTTTTTTTTTTTTTTTTTTAAAATCAAAACTAGACAAGGTTGTATATTTTATTTTTTAAACGACAAAGTTCAAATATATTTTTTATTTTTTGATGATCAAGTAAGAAATCATGTTAATTTTTTACTTCTGTCTCAAGTTCACGTTCAACTTGCATAACAAAAAATAATAAATAAATTACCCGACAAGAGGTAAAAGTAGATAAAATTCTAAAATTCATTAAATTTTATAATGATGACATGTTTAACAAATTCCATCAAAATCTACTGAAATCCACTAAAATTTGTGGATCATGATTCCATTAAAATCTGATAGATTCTATGAAATTCTATTAAAATTTATAAAATTCATGACAATCCATAAATCTAAAAAATTTCACTAAATTCCATATTGTGGAAACCTCCCTTAGTCTGTGTTATACTGAATTGCTTTCTGATGGACTTCACTTACGGATAATTTCAGGGGGAGAAGCACTCATCGCATCGATTACTTCGTTCAGTGAAGAATCGTTTTGGATCCACAGATGAGGTATTAGATGGATTTAGTCACGATTCTTAGTTTTTTGATTGTCCATCCTTCTTGATGCTGCAATAACAGTTCTGTCAAATGCTAATGCTTTAATCATATGTAGTGTAAAAAGTACAATCTTACTGATTGTTTGTATGAAACTTAATCACTGACATCAAATTTGACTTAGCGACTGATGGATATTTTCTAGAACCCCAAACCGCCAAATGTTTCTTCTCATTGCATCTATATACTTGACACTATCACAGTAGACACCCCCCCCCCCCCAAATATGAATACTATTGCCAACTGTTGGCTTACACAACAGTACCAATGTGCTTCGTAAAATCTCTGTTCTTCCATTTTTAAGGATATTTCGTATCTGATCAAAAATCTTAAATTGCTATGCTCACAATGTCCAGATCATCCTCATTGTTTTTAGAAATTCCAATTCTGTTCCAGGATTTGGTTCCTTAAATTTGGTCCTCGATACTTGTTGGAAAACTCTTGCTGATAGTTAGTGTCTATACACCCAACCAAACTTGCCTTTTTGTATCTTGTGTAGGAAAGTAATTTCCTTACAACCACATTGCGCTCCACCATACTATAATTTCCTTCAAATATCTATACATTGATAACATTGCTGGCATTAATTTTTGGTAAATTTTTTGCTCAGATCTGGTTTATCATTACATTTTTCTTTCATTCTATCACGACTCGTGAAATATTTCTCAGAACAGATTAGTCATTGACTTAGTGCTTGTTTGATACTCTTTACTCAAAAGCTCATTTTGTACCACACATTCTACCAAAAATAATCTACCTCCAGAAAATTCCCTACTTTTTAACTACACATTCTTCTAAAATTCACTATTACAAAATACATTATTTGAAATAATGAGTCTCAAAAAAACCGTTATTGTGGTAATATCATATAGTAAATGACTTAATATTTCTCTGAACGGGGTTAGTTAATGACTCAATATTTTTCTTGCCCCCAATTATTTTTATATTTTATTTTTCTTAAAAGTCTTCCTCTTAATCTCACACCCTATTCAGTAGGATGGAGCCATGGAGGCAATTTTCTTGCTCCTTCCATGAATCTGTTTAGATATGCATCTAAATGAGTGTGCAGTAGCTAATATGTGAACGGTGGAACAAAGTCTCATGGAAAATATACAACTTAAACCTAATTGATATTTATAATGTAGAACCTTAATATTGTTTTCATGGCCTTGGGGTTCTAAGCACGCAACTTGAACATAGAGAAGTATAATGTGGAAAGCAGGGGCAACACACAACAAATAAGAAACAATTATTCGTTGAGGGACCATAATCTTATGAGAAACATTTCTGCCCTTAGCATTTTGGTATTATTTTTGCATGTCAATCTTCCATTTACTTTACTGTCTTTTTAGCCTGTCAAGATAATGGTATTTTGCTGTCAGCTTGGAGTTTTCCAGATGTCTCAGTCAGGATTAGAAGGCATTTCAAATCCTAGTGATATTTTTTTAAGTGAGCATCACTCCGATTCCGACTATCTAGCTGGATTAGCTATTGCTGTGATGATCGACGGATCCCGAGCTTTTATAATTGAAATTCAGGTACCTTTTTTTTTTAATTTTTTTTCCCACTTTTTCTCATGCTAGGCTTGGTCAATTTAGGCTCACTACTTGTGATATTAAATCTGATTAATTTTCTCATACATATTCTTCTTGCTTGAATTTGAATTATGAAGTCCATCTTGCTCATTTATACAAAAGGATATGAATATGACATTCTACTCGGATACATTTTATTTCAAGATGCTCAAAAAGTCCAAATTCTTGCCTATGTTATATAATTAATCTACGAGTTTGTGTATTCTGTACAAGGTCTAGCCAACATGCTTAGGGCTTTCATTGTACTTCCTTTGGATCTCCTATAGCTCTAATCACTGCATTCTTTCCGTGTAGGCATTATGCACAGCGGGATCATCAGCTTATAGGCATGTGAATGGTGTTCCAATAAGTAGAGCTGACATGATCATCTCAGTGAGTTATTATTCACAGTTTACCCATTTAATGCTTGTTCATTGTAACATTAAGTTGGAATTCTGAATTTTCTCTGACTCACCGACTTTCATCTTTCTGGTTTCCCTTGTTTTGGTGACAGTACATGGTTATATATGTTTATAATTGTCTCCTTTAACTATATTTTCTTCCGGAGTGGTGCTACTTGAACAACTCAAATGAACAACACTTTGAACAACCCACTCGCATGGGCATGGGCCATCCCATGCCCATGCGAGTGGGTTGTTCAAAGTGTTGTTCATTTGTGTGTGGGCCCCACCACCCATGTGAGTGGGTTGTTCAAAGTGTTGTTCATGTAGAATGTTTGTTTCTTCCGACTGAGTTACTGAGGGTCCTGTGGCACTTCAATCTGAGAGCTGTATGCAAATGATCTCACTTCTATATTTTTTATTTCAGGTTATAATGAAGCAAGCTGGTCTGAAGCTACAAGAGAACGTAAATTATCTTTACTGATTTGACCATTTCTTCTTTTTATCTTAACGTCTCTTCAGTGGACATTAAAGTTTTTTTCTTAACTGTGATTTTCCTTTTCTGAGTGATGGCCAGCAGAAATTGAAAAATGCTTTAGAAGCTAATGATAGCCAAACAATTTCATGAAGTTTCTTACCCATGCATTAAGAAGTGATTACGTGAACTTTCTTAATCTTACTCAATTTCATTCATGCAATTGGAAATTTTTGATGTGTTGCAAGATGCATATAACTTGTTAACGAACAAGTTAAAGAAAGAAAGGCGAGCAAAGAAGAGAAGAATAAGAGGACAGGAGGAAGTCAATCTTTATTCATATAATCAAGTTATAAATTACAATAAATAAATCCCTCAATTTATAGGGCAAAATTAAGAAGAAACTAAAAGGAAACAAAGTCTAAATAAACTATAATATATCAAAACTAATCTAATATAATCTAATTGGAATAAAACTCTATTATAAACTCCTATTATAATTCTAACTATATATTTTATTATCTCTTGATCTCCATCACTTCTCACCAGTGAACTTGACTCCGATGAGTTAGGATGAAGCTTCATACTCCAAGGAAGTCAATATTTTGTCTTAACCAAATTCTTGTGTTGAACCTTTGATGACATGACTTGGGTGAACTCATACCAAGGCGGGCAGTCTTTCTTAAGAACCAAATATGTGTATTGATCAGTTGATGACAACTGAAGATCTAGATCATGCCCAAGAATATGATCTGACCAAGGGGGATGATATCTTCTTTTAATCAAACATCGATATGGAGCTCCGAAAATCAAAAGCTCATGCAACTCATCTTCAAAATCTTCAACTAGTTGTGCATAATGACAAAAAAAAAAAAAAAAATGCAACATCGAAGGCTCGAATGGCCCCAATAAGGGAACAATTCTTCTACATTGAAAATATAACTTTCATTCAAGTGTGATGGTCACTCAGTGATTATCTTTATATGAATGTTCCAAAAACTTTTTCTTAACTTGTTTAGAAAACCGAGTTAAGGAAACACACAATAAAGCATAATAATTTTCGTTAAAGTACCTTAACTTATATTGCAATTTGCAAATCAAAAGTAAGTACAAAAATCTCATGATTGCAAATAATTTTTCTTTTTATCTTTACATGAAATTTAGGAACATTAACAATAAAAGGATGAGCTAACCACACATGCATGTAATTAGTAGGCAACAACCTAATGTTGATCGAAAAAGTATGCAATCGAACAATAACCTTGGAAATTGATGTGGCAACCCATGGAGTATCATGCATTTGAGGTAATAATAATACAAAGTCAACGTGAACGTGAACGTCATGCAAAAGAGTGGGCACAAGATTGAGGACATGTGAAATGTTTGACTTTGGTGGTAATGTTATAGGTAATTTCTCAACGTTAAGTGTATCGCCTACATGTGTGATTATAGTAGGGAACTCAATACACTGTTTAGAACTCTCACAATTTGGACAAAAGGAAGAAACAATGTCACTATAATCCAAATGAACCTCTGAAGATTTTAAAGATTGTGACAAATAAGGTGTGATCGTGTTAGCACAATTTTGTAAGTGTCTTTCCATTACATTAAATTCAACTGGGAAAATTTCTTTTTCACACTATCTAAAGAAGAGTAATCAAGTCCAAAGAGATATGATCACTTTCTGTCAATATAAGGGTCATTATTGTTCCTACATGAGTTTCCTTTAGGGCTAAAAGAAAATGTTGGAACATATCAATTATCAATTATCATATGTTCACAGTCTAGATCTAACATAATGATGCAGTACCTGACATTGGCCATAGTCTCTAGTATCCTAACTCCCTTAGCATATAAGTTGGTAGATGTGTTATTGAGAGATGCAAATGATGATATAATTAATGGAAATATGACATGCATTGTCTATCAGGTGTCATAATACAAAATATTTCACTAATGCAAGAATCAATTGCTACTTGTATAACAAAATCAGGATGTTGTAATAGCTCATCGGAGACGAAAACTGTGATAATTGTCAGAAGAGAAGTGAGCATGAACACAACAAGTGATTGATCAACTTGTGAGAGTAAATCCTCTATTTGCTCAAGTAAAGATAGAAGTTCATTAAAAAACAACAAATGTCGAAGTAGTTCAAGTCAACTACTGTAGTTTCCATTCTTTAATTATTGAACTAATAACTTTTGATAATCATGCCATATTGTATTTTTGTATTTTTATTTTCATTTTTATTTTTTTGTATTTTTTAATGAAAATAAAGCAATTAGAAATTAAAAACATTTTTTTTAACTGACGAGCCAAAACACCTAAAGAAAAGCAAAAATTCTCAACTTAACAGAAATTGATACCTCATGAGACTCACGAGTCAAACAATGTCTCAATCATGATTTTCAAGTTGGCAAGACTCTATGGAAAGTGACCATGGACTGTTTATGAATAGTTAACTCGACCAACAAGAGCAAAAATGCTTCAGAATCAAATTGAAGGCTGATACTTGAGCAAGTGGTAATGACAAACTGGAAAGAAATTGAACATGGGCAAAAACAGAAACTTAATTTTGATTCTATTTCCAGATCCTATTATGCTAGTCTTGGTCCGAAATGTGTTATTTGTTGTTGGCTGTGAACAGATGAATTTAGATATGGCTGAAAGATGGTGGTCCAAAAAAGGCTGTTGCAGTGGTGGTTGCAGACTCTCTGTGATTGGCGAGGTTATAATGGAAGTGGCGACTCGGAAGGTTAGATTTAGGTTGGGTTGATTTATTGGCTGGATATTTGAGGATGATGGTGTTGGTGTTGGAATGACAAACAATGGAATTTGGGATGAATAAAGGCAGCGGCGGCAATGACTAAAAGCAGTTGGTTGTGGACACAAATTGAAGAGAGGTGATGCTGACGACAGAGTTCTTGTATTTGGAGGAAGACGATGGCAAAGGTAGGCGGTGATGGTGGCGGCTCGGAAAGGTCTAGGTGGCACGAGCGGTTGAGGGTGGTGGCATGGCCTGGCCGGTGGAGTTGCTAACAATTTTGAGAAGATGATGAAATTGACCCGGGTAATTGGGTTACGATTTATTGAGTTGGTGGAAATGGAGTGTGGCTTGGTATTTGGGCCAAGTGGGTATGGGTTATTTTGTATTGATGGTGGGCTAAATTGTTGGTTATGGTTTGGGCTTGGTGAGTATATGACATGCTCGTTAGGCTGGGGAATGTGGAAGAATGGTTAGAAGAATGGTTAGAGGGGCTTTGGGTTAAATAGGGGCTGATTTGATTAGGGTAAATAGGTACAGGGTTGGACTGATTTATATGTTGGTTTGGGACTTGGACTGAGTGTTTGGGTTATAAGTTGGGCTGTAGGGAAATATTGGTTGGGTAGATTTTGGTGTTTAGGGTGATAGGGTTTGATGAACAACGAAGGAGTCCATTGAGGCAACAGACTGAATTCTTGTAGGTAGCACTATGTAACAATTTTTTCCCCCCAAAGATTGAAATTGAAGAAATATCTAATTGAATTTTTGATTTTGGATGGTTGGTGGAAGGTTGTGGTATGTTTATGGAATTAATGGAAACGATTCGTGGATTTATTTTATTTTATTTTATTTTATTTTTTTGAGGAGTTGTAGGTCAAAGGAGAACGAATTGCTTTGATACCAAATTGATGCAAGATGCATATAACTTGTTAACGAACAAGAGAGAATAGAAAGAAAGGGGTGCAAAGAAGAGAAGAATAAGAGTGCAAGAGGAAATCAATCTTATTCATATAATCAAGTTGTAAATTACAATGAACAAGTCCCTCCATTTATAGGGCAAAACTTAGAAGAAACTAAAAGGAGACAAACTTCTAAATAGACTATAATATATCAAAATATCAAAACTAATCTAATATAATTTAATTGGAATAAAACTCTATTATAAACTCCTATTATAATTCTAACTATATATTTTATTATCTCTTGATCTTCATCATAATCCTGAAGTTCAAGTTGTTTGCTTCGGAGCCTGTAATTCTTCTTAAAGTTTACAATTTGGAAATAGATATTTGTCTAGATGCATCAACTGGTTGCTTCTGAATTTATATGTCACCATATGTAATTGGATCAAAATATTTCCACTCATGTAAGTTGTTGATCTGAACATGTAATGGTTAGGTTCAATAGATCAGGCGGAAAATCTAAGCTTGGTACGGATTTCAGTACCATACTTTTGGTTGCCATGTACGTGTTTGGGAAAAAATTGTCATCTAGTGCTCTAGCAAAATGGATCTTGGCCTGTATGGACCTATATGCCTAGTTGTTAAAATAATGACATTGTACTTCGGTAGATGTTCATAATGTTGGATTAGATGAAAATATAGCTACATTGTCGATCTGAATTTGTTATGCCTGCTTCTGAAATTTTGTTTCTTTTTGTACCTATTCTTGCTATCCCTCATTTATTTTCATTTTTCTACTGCAAATATTTGCGTTTCGTGATTTCCATTATCACCTCTAGTCCTGCTTTCACAACTGCAGATCTGACATCATTTATGTGTCATTAATTTTCCAATCTTTCTTCTGTAGGGCATTTTCCTTAATGTGGTTAGTGGGGTACACCTGATGGAGACAGCTGGAGACCTAGCGATAGCAGCCGCAATTTGTAGCAGGCATGTGAATAATAGTAATTAACATTTCACTACTTTTTGTATGTTCATCTTTGACAAGTTTTGGGGCTTTTTCATACAAAGTTTGCTTGGTTGAGTTAGATTATCCCTATTTTTAATTTCTCAATGAAGATGCCAGATTGTTTGCCCAAGCCAAACCCAATCCTTTCAAAGCCTAAATTTCAGTTGGTTTTTGATTAACTATTCTGAGATGGCGTTTAGTGTCATTAATCTTCCATGTCTTAGCCATGCAAAAAACATCTAATGATTTAACACTGAATAAAATGTTAAATAGTTATCAGAATAAATGAACGAGAAGGAAAACATTGAATGATGCAAATTAAAATGTTGTCCTATAATGGATTGGAATCTGTGGGTTCAATTTTAGCTGGATAAGATTTCAATCTCTTGATTATCTTCTGCAAATTGGAATATACCTTTCTCTCGTTTGAAATTTGCTTGAAGGACTACAGGGAACATAAAATACCAACTGCTTTTGTGATCAATATGGGCCTTGCATATAATGATTTTGTGCTTCTTTCCTCTTTTGAATGAATTGGAGGTTGACTTCCTCAACTAGTCTCTTTTTGCAGCTCTTTTTTGATTTTTATAAACTGAGACTTGGTTGTTATGTCCTGTCTAGCTTCTTGGAGTTCCCTATTCCGAATGGCATAGCATTCATCGCTGAAGTTGGTCTCGGTGGTGAACTTCGCACGGTATATTATTTCTCTCTATTTCCCTTTTAGTTTATCAAACGTCAAAAGCATGTCTCAAATGTGTTTTTAATTTGCAAAATTTTCAAAGATCACATGCTTTGTTACTTGTTAATCCAACCATCTCATCTTGCGTTCACAGTAAAACATTTGTGGTCAATTGGCTGGTTTTGAGGTCACAAAATTTCCTAACTGCATGGGGAATTACATTCTAATTTTTATGTCTTTTTTTCTTAAAATTTGATATATCTCAGATTAAATTTAGTTCAAAATATGGTGTACTAAGAAGCATCAAAGAATTGCTATCATGTCATTTTCTTTTAATAACTGTAGGTGCCACAATTGGAGAAAAGGATTAACACACTGGCTAAGCTTGGATATAAAAAGTGCATCGTTCCCAAGTCAGCAGAGAAAATTTTGTCAGATATGCATTCTGAGGGAATGGAGATTTTGGGATGTAACAACTTGAAGGAGATGATTCACGCTGTATTCAGAAGAGGCTGATACATTTTACCTTTAAACCTATTTAAATCATGTATGATATTGTGTAAATTATTGCTGTAAATATATATTCTTCCAATTTTCCCCTCCAGTAATTTTTTCCTGCTCTGCCTCAAAAACTTGATTGTCACGTTTATTGCAAGGAATGCAAGGCAAAAACCTGCTTGTTTGAGACCCATTGTTTTAAATAATGTGATCTGTAATAGTAAACTTTTGGAGAAATGTGTGGTTAAAAAGTAGAGAATTTATTTATTATAATTTTTTTTGTGCATATTATTTTAAGTTGTAATTACTCGTTAATAGGTTTTTAAAATCAACAATTCAAAAAAGAAGTTTGTAAGTTTTCTATACACATATCATGTCTTAATTTCCATTTAAGATATTAATTAATAATATAAGCTAATTACCCAACCCACCCAATCACTCCAAGTCTCCAACCTAGCAATTACACTTATATGTTCCAAATGATTTCTTCACAGCTGCAATCGGTGACCCCATTGAGCGGCGATCGAGGAACAACACCCACGATGGCTCCCATTGAAAGGTGGTGGTGACAACTCCAGGCGTGATGGTGATAGGCGGCGATGACGACTTCAACTCGGCAATCACACTCAAATAGTTAATATGTTTCAAATGATTTATTCAAAGTTGCAATTGGCGACACCAGACTAAATTTGGCCAAGAACAACACCCACAGCGACTCCAATTGATAGAGCGGTGATGACTCCAGGCGATGGTGACGATCTAGCAGTGAGAGTTGAGCTGTGCTAGGAGAGGTGTTGTAGGGACAACTCTAGGTGGCAATGACTCCGGCGGTGGTCCACAGTTGGCGATTTGTTTATCAGCGGCACTATGAGCTTCGGTCTTCTCAGTTGCCTTTGTTATTGATCGAATTTTGTAAGTTTTTTTTGTTGGTGGAGGTGATTGTGGATGAAATGGTGGTTTTGGTGGTGGTGGTGGTGGTGGTGGTTGGAGGTTGTAGTGATCGTGGTTGTAGATGAAGAAATTGATCCTTAAATTGAATTTACTCTCAGCACTGATGGAGTCTGTTGCACTGATTTTTTGTTGTAACAGATTAAGTTTTCAGCTGATTGGAGCCTAATGTTAGTTGTAACAATTTGAATTTGAATACTTGTATTACTTGTGTGTGTTAGGAGGTTTGTATGTCTATAAATAGGTATAGATGGTCAGAGGAAAGGTAGAGAAAAGTCCGTCAAAGAAATTGAAAGTAAGATTGAGTGTCTTTTCTTTGTTACAATCTTGATAAGTTTTCTGGTGTTTAAGAAAGGAACAGTCATGTACAGTGAGTCTCTTGAATGGTGATTGATTAAAAGCTATTGAATGTAAAGTCTTCTTGTTAATAAGATTGACTGAGGAAACTAATTCTAGTTTCCTGTTTTCATTTCTTGCCTCCAGGTTATTCTTCATGTCCTGTTCTTTATACATTTTCTGGTGCAAATCTAGTTCTTGTTTTTCTGGTTCATCATTTCTCCAGCAATTGATTTTGTAGCAGATGATTGAGGAAAACTAAATCACTACAGTGGTATCAAAACATTGTTCCAATCTGCAAAGAAGAAGATCAAAGGGTTGAAGGTTACTTTTATTTTCAAATTTCTTGATAAGTTGCTGGTGCACTACATGTGAAATAAACTTCTTAGCCAAAAGAGTGATTTGCAATGTCTTCATCAAAGTTTGAAATTGAGAAGTTTGATGGGAAGAACGACTTCAATCTAAGGAGAGAAAAGATGTTGGCACACCTTGGAAATCATGGACTTGAAGAAGCTGTGAAGAAAGACACTGATATGGGTGCAACTTTCCAGAACAAACCTGAGGTTCTCAAGATAGCAAGAAACACTATTATCCTCAGTCTTTGTGACTTGGTTCTAAGGAATGTGATCAAGGAGAAATCATCCTATGATATGTGGAAAAAGTTGGAGGATCTTTATATGACCAAAGCCTTGCCTGACTAAATCTACTTGAAGCAAAAGTTCTACAACTTCAAGATGGATGATACAAAATCCATGGATTATTGATGAGTTCACAAAACTGATTGCAGATTTGGAGAATCTTGAGATCAAGATTGATGAAGAAGACCAAGCAATCTTCTTGTTACACTCTCTTCCAAAGGCATATGAATACCTCAGAGATACTATCAAATATAGCAAAGATACCTTAACATTAAAAGAAAGTAACCTCAGCAGCTTGTTCTAAAGAATTGGATATGAAATCAACTGGGAATCAAGTCAAGACAGATGGGGTTGTTTTGAATGTGTAGGGAAGAAAAGAAAAGACGTTGTGTTGAATCTGCAACCAAGAAGGGAATTTTAGAAAATAATGCCCTCAAAGAAAGAAAAGAGGAATGGAGTAAAGAAACTTCAATAGAAAACGAAAGGGAGATTGTGAAAGTTTCCCAGATTGCTATGCAAGTGGAGAGGTTCTTGCTGTAACAACTAACAAACTCAGACCTGAGAAATGAATGGATGATGGATTCTGGTTGAGCATTTCATATGACACCAAGAAATGACCCGTTCTTCAATTACAAACCTGACTTTGGAAGCAAAGTGTTGTTGGGAAATGACAATATCGATGATATTGTTTGTGTTGGTTCTCTCAAGATAAAAATGTGTGATGACTCTACAAGGATCTTAGGTGGAGTGAGACACATACCATGTCTAAAAAGAAACCTTATCTCACTGAGAACACTAGACAAATCTTGTTTTATGCATAGAGCTCGAGGTGGAGTGTTAGAAGTTGTGAAAGGTTATGAGGTGGTCATGAAGGGAAAACTTTAACAAGGCATCTATGTTTTGCAAGGAAATGTGATCAAGTTTTCAGCTGATATTAATCCTACTGATGTGTTCTCCAATGTCATATTAGTTAACAAGTTAAAGGCTTCCTGATCTTCAGCCTATAAGTTGTTGTTATCAATCATTGTGTTCAAATTATTTTCAAGAATCAACGGTGGAGATTTGAAAAAACTGATCCTTGAATTGAATTTATTCCCAACATTGATGGCAAGGTTGTTGCACTGGTTTTCTGTTATATCAGATTAAGTGTTCAACTGATTAGATCCTTATGTTAGTTGTAACAATTGAATCTGAATACTTGTATGACATGACATGTGTTAGTTAGGAGGTTTGTATGTTTATAAATAGGTATAGATGGTCAGAGGAAAGGTAGAGAAAACGTCTGTACAAAGAAATTGAAAGTAAGATTTAGTGTCTTTTCTATGTTACAATCTTGATAAGCTTTCTGGTGTTCAAGAAAGGAATAGTCCTGTACAATGAGTCTCTTGAATGGTGATTGATTTAAACCATTGAATTTAAAGTCTTCTTGTTAATAAGATCGATTGAAGAAACTCATTCTAGTTTCTCGTTTTCATTTCCTACCTCCTGGTTATTCTTCCTGTACCGTTCTTTATACATTTTTTGGTGTAAATCTGGTCCTTGTTTTTCTGGTTCATCATTTCTTCAGCAACTAATTTTCTGGCAGATGATTGGGGAAGACTAAATCATTACAGTAGATATGAGGTGGCGAATTTTGGGGTGGTGGTCGTCACAGGTCACACAGACTGTCGGTGGTGGTGGGGCAGTTGAATCAACGAGTTTTTGATGAAATATGTTGTAATGTATTGTGCGGTGATCGTTGTAAGGTGGTAAGGGTAGACTGGTAGTGGACCGGTGGTGGTGGTAGTGGGGGCGGCGGCAACTGCAGTGGTCACGTTTTGCACTTTAAACTCATATGTCACAGTTTACGGTTGCAAGTCACATGTAACATTTCACTCAGTTCACAATTCATAAAACCACTTGGTCACATGTCTTTTAAACCCTTGGCCACATATCAATTTTAACAAGACATATATCCATTAGAACTGGTCACACTTAATAGGTCACATGTCACATGTTCAAGCATCAGAGTCTAAGCCTAGTTAGAGGCAAAATATCCCTTGCTCATGTAATTCTACAGGCAGAATGATGTTCACTACAAATTCAATTGGAGTCACAGATACAAGTCACATGTCACATGTTCAAGTCACGGGTCACATGTCACATATAAGAGTCACGGGTCACAAGTTACATATTCAAGTCATGGGTTACATGTCATATGTCACATATTCAAGTCACATGTCATAATTCATACATTAGGTCACATGTTGTACTTTGAGGTCACATGTTACAGTTCATACGTTTCAAGTCACAATAACACGTCATAAGTCATATTACATAGGTCACATATCAATTTCAACAAATTGTAAATCTAAGAAAATTGATCACAAGCAATATGCAATTTACAGATTTTATTTTAATTGATCTACACATTTTTAAAAATTTTTATCTATACACACACCACATTTCTATGTGTGCATCATCATAAAGTGCTGGTAAATCGGAGGTGGTGGTGGTGACAGCGACGGTGGTATGACGGAGATGGTGGTGGTGGCGGTGACGACGATGATGATGTGTCGAAGGTGATGTGATGGTGAAAATACATTCGAGGTGGAGGCAGATGTGGAGGAGGAGGTGGTGGTGGAGGTGGTGACGAGGAGTAGGAGGCACAGACAGTTTACGAGATATTTGAATTGAATGGGGGGTGGGTGGGGTAGGTGAATTTTAATAATATATTAATTATATAAATTACCACTTGTATCCTGATGTATGTAATTTTAAACATATTTCATTAGATTTGCAAGTGTATATAATAAATACATTGTTTATATATTTTCCCTTATTTTATTGATTAGTTGAAAACGTGTTTTGATTATTAAAAAAAAAGGAAAAAAGGAAAAAAAAAAAAAAGAGGTTTTATATAATGAGTACCAAATAGGGAATGCAATATTAACCATGAACCATTTTATTTTCTTGAACTATACGACCCACAAGTTGAACTCTTGATGGGTTGCACTAAGCCTCTGT
Organism: Ligustrum vulgare; assembly: GCA_963555705.1. NCBI lineage: Eukaryota > Viridiplantae > Streptophyta > Magnoliopsida > Lamiales > Oleaceae > Ligustrum > Ligustrum vulgare. Next base: position 15,242,909 of record OY743173.1, on the reverse strand, counting down.
TAGGAAAAGTGGTTTAAAACATGATTTTAAACAATACAATTTTTTAAAACACTTTTAATCACACCTTTTTTCTTTACACTTTTAACCACATATTTTTACCTTGTAAATATAAAACATATTTTTAAACAAAAAAAATTTATAAAACAGTGGAAAAGTTATTCATTTGGATTAATAATTTTTGTTGATGATTAAAATTGGCGTGAGAGCGGTCCAATTTAGTTAAGCTCCCGTTCGGTAAACATGTATATTATATTTATAATATGTGCACCCATACCGTTGTACACCTATGTGACTGATGTGAGGATCTATAACATGAAACCAAAATAATCGCTGAGTGGCAGTTGGGGGTAGATTCTCTCAACCCCAACGAAGACAGAAACACCCCCGGAACCTCGTTTGAATAGAAAAGTTGACCAAAAAGTAAGGGAATTGTGGGAATAAAAAATGACCTGACACCAATCTGTGTTGACCTATACGATAGCCAATTTTTCCGTCCTGTTGAATCTGAAGCAGACCATTATTTTGAGTGAATTGTTTATAAGCCACTTTTTTTTTAATTGGAACAAAGGCTAAGTGATTGTGTTTAATTGTTGGAATATTGTAAGAAAATGAGAAAATTTTCACGTCGAAATATATAGTCTGTTTTGATGTGTGTGTGTGTGTGTGTGTGTGTGTGTGTGTATTTTTGTGTTTTGAAGATAAAATGTGTGGTTGAAAATTGGAGAGAAAAAATGTGTATGATTAAAAAGTGGTTTGAGAAATTGTGAGTTTAAAAATTAGTTTATAAACCAATTCTTTTGTAGTTGCCAAAAATATTGATATTTTGTAGTGTATATGGCTTAGCTTTAGAGATGACAATAATACCTACGAACTTGATACCCGACTAAATGAGTTTTTTGGTCGGATATGGAGGTAAATTTTTTAATTCGACATGGGTGTCGATCGGGTGTGGATTTTAGTACAATACCCATACCCGACCCACATACCCATTAATTTCCTTAAAAAATAATAGAATTTAAAACAAAAGTGATTGTGTAAAAAAAAATGAACTCAAATATTTATTGACATTGTTAACGTCTAAAAAAATTGTTTAAATTCGCTTGTTTAGTTTCAGACTAAACTAGAACGAGGTTTTTTTCCCCCCTTAAAGCCAAATTCAAGTTTAGCCAAACATCTAACCAATTCAAGTTATCGTGAGCACTTCTAACCTATAGCATATTTACAGCCTTAAATAATAATAATAATAATAATAATAATAATAATAGGTAATGAGTTTCAAATGGGTATAAAAGCATACCCGCTCCTAACTAGCTATTCTTAAATGGATATATGAGTAGGTATGAAAGTTTTAAATCTTTAGTGGTAGGGTATGAATTTGACAAATCAGAATCATACCCGACCCGTTGTCATCCCTACTTAACTTGGCCTTTATACGAAATCATTGTCCCCTTCATACATGCTTTATAATAGGAGATTGTTGTCCTATGTCAAATCAATCACATGTGTTTGACTTCGATTCATGTGTAACATTCATGCTTGAAATTATTTGATCAAATGTTGTGTTTGACTCATCAAATCATCATTTCATCTAAAGTTGTAGCATGTAGTTTAAAGCTCCGTTTGTTAAAAGTTTTGTATTTAAAAACTTGTTTTATGTTTTTGAGGTAAGATGTGTGGTTGAAAAGTGGAGAGAGAAAATATGTGTGGTTAAAAAATGATTTGAGAGATTGTGTTGTTTAAAAATAAGTTTTTTTTCTTGTTTGACAAACAAAGGCTAAGTCATGATTGTATATTGAATTTGGATTCATTACTCTTCTAATTGGTTACTGGTGTGATATTGATGTTAGAAGTGACATTTGTAAAGGTTGAACAAATTGAAGCTCCACCATTGTCCCTACCCTGAGAATTAGCGGATGATGTAAATCGCAGGTTATGTCCCAAACCGATCAAGGTATGTTGAAGTGGTGGTTGGAGAGGTGTTGACGTCATTGAAGAATGCCCTTTTAATTGGACAATATAATCAGATTCATAGCTGAGCTCATTTGTGTGACAAATGGTTCGATCTCTTTATGGGGCTTGAGAGGTTCCGTTAACCCCTTTTTATTACATTTTGATCATAATCCAAAGAACTCTTGAGCTTTAGACCAACAATTTTAATATCATTATTCTAACTTTACAATTTCTATACACTTTCGTCTAGAAAATCGATTTAAGAGCTTGTTTGCTCATATACATTTGTTTTCAACTTTTCTTCAAGTTCAATTTCAATCACACATTTCTACGGAACCCACCACTTTTCACACGTTTTTTCAACTATCTATTCTCCCAAAAACTCAAAATCTCCCAAATTTTCCCAAAAAAATACTTACACCAAACTGACATTAAATTGGGACTAAAATATAAGAAATGTTCAAAGTTGAGGACCACAATTGAAATTTAAGCTTCTATTCTATTAATGGCATCTCAATATACGAGATAATTATACCAACTATCACTGAACTTTCCAAATGGTTACTACTTACTAACTGATATTTAAAGTGTTTCTCAATGCTTACTAAAGTTTCAAAAGTTTTTCCCATCCCCCATTCACATGCAAGACGTTAGGTAACTTGACGGAATTGCTCCGACTGTCTAACTGAGTTCCTACGTGGTGATGAATTGGCTAACTACTTCTCCACGTGGTGCAAATGAAAGCCAAGCATGCCCTTATTAAGAAGATAAATGAGTTTTTCCTCAACTTATGTTCATTACTTTGAATCTCAACTTCACACTTTTCTTTCCTTCTCCTTAACGAATGCCTAGAAGATTTCTTGCTAAAATTTCCCCTCCAAAAACCCACCCATTCCGGACTTGTTTTCTCTATTAGGTCGACAGAGGTGAATAGGAAAATAGATAATTCTACAAAGAACAATAGATTACTAGAAGAGGAGGAACCACACGAAAGTAATGCATTTTTTTCCCTCGAAGCTGCATCAATACCTTTTTCTGTTACAAGGGCTTAGTGGTGTTTTTTCTTGTAAGGATTATGTTTGTTTCCATTTTGTTAATTTTTATTATGCTTTTGCAATGTTTGAAATCAACATACTTTACATTTTCAAAAATCGGTAATGAGGACCAAGAACCAGAAATTGAGTTATATGAGTTCAATGATTCTGGAAATGAGATTGATGATGACAATTTTGTTGTTGATAAGAATGCACCTGAACACATTATCGTTGGATTTCGTTCGATGATTGGAGAATCGAATGAGTTTGAAGCTTATTTAGAGGATGATGAACCATATCATCCATCTTCTGAGGAACTGGAGATAGATTATTTATCAAATGAAGAGAAAAACATAGATTTCCTAAATTTGATCCTGAAACTGAAATGCGAAAACCCTACGTTCGAAGTTGGGAAGCGGTTCAAGAATATTCAGGAGTTCAAAACTGCAATAAGGAATTACGGTGTGAAGAATCAATGTAATTTGAAATTAAAGGTTAATGACAAAGAAAGGGCTCATGTAGTTTGTAAAGAGGGTAGTAAGTGGAGGATATGAGCTTCGTGAAAAAAGAGGGTTGTGTGCAAATTAAGTCATACTCTTCTAGTCATTCATGTAGTAGTAGAGACAGAACAAACAGGCATTGCACATACAAGTATGTTGCTGAACTGTATCTGGAAAGATTTAAGGTTGATCCTGAATGGAAAACAATAATTTTAGAACAACAGTAAAAGAGATTAACCAGGTAACTGCATGGAGAACTAGGAGGTATGCTAGGTTACTAATTGAAGGAACCAATGAGCATCAATTTGGGTTGCTTAGATCTTACGTTGCGGAAGTGTTAAAAACTAATCACAGATCGACGATTATAGTAGCATCGAGAGATGATAAGTTCAATGGGATTTATGTGTACTTTGATGCATGTAAGAGAGGTTTGTTACGAGGGTTATAAACAGTTGTTAGGTTTAATGGCTGCTTTCGGGGTCAACTGCTATCAGCTGTGGTTATCAATACAAATGACCGTATATACCCAGTTGCATATGCCATTGTGGAGAGAGAGAATACATCCAGTTGGGTTTGGTTTCTTAGGCATGTGGGGGGAAGATTTAGGCATTCACAGTGTTCATGATTGGACTTTCATGACTGATAGGCAGAAGGGGCTTCAAAACGTGATATCTGAATATTTTCCAGATGTTGAGCACTGACTCTGTGTTAAGCATATGTACATGAACTTCTTCAATGTGGGATTTAAAGGGAAATTGCTAAAGAATTACTTGTGGAGGGTTGCACTATCTACCGCAGTTATTAAATATAATTTTTGGATGAAAGAGATTAAGGAGTCTGAAGATGCATACCAGTGGTTACTTAAACATTCACCATCTGAATGGAGTAAGTTTCATTTCTCTACAAAACCTAAAAGTCATATGGTATTGAACAATCTTTGTGAGTGCTTCAATAGGATGATCTTAGAGGAGTGGGAGAAATGTATCTTGACCATGTTAATTGATATGCACATTAACTGTATGAAAATGATTCAAAAAAGGAAGGACAAGATGCAAAAAGTGAAAGGTCTCTTGTGTCCCAAGATTCAAAAAAATTTGGCGAAGAGCATATCAATGGCCGATGATTGTGAGGTAGATTGGAATGGAGGAACTCAGTTTTATGTTTCTTGTCCATCTAGAGAGTTTGTGGTGATATGTCAAACAAGATATGTGGTTGTAGAAAGTGGCAATTGATTAGCATTCCATGTAAACATGCACGTGCTGCTATTAGAGATCGAATTAAAAAAACCCGAGGACTTTGTACATGACTACTACTAGGTGGACACTTATTTGCTTTGCTATGATAAACTTGTCAATCCCATTACTAGAAAGAAACTATATAGATTGTGGTAGATGCTCCAAATATCAAGCCTACGGAGAGATGTAGAAGGCAAACAAAGAGGAGAATACAAGTAGAAGAAGCTGTTGTATCTCATAATAGCAGCACTTCAAAAATGAAGAAGAAAGGTTCAGTTCAAATCACCTGTAGTGTTTGTGGATTAACCCGACACAATAAGCGATATCATTCTAGGAAGGATGCTCCTGAGATGGTAAGTGTGCATTTTTATAGTTATTCCATATTTAAAATAATGTCAATTCTAAATTCGATGTTGCTCTATAATAGGAATGGGCCGAACATACTATGCACAGTCCAATCACACTCCATCCAATCAGAATATAAATAGGAAGATAATTTCTGATGGATTGAGTTATAAGTTTTACACCAGGTTCATTGAACTCATTTGGCTTATTGGTTTTTTTTCTATTTATTTTAGTGTAAACTTATTCCTCAAAGAGCCAACAACTTAGAGGCAATTCATGCCTTATTTCCTCTACATCAGGCTTCCAGTTCCTGCCAATACCCAGTAACTTGTGCAGTGAGTTGGATCTACAACATTGATGACATATGTTTGTTGAAACAGGAGGGCAAAAATATTGTTCAGTTTATGGGTATTAATTTTTTTGTATGGAAGTATTTTGCAACCCCAACATGAAATTTTTTATTTTATTTTTGTAGTGGGTACATGTATGCAATTCATGGGAAGAGATGTAAGTATGCTATTTTTTTGTATCTAGAATTCTATATGAAAGCTTCTATCTGGAACCTTGCTGTGAACACAAGTTTACATCGCATTCCTATTTTTTATGCATCTGTCTAGAACCTTGCTGTGAACCTTATTGTGAACACTAGTTAATTCAAGCACAATATTATTGCAGGCATATTTTAGAAAATTGTCTTTTAGGAATTCTAGTAAGTTGGTAACTAGTATGAATATAAGTTATGAATTGAACACATGTACACAATGGATATAAGCCGTGAGATGCAAAAGAAGTAGATAGAATTTTTCTGGTTCATTCATTACTTCAAAATGAAGATAGAATTTTTCCGGTTCATTCATTACTTCAAAATGAACTGAATACAGTGTCTCCAATTAAGTACATTCCATACACTACAACAAAATAGCACCAATATCCATATCCTTCTACTTGTACATAGACCACCTACTGATTCAACATCCATATCCATCTACTGATTCAACCTTCCTACACAATACTCATTCCCAACACAAAATACACAACAAATGCCTAGAACCCAAACTTATAACACACTACTTACTTCTGCAGCTCAACAATTTCTGCATCCTTAATTTCTGCATTGACAAAGCGTGCACCACTTGGAGGATATACCCAGTCAAAAAAATCACAGGCATCATGGCGGCGACCATACATTGGACCTCCTATAAACCTTCTTCCGGGATTGTCCTTTGTCCAACAAGTCTTCTGATGAGAATCATAGAAGGCTCGACAAGGAAAATCAATCATTCGAGCCAAACAATTTTTGAAGTGGATGTTTGTGGAGCTCCGGGTCAACTATGGGCCATTTGAAAGAAGATTCAAGGCTTAAACAAGAGATCAAGCTAAGAAAAGAAGCCTAGAATCAAATTGGGAGCAAAGACATGAAGATTGAATCAAGTTCAGGATTCAATTAATGTTTTGATAAAGATAAAGTCCGAATTTGAGGTTCACTATTTCTGGAAGAATTGTAGCACTTTTCGTCTAGTTTCCATATCATTTTGAATCGCCTCAATCGGACATGGGGATCAAAATTTATGATCAAAATACTGAAGAAGGTGCTTGCAGTCAATTTCGGTTGACAATTTTCGGTCGACCGAAATGGAGTTCGGTTGACCATTTTGGTCGACTGAAAGTTACTGAAACGTTCAAAAATGCGCGTTTTCTACTGTTTTTTCATATTTTCTTTATTTTTCTTTCATATTTGTACTATTAATACTCATTTTCTTTCAAACCCTACAAGTTAGAATGTATGAACAATGAAGCCTCTTTGGAGAGCATTTGTGAGGTAAAATTCCTCAACTTAATCTTGTTTCTCTTTTGAGAAATTATGCTCAACTTCATGTGGATTTTATGAATCTTGTGTTGTTGGAAGAAATCTATGAACTTGTTTATTTCTTTCCATTGGGTTAAGGATTATTCCTTGGAATTTTGGTTAGAGTAAGCTTGGGTTTAGGTTTATTTTACCACTTTAGCTTTCTTGGGTTGATACATAAATTGTTGTGGGAATTTTTGGTTTAATCACCAAAGGGGTTCGCATTATCTTCAAAATAGGAATTTTACCACAATAGCATAATGGTAGATCTGAAATAGAAGAATACGACTTCTGCATTTCTGGGAAAGTAAACATGTTTTAATTTTTTTTTTCCAAAAACAAATAGAAGAATAAAAATGAGGAGGGAAATGAAGATTAGAACTTTGATTGTGACACTATTTGGCACACGAACTACCTTCCCAAACGATTTCAACTTTGGAAAAAGGATTACTAAACTTTCAGTTCATCGGTTTAGGAGGATCGAATTCCTTAGTGTCGACGGCCGTAAAAGATGCTCACTAATTGGATGACTGTGACGGGGAAGACCGACTCTTTGGCCTGAGACGAGTCTTCATTGGAAGTAATTAGGGATTTGGCTCTCTGATTTGGGAGAAATCTGAAGGAACTTGCTCTTAACTTTAAAACATGTTTCTCAACTTAATAAGGTCGTGTTGGGCTTTCATTTGCACATGTGGAGAAATTGTTAGCCAAGTCACCACCACGTAGGAACTCGGTTAGATAGCTGGCGCAATTTCGTCAAGTTACCTAACGTCTTGCATATGAATGAGGAATGGGAAAAACTTTTGAAAGTCCAGTGAGCGTTGAGAAATACTTCAAATATGAGTGAGTAAGTTGTAACCATTTGGAAAGTTCACTGATGGTGGGTATAATTATCTCCCCAATATACCTACGAGCAACCCAGTCGACTACAGGGTGTAAAGTTGACTAGAAAACAGACATGAGGCTGCTCCACTTTAGCCGCCTCCATACCTCCTTCCTCCGCCGTGGCTACGCCACCAAGTACAGCGGCAGAGTGGTGGTGGAAACCGACAATGGACGCTCCTTTGCCGTCGAGGTTAAAACTCCCACCCTCCATTCCGACGTCCGCGGCTATCCGCTTCCCCGCCGCGACCTCATTTGCAAGGCCACTCAAATCCTCCAATCCAAATCCTCAACGTCATCCCCCGACCCCTTCCTCGACCTATCCGAATATCTCCAAACATTAAACCCAACCGTAACCCCTTCTGAAGCATCTGAAATTCTCAAATCCCTTAAGTCCCCAAACCTAGCCCTGAATTTCTTCCAGTTTTGCCCTATACAAATCCCTAATTTTCGTCACGATGCTTTCACTTATAATCGGATTTTACTGATCCTCTTCAAATCCTCCCTTCCAGATCGAATTGATCGTGTGAAAGAGATCATTAATCAAATGGAGAAACTGCGGAATCGTGGCAATATATCCACCGTTAATATTCTAATTGGGACTTTTGACGGTGTCGATGAATTGGAGAAATGTTTGGAGTTAGTGAAGAAATGGGATCTAAAAATGAACTCTTACACTTATAAGTGTCTTCTGCAGGCATATTTGAGAGCAAAAAGTTCAAGTAAAGCGGCGAATGTTTATAAAGAAATGCGGAGGCGAGGATATAACTTGGATATTTTTGCTTACAACATGCTTCTTGATGCTCTTGCGAAAGACGAAAAGGTTTGGTATTTGGACTCAATTTCAGTTATTTTCTTTTAAATTTTCTTATCATATAAGATAATAAGTTTGGGTTTCACTTATGCGCACATTAGGGTAGATCATTATGGAATTTTAGATTTTATGTGTTGTTTATTGAAGATTTAGAATTCAGAGAATAAATGATGAAAATAGATCTTATGTGTGATATAATTCTTTGATTTAGTCGTCATTTTTTGTCCATTTGACCGCCAACATGTGACAATCATTTCTGGGCACTACCAATACCCACGAATGAATCCGAGTATAGGATTTCTTATTGCCGTTATCTTCTTGACTTTTTCGAGGATTAGTGCAATAAGTATTTCATATATGACTTTACATATATGTAATGTGTATCACAGAAATAAAAAATGACATTTTGTGGAATCTAATAATCTGATATGCTGCAGCATCTTTCCAGGTTGATCAGGCTAACAGTGTGTTTGAAGACATGAAAAGGAAGCATTGTGAACCTGATGAATATACATACACAATTGTGATTAGAATGTTGGGAAGGTCGGGGAAGGCTAATGAGGCAGTTTCTTTATTTGAAGAGATGCTATCAAAGGGTTATAAACCAAAACAAATGGCTTTTAATACTATGCTTGAGGTACTTGCAAAGATTCGAATGGTGGACCAAGCAATGTTACTCTTCTCCAAAATGGTGGAAAATAATTGCCGACCAAATGAATTCTCGTACAGTCTCATTCTCAATGTCTTGGCTGCAGAAGGACAGCTTGGTAGACTGGATGAGGTTGTGGAAATATCAAATAAGTACATGAATAAGTCGATATATGCCTACCTTGTTAGAACACTAAGCAAATTCGGTCATGCGAGTGAAGCTCACAGGTTGTTTTGTAATATGTGGAGTTTCCATGATAAGGGTGATAGGGATGCGTACCTTTCCATGTTGGAGAGCTTATGCAATGCTGGGAAAATATCAGAGGCAATAGACTTGTTGAATAAGATGCATGAAAAGGAAATAACTACAGATGCTTTTATGTATAATGCAGTCTTCTCTGCTCTTGGAAAAACGAAACAGATTTCTCACCTTCATGATCTCTATGAAAAGATGAAACAACTTGGCCCTTCGCCAGATATATTCACTTACAATATTCTAATTTCTAGCTTTGGTAGAGCTGGAAGAGTTGATGACGCTGTTAGGATTTTTGAAGAACTTGAGAATAGCCATTGTACACCAGATATTGTCTCTTACAATTCGTTGATTAATTGTCTAGGGAAGAATGGTGATCTTGATGAGGCGCATGTGAAATTCAAAGAAATGCAAGAAAGAGGATTGAATCCTGATGTTGTCACTTATAGCACTCTCATAGAGTGCTTTGGTAAGACTGAGAAAGTTGAGATGGCTTATCGTCTGTTTGATGAGATGCTTGCTGAAGGTTGCTCTCCAAATATAGTCACCTATAATATCTTAATAGACTGTCTTGAGAAGAGTGGGAGAACTGCAGAAGCAGTGGATCTATATACAAAACTAAAACAACAAGGTTTGACACCAGATTCTATAACCTATGCCATTCTTGAACGGTTGCAAAGCGGTTCACACCAGAAAGTTAGAATTCGGAGGCAGCATCCAATAACTGGTTGGGTTGTCAGCCCATTAGGGTGACAAAGACAGATCTCTCTTACAAAGTTTATGTGAAGTAGCAACCTGTTATGCCCCTGAAGAGAATTAGTCATCTGGGCATAATCATAAGGAAGAATGAATGGTAATTTCGATTTCTCTTATATGATGGAAAAATGGTGTTACAGCTGAACCCTGTTTCAACTTCGTTTTGCCTCGTGTCTGTGGGGTAGGACAGCACTCTTGTTGAGCCTTGATTTTGATATCTGCTTTATTGTTTCTTGTTAAAACTTCTGACATTATTCAAGTGGTTATTGACGGCTATGGCATAGTCAGGTGTACAATTATACTGCATTGCATATGAATACTCATATAATACAGAGGATGTGCAATTTAAATGCATAATTTACTATTTGAGGCCCGCAGGACGATATATTTTCTTCATCGTCAATGAACAAAGCATGTATTTTTCTCTCGAGTTAGGAAATAGAAAATGAGACACTTCTTAACCAAAGTTTAAGCGGAAGAGTTATTTGGAAGTTCAGAGCAAGTTGGCATTTTTTTTCTTCTTTTACTTGTTTTTTCACAGTTGTTGTCCTCAAGATTTGTAATATATACCTGGACGGTTAGGAACCATCTTTAGTAATCACATGTTCTATTGATTACTGTACCTGGTTGATGGATGTTAACAATAACAGTTTCAAACAAACTTCATAGTATTCATTGGAAGTTTTTTATGACTGTTAAAATTCTTATTGCTAGTTTTCAGTAATGGATTTTGATCATCATTGAAAATTATTGTGCTTTATAGTGGTTATTATAAATGTAGCATGAAGGTTATAAATAGTCATTGCAAGTTTTAGAAGTCAGTGTTAAGCTATCATGAAAACTTTCAACAATGTAGATGATGGATGTAGCTGAGAAAAAAATCAAGATGCTTCTTGTGTTTACTTGCTATGGTGATAGCTTAAGATCTTGATCATATGCTAGATAGAGTTTAGCTTCAGAGAATGATACCTGCTTTTACCAAATTGCAGTGCTATTTTGTATTGCATAATAAATTTATATTCATTTCTTGCATTTTCCTCTTAAAATTTTTGTGACATATTGTCTGGGATTAGATTCTTCATAATTATATTAAATTTTTGTGAAGAAGGAAATTGTTTTTTGTCAGTGTAATTTGCGTAAAATGTTCATTTCACAAGTTTTACTCTTTTTGCTGTATGATTCACAGCTTACAGGACTTTGCCGAGGCCATCAGTTACGTGGAGAGTAATTTTGGTATGTATGCAATTGTCTCAGAACGTACATACCTTAGTTCTGCCTATGTGATTTACATTGTATGTATATCAGTATATAGCTCCTGTTTGACCCCTTTTAAATATTTGACACATTTTTGACTCTCTTCTTTTCAACCACACATTTATCAATAAAATAATATAATATTACACATAAACTCAAAAAAGATACCCTCTTTTTAACTACACATTCTCCTAAAAATCACCATTCATTTCAAATGCTCTCTTTTTAAACAAAAAACATCAATCACACAGGGGCTATATATCAGTGCTTTCATGTAAATTTGAGTAGTAAAGTCTACAATTGCCTGTTGATTTATTCTGCAATTACCAATACGACATTTAGTTAATCAGATGCTCATTTGTTGGGGCGCATTAGCTACGAATATTATGTTTTAGACTCAAGTCTTATGTGTTATTACTTATTAGTGATTTTCAGAAATCAGCATATCAGCATAATGTTGCCAATCTACAAGGATTTTCTTTTATTCTTTATCATTCGTGGTGATGTATTAATTTGCCTACGAAATTGCTGCTGCAGATTCAATTTGATGCCTGTGGAGAGGATCTTGTTCCAACTTGGCTTCGAACGAGAGGCTCGATCATCAAGGATTTATGCTACAATCAAGTGGAAACTATTTTTATGGTTTTCAAAAAGATTAATCCTATTCACAGTGAGTGACTACTGGGTAGACAGTACTCTGTACATCATACTGTGTGGTTATCATGAAAATTCTTTTGATTTTTTTAATTTTTTAATTGTTGAAAGTTTAAAACCACCAAACATAAAATATCACGTAAGGCATTTACCAACAATACTATTCCCATTATTCTTTTTTCTAGGCAGCAGTTCCGGTGCTGGTAGGCTCTCTACCTGGATCATTGAACATTTTACCAATGTTATTTGAATGTATTGTCTTTCCTAGATGTTTTGATAGTCAGCAGTCCAATTTCTTTGCAAAAAGAAAGCATCGCAGGTTAAATTAAATCTAGATGGGTAAATTGTTTCAATATTGCTTGGTTCTGTTTATCAAAAATGTTCGCATGCTCGTGATGGGCTAGGAATTTTATTTCGATGATTATTTTATCCTATTAGAGTTGCACATTCTTGGTTTGAATGAATTTTTCTATCCTCTTAAGACTAAGCCGCTGTTCGGATAACCCAGTTTTTTTTGGTTTTTTTTTTTGTTTTTAAATTAATTTTTAAACTACACAATTTCTCAAATCTATCTTTAATTGTACATATTTTATCTCTCCACTTTTTAACCATTCTTCTACCTAAAAAATCACAAAAAAATTGTTTTTTTTTTTTTTTTTTTTTTTGTTGAAAGCCTCCGAACGGAGGCAAAGGTCAAAGATTTTATGTATGTCCGAAACCAAAAAGAATGTTTTTTTAATTTTTTAGTATATTGAAGTATTACTATTACTACAAAGGTTAATTGATATATGAGTTCATGCAAGAAAATAGTAGCTCAATTAAAAAAAAAAAAAGATCACGGAACAAGTATTTATATATTTTCTCTTGTTTGACTGCAAGCCTCTTTTACATAAAAAAAATAAATACCTAATCCAAGTATGCTCACTTGTCTTGTTAAATCGACTTAAATTTAAATACTTTTTGATGAGTAAAAGAATTTTTCATGTGTGTTTCTAACCACAATAAAGAAAATTAAATTTTAAATTTAGTTTCAAAAAAATTCTTGACCCTGTAAAACTTGCCTTAATTTTCAATTTATATTCAAAATTAATGGCCAAAGTTCATCCCATAACTGGCTCCGCTTGACATTTTATCTAAGTTGTTCAGATTTTTTCGGACAACTATTCATCTTCATATATTTATTTGGATCCAGACACAATAAACAAAACAAACATCGGAGAAATCAAAGAAATTTAAGAAAATGTCGTGGCAAACTTACGTAGACGATCACTTAATGTGCGATGTGGATGGCGTTCATCTCACCGCTTCCGCCATCATCGGCCTCGACGGCAGCGTCTGGGCCCAGAGCACCGCCTTCCCTCAGGTCGCTAATTTTTGTTTGCGAATTATTTTTTTCTTGATTAGATCCTCTTCGTTATTTGATTTATTTTGGCGATCAATGCAATTGGGTATTTTATTTATGGGAATATGATTTCTATAATGTAGATTAGCTATTCGTGTAAGTGGTTGTTAAACAGATCATTTCAACTTGAGCATCCATCTGTTACAAAGGCAGCATTTTATCAAGTATTGATTTTATTAATTAAAAATTTAGTATTGCAAAGCACTGTAAGATCATGCAATATTCCAGTAGATGATATATTGGTGTCGAGATGGGTGGTAGGCTGCCTCGCCCTCATAGGCCATCCTATCTTGGGACACGTGCTTACAGATCGGGATGGGTCGCAGAACCTATCGCGAGACGCGCCTAACTATCTCAAGTCACGATTGACATCAAATACATTAAAATGCATCACAACTTCATCGGACAATGAATCAAGGACTCAGTGCCACCTAAATCGGTGATGATCAATGAATAGCATTATTCCTTGTACAATGATGTGCACAATTCAATTTCAAGATGTTACCGTTTCTCAAATACATGAATATGTATTGTGTGCTTGTGAAATTATGGATTCATTTTTTGTAATGAGAAGATACATGCCCATCTATATATGCAGTTCAAGCCTGAGGAAATTGGTAATATAGTAAAGGATTTCGACGAGCCTGGATTTCTTGCTCCTACTGGACTACACCTTGCAGGCACCAAGTACATGGTGATTCAGGGAGAACCCGGTGCTGTCATCCGTGGAAAGAAGGTGATTTATCTTCAAAATTTGTGATTCATCATATGCAAAAATTTGCATGCTGTATTTAACTTGGCTATATTTCAAGTAATTCATTATGCTACGATTTTAGTATCTTGTTTGAACATTCCTTGATCAAGCATCTGATCTCTCATCTCTTGGATTGCATGTCTGATATTTGATATTTGATGGTTGGTTATGTATTACGATTGGGGAATCACAAAAAAATTGGTGATGAAATTATTCGTGTTGATTGGCTGATTCTATAGCACGTTGAGTTGATTCGACCATGAATTTTTACAAAAACAGATGGATTTTGGGACATGTTTGCTTGTTTCTCCTAGACATAATTTTCATCGTTTTAGGTGATCTATGCAAACTACAAGGCATTTGAGATGATTCTTGTTACGTGTGTTGTGTGTTGAACCACTTCATCTAAAAGTTTAAATTGTTACAAAGAAACCATTTACATATATTTAAATATAGTCCTTACATGCTCTATTTTCATTATGTTTGTTGAATCATCTCATCTGAAAGTTTAAGCTATTAGAGATATTGAGTAATTGAACATTTATAAGTTCTGAAATTGGTGGCTGCGATATTGAACTCATTACATGTGTATGCTCTTATACCATGTTGAATATTCTATGTATCTAAAGCAAAGATATAGACACATTTATATATGTATGTATAGAAAATTGGGATCTGGTCGTATAAGTGTAAATACGCGCTCTTATCCAGGGATCTGGTGGTGTAACTGTAAAGAAAACTGGGCAAGCTCTCATTTTTGGTATCTACGAGGAACCAATGACTCCAGGGCAGTGTAATATGGTGGTGGAGAAAATGGGAGACTATCTCATCGACCAGGGCCTTTAAGTTACAACATCATCAATTCTATAATATATAGTTGCGGAAGAAGATATCTATGAATAAAAAGGATTTTGTGTTTAGGATTGTACTTTTTTCTCTTTTCTTCATTCTTTTGTGGGTATAGTACTTTGATTAATTGATGACGCTGTTTTGCATTTTGCATTAAATAATGGTCGAATTCTTGATTGATTTTTATTCAAAAGTGTATTTTCTTTTTCTTAACGTCAATGCAAATTCTATTCTTAATTCTTATAATAAAACACAAAGTGTGTGCCCAAATTTGATGTATTCACCACCTATATTAGATTTAAATACACTTATTAGTTATTACCGTCTTGTTAAGTTTTTGACTCCGTTTTTGCAAGTGAAAAATATTTTCAAAGTCTTCGCCAAAATAATGAGAAGTCGAGATCGCGAGAATACAAATTTATGAAGAATTCCCACAAAAATTAAGGTAAAATACAGTTACAAAACTTTCATCAAAAATCTCAATTGGGTTAATAAAATATTAATTTATATTAATAGTTTCAAATTTTAACTCTTTGATATTCCTTTTCCCAAATTAAGGTGCCACGTAATGATTAATTGAAGATAAATTATGTTGTTTCGGGGTCGATAGGTAATCAAATGTAACATATGGTAAAATTCTAAACTAAATCAAAACTCACTCAATCGAGATAAATTAATGTTTACTAACCTAATTAAAAGTATTTCTTAAGGTCAGTGATGCCCATGAAATTTAACCCTAAAAAATATAAGTTTGGGCTTACCGAGCCCAAAAGGGGGAAAACACAATACAGGGGTGTTTTGGGTAATGAATAATACAATTGTTCCACGGAAACCCTAATTCTCTCAATTATCCCTTATATATATATAACCGCGCGCGCACATATATAACAATGGCTTTCGTCAAGCTATTGCAGACGCTTCTCTCTGAGTTTCAATTCGGTTTCGGTTTCGGTTTGTATATGTTTTTATGTTTATGATTTTTGTAGTTTTGATCTGTGTTTTGTATTAAAAATGGAGAAATTATAAGCAGAGATTGTGTGTATCGACGTTGTGCAATATGAAACAAATGCACTTTGTTCGAAAGAGTTCTCTGCAATATTGATTTTGATTGGGGAAGGTGGGCAGTTGTGTTTCAATTCTTCCATTGAATCCTTCAACAATCATCTTCCCCACATTCTAATTTCATTCTTTAAAAGTTTTCTGATCCATCTTTTATTTATTAAACCAGATCTTCCGTTACAGTCGGGTTTTAATCTTTTGATGAAGTTCCTGAATTCCTGATTGATTGTAATCTCTGATTTAGAGAATCAGAGTTTGTTTTGTAATGTTGTTTTTGGGAATTTTTTTTTTTTTTTTTTTGTGGTCAAGGTGTTGAAAAATAATTAAAAAGCATGAAAAGATCTAATTTAAAGGAGTAGAAATATGTGGTTAAAATGAAAAAACGACCAAACGATCAAAATTTTTTTATTATTTTTTTAAAAAAAATGTGCGGTTAGGTTGAATTGAATAGTGATTAAGTGGGTTAAAATTAATTTAGATTGAAATAAAATTTGGTTAATGGTGAGAAAAGTGCATGTAATTAAATAGAAATTAGTGAATCATCCGTGCGATGCACGGGAAGAAATGCAAAATTAAATGAATTTTTGGATAAAATAAATAAAATTCGCAAATAAGAAATACGTTCATCAATAATTTGTTTTATGTGACTACAAAATTTTGGATTACTTCTTTGTACAATCGTCTGTCAAACCTAAATTATTTAGGAGAAGATCGTCTATTTAATCATCTTGGCCATACAGAAAAAGCAATGGATACTACAACGGCAATTAAGAGGACACAATTCGTTTATCCGTTGCAAAGATTCATCATGTGGCTCAATAATGATATCCCTATGTCCATGTTGTGTATCAAAATCATTAACAATCAATTCGACAATTTCATCGATAACAAGCAAATCATATCGCCTATCATCAACCACCCGTCGACCAATAAGTATAGTCTTATAATTGAAGTATTTTCCTCAACTATTTTTTCTCCAACTGACCTAAAGTGCCTTACCAGCTTGTTGGTAAGAAAATAGCTTAATACAACTTGATTTAGAAAAATAATATTCTGTATAATCAATATAAATTTAATTGAAAATTTGACACTGGATTTGTACGACTGGACACAATTATTAATCCATAAAATTAAGACCAATAAAAAATCAAAATTATTATAAAAATATTTACGTATTAAATGTAATTATCTATAAAAAATATTTATGTATTAAATGTAATTATCTATAAAAATAGCTCTAATTTTTAACTGAAAATTATACGCCATACGGTGTGATTTAATTATTATAATATGTGTAATAAAACTTCGATATAAATTTTAACAATTCAATTTTACATTGGATGTGTATGACTACCACAAATATTTATTTGTAAGATTGAAAACATTAAAAGAGCACAATGTGATATATATTTTCATCTAAAAATATATAAGGTCCATGAATAATAGTTTTGCTTTTTTCTAAAAAAGCTTAGAAAAGATCTGCATGTAAATTTGCCACAACCCTGCGATAAATTTGTGTTCAAAATGTTGTGATGAAGTCATGTTGAACAACGAATATATATGAGGTGGAGCAGTCAAGATGAACAATTCACATTTTTAAAAAGATTCCAATTGTATATTAAATTATTGTCCATAACTTGATAATAATTGTAGCATAAATCAAAGAGTTTGTGTATTGGGTTACAGGAAAAGAACAGATTATATTCAAAAAAAAAAAAAGAAGCGAATTCAGAAAAAAAAAATTGGTGTTTGAGTCTGATTATTGGGTGGGAAATTGAATCATTGTAAACACAATTAAAATTGAAAACCAACCGTGTAACTTTTGAAAAAACGGGATAAACCAAAAAAGAGACCCAAATGCAGCATCTTACTTTTGTCGAGAAAGTGAAGAATTGACGAAGGTTGACTAAGCTTTTTTATACACTAGTAGAATAGTACGTGCGTTGCACGTGAGTATATATATTTGTGATAATTCGCGTAGCATTGAGAAAAAAAAAAAGAAAAAAAAAGAGAAAGATGTTATTAGAACATAAATAATAGATTAAGTAGATGTACTTGGCTATATAGTTTTATTCACAAGATTATTTGTGATCTAAAATTCATGTCGTGATTTTAAAGAAAATGGGGAAACGTTATTTTAAAATAGAATTGAATATTTATATTAGAGTATTATAAAATGATAAATTATACAACTTGAAAATTGAACTTGGAATCTGTAGTATATGAAAGAGACTTAAAAATGTAAACATGAAGGTAAAAGTGCAAAACTGAAAAGTAAAGAATGACCATTTAACATTATACATAGATTATAAAAAATAATTAAGTACTAATAGCAAAAAGGTTAGAGAAGTAGAGATATTCCCATTAACAAAATTTATATTCAGTGATTGGAGAAACATCCAGAAGATCAGCTGCACGAGGTAGTATATTTTTTCCAAAGGAATCTGATGCCGTAACTATGTGTGAGTAGTTCCATTTCTTGTGCATTACATGTAATAGTTTGGCCCATGGTTCTGCTAGAGGATATGTAAACTTATCTAAGTCGGCAAGAAGCACCTATGTAAGAAACATCCTGAGAAATTAGAAATCCACAAGAGCAGAAGTAACTTAGAACATTGTCTATTCCATCAATTAGATGTTCCAAAGATAATATTAGCCTCTCTTTAAGCATCTAACTTCACTGCATGAACAAGATGTGATAGATGAAGTAGATAGAAGGAACTGTAAATGATTGCACAAGGGGAAAAGTTGGACAGGAAGTACCTGAGACATAGATGGATAACTTGAAGCAGCTTGAGCAGCTTCTTGTAAGGAAGGACCTGATCCTGCAAGCAGTATAGTTACATAATTGCCCTCACCCAAAGATTTTGTAGCCTCTACTGCACTCAATGATGAAGCCTTAATAGAACCTCCTTGGTGTTTGGCTAAGCTTAGAACGTTACACATTAGTGAATAAGTAAGTTTTATGGTAAGCAGATTGTTTTTCAATCAAAGTTTAAAACAAACTTTAAGTTACTAATTTTTTACTTAAGTTATTGAAATATATTTGGAAGCAAAAACTTAAAAATAAATTATACTTGTTACAAAAAATGTTTGTATATAATTACTTGTAAGTATATAAATAATACATGTAAACTGTATAAAAAATTTAAAATTTATAGTGTAAAAACGTGAAAAACAAAATAAAGCATTATTTCTATTATTATTAATTAATGTAGTTTTATTTTTCAATTTTTTACTTTTATGATTCAAAATCTGAAATTTAAAAGATGTATTAGGTGTAAAGTAAGATTATGCACACTGTTCATCACTGTTTGCAGTGAAGCAATCTGGCAAAAGTACATTTAAGCCTGTAAATTCACACTTCTTTTCTGAAAAACAGGTATGGTATGGGGAATAGTTGTAAAGTAAGATTATGCACACTGTTGAATACTGTCTGCAGTAAAGTAATCTGGTAGAGTACATTTAGGCTTGTAACTTTACACTTCTTTTCTGAAAAAATAGGTATGGTATGCGGAATGGTTGTAGTATATATATATATATATATATATATATATAATGAAAATCTAATAGTAGGAAGTACTGAATTATTAATAAAATAGAAAAAAGTGGTACTATTCTGTCAGACTTATTGTTGTTGCAGTGTACAGTCTTGAAAAAAAATAAAGCAGAGTCACGTGAAGTTTTTCATTTCTCACAGAAATAAGTGGAACACAAAAATACTATATAATTGTATGAAATAAGAAAAAAATCTAATAGTAGGAAGTACTGAATTATTAATAAAATAGAAAAAAAGTGGTACTATTCTGTCAGACTTATTGTTGTTGCAGTGTACCGTCTTGAAAAAAAATAAAGCAGAGTCACTGAAGTTTTTCACTTCTCACAGAAATAAGTGGAACACAAAAATACTATATAATTGTATAAAATAAGAAAAAAATATTTGTTTATTCATATTAATCTAGTTTATAAAAAAAAAATTATTTATGTCTAGTTTAATATATGTTCAATATGATACGATATGAAAAGAAAGAATATTGTGTAGCAAAAATGTTTATCAGAATATAATTATTTGGAAAAAGTATAAATGTATACATGTAGTGGTGAGTACATGAGAGAAAATTTTGAAAGGGGAAAAATGATGTTTAATAACATAAAAAATATATATATAGTAATTATACATAAAATACAGTATTTAGGGGAAAAATAACTTTGTATGTGGAATAGTAAAAACAAAATTGTATGTTGAAACGAAAGTGGATTTTTGTTAGTAAATAATTATTAATAACATAAAAGAAGGAGTTTTAAAATAAAAGTGTGTACCTTTATATAGTAACAAAAGTTCCTAAAAAAATTTGTAGTGAATTTTGATGTGAAGAATACTTACTGGACAGGTCGACAAGACCAAATTAATGAATTGGATAGAAGAGTAATGGTACCTGTGAAAGTGTATGAAACAGAAAGAAATTACTAACAAGTAACAATAAAACTCGAACATCATAGAACAAGAATTGAGCTCAATTAAAAATTACTTGTAAAGTACACAGAATCCACATTATAAATTAATAAAAGAAGCACAATCAAAATTCAATTTCTAAAATGCATTAACTTTTGAAAATCTATTGTCTTTGGTGACATGGACCTACTACTTGGCGTGGAATGGAAGAAACATACACGTCATTTTACTAATATACACTGGTTTCTTTTTAATTCGATTTTTAAGTCCAAGACATTCGATGTACAATAACATGCATATATATATATATAAGCTATATTCACTGATATATATAAAAATTAAATGGCAAATTGAGAAGTTCTTTTCCTGCAACATAAATATATAGGAAAGTAAACAAAGAGAGACGACAGAAGTGGAAGGAATAAAATTAAAATGGAACCTTTAGCTTTTCAATATCATTGAAGCTACTGGAGGGTAGACCCTTCCATTTTATTTCTTTTTTCATCTTTGGAGATTATATCCATCGCCATTATTACATTTAATGCATCATACACCCTTCATCGAATGTGTTTCTCCTCTTATTGTTGCTGCAACGTATACAAAAGTCCAGTCAAAAGTCTAAAGGTTCCACTTTTTCATTCCCATAGGAAAAAGATGAGAATATTATGAACACAATAAACATATTTTGGAGATGCGACATTATTGTTAGGATCTGCAAATTGAGCAACAAGTTCATTTACAACCTGGTGAGGCATTCATTTTTGTCAAATTTAGTTGTCACGATAACCAGCAGTTCAACAAATTTACAACTATGGAAAATATAAAGGTCATTCCATGGGACCTAAAATTTTTATTTCTTCAATTGAGATATTAAGCTATTCAATCTACAGTTTTGGGTGCAACAATACTGTCATTTGACAATTGAGGAGAATTCCCAGATAATAAAACATGCATATAATTTCTAAATGATCAACATAATAACTCCCTTGTTCCATGGCAGTTCACATAAATAGAGATCAAAAGAACCAAGTTGTACATTCTACAATATGAAGCAATGTCTTCCATTAGAATAAAATGAGTAAATGACAATAAAATAGACCAAGTTGCACATTTTGATCAGTGATTTTTATCTTTCAGTCAAAAACCATCCACACTGTCACTTTCAATGAAACATCACATCCATTTTAGCATCAATTTAAAATCTTTAATGGTTTTTTATTTCAAGGATGGGACAAAATGGCATAAGAAGAATCAAATAATAGAAAATATAGGAGCGTCGTACCTTATCGTAGGCAAGCAGAAGTAATACTTTTGGTGAGTCATCTGACCTCATCGTAGGGAGTTTGTCCTTTGCTTTCCACTTTCTCAGAAACTATCCATAAGAGGGTAGGAAAGATTAATTATGGCAACTCATAATAAAAGAATATTCAACTACTAAAATAGTTATGATGACATTTTAAAGGTACATCCAAAATGCAGTAACACTCTCCTTGATTTTCAGAAAGTTAATACAACCTCCTCTGGAATTTTCAGAAAGTTAATACAACCTCATCTGGAGCTCTAGAAACACCAATTTGTATTTTTTAATATAAACTAATTCAAATAATTAAATAAAAAAGAAAAAACAAACAAACAAAAAAGAATAATTCATCTTCTTCCCATCCCCCCCCCACCACCATCATCGACCATCTGCAACAGCCACAGTTACCACCACTAACTTCTGCCACCACAAAAGTTTGTAGACATTGAACATTGAAGAACAGGAGCAGACATTGACAAATAAAAGAAATAATCACCTGAGACTTCATTTAACAAATTAAAGAAAAAAAAGTGTTAAATAACCAAAATGAAGATATTTCCAGAATCAGAGTACAAAATTAAAAAATTACCCAAAACCCTAGAATCAAAAATCAATACCAAAAATAATTAACCAATAAAATGAAATCAAACTGAAAGAAAGTTTTATATTATACCAGTTAGTTATTCCTTTGCTTCCTCCCACCAGCAGTCTCGATTATGAAATCCACAGAGAAAGTCCCCAGTTCTTCCGCCAGAAGTATTCTTCTCCTTGTCATAAATCAACTCTCGACATAAACCCCTTCCTCTTGGTGGATCTCGACCAAACAAACAACGATCGTCGACGGAAACAGAGCATGGAAATCGAAACTCTAAAGCAGTTGAAAAAATATATTTTAACAAAAAAAAATTATAAAAAAATAAATAAAGAACAAAACCCTTACCGTCGACTGCAACAAAAAACAAAAATCAACCCCACACACGAACCACCTGCAATCACAACTACATTAGAATCGGGGGGAAAACTAAGGAAAAAGACACAAATATACACACAAAACGGAAAAAAAAAAAAAAAATCACAGATCTACACAGATAACAAAAGAGGGAAAAAATACCAAGCTTTGATGTCGCGATTTCACGATCGACGCAACAAAACTTTGAGCAGAACACTGTTCAACCGCTGAAGATTCCCGAACACATAGAGAGAGAGAGAGAGAGAGAGAGAGAGAGAGAGAGAGAGAGAGAGAGAGATTGAAAATGAAAAGGAAAGATAAGACGGACGCGTATAAGAAAACAAAGAACCGGAGAAAGGAAAAACAAGAAAAAAATAAGGGAAAAACGCGTTTCCTGATTTCTTAAGTCGTGATTTTTCGTCCGTGAACAGTAATGTTGGAAGTAAATTTCATATATAGTAGGGATAAATAAATAGAGAAATATAAAATATAGAATATAGATGCAACACGCTTTTATTGTAAACAAATCAAAATTAAGGAGTCAAAGATTAATTTGTTCAAATTCACAACCATTTAGAAATAATTCTTGCTCCAATATTTCATAATCATCATCCATGACATTTTCTTAAAATAAAATTTTTAATGTAAGAACTAACTATAGTTTATTTAAGAAAAATTTAAATGTTTACTTCTATATAATTAGTTTGTTTATCAATATGAATTTATTCATAATAAAGAACTCAATTAGAAACTGAATACTATTATTGAGCTAGTTTAAACTCGAATTTTTAGACGAATATGTGTATTTGAGCTCGCTTTGTAATATACTAATCCATTCATTGGCAATCCAGGGTTTCAAATCGCAACAAATCGCAAAAAATGGTTTGCTTTAGTTTTCTTTAAAAAATGAAATGGTTTTGGTTGGTTTGGAAAAATTCCAAATAGTTTTAAATAGTTTGGTTTGAAATATTACTATAAACCGTCCAAACCAAACCGTGTTCACCCCTACAACAAAGTGAGAACTTTGGATTTCGACATGTTTTATAACGTTTATCTACTCCCTCCTCGAACTAAAAATTTGTCTTGCAAGATGAACACTTACATGTAGGATCTCAAATGTCTATGCTCTGAACAATCAAATAATAGATGAAAAATTTAATAGTATAGACCATGCGTATAAAAGATAAGATTCATTGTTTTGACCATTGACAATGGAATACAACAAGTATAAGAAATGAATTTGATAATCATAAAAAAAAATAAAAAAAAAATTAACTAAAATTGTGAGATTGACAAAGATGCATCAAATTCATGAAATTATAGGTTTCTAATATTAATACAACGTAATTGTTTATGGATGGAAATTATAATATAACATTTATCATCTCAATTTTCAATTAAGTAAATTGGGAGACAATTTACTTATTGTTGTAGAAATTTAATAATCATAAATATTGAATTAAAAAATAACAATTAATATCATGGCATAGTTAATTATTTTTTAAAATATAGACTTAACAGTTAGGACAAAAAATCATTAATAACTATATCATTTCAAAACAATATAAATAAATTTGTTAACTTTTAATGTTTAAAAAATGTGATATGAGACTTTCTGGAATAAAAATTAAATAATAAATAAATGTCATTGTAAATAAAATTATTTGATAAATAATCTAATATAGAAAAGAACGTTATTATGTATATGTAACAAAGAACTTAAAAGTATGATTATTTATAACAAAATTTAGTACAACTTGATTAAATATTCGATATAAATGAAGGGAAAAATATATTACCACTACAACTTATACTCAATACACCACATTATATTACCACTACTAATCAAACATAACTTTTATAAATACACCACAATACATATACGAATATATTCTTTATCTAATTATAAAATAAAAAATGATAAAGATATGTACACCACCCCCAAATTCATGAGTTCCCCTTCTCCCTCAAATCACTCCTCCAACCACCATTGTCAATCCAGTAAAGTTAAATTTAGTAGGCAATGGAGAAGTATGAAATACTTAATCAGATAGGAAAGGGGGCATTTGGATATGTCCTCCTTGTAAGTTGTAAGGTATAAGCTTGAAAAAAAGAAGTAAGCCTCGAACTAACTATTGCATTTTTTTCCATCATTGATTGATTTTACCTAATTCATTTTTGGCTCAATACGAAGGTATGTGTTAAGAAAGATCCGTCTTGCAAGCCAAACCAATCGGACACGTCGATCCGCACATAAGGAGGTAAGTAGTCTAACTAATTTCCTTTGTCTTGCTTATAAACTCGGTTTCTACTCTGTCCATTTTTCTCTTTAGTTCTTTTTTTCATACCTCATATGATTTTGTAGCATTTAGTATCTCAATAATAATAAGTGAAATGCCTTCAAAAAAAAAAAAAAGGAAAAAAGAACGATAAACCATTAATTGTTCACAGAATTAAAGACAAGAAGTTGAGAAATTGTGGTGTATATATAAATTAGTTAGTTAATGAGAGAAAATTGAAAGGTTATTTTTGTAATTATATTTGTATCTATTTTTGTAAATAAAGATAATATTTAAAATTGTGGTGTACAAAATAAATTTTGTAGTGGCAATATAACATAAAAAATTATTTACATATTAATGTAACTTTTGATAAAAAAAAAAAATACTCATTAATTTAATAAAACGCAATACAAATGAGCTCGAATTTTTAGATGTACTAAATAATTAAAAAATTAGATTATTTATAAAAAGTTTTATACGGTAAGATTTATTTAGTATTAGATGTGTAATATAACTTCGATATAATTTTGAACTGAAACTTTTATATTGAATTTGTATGACAGAATACAAATACTTATTTGTAAGATTCAAACCATTAAAAGATCAGAATAATTTTGTGAAATGAGATGTTTAAACATAAATAACCAAATATAAATAAGTAAAAAAAATTTGGCCATAAAAATTCTCTATAATTAAGCCACATCCCATCATTGGTCGGAAGTAACAACAGTGTGTAAACATAATAAAGGTTGAGTTTTTTCGCTAAAACTTAGCTATTTTTATTTATTATATTGATAGAATATAGATATAGATATAGATAAAGTGTTTTAAATAACAATGCTAATTGGTGGTTGGTAATCTAAAAATGCATGTTGGAAAAAGTGTACAATTGAATGAAAATATAATAACTGAGAAAAATATAAATAAAACAATAAAAGAATATAAAAAAACGTAAAAGAGTTGGACTTGAATGTTTTAAAAAAAGTGAGGTTGCATTTATAATATACACATTATGAAAATAGTAGCAATTAATAGATTTAGTGGAAACTTGAATGGGCTAAACGTATTTACCATAATAATGAGTTTGAAAAATTAATACTAATTGATGGTTGGTACTCTGAAAATTCATGTTGGAAAAAGTGATCGGCTGAATTAAAATATAATAAATGGGAAAAGGAAAAAAAAGAATAAATAAAAAATAAAAAAGCAAAAAGATTCTTCCATGTGCTGACTGTTTAGGCGGGAAAGTTGGAGTGGGACCCTCAAGAAACTCAATCACTTTTATATATAACTAGTGAATCACCCGTGCGATGCACGGGAAGAAACGTATTGATAAAGATAATTCAATGTGAAATTAGATAAATCATTCAAATAAATTTTGCAAATAAAAGATATCATCATTTATTGGTTTCATATGACTACAAATTCTGAAATACTTCTTTGTATATAACATTGTTTGTTAATTTTGTTGGTCTTCCATTCTTATCACAAATCAACATCTTTAATCCGGAACGATTTGTCACCTAGAAATCACAACATAAAGTTGTCCATGTGTAAACACCAGCCATTTAAGAAGAAGTCCCACATGCGAACGTGATTGTCTCTGACTCTTATTGATAATAATGACATAGGACGTCATCAATTGAAATTGTCTTCTTTGAAATCTAATAGGTTTTCTAGAATTAGAAGGACTCAACGATATCATTGGAATAAAGAACTTGTGTCCTGCATTGATGTTAGAAAGAATTTGACCTTCTAGAACGTGGTCGCCAAGTTTTGTAAATATCAACCTTGTTCCATTGCACAACTCATGTGTATGATCAATATTTCTCAGAAAGACCTTGTATCCTTCACTTATCCGATGCAACGGTCCACCACGTGGTGCAATAAAGATATCCCTGTGTCCAAGTCATGTATCAAAATCTACCGACAATCAATTCGATAATTTCATCGACAATAGGAAAATCATATTGGCTATCACCGGTCGCCCACCAACCAATAAGTATAAGTCTTATATTTGAAATATTTTCCTCAATCATCTTTTCTCAAACCGACCTAAAATGCTTTAACAATAACAGTATTTGTCAAGCATATTTTTCAAATAAAAAGATATACAATCATGCAACATTGAATCGCATGATTTACTCCTATCAAGGGACATTAAAAGACATAAATTAAATTTCAGACTAAATTATCTGTAAACAATATAAATATAAAAGCAATAAATACATAATACGTACCACAACCCTTTTTCTGCTTTCAACCTCATTCACATTGTCAACAATGTAAAGCGAGCAAATTGTAGAGTTGAACCATCATCAAGCAACAGACTCCCAATCTTATGGCAGTTTTGATCGTGTAATCTGAAGACTGAAGGCCCTCCACCATCATTTAGTCCATTATCTAATCCCCCCCATAGAAATGAACAAAAACATCATATTATATGTTCGAATGTTCTCAACGAAATTCTCAATCCTGTCGTCCCTACCATATAACAAATTTTTCAAAATAAGCGGATGATCTTTCATAAGAGGAATCTTCACTTTCTCTTGTATACAACAAAGAAGGGTTAACAAATAAATCGCGAAATCGAATTAAACCGCAACAAATGATTTGGTTTGGTTCAATTCGGTTTGGAAAAATTCCAAACCGCCTTAAACGATTTGGTTTAGGTTTCAATTATCAAAACTACGATTTCAAATAGTCAACCCGCCAAATTTTAAAAAATTAAAAAAAATAAAAATAAAGGCAAACGTTCAATTAAAAAAATGCAACACACTTTTTATTGTCAACAAATCAAAATTAAGGAATCAAAGATTAATTTGTTCAAATTCACAATCATTTGGAAATAATTCTTGCTCCTACAATTCATAATCATCATCAAAGACAACAGGTATAAGAAACGAATTCGGTAATCATAAAAAAAGAAAAAAAATACTAAAATTGTGAGATTGACAATGATGTATCAAATTCATGATATTATAGGTTTTTGCAATAATTATACAACGTAATTATTTTTTTTATGAAAATTATAATATAACATTGATCATCTCAATTTTCAGTTAAGTAAATTGGAATACAATTTACTTATTGTTGTAGAAATTTAAGAATCATAAATATTGAATTAAAATATAACAATTAATATCATGTCATAGTTAATTATTTTTTAAAATTTAGACTTAACAATTATGACAAAAAAACCATTAATAACTATATAATTTCAAAACAATATAAATAAATCTGTTAACTGTAATGTAAAAAATGTGATATGAGACTTTCTGGAATAAAAAATTATATAATAATTAAATGTAATTGTAAATAAAATTATTTTGATAAATAATCTGATATAGAAAAGAAGGTTATTATGTATATATAGCAAAGAACTTAAAAGTATGACTATTTAAAATGAAATTTAATACAACTTGATTAAATATTCGATATAAATGTAAATGAAAATTCGACATTGGATTTGTATGATCGAACGAAATTATTCATCCATAAGATCGAGACCAATAAAATATCACAATTATTATAAAAAATTATTTATGTATTAAAAGTAACTTTCTAAAAAAATACTAATTGATTTAATAGAACGCAATACAAAGGAGTTTGAATTTTTAGATGTACTAAATAACTAAAAAATAAGATAATTTATAAAAAGTTTTATATGATAATATTTATTTAGTATTAGATGCGTAATACAATTTCGATATAATTTTGAACTGAAAATTTTACATTGAATTTGTATGAGTGCATACAAATACTTATTTGTAAGATTTAAAAAATTAAATAATTAGAATAATTTTATGAAAAGAGATTTTTAAACACAAATAACCAAATATAAATAAGTGAAAAAAATTCTTTATAAAAATACTTAAGTGGAAGTAGCAGTATGAACACAATAAAAGCTGAATTTTGGGAGTGTGAACACAATAAAAGTTGAGTTTTCCCGCCAAAACTCAGCTACTTTTATATATTATATAGATAACTAGTATTTACCCCGTGCGATACACGGGAAGAAACGTTTGAATAAATATATTTTATATGAAATTATATGAATCCTTAGACGAAATAAATAACAATCGCAAATAACAGATAAGAACATCATTTATTGGTTTCATATTACTACAAATTTTGGAATACTTCTTTATACACTACATTATTTGTTAAATTTGTTGGTCTTTCATTTTTATCATAAATCAACATCTTTAATCCGGAACGATTTGTCACCTTATAAATGGCAACATAAAGTTGTCCATATGTAAACACTGGCCTTCTAAGAAGAAGTCACGCATGCGAGAGTGATTATCATTGATTCTTATTGGTCTATAATATTAATAAGTTTTACCACTGCACCAGAAATCTTGAATGATTAAATGTGATTAAACTAAATTATTGCTAGAAATCTTTGTGGATCAAAGATGCATCGTTGAACTTGTCAAAAAGATAAGATCTAGTATTCTTAGTCCTAAATTATTTTTGCATTTCTATATTGTTTTAGAAGGTTTTTCTACATTTTTATTGTTCTATTTTTTTTATTTTTTGGTCAGAAACCAAGATCTATATTCTTCGACTCAAGTCTTAGCTGATCTTGTCTTG
Source organism: Ligustrum vulgare (assembly GCA_963555705.1). NCBI lineage: Eukaryota > Viridiplantae > Streptophyta > Magnoliopsida > Lamiales > Oleaceae > Ligustrum > Ligustrum vulgare. The sequence goes on along the minus strand of OY743173.1, from coordinate 15,213,091 downwards.
AAGAAAAGAGCAGTCCCTTTTTATTTTTTATTAAAATAATTTAGGATTCTCCTATTCTTTTGGTCTATAATATTAATATGGCTTTAAATTGTTTTTTTTTTTTTTTTAATTTAACTTAGTGTGAAAGTAAAGATCAGTCAACTTCCAAAGATTAGAAAAAGAGCTTCTAGTAACTGTATTTACCAAAGTCATGCGATGACCAAACGGAACGTCAACGCAGAATGGAGCTGCAAGCATATCACAGCGGAAAAGGTAATCCATTCCTCAAAATTCAGATATGTTTCGTACATAAACCCGCTAGTTCAATTAAAATGTTTTGTTGACCACATAACTAAGTATAATATTTAATAAAAAATTGCACGAATAATTGAAAGTATTATTTATTTGAATTTTTTTTTTTAAACTGCTTAAAACTTAGTAGCCTATCATTCTTGTAAATGTATTATCCAAAACCGTGCGATGATCAGTGGAACGTCAACGCAGAACAGAGAGCCGATCACATCAAACCAAGAGAGCTAATCCACCCCTCAAAACTCAATTTTTTGTATATAAAACTACCTATTAAGCCTATGTTTGTTAAAAAATTTTGGTTTAAAAACATGTTTTTTATGTTTTCTAGGTAAAATATGTTGTTGAAAAATGGAGAGAGAAAATGTATGTAGTTAAAAAGTGATTTGGAGAATTGTGTAGGAAAAAACATGTTTTGCCAAACAGAGGCTAAAATATTTTGTGCCCAAATAACTAAGTTTAATATTTGAGAAAAAATCGCATGATGTAATTGGAAGTAGCATTTCTTTGGATTTTTTTTTTAATATGAATTGCATAATTCCACTTAGAAATAGGATTACGGTTATATCAACTATAACCTTAATTATAAGAACATATATAATGAAGTTCCAAAATACAAATAGTGAAACTTATAGAACATTTATCATAATTAATTATATTATTATACATAAAATCTATATAATAATAGCACAGGAAGGTATAAATGAAGTTTTCATATCCTATCTTCATACATAAAATAATTTTTAATTAAAATACTAAACTCGTGTAAATTAAAACAATGGTTTAAACACTATTGTTGTGAAACAGTTAGTACTATATGTTTGTATAAATGAGTGAACTTTAAATAGGGTTTAGAGTTAAATTTCAAAAATGTCAAAACTATTAGAAAAATGAAAATCGAAAATCAATAATTACTATTTAATTAGGATAGAAACAAAAAGATTTCATTATAAAAATTTAATTATGATAGAAACAAACAGATTTTGAAAATAACAGCAAGAAAAAAATTAAAGAAAATCGAATCTTGAGGCAAATTATTGGGTAGGATTAGAATATTAGTGTGAACGCATTAACTACAGCAGATCAATAAAAAAAGCTTTGGAAAAACCCATCAACATAAAATATATATATATATATATATATATATATACATATATATATATATATATATATATGTAGAGTACTTGAGTTTTGGAGGGAAAATGTATAGTTGACCCAAGTTGACTCAGCTACTTTTATATATTATATAGAATATAGATATAGATGAGAAATTGTATTATTTATAAATTGATTTATGAATGATAATAATTATATTGGGGGTAGATTGTAACATTTTTATTAGAGTGTACTGTATTGTATTATTAAAATAAAAAGAATATGTAATTTGTAAATTGAGATGTTACAGTACTGATCACCTCTTAATTTCTGGCATACACTCTGAAGTCTGAATGAATATCGGATTAGTGCCAATGGTACATGTTAGGTTATATTTGGCAAATATGTTTTTTTCTACTCAATTTTTTAAATTATTTTTATTTTTTTGTTTTATTTTTTAATCACACATTTTACCTAAAAAATATAAAAAAACATGTATTTTAAATTTTTTTTTTTAAAAAACAAATTACGCAAAAAAATGAGAAGCACGTTGGACAGTTGGAGAAGTCTAGTAAACGAATTTGAAAAGTATAAATAAATGCAAGCCATTATAATTGAAGAAAATTTAAAAAAAGGAAGAAGTTGGTGAATAAAAAAATGGGTCTGTATAACATAACTAATTAGTAGTTAGCTAAGAGAGCATTCATATTGAATGTCCTAAATTTAGCTAGTCGTATAAGTAAAAAATTAAATATTAAATGACACATATTCATATTAAAGTTAATTATTTATTATTGTCACAATGAACGTGTTAATTTCTAGTTAAGCTCAAGCGTTAGGACTGCACACAAAAATCGCGAAATTGTAAATTGAATCTAACTCGTTGGTTTGAGACCGCATGGACCTGTGATTTTTTTCTCTCAAATCGAACCAAATCGTTTGATAATGGTTTGATTTAGGTTTTAATTTTCAAAAACTATAAAAAAAACAAACCACTTTTAGTTTTTAATTAAAAATTAATTTTATTAATTTGAATTTACCGTTTTCTTATGAAAAAGTCACATTTAACTATTATATAAAAATTCTTGTTTATAACTTTTTTTTTCAATTGCATTATGATTATCCCAGAAAATACTATACAAAAGTTTTTTACCTTGCAGTTTGAGTCATGCAAGCACTGTAGATAAAAAAAAAAAATTGTGCTAAGTAAGAAAATTGAATAAGATTATGCAACAATAAATTGTAACTACAATGAACTGTTGAAAATGAAGAAAACTCAAAAATCCTTGACTAGAGCTATCAAGTTATCAAATGATGTTTAGTGTATATAGACAATTAATAGTTTGAAAATTATGCTCCCATATTTCAATGAAATTATTCACTCATCAAAATTCTTTTATTGTCAATTTAATGCAAGGGTAACGAGGTAAAGAATCAAATCGAACAAAACCGCAAAAAAATGGTTTGGTTTATATATTATGTCGACAAGTAAATCGTGGATTAAAACCGAATCAAACCGCAAAAAAATGATTTGGTTTGAAAAATATTAAATATGTCCCAAAACTCCCAAACCGAATTGCATTTACCCCTACAAAGCATATAATAAATACTTATTTTTAAAATAACAAAAAATATATATTAATATTCTACTCTTTTTGAATATCTCATTAAATTATATAATATGAAATCAAAAAGAAATTTATTTTTTTCGATATTAAAAAAATTAAAAAGGAAAAAGAAAAAGAAATTGAATAAATAAGGGATTGTGTGGGTAAGTGGGTAGGGATTAGGGGTGGGGGTGAGATGTATTTATACTATTGGAGAATTTTAAGTCAAAAGTGTCACGTCGATGTTAAAATACTAACTAAATTTAACAAGAAAGTCAACATGTTACTAAAAAGATTCCTTTAACAAATAAGTTAACATATCTAATATAAGAGTAAAATTTACTATTAGTTAACATCTTCCATTAAGAAATAATTTAGCACGCCAAATGTGGATGCTCTTAAACTTTGGCTTTGATCAGCTCTTACAAAGTTGTTTATAATTAGAGTTTTGTTATTTTCGAAATAAAAATATGTAGTTTAAAAAATTGTGTGTAATTTGAAAAATGTATTATTTATAAATAAGTTTACTAAATATGAGCTAAATTTAAAAGATATCAAGGCTTTAATCCAAATCTTCAAATAAAGGTGGCAAATGGGCCGAAATGCTTGCCTACTCGTTGGCTCGTAAAAAAAAAATGATCTTGAACACGAGCCAAGTACGAGCAATGAAAAACGATTTGTTATCTACTCTCTTATGTTATAATCTAATTCAATTCCGAATTACACAGTTCAATTCAATTACTACATGATCCATTGTACACATTTCATCATTACATTCTCTACGCATTTCAATTTTTATTACTTCAATTCTCATACTACAATCCCATTCACATTTCTTCAAGTTTCAGCTAACAATATGAGCTATTAGAAATTTATATGAAGCTCGTAATAAATGATATATTTGATGAATATATTCGAGGTTGTAAAGATTATCAATAGAAATATTGTTATGCAAAATCAATATACTTGTAATGTTTCTTGAGGAGGAGCTAATACATGTAGCACTCTTTTTTCTTAGTTGATATTTTGTCCCACATGATTTTCCTAATAAGGTTTTTAATGAGATATTTGTTATGACATATGAATTTTCCCAAAAATAGTTTTAATGAGCCATTATCACAACTATATAAGGGATATTACTCAACAACTACGCCCTTAAATTATAGTGAAATGTTTGCGACAAATGAAGCAAATCAAGTACAATATATGGTCGACATTTGAAGAATGGTTTCAAATTTTGTAATGCTTAACATATATAGAAGGACTTTCATACATACGTATTTCAGAAGACTAAATGTATCGATGTTCAGCAAATTCACTCGAGTGATAAAGTGGCCGATTTATTCACTAAAGTAATGCTAACATCTAAATTCAGAAATTAGTTTACGAGATTGAGATGTGTCATCTCAATGATTTACAGTAATTAACATCAGGAGGAGTAACTGTACTCTTTTTCCTTCGCTTAGATTTTGTTACATTTGGTTTTCCTGGTAAGGTTTTATTGAGGCAACATTTATTTTAATACTCCAAAATAACTGTATTATTTTTCATTCGTTTGATATTTTTGTTCCATTGAGTTTTAATCAAACAAGATTTTAACGAGGAAAATATTTTGTATTGTGTCATTCAAGGGAAGTGTTGTAAATAACACATTATTAGTGAATGGCATTTATATCCACATAACTCTAATCATTATTGTATCCTTAATTCTTTCTTATATATATATACTAGTAGATATACACGTGCAAAGCACGTGAAGTTTATTTTCTGTGTTGATTTGCATGAGACTGGAAGTTAAAAATGTTATTTGGACAAACAATTAGTATTAAGATTTGATAATTGGACTTGGTTGGTAAAAATATTAAAAGAATCAAAACTGTAAGGAAATTTCACAAAGATCTAAATTAAATTATATTATTGCATCATATCCCAATTTTTGAACAGTTCATAAAAAAAAGTAAAAAGTACATAATCGCTTAAAAAAATTTGTTCACATTTCATACAAACCATTACAAAATGAATAATATAGACACAATCAATAATTGAACAATTAGAAAATAGATCTCTTTACTTTTTGACTATTGAGCGGTTTAAGTGCATTGTTTTAGCACCAATAAGCTAAAAGTAAGTCACTTCAACCAAAAATTAGAAATCATATTTCATTGAAAGAAATGATTGACAATTTTCAGCTTTGGCGAAATTGAAATGATAGCTTCCGGGAAACTTGAGCAACTTGTTTCCTTGCTACTTTCTTTTATGGAAGTATTACAAGACAGGACTTGGTCACATGGCTATGACCTTCTTAATTGAAGGATCCACATAAATTGTATCTCAAAAAATGGAAGCTGAACTTTAAGCTATTTTCCTTCATTTCAAGATGTCAATATCATAGAGTGCAACACATTCTACTTGATCTTCGGACAAACCAAAGATGAACTTCTTTGCTGCACAGTAATTATCATAGACAACTTTTAAAAACCCTATTTTAGAAAGTAGATTACGCTTAACCATGATAATAAAAATAAGAATACAACACATTTTTTTATATATCATTGTGTTACATCCTTTGTTTTAGTCTAATGTAATATATATTCATAATCCACTTCCATATAAAAATAAAGCTTCTACAATAATGAAATACCTGTCAATGGATTATATCCCTAAATTATTACACAAGTGGGGAACAATATACATTGCAGCATCAGAACATGCTTGATAAATTCCAAAAAGTTTTGTAACAACACGAGTAATTTTTTTCTGTTACCACATGTACATGCAAAATTCGAAAAAAATAAAAGAATAGAAGAAAGAGTAGCTATTAAAGTTTTACAAATTGTTTCACTTACAAAAGAGTAAACCCCAAGATCTATGTAGATAGGCTTACACTAAGATTAGCACTACCATCACTTCTTAAGTATATGTATTGTAGAAAACTAACTTCTTACCTCCTCAATAGTCCAACCTCCCTTAGCTCTTCTAACTGAGCCAGAAGTTCTTCTATAAAACATATTTATGTCATTGAATCAGAGACTCTTTAACTTGATATTTTTGAGAAGTCATAAGAGTTGTACAAATTTCTAGTGAGTTCAAAACACATTCTAATGCTTATTATGCAAGAATGCAGGATATATACATATAGGAATGAGTTATAATACATGTAAAATTCATAATGTGAATAGAATATAGATCAGTGCTGTCTATAGCTTCATCTTACTGTATTGAAAAACAAAAGATAAATCCAACATCATAATACCTCAAAAACTAATAGTTCTTTAGCCGCTCTTTGGTATGCAGTATCCAAGTAACAATAGGTGTCCTCTGTTCTTAAACTAATTCAAATTACTTGATCCTATTATCATCCATAATATAAACCTGACAAATTATCTCATTAGAAAAATGAAAGTAAATATGTTAGGAAGTCAGTAGGAAACATTAAAATGCATTCAAATCATAAACAAGAAATGATTATGCACATTTCCAATCCAGAATAGAACTTAAAGAGTTAATATTCAATGAAAAAACGAAAACATCACTAAATGTTGAAAGTGTTTCACGTGCACTAAATTATACACACACATTAATATCAATAGATGTATACACACACATCAATTATCCATTGAAATACTCATTTGGATTAAAAAAAAAAAATTACTCTACTTACATAAAAAATTGTAGATACATATTACACAGTGGTATAAATAGTTTCGAAACAACAGTAAAATGATAATTCTAGCATTTATGAATATTTATAGAGAATTTGGAGAATTTTTATAATGGAGAAAGGTAATTTACGATAAATAGCACAGAATGTTTGAAATATCCAAAAGATTCAGGAAATATTCATCTGATTCTTTCAACAAAATCAGAGTATCATATGCTGATTATGAGCCACTGAAACATGATCCTTACCCATTTAGGAACCCTCTAGGAATGAGTTGACTAATTCAGTATGAGCTCCTAATTAGTAATTAAGTGAAACTGGTTCAATTATGCAAAAATTACACATTTCAAAGGACAATATAATCCATGTAAAATACATTTTGTGAACAATTAAGTTATACTTGAATGATTAGCTCATTCATAGTGGAACTTTAAATAACTATAACTCATTTTATCTAAAACTAACAGTTGAGTTAACTATAGTAAATTATAAATGTCTAAATAATCCCCTTAGTAGCCCCTAAAGGCGTAAACGGTAATAACTTGAAGGATGATCAATATCAAAATGTAAATAATAATAATAATAATAATAATAATAATAATAACAAAAAAATCATTATCATAAGCAACTAAATTTCAAATTAGAACTGTCAATTAATAATTAGATCAAATTCAACCAACCAAAAATATCTTAATTATAAAAGCACTCAACATGTACACTTATGTTTGATACATCATTTAAACACATACAATATACACACGGATAAATACTTGTGTGTGTTTATCAGGTTATTAAAATTGAGCGCAACTAATTCTATATAAAAAAAACACTCCTACAAGATAATAATTGCAGAGAAAAAGAAATTACAAAATGTCATTCCAGTTTGTCTGGAAGAAATTTGGGGGTAGAGGGAGGTTCAAAAGCAAACAAAAATTCGAAAATAAGTGATGTCAATTTCACTCAGATAATCAGAAGCAAATTAAAATTTCCTCTCCCATATGCATAACTTACTATATCAAGAATATCCCACTCAATTCATCCAAACCCACCATATAATTAGCATAAATTTTAACAGATTTTCAATATTGAATGATATTAAGAAGAAAAACAACTAAATATTAAAGAAGAATTCTGAAATTACATGCCAAACATGCCCATAGAGAAATCAAAATTCAAATTCTCAACAAAACCACAACTCCAACAAACTCAAAACCATAAAAATTTTATAAATCAATACTACATTAAAAACATTTTACTCAAATTCATCATAACCCACCAAAGAGTAAGCATAAATTTCAATAGATTTTCAACATTGAAATATGAAGGAAGAAAAACAGCTAAAAACTTGCATTAAAGTAAAGAAGGAAAAGAGCTTTAGAAAAAAAATGGTAAAAAAATTCCAGTGTTGCAGATCAAGAACGTAAGAGAAAAGGCTGAATTTTTGAATCAACACCACCATAAATCCAATGAACTCAATCAAACATATAAAATTAAACAAATCAAGAAACCAAATAAATGAGAATAATAAAAAACCAACCTTCGTGCAAACATAGATTGCTTATGCCATTATCTCTCCTGAGAAAGAAACAAAAATCAAAAGGGCCCTTCCTAGAAATCTCATATTCTTTTTTTACAAAGGAATGTAGGGGTTATTCCCTTAATTTATCCGAAGAATTCCTATCAACATCCCTTATCAATGTATCACAATAGATGCCTCTATCAAAATAAGCATAAGAAGATTGAAAATTAACATGGCAACTTTCACATTTGTTTGTTTCAAATCTCAATAATATAATCCTGAGGGGGTATCTTAGCTAACTTTTACATTAAAAAACATCAATTTAATTTTGAGAGGAAATAATACTTACACGTTTAACAAAATGCATCATGAGACGAAATTAAGCCCCATCATAATAATGGATATAAAACCATGTGAACATCCAGTTCTTCAAAGGTTTGGATCTGCCTTTTAAGATCATTCATGAAAAATTTTACAGTTGTTCCTACAAAAAAGTTAATTGATAAGGCATAGATTAATATCAAGTGAAGAGCATGTGATTAAACATCTCCAAATTCTAATATATACATTCACTTAGAATATCTAACCATGTCTTCCATATTCTACACAACCACCTGTGCAAAAAGCAAAATAAACATCAAAAAAAAAATTATATCTATCTCCAAGGTATCAACTTTCAAATCACAAGAATTATAATAGAACAGATATTAAAAAAAAAAAAAAAATCAAGACTTGCTTGCTCTTATCTAGATGCAGAGAGAGAAAAATTCTCGGTGAAAGGATAAGAGGTTCATGAACCAAAGAAACACCTCCTTATTTTTTTAATGTTCGTATTCCCCAATTTTCAAGAAAAATTATCTTCAACCTTGTTGTACCCAACTTCAAAAAATATTTACAATGATTAATTACTTTTCAGTGGTCGACAAATTTCATCATAAAAATGGAATGGAACAATGAAGGATCATTGTTCAAATCTCAATACATTCAACAAAAAGTTACAGATGCCTAGGTGCATATTCTTGTTTCAACATAATGAAATATTAAAAGGCTCTAAAAGGATCTAATAATCAATTATGAATACATTTTCACTAGACAAAACTAATGTAAAACAGAATTACATATTTTATTGAAACACATAATTGAAACACGTAGTTGAATAAAATATAAAAACTAATTACAACCCCAATCGCCTAAACTATGCATGTACATAGTCAAAAAGTATCTTTGAATGTAAGTTGTTGAAATTTGAAATTGTTCTCGTCTTTCTAAATCAAACACAATTGGACAGAAAAAGTTCACGCAACTCTATAAGCATATAATTTAGACATAATTTTATCTCACCATTACAGCAACAAAATCCTCTAGTTTCCTTATGAAATTTCTTAGCATTGCAATGAGAACAAAATGTTGGATCAGGCAAAACATATGGTTGAAAAGGAATGTTATGGATATCTAACATGTGAGATTCTTGGTCGTCAGTAACTTGAGAAGAAAAAATTCTTCATTATGTACGTTAATTGTAAATGTTTCATGTTCATCAACACACAGTGTATCATTAGTTCGTATCATAAAGTGACATTATATTAAAGGAAATATATACGTAAGATTAAACAATAGAAGAAAGACTAAAAAAAGAAAAAAGGAAAAACAGAACAAAAATTTACATAAGATAAGAAGGAGAGAATTAAACCTTTGTCTTTATGTTGTAATTCAATTCCTTTGCTACTGACATTGAGCATACTTGACGATCCTTGCTCAAAACATACAAGAAAAGAAATTTGTCAACAAAAGGAATAATAAAAACAATAATTGAACCTCAAATATCATAAGCAATAGATTTCTTCAACATACTTTCAAAGCTCACCGGTAATAGTTTGAAAACGAAATGAGGGTCTCAAAGGGTTGTCATTATATGCTCCATTTTTCCTTTTCTTTTTAGCATATAGTTCTCTTTGTTGTTGATTTCGTGCCTCCCTTTTTTCAATAATTGAAACATTTATTGATATTTGGGGGGGGGGGGATAAAAAAAAACTAAGTATAAGCAGTTATAAGTAGAGAAGAAAAAGATAACATTGATGATGATGATGATGATGATGATAAGTAGCATTTTACAAGAAGAAGATTCACAGTCACAATTTAGTCCTAATGAAGCTTAAAACATCAAAATCTAGAAAAACTCTTTTGAAGACTAACTAATTGCAAATTAGTTCAGCCTATTGAAACACGTGATTTTTCGGAATATCACAATTTTGAAAAATGCAAAGAAATCATTTAAAGAAATTTCCTGAGAGTAAACATTTCCATTCATATGACTAAAAAATATCAAATCCCAACACTAAAGGTAAAGAATAATCATGACATCTCACATTTATTACCATGATGAGCATAAACCTGTTAAAAAATAAATCAACTAATAATTCAACAAATTCATGATTTAACCAAAAAAAAAATTCAAAAAACCACTCCAGCAGTCAAAAAAAAAACTCAATCCCAATTCATGAGCTCATTTAAACTTGATTTTTTTTTAAAAAAAAAAAAAAGTAAAAAACCTACAAATTGTTCCTATTCCTATACCAAAAAAAAAAAAAAAAAAAGAAAAAGAAAAAAAGAAAATTTTGCAAATAATAAAAATATTGCCTATGACACAAAACCGTGCTGCAAGGAAAGGAACAAAAACCTATCAAAAAGTAAATCAACTAAAAAAACTGCTGCAAGTAAACGAGCAAAAAATGTCAAAAAGTAAATCGAGTAAAATACAAAAGAAAAAAACAGAAGTAGAAATTTAACCTACCAGAGAAAAGAAAATAAAAAAATGCACTCAAGTAATGACAAGTGAAGAACTTGAATCCCAATCCATGAACCCATCTAAACTTGATTTCACAAACCACCCACAAATTCTTATGAACCATCTAAACTTGATTTCACAAAACACACACAAATTCTTCATATACCTATGCCCAACTTTAAAAATAAATAATTGTAAATGAATTTCTCAGTCTTGGCAAAAAACTTCTGTGTAGATTCAAACCAAGTAGTCAAAAACAATAACCATCAGGGATGAAAAAAAAAAGATCAAATTCTTATGAACCCATCTAAACTTGATTTCACAAAACATACAAAAATTCTTCATATTCCTAAGCCCAAATTTAAACATAATTTTAAAGAATAAAACCAATTACCTATAACTCAAAAACGCGATGTAAGAGAAGGAGCAAAAACCAACAAAAGCGGAAAAACGAAAAGGGCAATCATACCGAATAACCCAGTCTTCGTAAATAACTCCTGTGAAGATTCAAACCAAAAACAATAACCATCAATGATTGTGAATGATCCAAAATTAATGACAGTCTTAATAAACTTATGTAGGATGTAACACAGAAAGAGGAGGGTAGGGGGAGGTGACAGATTGAAGAGTAGAAGAATTATTTTGGGGAGGAAATTAATCAATACTCAATCACAGATAATAGTATGCTCCATAAAATGAAATCATGTGTCCTATCTATAGGAAACAGAAGTGAAAATCAAATGAAAAGTTTGATGAGATATTTAAACAATTCTAATCTATATACACAAAGATAGAAATCAAAATGGAATTAAAAATTCTATCTAAAACATCTTTGTAGTCTTACCTTTATTTCTCATCACAAGCCTCAGTAATGGAGCAGCCCTATCAACCTTTTTTCTATGGTCTTGGCAAAAATCGACTGAACACAAATTCTGGTGCTTTTGGACACGCCCAATCCATCCAATCCAAATAACCATAGGAGTGAAAGATTTCACTAAAAAATGTATTGTCAATGATACTGTATGATTTAGAAGAAGTATCAATTTAGTAGGATTTTAGGTACATGTAGTAAAACACAAATGGAAAACCTTAAGAACACATTGATGTTGCAAATTAATTGTCACCACAAATCACGATTTTTCATCCACAACTTCTTCTGCAGCATCTTTCCTTGCAAAGCGCACAAAGCAAAATAGTGCAAATATTCTGTCAAAAATTCAAAGGAAGAGACATCCTCAGGTTCCCAGTTTGGCACAAATAATGTTTTAAAGATATCAAGCATTTATAATAACAAAGAAACATGTTGAACAAAAATAATAAGAAAACTAAAAAATGCTCAATCACTGAATCTTTTTGCCAAAATTGCAACTCCAATTGATTTCATTTATTCAACTAATGCAGAATACCCCCGGCAAATTTCACTACTCTATGAAACCCAAAATATTGATCAAACCAGCTGTACGATACCCAAAATATTGAAAAAAAAAAAAACTCCTTTTAAATACTAAAAAAATGCAGTGAAAAAAAAGAAGAAGCTAAAAATCTGGGTAAAGCCTCAATTTTTAAACAAACCCCAATATCACTTCAAGCTTTAACTATTTTTCATTTTGGACACACTATTTTTTCGTGTCTAAACTCAAGATTTCTAAAACATTTTCTAATCCTACAAAGGAAATACATACAAACATAATAAAAAAAATGTAAATTCTAAACCAAACACAATGCAGGTAGCAGTTTAAATTAAAAAAAAAAAAGGCCAAAAATCTGGGGAAAAAAACAAAGAAAATGTTAACTAACAGACTGCCATAAACCCTAATCCAGATATAAACACAGCGTCAAAGGGAGAAGAATTAGTATTACCCTGAACGAAGAACACGACTGAAATATGGTACCGAAAAACCCCAAGAAAATAACTTCGATCTCCAAAAAAAATCTCTGTCAATACTCAAATCAAATACCAATATAAGTAAAAGGAAAAAATTAGAGCACAAAATCAAGGAATCAAAAAATCGGTAAAAAAATAAAAAAATGGCGCAACCCTAATCCAAGACCGATATACGAACGCAGCAACAGTGTGTAGAGGAGATCACCTTCACTTGATTTCTTCGGTCGGAAAATAGGTGCAAGAAACGCGATCTCGAACACAAAAGAACAGAGACGATTAAGTGCTGAGCCAAATGCGAGAGATAAAGCGAGAGAGAATGCTGGAAGATTCTAGTCTAGGTACCAAATGGAAGAGCCAAATGCGGTAATGGAAAAGACGAAAAGGATAGCGTGAGTAATAGTGAAAAGCGTTATTCTTATTTGGTGAAAAGGCGTGTTTGGTCCTTAGGAATAGTGAAACTTTAAGTAAATCTTATATATAATAGTGATATATATATATATGAGATTCCGACTCTCAATAAAATAAACAATCTATTGACTTCTTTATATTTTCTTCTCTTTTATCTCTAGTTTATAAAAAAAATGAATTTTTGAATACTGGTTTTTTGGAGAATGCGTGATTAAAAATTAGAAGATATTAGATTTACGTGGAGAATATATTTTGTTATGAGAAAGCGTGATTGAAAATGATTTTGGAAAAAGAGAAATTTTAATTAAGTGATTGTCAAATAGGGGTAAAATTAATTTTAAATAGACTATGTTATTCTCACCCCGAGTTTGACCACCAACTCATATGAGCTGTGTTATTTTCTCAAATCACTATTCAACTATATATTTTATTTCGGAGATAATAAATTCTTTGTTTTTTATAAAACAATGGAAAATTGTCAAAATAAGTCAAATTTGACCATATCCGTCCGATCCAATTCGACCTTCAAATCAATTTAAATGATTATTGAATGAAGGGACCTTGTTTGAATACGTGAAGTCGTGAATGAAAACGCGTTTTGAGCAACTTTAATAATGTAGAAAAAATAAATAGTAGATAATAATCTTGTTTAGCCTTTGGTTGATAATTTTTCTTTATTTATAAATAAATAATATATTGTTTTTAAAATAAAATATTTTTTTAAAAAGTGATTTTGTAGAGGACAATTGGATCAATATCAAACCAGCCAGTCCAATCTTTAGCCCAAAAATGTTGAAGCCCAGTTTAAACAATGCTGGATCGAATATAGAGCCCAGTACAAAAGCCTGGCTTGTATCACTTGATCTGAAGATTGGAGCCCAAACTCGGTGACCCGGTATTAAGGCCCATTATCATCACCGCCTCATTTTACACCGTTAGATCATCAAGAATCATCGCAACCGTCCACCTGGGGGATAAGGCTTGAGTCAGACGCTTCATTCTCTCACTTTTCATCCAGAAACATCTCTCTCTGATCTCTGTTTTTCTCTCTCCTTTGGTTCATCATCTTCTTCGTATTTCTGAAGAATAATCTCTGATTTTCTCGCAGCACTCTTAGTGCTTTTGTTACTGATTCTTTGTGCATAATCAGTATTCTTTAGTGGTTGATTTACATATCATTTTCTGTATATTTTTTTGTGTTTTTGCGAGTTTTTAAGATTTTTGATATTTTAGATCAGAGTATTTGAATCTGTAATTTTTCTTTGATACTTTACGATTTATTTAATAAAATTTTCTGAAAAGTTTTATATTTAAATCGTATTTTATATTTCTTTGTGGTTGATTTTGAGCCTTGAATTCTTAACAGTGGTATCAGAGCCTTAGGGGTCGTTCCCTTTGTGTATCGATTTTGAATTTTGAGTTTTTGATTTTGTTTTGAATTTTGAATTTTTGTTGTTTGTTTTGGGATTGTTGAAAACATGTTCTCTTTGTGATTTTGGAAAACTGTTTTAAAAAATATAAAACTGAAAAATGCGTTTACTTTGTAATTTTCTGATATATTTATTTTGTGATATTTTATATGTAAAAAATGGTTGATTTGTTGAATTAAATTAATTTTAATGTCAATAAATCAGTTATTTCTCTATGTCAATAAATTCATCATTAATATTGTTTCAACTAAACAAAAATCCAACCCCATACCAACAAAATCTTAACATGGATCTATATATAATGACAAAATAATATAAGAAATTCAAGTAAAGGAAGTATCTCACATTTACCAAAAAAAAAAAAAAATTACAAAAAAATTACAAAAAAATAAAATAAAAAATAAATCTTAACATAAATCTATATATAATAGCAAAATAATATAAGAACTTCAAGTGAAGGAAGTGTCTCAAAAAAAAAAAATATTACAAAAAAAAAATGTTAACATGGATCTATATATAAATGCAAAATAATATAAGAACTTCAAGTGAAGGTAGTGTCTCACATTTACATAAAAAAAAAAAAAAAAAAAAGTTCAAAACCCGCGTTTTGGCATTTTTAACACAAAATATCCAAAACGTTATAAACTCGTTTTGAATTTCCTTTATATTTTTTTTGTATTTTGGAAAACGCATTTCTGAAAATGGGTAAAGTGAACGCGTTTTTGATATTTCCAAAAATCGAAAACTCAAAACGGACTGAAAACAGCAAAGAGAATAGGGCCTTAGGGTTCGTGTAAATACGCTGGTTTTGACTCAGATCTTGTTAGATCCAGGATTATTCTGTGTGGATCTGTGGTTTCTGGAAAGTTTTTTGTGGTTTCTGTGTAAAACGTTTTAGGGTTTTCAGTTCTTGGTGGTAATCTTTGAGAAAATTGTTTTTTCTTGAAGTTTTATGAAAACTTTGTTAAGACATTTTGATTTTCTGAAAAATTTTAAGTTTTCAGATTTTTTTGAAAAATGAAAATTTTTTCATTACATTCTTCATGGTACACATTTGCTTAGTGGAAATATTTTAAAACCTATTTAAAATTAGGATTTCTCAGAATTTTTCCTTTGTTTTCTGGATCATTTATTCTGAGTCTTACATTTTTTTGTGAATCTTTGTGAACTCAGTATATTTTCTTATAAATATACTGAACATACTTAAAAGATCCCACATCTTGGTGGCTGAACTTTGTGGATTATTTTGAAAGGCTTAGTGGTACTGAAACTTGTGGGTTCTGAATCTTTGTTGAACTGCAGTGTATTAAAACTTGCAACATGTGATATCTTTTAATTTCTGCATTATACACTGCTATTTGTTTTCAATCCTTAGTTCTTTCCAAAATCTCTCCGTTGAAGCCTATTCTTGGACCCCAATCCTTACCTTTGTCCAGAATTTCTTGAGAATTCGGGAATCTGAGGGAGCTTGGGCTGGCCCATAATAAGTTGAGGGATATAATGGAAGAACTGTTTTCAATATATTAACTCTTTGTGGTTTTCTTGATTAGCCTGATTACTGTTATTGACTTGTGATCACCTTGATTGCTTTACTGATTAATAATTGGTTTCAGAGACTGTGTGTCTTATATCCTGATCTTTGTGGAATAATTCTGATAATTGGAAACTTCTGTGCTTATACCCTGCATTTCTAACTGTCTGTATGTCTTTGGTTTGAAGGAATAAAGCCTCAATTCTTGATAAATTTCTTTTCAAAGTTTTTTAGTCATTACTTCAATGACTATTATAAAGGTAGATGTTGAAGTATGGAATGACAAAGGAGATTTTAATCTCTGGAGCCAGAAAATGAAGGCTCTATTACTTCAAATAAAATGTGTCAAAGCCATTGATCAATCTTGCTCTTTATGTTTACCCCAGGATAGACAAATTGAAATAGATGAAACTGCATGGAGTACTATTTTTCTTCATCTGTCTGATAATGTGATTAGACAAATAGGCAAGACTAAAACATCTATGGTACTTTGGGATCAGTTAGAAGATTTATGATACTGTCTCTCTGCTTGATAAGTGTTTCTTATGGAAACATTATTTTTCTTTCAAGTTTGATCCATCTAAAGATGTAGATGATAATATGAACAGGTTCACTAAGATCACACAGAGTCTTTTAAATTGTGATGAAAAACTTACTGATGAACAAAAAGTTGTCTGTTTACTGAATGCTATGGGTGATAAGTTCAAAGACCTTAGGAATACTCTGGAATATAGTGGGCAAAAATTGACTACAGAAATAGTTCACACTTCTCTTAAGAATAAGGAACTTGAATTCAAGAATAATTCTAAAGAAGCCTATAGTGTTATAGGAACTTCAAAGAAAAAGAATTCCTTTAGAAATAATAAGTCGGTGAGTAATTTCAATAAAAATTAGAATACTTCTAATAATAATAGAAACTAGAATAGTGTGAACAGTAAGCCCGCAAGAGGAAATTTTCAAAATAAAGTCAATTTCAATAGGTCTAATGACATCACCTATAAAGGTCTGAATAACTCTAGGAACCAGACCAATTTTAGAGGGTATGATAATTCCAGAGGTCAAGAAAACTTTAGGAATCATAATAATTCTAGGGGACAAGACAACAATGGGGGTTTAGATAATATAAACAGACCCAGAATTTGCTTTTATTGTGGCCAACCTGGACATCACTTTAAAAATTGTTTCAAAAGGAAAAATGAAATAGGAACCAGTAACCAAATTGAAACTGCAGTTCAAGATAATAATGGTGTGATATATGTTACTACTGAATCTGATAATAAACATGAATAGATAGTTGATTTTGGTTGTACATTTCATATGTGTCCTGAAAGAAATTTGTTTTCTGATTTTAGCAGTGACTATAATGGTTCTGTACAACTTGGAAACAATGTGATCTGTGATGTAAAAGGAACATGTAACATTCTGTTGAAACTTGAAAATAACAAGACATTAGTCTTGAATCAAACTAGATATGTGCCTGACTTGAAAGAAACCTAATTTCACTTGGTGTGCTTGATTCTGAATCCCATGAGATAAGATTACATAAAGGTTGTCTATCTATCTTTAAAGGTAATCTATTACTTTCCTGCACTCCAAAAATAAATGGAATTTATGTGTTAAATTCTTATCCTATGTGCTAAGTCCTTTAATGTTGTTTTTGATACTGATAAAATTGTTTTGTGGCATAAAAGACTTGGTCGCTTAGGAGAAAAGGGTTTAAAACTGCTTGATCGTTTAGGAGAAAAAGGTTTAAAACTGCTTGAAAAGAAAGGTGTCTTTGGTAAAGATGTCTTACAAAAACTTGATTTCTGTGATAAATGCATTTTGGGAAAGCAGAAAAGAAACTCTTTTGGAAAATTGATTCATAAATCAAGAGACATTCTTGAATATTTACATGCTGATTTATGGGGTCCTGCCCCAGTTAATTCTGTTTCAGGTTTTAGATACTTCCTGCTTATTGTTGATGATTTTTCTAGGAAGACCTGAGTTCATTTGTTAAAAACTAAGGATGCTACTGTGTGGATGTTTAAAAATTGGATTACCTTAGTTCAAAATTTGAAAGATAGAAAGGTTAAAATTATTAGAACTGATAATGGTCTTGAGTTTTGTAATCAAGATTTTGATTCTTTTTGTAGCAGTCTAGGTATTCTTAGGCACAAGACTGTTGCATACAGTTCACAGTAAAATGGGGTTGCTGAAAGAATGAATAGGACTCTTTTAGAAAGAACAAGGTGTCTTTTACTTGATTCTAATTTGCCAAAAAATTTTTGGGGTGAAGCAGTTAAAACTGCTTCATATTTGATCAACTTTCCTCCTTGGAGTGCTATTGATTTTAAAATTCCGGATCAAATTTGGAACAATTCTCTTCCAGATTTTTCAAAACTGAAAATTTTTGGGTGTGCTGCATATTTCCACCAAACTGAAACTAAACTTGATTCCAGGTCTCTAAAATGTGTTTTTCTAGGGTATGGAGAATGAGTCAAGGGTTACAGGCTGTGGGTAAAAGAACAGGGAGGTTACAGGGTTATTTTAAGTAGATCAGTTGTTTTTAATGAAAAAAAATTTCCTTGTAAAAATGAAATTTTATCTGATCCTATTAGTGAAAAAGATTTTCTTACCTCTGAGCTGAGTGCAGACCAATTGAGTGATGAAAATGGTCTGCCCAATACTCAGTTTCAGGTGGAGCAACCCCCACATTCACCAAATATTACTTCTGATTATCTTTCACCTAATACTGTTCCTATTCCTGAAAATATTTCTGATACTGAAACTAATTTAAATCTTGATAATTATCAGTTAGCCAGAGATAGAATTAGAAGGGAGATTAGACCTCATGTCAGATTTGATGATCCTGATTTTTTATCTGCTTTTACATATTTTGAACCTTTACTTTATAAACCTGAATCATTTGAAGAAGCTATGTCTTCACCTGACTTTAAATTGTGGCTTGCAGCCATGCAAGAAGATATGGATTCTCTTATAAAAATGGCACTTGGACCTTAGTTAGTAAACCTGTTAATACTAGGGCTATAGATTGTAAATGAATTTTTAAAATCAAAGAAAGTGACTCAAAAGCTATAAAACCTAGATATAAGGCTAGGCTTGTAGCTCAAAGTTTTTCACAAAAAGAAGGTATAGATTATAATGAATTTTTTTTCACCAGTTGTTAAATATACATCTATTAGAATTTTATTTGCACTAGTTGCACAATTTGATTTGGAACTGGAATAAATGGATGTTAAAACTGCCTTCTTGTATGGTTCTTTGGATGAAACCATTTACATGCATCAACCTAAAGGTTTTGAAAAACTTGGTAAATCTGATTTGGTATGTTTACTGAAAAAGTCTTTATATGGGTTGAAACAAGCTCCAAGACAATGGTATAAGAGATTTGATTCTTATATTCAAAGTCTTAATTTTCAAAAAAACCAATATGATTCATGTTTTTATTATAAGAATGGTAATTCTGATTTTATGTATTTGTTACTATATGTTGATGACATGTTGATTGCTGGCCCTAATATGTATGAGATTAACCTGCTAAAGAATAAATTGCAGTCTGAATTTGAGATGAAAGACTTAGGGCATGCTAAAATAATTTTAGGAATGGATATTTTTAAGGACAGGCAATCTGGAAATTTGTTTTTGAACCAAAAACATTACATTGAAAAAGTTTTAACCAGATTTAATATGTTTGATTCCAAACCTGTTTATCTTCCTTTGCCTGCACATTTTAAATTGTCATCTGAACATTCCTCTAAATATGTTGATGAAGAACTTAGGATGAAAAATGTGCCTTACTCTAATGCTATAGGGTCTATTATGTGTCTTATGGTGTGCACTAGACCTGATATTGCTTTTGCTGTTAGTGTCCTTAGTAAATTTATGAGTAATCCTGGTGAATTGCACTGGGAAGCTGTGAAATCTCTTTTAAATTATCTTAAAGGATTTGCAAATCTGAGTTTAGTGTTCTCTAAAACCAAAAATGATTTTAAATTAAAGGGATTTGTGGACTCAGATTTTGCAGGTAATGTAGATAATAGAAAATCAACTTCTGCATATTTCTTTACATTAAATTGTTCTTGCATTAGCTGGAAATCTCAGCTACAAAAACTTGTTGCATTATCTTCAACTGAGGCAGAAGATATTGCTGCCACAGATGTTGTAAAAGAATGTATATGGCTGAAAGGTTTGCTATCTGAAATTGCATGCATTGATAATTCAAACATTGAACTCTGTACTGATAGCCTTAGTGCATTACATTTGTGTAAAAATCATGTCTTTCATAACAGGTCAAAACATATTGATGTGAAATTTCATTTCATTAGGGATATAACTGAAAAGGGTATAGTTAAACTTGTTAAAATACCTACACAGTTAAATCCTGTAGATGCAGGAACAAAAATAATTCCTATAAATAAATTTAAGGATGCTTTAGGTTCCTTAAAATTGTTAGAATGTTGATACTGCTATATTTGTGTATTGCAGGATTTGTGACTCCAATTGAGGTGGAGATTGTAGAGGACAATTGGATCAATATCAAATCGGCCAGTCCAATCTTTAGCCCAAAAATGCTGAAGCCCAGTCTAAACCATGTTGGACCAAATATAGTGCCCAGTACAAAAGCCTGGCTTGTATCACTTAATCTGAAGATTGGAGCCCAAACTCAGTGACCCGGTATTAAGGCCCATTATCATCACCGCCTCATTTGACACCGTTAGATCATCAAGAATCATTGCAACCGTCCACCTGGGGGATAAGGCTTGAATCAGACGCTTCATTCTCTCACTTTTCATCCAGAAACGTCTCTCTCTGATCTCTATTTTTCTCTCTGCTTTGGTTCATCTTCTTCTTCGTATTTCTGAAGAATAATATCTGATTTTCTCACGATACTCTTAGTGGTTTTGTTACTGATTCTTTGTGCATAATCAGTATTCCTTAGTGGTTGATTTACATATCGTTTTCTGTATAATTTTTTTTGTTTTTGCGAGTTTTTGAGATTTTTGATATTTTAGATCAGAGTATTTGAATCTGTAATTTTTCTTTGATACTTTATGATTTATTTTGATTAATAAAATTTTCTGAAAAGTTTTATGTTTAAATCGTATATTGTATATCTTTGTGGTTGATTCCAAGCCTTGAATTCTTATAAATAGATTTAAACGTGTTTAAAAAATAATTTAAAGAAATGTTTTGTTCACCAAATGTAAATTTATCTTCAACAACGACATTATTGCATAGGATAATGGCAATAACCAACTCGTGTCTCGTTAACCACAATTAAGCAACATGTATCATAAGCTCAACCACAATCTATAATTTGTGGAAGTGATTCATTTTTCCTTTTCAACGTTAAACTGTCTATATTTTCAATTGTGTCAATTTGGTCTTACATTTATTTATTTATTTATTATAATTATTTTTAAATCGTGTCCAATTATCGTAAGGACCACATACCCAAATACACTTCATGAATTAACAAAGTATTGTTTGCTGACATGAAACCTTATTTGTTGGTCACAAGTAGTAGTTTCAATATTATTCAAGAACATAATTACAATTGAATTTTATGGTGCGCTAAAATTGAAAGTTGCATTTAAATTTTTTATTTAAGCAACTCAATATAGTATAAGAGCATTCAAATGTCTTAGATTGAAGTCTGTTACGACTTATTTAATGAAATTGTATGCATGCTATGCTTTACAAAAATCGAACATCAACTGCACATGATTTAATGTGTTGAAGACTTTTTAATAATTTAAGAGTTTAGATAAGTGACTTAGAGTTGCATGGTATTTTCTTATGTTGTTTGGGAAATTTTCAAGGTAAATATTTCATGTCACTTTGCGATGTGCTTTGCATTTGTATCACTTCTTTCATCTCAAGTCGAAAGTAACACATAGTACAAACTACAAGGACTATATTTGAAATTAACCCAACTTCTAATATATATGTTAATATGCATCGAATATGGGTTTCCATTCCATTCCATTCCATGTCATGTCGCGTACGTTATTAACTGTTGGTACAATGACTAGAATTGTTTCATATGACTCTGGCTAAGGTAGGTTTGATGAGACAACTTGGTCAATGCTATCCTTACTTTATCCAAACTTCAAATTTCATAATAGAGAGAGAAATTAGGAATGGGCCCCTCAATGTTTTAGAATAATGTTGTTTCGATCTTAAAAAAAAAAAGTTTTGAGTTCTTAATCTATTTATTTATGTAATTAATCTAGAAATTTTGTATGACATTTTTTAAGAATGACTCAGAATTTGAAATGAGACAACGTTCTCTTTGCTGGTTTCAGGCCATTTTCTATTTTTAGTTTCAAAAAGGTTGAAATGCGTTCTCTTCCCCATTTTCCAAAACAAGTTTTTGAAAATAAGAAAAAAAAAATTGTACGCAAAACTTAAAAAAGGAAAATGCTGTTTGGATGTTTTCGGTACTGTTACGACCATGACTAATTGGACATGACACGTCATCTATATGGGCCCACCAGGGGAGCCACAAAACATCCAGTCACCTAATCATGACCTATAGGCCAAAACTGCGGATACCAAATTTGCTGGATTCTTATATGCCGAGGTGACCCTATGCCGAGGTAACCTAAGCCAGGGTGATGCTGTGCCAAGGTAACCTATGCCGGGGTGATGCTGTGTCGAGGTACTCCTAAGCCGAGGGGAGTACCCTGAAAATGTGACAAGACATCTTGATGTGACAACATCTTTAAAGTGATTTGATGGTTGCTTTAACCCTATGACATGTAGTAATGATTATAACCAAATAAATGGTTTACCTCATGAAGGGTTAGGATCTTACCATATGTAAAGCATAACACATGTCACAATCTAAGATAATTACACCTCTATAAATAGAGCACACTTGCCTCCAAGGAAAGGGTTAGCATTTTTAGTCTCTTAACTAAATATTTACTCTCACTCACTTTTCTCTCTTTTACGCATTTATATTTTCCGCACTCAAATTATATTTGCTTGACATGGGCTCTGACTTAGGCATCAGAGTGCAAATGGGAGCCACCTCGGCCCCCTTTGCAAACTGATTGTTAGTCACAGTGCCTAGGAGATCCACGTGTTCAAGAGAGAGGAGCTGAGACGTGTTAGTCCAAGGTCCAGCCGGATTTTTCGATCAACATTTTGGCGCCGTCTGTGGAAACCACACTTCTAACCACGAAATCACGTGGTAAAAAGCTACATAAAACCTTGAAAAGGGGTTGATAACCACTTGAAAAAGAGTGAAGAACTGCAAAAACCTTGAAAAAGGGTGAAGAACCTCTTGAAAAAGAGATGAGAAATACTACATAAAACCTTGAAAAATGGCTGATAACCTCTTGGAAAAGAGTGAAGAACCACAAAAACCTTAAAAAAGGTGAAGAACCTCTTGAAAAAGAGAGGAGAGATACTACAAAAAAAACCCTTGAAAAAGGAAGGAAACCTTTTGGAAAAGATTGGTAACAAATGCCTTGAAGAAAGGCCTCCCCGAAAGAGGGACTCTCCTTCTTATTGCCCCAAGTGGCATGGCTCAAGAAGCCCCTCTTATTGCTTAAGTGGCATGGCCGAAGTGGCTTCCTTCATATTGCCTAAGTGGCATGGCCGAAGTGGCTTTCCCTCTTATTGCCTAAGTGACATGGCCGAAGTGGCTCCCCTCATATTTCCTAAGAGGCATGGCCGAAGTGGCTCCCCTCATATTGCCTAAGAGGCATGGCCGAAGTGGCTCCCCTCTTATTGCCTAAGTGGTATGGCCGAAGTGGCTCCCCTCATATTGCCTAAGTGGTTTGGTCGAAGTGGCTCCCCTCATATTGCCTAAGTGGCATGGCCGAAAGTGGCTCCCCTCATATTGCCTAAGTGGCATGGCCGAAGCACCCCTTCCGAAGCACCTCTTCCGAAGGACGTCTTCCATGGACTTCTTCCGAAGTACCTCTTCCGAAGGACGTCTTCCATGGACTCCTTCCGAAGTACCTCTTCCGAAGGACGTCTTCCATAGACTCCTTCCGAAGGACCTCTTCCATGGACTCCTTCCCGAAGCACCTCTTTCGAAGGACGTCTTCCATGGACTCCTTCCGAAGTACCTCTTCCGAAGGACGTCTTCCATGGACTCCTTCCGAAGGACCTCTTCCATGGACTCCTTCCCGAAGCACCTCTTTCGAAGGACGTCTTCCATGGACTTCTTCTGAAGTACCTCTCTCGAAGGACCTCTTCCATGGACTCCTTCCCAAAGCACCTCTTCCGAAGGACGTCTTCCATGGACTTCTTCCGAAGTACCTCTCTCGAAGGACCTCTTCCATGGACTTCTTTCGAAGCACCTCTTCCGAATGACCTCTTCCATGGACTCCTTCCTGAAGTACGTCTTCCGAAGGACGTCTTCCATGGACTTCTTCCGAAGTACCTCTCTCGAAGGACCTCTTCCATGGACTCCTTCCCGAAGCACGTCTTCCGAAGGACTTCTTTCGAAGTACCTCTCTCAAAGGACCTCTTCCATGGACTCCTTCCGAAGCACCTCTTCCGAAGGACGTCTTCCATGGACTTCTTCCGAAGTACCTCTTCCGAAGAACCTCTTCCATGGACTCCTTCCGAAGTACCTCTCCTAAGGTCGTCTTCCATGGACTTCTTCCGAAGTACCTCTCTTGAAGGACGTCTTCCATGAACTCCTTCCGAAATATCTCTTCCATTAACTCCCTCCAAGTGAGGGACCCCTTCAAAGAGAAGGACTCCTACAAGGGACTTCTTCCAAGAGAAGAACTACGTCGATTAACTTCCTCCAAGTGAGGGACCCCTTCCAAGTGAAGGGCTCCTACAAGGGACTTCTTTCAAGAGAAGAACTACGTTAATTGACTCCCTCCAAATGAGGAACCCCTCTTCCTAAGGAATCCTTCCAAGAGAAGGACTTCTTCAACGAACTCCTTTTACAAAGGACTCTTTTATTGGTCGATTTCACTCTAGGAAAAACATCTGAAAGCTATGAATTCGAACCCCATCCATGAATGCCTGGGACATCCAAATTTAAGGGACTAGAGAGCATATACATGCATGTCGACACGAGACACAATGTATACATACTTTGTTTCATATTCTCCAAAGATACACATATCAAAACGAGACACGCTTGCAAGCCCTCCAGTCGCTTGAATTAAGCGTATTCTCTCTGCAATCCAGACGTCCTATTAGCCCTCACATATCTAGGAGTAAGATCTTCAATGTTATTGAAGACAACCTTATAATTCCCCTCCTATTTGAGGTATGCTTGGGATATTACTATGAGCTTATATGTCTTCGTAAGTTCGAAGTACACTCGAGTATTCTTTTTGTTGGGATAAAAGATGCACTTTCAAAATTTGAATAACACAACCCAATACTCTCTTAATATAACCAAGAAAAGCCTACTTGAAAGGGTTGTCAAGTGTTCAAATAAGGACCCAAGTGTCCAAATTATATTAAAGCGTGGGCCCAAGTGCCTATATTATTCCTCATCGGTGACGCTTTACCATGTAAAATATATTCTATTTTTTTCATTCTGGTTATGTCTTGCAAGAAGGATTTTTTAGATATTTTGTGTTTTGGTTATTTCTTAGAGTATACACACACTCCATCATCTTCGATCTCTTATATTTTCAAGTCCGGTTCGCACATAAATGAACCAACCAAACTTGAGGAACTAGTGTTACGACCATGACTAATTGGACATGACACGTCATCTACATGGGCCCACCAGGGGAGCCACAAAACATCCAGTCACCTAATCATGACCTATAGGTCAAAACTGCGGATACCAAATTTGTTGGATTCTTATATGCCGAGGTGACCCTATGCCGAGGTGATGCTATGCCGAGGTAACCTAAGCCGGGGTGATGTTGTGCCGAGGTACCCTTATGCCGAGGTACTCCTAAGCCAAGGGGAGTACCCTGAAAATGTGACAAGACAACTTGATGTGACAACATCTTTAAAGTGATTTGATGATTGCTTTAACCCTATGACATGTAATAATGATTATAACCAAATAAATGGTTTACCTCATGAAGGGTTAGGATCTTACCATATGTAAAGCATAACACATGTCACAATCTAAGATAATTACACATTCTATAAATAGAGCACACTTGCCTCCAAGGAAATGGTTAACATTTTTACTCTCTTAACTAAATATTTACTCTCACTCTCTTTTCTCTCTTTTACGCACTTATATTTCCCACACTCAAATTATATTTTCTTGACATGGGCGCTGACTTAGGCATTAGAGTGCAAACAGGAGCCACCTCGGCCCCCTTTACAAACTGATTGTTTGTCACAGTGCGCAGGAGATCCACGTGTTCAAGAGGGAGGAGTTGAGACGTGTTGGTCCAAGGTCCAGCCGGATTTTGCGATCAACAGGTACAAAACATAAAAAAACACGTAAAACGCATTTTGGAGCCTTTCTCTGCTTTATGAAGTTGTTAAATTAATAAAATAGTTTAATTTTGCAATTCAATATTCTTTCTTATTGATGTATTGCTATAACAGGACGAACTTAAATTAGTGAAAACAGTCATGATTGATGAATTGGACTCAAATATGTTTTGTACAGTGTAAGAATTAAATGTATCCAATCCTAATTTCCTATAATATTTTTGGGACTTGAACATTAATGACTTTATCTATTTTTATAATATTTTTCTAATGATTATTAAAATTAGTATGACAAAACGTGTTTTTTTAGTTTTTTATTTTCAAAAACAGTTGTCAGAAAAGACAAACTAAACGCATATTCAACAAATTTGAAAACATAAAAAAAAAAAAAAAATTAAAGTACTTTGGTAAAAATAATGAAATATATAGTTGAAAAATTAATAAAAGTTGTAGATATTATAAAATTTATAATTGAAATTGAACTTGACGAGAAATGATTTTTAAGAAATTGATCCAACCAGCGTCTAAGTATTTGAGATTTTCCCTTCTTAAATCACGTGAAATTCGATACTTTAATTTTCACTACGTACAGAGAGAGATATATATATATATATATGTATATAATAATTGAATTTTTGTCTAGTGGGATGTGGGGATGACTAGGATATGGATGGTACCAATTTAGAGAGCTTATCTTGTTTCCAATTAGTACAATTCTAAAGTCAATAATTCATTTTTTTAAACCACAACAAAAGAAGGAGATAATGTCGAATCTAAAGATAAGGCAAATGAAAGCAAAAGTGTAGTGTACGTTGAATTCATCAAATTGAGGGAAAACCCTAATCTCACAACCTACCCACCAAACTTTCTCGAAGCCCTAATCATCTCTTGACACCTGTTAATCTCAATAACTTTAAATCTAAAAAAATTCCATTAATCTTTGACTAAAAAATTGTATTCTAGGTCAAACTCTTGTACCTTTACACGTGTCATTATCTTGTCTTGATAGTATGGAAAACCATGCCCTTATCTTGAATTCTACACCACACATATGTATGATGTATATGTGTATATATATGTTTCATATAATAGTACCTAAGTTCATGCATTATTATGTATTATTTCTGAGAAAAAAAAAAAAAAAAAAAGATATAGAATTCCTCATCTTTTTCTCCCAAAAATGGCAGAAGGGCAATCTCAAGTGTCGGAAGAATTATGGTTTCAATATGGGAATACCATGAAAATTCATGATCAGAATGAAAAGTGCATATCATCTTCTGAATCTTCCGTTGAAGATTCATCGTTCTCGAACGAGTCATCATCTTCTTCTTCTTCGCTTGATACATCAAATGATGTAACTTCATCAGCATCTTCTTCTCTTTCTGCAGATTCAAGTGGAGGTTTATATGATTTGACAGATCTAATGGAAGAATTGCCCATCAAGTAAGCTATATTTTCATTTGTTCGGAACCCTAATGATCACATGTTTGGTATACAGCTCCCGTTTAGTTCTTTTTAAAATTTTAAAATTTGATTTTAATCACAAATCAAAGTTAATAATTAATTTTAATCACTCATTTCATAATAATTAATTTTTATTAAAAATCTAATTGTAATCTTCACCAAACATGAACACAATTGACTCGAGTATATTATTGAATCTTGCTTTAGTGCCCTTTAAGATACAAGATTTGAAACCCCCACCAAATATTGGGGCCCACTTCTTGCGTGCTCTTCAAGGTACCATAGCATTTTTGGTATATAGCATTTTTGGTATGGTACTTACTTGATCTTCTGCAGGAGAGGGCTGTCCAAGTTTTATAAAGGGAAATCAGAGTCTTTTACATCATTATCAATGGTGAGAAGCCTAGAGGATTTGGTGAAGAAAGGAAAACCTTATAAAAGGAAAATGAAGGGTTCAAAAAGCTATGCAGCTGGCTTAAATACCTTTAAAACTTATACTCTTCCTAAGCCCACTATATCAAAGAAATCTCCCAACTCTTCTTTTTCATCATCTTTTCCAAGTAAAAGGAGAAATATTATCACACCAAGCTCCCACTGACTCCTCTTCAAATTAATATCAAATGTCTTCGGGTCCGAGCACGAGGCCAAGCATTCTGCTAGACGTCCATCAGTCCATGCCTGCGATAGATCAGTAGCGTTCACCTTTATTTTTTCTAGCTACATACAGAGTCAGATTGTACATAAACATTTTTTTTTTTTTTTTGAAAATATAGAAATATATTTTTGTTAGTGCATTACTTGGTGGAATGAAAAAAAAAAAAAGGTTAAAATATTGTCTATAGTAATCAGCTGCTTGGCCAAATGACCAATATTCTTGGGAAATTAGTTGTTTTTTAATTTTGGAGATTCATACGAGGCAACGGTGGATTTATTGCCTTAATTTGAGCTAACCCGAATACTAAAACTGAATTTTGGAGAGTATTTCAAAAACTGGTTTGAATCATAGACATTTAGAACATGTGATTAACAACGGATTACCACCAATGAATTAAGTTCGAAAAGATTGTAATGTAAATTTATTTGATTTAATTCATTCTTAATGGCCATGAATGAATGATCACCATAGGGGTGGTTCTTTTGTCGACGGATATGAAGTATGAAAATCAACTATATATAGCATATGTATATCAAGAATTCCAATATTATGCAAGTCATGATCATCCCATCATTTGTAGGAATAACCCTCAATTCACATATTAAAATGAGAATCAAAACAAGTATTGCTTAATTTGTTGGATGTTTAATACCTCAAATCGTGCTCAATTTTAACCTTCAAACGAACATCGATCAAATACACAAGTTCGACCCAAATACGATCCTCCTTGATTGCCACACTTTACTCTAACTCAACAAAGATTTAGGGTAAAAAACATAATTAATATCCCTTAGGAAAGAAGGAATGAATAAATCAACAATGGTAGAACCCAAGTCTAAGTGTCTAACGAGTCGTCTGCCTCTCTCTTTCTCTCATCTATTGTAATAATTAATTTCAAACATGGATCGGGCAGGCTGGGAAACCCGATCAACTTGGCCAGAGTTTGTATTTTTTTTAATATTATTTTAAATCCGAATTTACCATTAGACCCTTGGCCCGATCCCTTAGTCGGGTCGATGGTTAGGCGGGTCTAAAATCATTGACTGTAATTCAAAACACCAAGACATAATTAATAGAGACAAGCATGATATATATAGGATTGGACTATGTCAAGATAAATGGGTCACACAACCAATCAATGTCAAGATACAAACCAACTTTAATGGATCAACATAAGTGACCAATGTCAAGACAGAAAATGGCCAACACAATTGGGTCATGAGAACACAACAACAAAAATAGTCTACGATAACGGGCAAAAAATATTCAAAAAATATTGCAAAAGACTTTTTGCAGCGTTCATGTGCATGTTGCAAATCGCAGTGTTGCGATAGAGGGAAAGGATATGACAATGTTCATTGCGTGTTGCAAAATGATGTATTACGCGTTGCGGTAAACCTTTGGCAGTGTTTATTGCATGTGATTGATACTTTTAACAACGTTCTTTGCGTGTTGCAGTTGATCTTTAGCAACGTTCTTTGTGTGTTGCGGTAAATACTTTTAGCAACATTCTCTACGTTTTGCGGTTGATACTTTTGACAACACTCACTGTGCGTTACCGTTGATACTTTTGGCAACACTTGTTGCATGTTGCCGTTGATACTTTTGGCAATACTCATTGCGTGCTACCATTTATCTTTCACATTTTTCAAAATTTTTCGTAAATCAATATAGATAATTTCACTGATAACCAACAAATTTCTCAAACATAAACGTAATATATGTAAAATATGAAAACAATATATGTAAAATATGAAAAACACGTACTATAAAAATTAATCAACTATTCAAAATAAAATGCAAGCAATTTAAAGAAAATTAGACTACATATATTTTAATACAAAACAAAAATTACGGTGCTTTGTTCTCCTACATTAAAACAAAATCTTCAATAATAATTTTTCACCTATTCTATTGCACATCAAAAGTTTGACATTTACTTTCCCTCTAAATTGCAACAGTATCTCTAGCAGACTAGCAACCATACAAAAATGAACTACTATCACCATTTCCAACACGAATCATCATTGAAGATGAGTACTTCCATGGCTTCGAAAGTCTAGCTTGAACTGTGTCCATGACAAGCCATCTTGTGAGAGAGCCACAAAATTGACTTTTAACTACAAAGATATTATAAATGTCTAATCATCATGACTCCAACTGCACTGAATGCAAAAATGTAGAAATAAATCATACTAATTATTAAAATTATCATTTTCAATTGTAAAACTTTACAAAATTTTGACAAAATCTTCCCTATAGATTTGACTTATCCAATCTTTAGAGAGACATCACAACCACCATAATACTTTAAAATATCAAACTAACAACTCATTCATCATCGAACTATAATTAAATCAATCCAAAATCCTGAAATATTCTAGGATAAACAATATGCTATACAATCAAAAGGATGCGCATTTTTCCGAAGAAAAGATAAAAGATGAAAATGCTATATTTTTATCCACTTATACTTACTAAATATATCACATGCAGAAGTTAGCCGTTATAAAGACATAAAAAGAGTTGTCTAAGCTACTTCAGAGAAATGTTTAAATAAAATTATGAGCAGATAAGGGAAGGGAAGGGAAACGCTCAAGTTGAAAGGGAAAGACCTGGATACATAGAAAATGAAGAAAATAAATAACGCTTAGTTGAAAGAGTAAATTTGGGAACCCACATGCATGGAAGTGGACCTTCACCCTCTGGTTCAAGTTTTCGCCATTCATATGGCTTGGCAGCAGTGTCCAATGCCCAAATATCAGCTAAAGCCCATTTACCAAAAAAACACTAACAAATTAATGCTCTCTGAACTTACCAGATTAACACAATAGAACAAACTCTGAACAGTACCAACCATCATTTCCACTAATAGCCATGAGATATCTTTGCCCAACCAAAGCCATGACATGTCCATAGCGTGGCCTTGGTCCCGGGCCATGGACCACAACTCTAAAGGAATATTAAGAATTTTCCAGGAAAATCTCACAATTATATATTTGTAAACTTTATGTGTGAAATTCTTATGTTTATTCAGAAATATTATATGAGCTATTTATGCAATGAAGAGGCTAACCGATGCCACCGTGGCCGTTGTTGTGTGAGGTCCAGAACGTGAAGATCCTTAGCAGACAAATCGGCTAGACCAATTCCACCCTGTGATGAACAACAACAATAATTGCTAATCATGACATAGTAAATATCAAATGAATTCTTCGACGTCAATCCAAATGTCAACATACTTGTATGACAACCATAGTGCCAACAACAGTCGCCACATGTGTTGTCTTGGTGAAGGTGGTTCTCCAATAGGGATAACTCTAAGGAGTTATTAAAAACATGGCACCACATTACCACACATCCAATTTAAGAAAACAAAAATGTTGACAACAGATTGTGTTGCACAAGTTATAGTCAACTTAAGCTTACCTCGACCATTTATTAGTTAAAACGTTATAACAATGCACATCAGCAGTAGCCCCTGCTAACCCTGAAAAATACAACCTAGAACATCATTTTTAGGTGTATTATGTGTAACCAAGTCTCTATCCTAATCTTGAAACAAGAAAAAAGTTTAGTATCATAATTCTCTTGATCATATATGTTACACAAGCATTGCATAAAACACGCCTCATATTTAAGGAACATGCTTCACTCATAGTCTGTTTGGTAATGGAAAGTTTCGGAGGAATGTATGATTGAAAAGTGTAAAAAGTGATAGGTCTCAAATGTGTGGTGGAAAATGAGTTTTGGGGGGGGGGGGGGGGGGAGGAGGGAATAGGAAAAACTTCCAATGCCAAGTACAGTAATTCTAGGGAGACATTATTTATGGACATTTTTAGGGGACATTGTGATGTAGTACACATTCATTATTTTGGTTTATGAAAATAATGAATGTGTACCACAAGACAATGTCCCCTAAAAATATCCATAAATAATGCCTCCATAGAATTATTGATGCCAAATAGGGGTTGAATTGGAAAAAAATGAGACCATAATTCTTTTGCAAGATAATGATTGAGTTACCAATCAGGCAAGAGATCAGATGTTGCTGATTTTTTATAATGAATGAGATTTTTGTGCATCTTTTCTTTTCTTGACAATTTTCAATAAGGAAATATTAATCTTTTTACTTGAAATCGCTGGAAATTAGATAAAATAGCATCTAAGCAGAGCTGCAAATATAGACCCTAAAAAATTAGAATATCAAGAAGCAAATATAAAGAGAAAAATCCAAATCCACACGTCCATATTCATAACTTCGACTAGAAAAAATTATGACTCACTCAAACAACTCCAAACAAGTATAGTTAGGGTCTCCACCTTACAAAGCCACTGCACTACGATTCTGTCCGTCCTTTTGTGTATAAATAAATTGGACATAACTAATTCTATTAAACGATTCAAAGACCAAGAAGAGGAAACATAAAAGTCAAGGATTCAGGCGAAAGCATTCAAACTTGAGCTTCAAAGTAACTCAAGTTTCCACATGTGATTGGTAGAAATCTCATTCTGGTCAACTTAGTAAAATGAATAACAAGGATAAAACGTCATCTTTCTACATTTAACATTTATGAGTACAGTTAAACATTAAATATATCTGAAACTTCTAAATTCTTACAACTAGTGCAAGATAAATAGTCCAATCAACATTAGTGGTGGAGCAATGTTAAATTATACCTTCCGGCTTCCAATACCTAGGTTTCTTACCACTTATTATCAAACAAGGCTATCCTCCCTCCAATTTTACATCATTGGTTTATTTAAAATTGTTATTCATGACCTCTGTCCAAACTCCTTGGGGAGTTTCTGAAATTAGATTCTTATGTTTGTTAGTTTATCTGAACATATTTCCTTCCAACGCTATTTTTTCTTCTTTAAAGCTGAAGTTCCTAAAGCACATTACATCTACCATTCCAATGTTAGTACTCCTAAATTAAAATAGAAATCTGACTTGAAATTTAGCAACCAAGCAGTAGAAGGGTCACATGGGCAAAGCCCACACTGCCTAAAAATGATTGACAATTCATAGCAAGACAACAATATATAACAGGTTTCTCAAATCTTAAGTTAATTATAAATTAAGTTATTAGACCCAGAAATCAACATTTTAAGCTGCCTCAAAAAGTTTTCATTAAATAAATCAATAACTTCCCTAAAATAATAGTTGTTTTCTGACTCAGATCTCACTCTATTTTTCATTAAATACATCAAAACTTCGCTATCCTTTTAGAATTAAAATTGCAAAACCAATTCAAACTCAAACTCAACATAATTACAGGAAAAATCAGTCTTTGGCGAAATAAATCCCAGCAAAATACTGTCCAAAAGCTACGAGCAAATGAAATAGAGAATGAAATAGCAAAATACCAAATCTTTAGGTGAAGGACGAAGGAGACAGATCGCTGAGAGGTGGAGAATATCCTGGACTCAGGTCAACATCCGACGGCACAAGAGGTAGGAGAGCGTTACCTGGGGTGGTGGTGATGGTGGTGGATAGTGTTGATGAGTGGCGACGGTGGTGAGAGAGGGATACAGGAGAGAAGAGTTGCGGCTGAGAGACGAGAGGCGCCAGCTTGAGGGAGAGTCTCGGTTTTAGGAAGTTTGGGAAATAGGTTTTAATTTTAATTAATTCCAAGCCTAATCCCTCAATTCTCCTCATTGGTGTAATTAAGTATGGGAAACCTTTTTGCAACACACATTACTTGTTGTAAAAGCTCAACCTTATTGCAACATTTGCTGGGCGTTGCAAGAGGGTACACTTTCGCAATGCACAACGAACGTTACAAAAGACAAATCTTTTTGGAAAACGCAATAAACGTTGCAAAAGACAAATCTTTTCGCAACACGCAATGAACGTTGCAAAAGCCAAGTCTTTTTACAACGCACAATGAACGTTACAAAAGGCTAGCATTAGCAACATTCACTTACTGAATGTTGTTAAATGTTAAATAAATGAACCAATGACAACATGCAACCACTGAATGTTGCGGTCGACCCCTTTTAGCAACATACAATTGTCGAATGTTGCCGGTTGTATGTTGCAAAAGACATTTTTTCTTGTAGTGGAAATTACTTAATTAAGTTACTTCCAATGACCTCAAGTCGTTATCAAGTCAAACTCTTCATTTAGATATCGATACATTTTTTCCACAATCATTTTAACGCCATCACTGGATTTATTGAGTATAAAAAATCTAACAAGTCTCCATATTGATACACATTCAACCTACAAGCAAACAATACAATGTTTATACTTGCCTAATCAACGTAACCAATAAAATTTGGAATCACGGCCCTTACATCGTGTCTTGCTCGAAACATACACCATACTTACTACGTTTACTCACAAGGGCTAAGATCAAGAACACCTAAGTAAAAGATAGATAATCATAGTAATCAATCAATAACATATGACACATGCGATAAAGATATAAACATTAGATAATATATAATATTTTCAAACATGTTCACCAAGCAAGGAATATAAGATTAACATCAAGTTAATCAAACAAACAGCCAACATATACAATAGTACAATACAATGCATAAATGACCTCATAAAAAGATCTCAACACAATAATCC
The DNA here is from genome assembly GCA_963555705.1 of Ligustrum vulgare. Lineage (NCBI taxonomy): Eukaryota > Viridiplantae > Streptophyta > Magnoliopsida > Lamiales > Oleaceae > Ligustrum > Ligustrum vulgare. The sequence goes on along the minus strand of OY743173.1, from coordinate 15,177,776 downwards.
TATCTCATTCCATGCAAAATAGATCACATTCAAATTCATGCAAAAAAACATATCAGGCAAATTGAAATGCAACATAAAACAATGCTTCAAATTAAGCAACCAAACATGCAGATAGATTTCACACAAATGCACATGCAGCAACTAGGTTCCTTATCAATAAGGGTCAATATTAATCTCACTTGGTTATAACTTAATAACATTCGCCTCACCTCTCATCTTCCTTTCGTTTACCCTTCTTCTTCGGACAATCACTTATAAAATGTTTAATCTTACCACAGCTAAAACACCACCTACCACTCATACTGGACTTGTCCCAACTATTACCCTTCTACTTACCAACCTCATCATTCAATTCACTACTATTTTGAACATGATCATTTTGCTTAAAATAACTCATACCCTTCATCATGTGCACTTCACCACCCTCTTAACCGCTTTCTCAATCCTAATCTCCATTTCCTTACTCCGGAGTACTTATGACAATCTCAGGTGTTATGTTATCCCTACCATACCTATGCTCACTAGAGGTTTCGGGTTTTAAGTTTCCTTTACCCCTTAACGTAATACATCTTTTGTTAGATTTGTTTGTTGAATCTCGTATTATTACTTGCATAACATCTATTTAACCTCTACATTGCTTTCGTCTTCATGAAGTCTATTGGCACAAATGAAATGGTACTCATATCTGGAAACGCAATTGGTTCAGAAGGTTGTGACAAGGCAAGTTTATAGAAATTAATGTTATTTTATCAATGTTTCTAATACCCCTTTTGTCATTATGCTGATTTATAATGACTTTTTTGGCCATTTATATAGAAGGTTAGTTTGTCTTCAACTGCCTGAAAAGGGAAAAGTCATTTCCTAGAATGGAAATGTAAAAAAATGACGAATAAGACATAAAGTCATCATCTCGAGTAAGTATAGACGGTGTTCATTTTTTTTTTAACTTTCTTCTTAATTTGATATTTTTCTAGACCAAGGTACTTTGATGTTGAAGAGTGGGAAACTAAGCAGTTGAAAGACGAAAGGCGCCACTGGTTGCTAGCCTAGCTTCAAGTTTGTAGCTTTTATGGAATGCTGGTGGTTTTAAAGTTATACTTAGCATTTTCTGCTTACTACAGAATGCCATTATTTTCTGCATGAGAGTATAGAGGAGTAATCCTTAAGCGAAGTTCGCCTCGTCTTCTTGTATCTTGTAACCATATTCAATTTTTATATAATGAAATATTTTTCTCCTATCTGATCTCTCTCTATTTCTTAAGATAAAAAGGTTATGATATGTAACCATTTGGTAAAGTTGTTTATAAACAAGTGTATAAGCAACATATTTCTTTAAACCACTTTTTAATTACACTCATTTTTTCAAATCATTTTTCAATTACATATTTTACCTCAAAAAAATAACATTCTTTATTTATAAACAAAAAACTTTTCCTAAATAGAGGCTAAGCCAAAGATACATGCGTACGACTCAGGATCTTTATTCTTTGCTTGCCTTTGAAAGTCAATTGTCTTAATACTGACTTTACATTATTTTATGGGTAATTGACGCAAAACATCCCTACTTTTGAGCTCTCATGCGAAATTCATCATTATCTTTGATTTTTTTATTTTTTATTTTTTGCAATTTCACCCACCTTCACCTTTTTTGAAATAAACTTCTCTATCTTCCAAAAACTTGTTAATTGATCAATAAATCATCTGACCATTTTGATGAAGGGTAAAAATATCTTTTTTATATTATTTAATTTAAAATTATATATAAAAACAGAAAATAAAATTCCATCCTCCTCCACCTGATTTGCGAACCATATCTTCTTCCTCCCTTTCCCCCTCCACCACTACCCTTGTAACACCCCAAGTTTCAAAACCTAAAACCTAGGTATGTTAACTTCCATTCACATTAATTGCGGAATTTAAAACGTTTACACGACAAAAATGTTCATTTATCCATTATAAAATTCTACAGAAATTTCGGCAAAGTCTCCTCTATAAACTGGACATAGCCAACCTGTAGAGGGACATCAAGACCATTTTACAAATTCAAAGCATCAATCACATCACAATCACATTCACCATCGCCAAAACCAATCCATTCATTTCCCGAACCCCTCAAGTATAATATTTTCCAAAACATCATCAAACATTGACAATTGAAATAAAAGGTAATTTAACCTCTAATACGTTCCATACTTAATCAAAATAACTTCAACCAAACCATTATCAATAATAATGAATGAAGAAATAAATTTAAATGATAACTCGAATGAATTTAACTTTATTAATTAAGGCGACAACGGGTACTGTCGGAGTCAGCCGCCAAGTACTTCCCTCTGATCATCTAACTTTCATCACCTGAAATGTTGGGGAGGGATTGGGGTGAGCTAAAGCCCAGTAAGTAAACTTTATGCATGAATGCATGCTTATGACATGAATGCTTTAAAAATTTCATATATGTATCCCCATTTACTTTACTTTCCAGAACATTCAAACTTTTCAAACTTTCACTTAACATTTCAAAACTTTCACTTCATTTCCATCGTGAGCTCACTTGATGTAACTTCTAGTCAATCAGATAACAGTGGGCAATTCTTATTTGGAACCAGATTAACATGCGCATTTCCACCGCAAAGCGGCTCATTCACTTCATTCCACCGCAAAGCGGCTCATTACATTCGGGTACGCCGGTCCCCCGCGCCCCATTTCCCACTCGCATCTTTCATGACATAGAAGTACACCCATTCTTTCAAAAACTTGGAATACATAATTTTTGACAAAAATTGCACTTTGACACATTCCTTTCATTAAAACATTTGACTTTCCCATGTCGATGTCAATACATGCTTGATGATGTAATGACATGTAACGTGCATGCTTGAACATTTCCTTAACTACACATAATTGCATATGGTAGACCAAAAGCATTAAAATTTCCGTAATTAACACGAATGTCAATTAAGCACATTAATTCCACATTAACATTCAACTTTGATGAAGGTAGGGGGAAGTTTACTTACCTGAAATCCTTAGTATTTACCGTTCTGAACTTGCAAGTGGAAAAGTCTCGGATGCCCGTGACGTCAATGTACCGTTTTTTCCTAAGTAATTTTCATTCATTAACAAAATATGACTTTTAGTGAAAAATCACGTTTAACACTCTTAAATAAGGTCGAGACTTTCATGTGACTCATAATATAATAAACACATTTAACACTACATATAATATCATACTCGAAGTAATACATTAAGTTCAAGGAAAATTTTTGGAAATCTTACTTATCAATTTCACAATTCAAGTCAAGCATCCTTATTCAAACAATTGCTCTTGAACTAAAATTTATAACTTTGAACATAACTTACATTTAAACTAACTTGTTTCAAAATGTTAGAGTTTACTCTTTTATACCATTATCCCAAAATTCCAAAAATTACACAAGTTTGTTTAAATGGTCATATGCATATTCGTGATCATATATACATACATTCACACCTCAAATTTAATATTATAGCACACAAATTAATCAAAATTTCATGAATATATATACCTATGCCCACAAAAATCCAAACTTTATACATATATATGCACGCATCTATACATACATAATAATATATACATTCATATACATCAATACTCATTCACATAACATCATTAATTCCCAACTTCATGGTTACACTCGAAATTACACAAAATTTGAATCTGAAATTAACTGAAATATCTGAATTTATGCATATAAAGTGTATACATACATTATTTACATAGAATTTATACATATATACATGTGTGTATCGAATTATGGGCGTGTGTGTGTGAAATCCCGTGTGAAACCGAGTGCGTGTGTGCGGTTCATGGGTGTGTGTGCGTGCGTGAGGAGAAAAGGGAGAAGGGGGAAGAGGGGAGGGGACTTACCGCCGGTGAGAGTGGCGGTCGGCGGTCGAAGGGAGGGCGAAGCCGAGAGACAAGACAGAGGCGGAGAGTCCGAGACAGAGAGTGAGAAATCGCGAGAGGGAGAGAGACGCGGCGTGAGAGAGAGGGTTATGAGAGTGTGAGGTCATTAGGTTAGGTTTAGTGTGTAACTTTTGGAAAATTGCAATTTAGTCCCTCTACTCTCATAAATTAGTAATTTAGGCTCAAAACTTTCAAATGAAATTCCAAAGTGTCACCAAACTTTTCCTAACTTCAATTTAATGCAATTTAGGCAACTTGCTACTCAACTACCATAGAAATGGCAAGTACCAATTAAAATAAACAATTAGACATAGAATTGCACGTAAAATAATTAAAATAACTAATTTATAAACTTTCAAATTGGTACATTGATTGAGACGGCGTCCAAGTCCTTCCACTGCAAAATAATTTCAATTATAGACGTTAACGATCATAAAATTATAATTTATAATAACATTCACCAAAATATTACGTGGAAATTTAAAATTGCACGAAAATTAAAAGTGGTCTTACAACCCTGCTCGCTGCTCCACTTCCTCCGCCACCACATCCACCACCATCTCCCTTTCCTCCTCCTCCTCCTCCACTTGAACCATATCCCACCAATCCCTCATTTTTTCATATGCAAAGTGAAATATTTCCCTGCCATCACCTTCAAGAACTACTATGAGAAGTTGTAGAGCACTCAATTGACTATCCCTTGAGATGCCCATTTCTGCCAGTTGTAAATATTCACGTATATTAATGAAGGTAAGAGTATCCGAAATGGGTGTGTGTATTTGGGAGGTGGATTGAATGAGAGAGGAAGAGAGATATTATTTTAATATTAAATTGTGGAGAGGATATGAATATTTAAAGTAGAAAAAGAGAGGCAAAAATGAAAAAAAAAGAAGGAGATAGACACAAATTCAAATAAACTAATAAAATAATAGTGGAAGGGGTCAAGTAGATGGTATGATTTTGGATCATGTGAAGGGAGAAAGTGGAGAAAAATAGAAAGAAAGTGGAAGAGAAATAAGAAAAATGAAATATTAAAGTAGGACGCTCGAATTTGTGTGTGTGTGTGTCTCTCTCTCTCACGCAATTGACTGTCACCATTGCGGATGCTCTAAGCATCATTATCATTCACTAAAGCCCATCTACAATAGGAAATAGTGGGATCTTCTGTCAAATGTAGCTATAATATCTCAACATATTCCACAGAACTCTCTAGATTTCAATGGAGCAAACTCTTCTCCTGCCACCGTCCCTTCAAACCCTAACCCAAAGAAAGCAAGAATTACATATTCAAGCATCAATAGCTGGCGATCTTGTGGGAGATTCTCCATCACTGCGCTATGTCTCTCTTTTAAAACCTTAAATAACCAAATTCAAAAAAATAAAAAAAATATGGCCTAGTGAAGATCTACAAAAAATGAGGGAAGATCTACAAAAATGAGGGGCATTGAATCAAAATGCGAAAATGAGTAATTTAGAGGAATCGATAAATTGGCCTTTGTTTGCATAAAATTATACCATTTGTTCTTTGCTGTTAACTTGAAAACCCTTTCAATTTTTGCAGCCTTTAAATTTTGTTGTGCTCGATTTTTGTGTCTCTTAACAAAATATTTTTCTGTTTAGGTAGTTGGAACAAACAGGATTTAGTGGTTTATCCCAACTTTCTCGAGAGAAGATTGAAGGCGAATACCTACAGGGTCTTCAATATCCTTGAGTCCTGACATAGATGCCCAAGAATTATGAGGATCAATTGGAAAGATAATTATACCTCCAGACTACTATCATTTTCTGCACAAATTATTACTGATTTGGGACTAGAGAGCAATCCAACTTCTTTCAGTGTGCAAATTTACAGTTGAAGAACCAAAGTGCTTTCTTTGTCCAGAAAATTCCATGGATGGCAGATGAAATAAGTATGTTTGAGAGCTGATGATCAAGTTTACTAATCAATGTGGGACATTTAGTTTTGTAAGATATAGCTGATTTCCTTGTAATTGTGCTATATATGTTTGATTAGGAATGTAAATTAAAATCATAGAGGTGAATTTTAATGATTTTTTAATCTTTTTCTTCTTGCATCACGTGTAAGCAACATCACTTGTTATGGTACATGTGACGCTAATTGATGTGAACTTGAAATAGTTATACTTTGAGGCAATTTATGGCACCTAATGTGAAAATTCGAATTAATCTAAATGTATCATATGATTCATACTCAACTCTATAATAAAAAAACAAATATCATAAATAACTATTCTTCTCAAATCCGTAGGGAAAGTTGCACTGATATCGTGAGATTAAAAACTGCATAGAAAACTATTTCATAATTTAGATTGTTCAATTTAACTTAATTCGGATGTTTCCTTGACATTTAATGTCCAAAAAATTAGACCATCAACCATGTTAAATTGAAGTAGATAGCGATTGTTGATGTAAGGAATATCATACAACATAGTGCTATAAGATTTTGTCCGATTATTGTTCCATACTTATATAGAATTTATAAATTAACTCTTCAAAGAAAAGATGATTTCAATATAATGGTTTGCTTCTCTCCCTCATTGATTTAGAAGAGTTTTGTGAACAAAAATGTCGAAATGTTGAAGATAATATAATGCAAGACTGAAACACTGAAATAATATACAGCACACGCGGGACCATGTCTCTAGGATTCCCTTTTTCTGTCGAATGTTTTTTGAGATGTGATTGGAAATGATCGGTTAATTTTTTTTCTGTTTTTTTGTAACTGAATTATTTTATTTTCTATTTTAAGAGAAAACTATAAATTAGTTGATATAATTTAGGAGATGACTTTTTTACAACTCATTTATTTCAAGATGTCATTTTCAGAATGAAAATATTCTATGTGGATAGACAAAAATAGGTTTCATTAGACGGTATCAGTGTAACTTTCCCGATTTATTAAATAGACACGACAAAAAAGTCACCGAAAAGAGGAAACATACCCAAAATGGATAAATCAAAAACATGTTTCTCATCATTTCCAACTAAATCATTCTATTTATTTAAGAAAGAATAAATTGATAATAATAATAATAATAATAATAATAATAATAATAATAATAATAATAATCATAATAATAAATAAATAAATAAAGGTTGATGAGATCCATATATATTCCAAATTGACCGACTTTTCCTTGGCTTAATCCGTGGAGCAGTAATATGGTGACATCATTCTACATACATTTACAAAATTCATTACTAATAATCGTGCTTCAAATTTGAAAATTTGAAATGTTATTTGATATGATCATTTATGTTTTTTTTTCCCTTAAATGTTGTAACTGAATTATTTTATTTTCTGTTTTAAGAGAAACCTAAATTAGTTGCTATAATTTAGGATATGACTTTTCTACAATTAATTTGTTTCAAGATGTTATTTTCAGAAAAAAAATAATATTTGTGTCAATAGGCAAAAATAGGTTTCATTAAACGGTATCAGTCCAACTTCCCCTTATCATATATGGGTTGGCAGGCAGGCGAGACAAAATGGGCCGGCATTATTAACCAAGTCTGGTCCGGTGCTGGTAGCTTGCCCAGAGGTGCTGTGCTGGTTCGAGTTCAGCGCATCACAATGGGTTACAGATAATTTCAATATCCTCACTAAACAAATAAAAAATAAAAGCTGTTGATGTCAAGCATTGAGAGGTTGATAGAGTTCTGGAGGTTAGGACAAATGTGGTGGACAAATACTAATTCTTCTAGAATGTACAAGATATAGTTAACATAAATATATATTACAATAATATTCAGTCTAATATACTAAGAAAATTACGAGAATGAATTTTAGTCCATAAACATTTTACTTAAGTCCTTAAAAAAAAAAAAAAAAAAAAAAAACATCTCTGAAAAGAAGAGGCAAAAAGCTCACACAACAAAGCATAAAAATCCCAAAAAAAAAAGGGGGGGGGGGACAAGAAAAGAAATGAACAACTTAATTAATCACTTGAAGATCCATCGTCATCTTCGTGCTCTCTCACGACACTCTCAACAAACTTCTTCCTGATTCCATCAAGAACAGATTGTCGGGATTGCTCTCCTCCACACTGGCCATCATTGAGCACGGGATCAGACTGGCAGAGGACTAGAGCAACACCTGAAATATTAAAATAGCAATTCCATCACACTTCATGAGAAATTGAACAATTAAGAATATCAGACATTCACTTATTCACATATTCTTTTCCTTTTCTCCTCTTGCATTTCAACCTATTCATTTTCATTCTTAGACGAATAGAATATTTAACAGTGCAAACCCAGTACAAGCATTACATCAGAATTTGAAAAATACATTATATGCCTTTTATTCTCATTTATATCTAGACTAGACTAGATTTCATGTGGCCAGAGGGAGAAGGTTGATGAGGTATCATCCCATAGGAAGGACTCTAAGTCTAAAGTGTACAGTGATACTCCTATTTCTATCTTATTCAACTACGTATTAGCAGTTCTACAAATAAAAAAGTCATCTTTGTAGTTTTAAGTTCTTCCAAACTATTCCACGTTTTGAAAAGTTAATTTACATTTTACTTAAACACCATTTCCAACATTGCAAGATTTTTGCTGTCCCATAGACACGGCTCACAGCAATATCTGAATAACCTAAGGGGTAACTAATCATTTTAACTCTAAAGAATCCACATATAGGTTTCAAATAAAAATAATTACGGGCAAGGAGAGAGAGATGTACTTTCGGGAGTGCATCTCCGACCAAAATTATGGAGCCCCACGTAAGTTGCCTTAACAGCACTACTGTTATAAATCAGCAGCGTTGGAAGATTACGATCTGGATAGTTAGGAATGCACTCCGTGGATATAATTTTGACAAATTTTGTTGCAGTATATTTCGTTGCCAGTGCTTCTATACATTCCAAAAGCAGACGACACTCTGGAAATCTATCAAAAAGAGAAACAGTTGATAATAAAAGTCTCAATGTTGTCAATATTTAAATCCGATCGTAACCCAAAGAAGAGCACAATCAATAGTGTAAGTACTATACCCATCCTTGTACAACATCACGACTACCCAGACATCTGGAGGAGCTTGTGAAACTTCGCGGACAAAATCTGATCCAGAAATTGGAACCACTGAGCCAAACCGGGCAATCTTCACAGCTTCTCTCATCTCCGTCAGTCTCTTCTTCCTACGAGAATTAGCATGAAACAAGACATAAAAACTAGAAGTGTTACTTCCGCATCTTGGGTTCTGAAACAATTATTTTCTTTTCCTTTTTCCTTTCAGAACTGAAACAGTGTTATTCTATTGATATCAAAGATAATATCTACAACTTTTCACCCCTGAGAATTCTGTCTTGTGCCTCAAAATGAAATTCTGATGAGGAAAAAATCTTCACATCTTTTTTGCCATTCATCACTCCATTATAGTTAACTTCGAACACAACTTCCCATAAAATATCATAAAACAAAAAAATGGCGATATGATTCTCCCACTGTATTTCAATGTCCAGTGTAAAAGATGACAATTTTGCTACACCACCACCAAGTCCAAAGAAATTAAATACAATAAAGAGAGAACCAAAAATGAAATCCACGGTGGCCTATATTACACAACATTGTCTGATTCCTTCTTATGAAAGAAAAAGCATCATGAAGTTGATTTTGAGCCAGTATTCATTGTATGAGTTCCTTTTACTATTATTACTACATTAAGAAGCAGTTTACCACTAGAATTAGCTTCATGCTCAACCACCAAATCATGCACCAGGACACCAGCCAAGTTATCTAAAGTCCATTTGCAACCATTTACAAGTTTAGGTCTAACAAAATTACATACTGAAATAGAATTCCTATATTCTTTATCCATCACGGGAAAAATTCCTTGTTTGCTGATAAAGCAAATTCAATCAGATCAAATAAGACATAAGGAAAATATAAATAGAGGGGCATTCTCAATGATCGCCAAGAAAAAGGTATTACTGGAAAAAATCCAATAACTATGACGAGAGCAATACCTGTACTCTTGGAGGAAGCGATCGTCGTCGAGATCATCCTCAAGATCTTCTAATTCTTCCTCTGTTTTCTCATCTATCCACGCCTTATCTTTAGCCTCAGAGTCCTCTTCATCAGCAGGGGTGAAAGCTGGTGGCTTGAACGGCGCCGGCTTCGGCGGGAGGTTCCCTAATTTTCTCTGAATGTCGTCCCACTGTGTTGAGGCCCCTTCCACATCCTTGTACACGAAGTGGTAATCTCCCATCACCTTTGGCACAGTGATTCTCAGTAAGCACAAGAACAACAGAAGAACTGAACACTTATACTGGAATTTTATTTAAAAATAAAGCAAATATCTACAATTGCAATAAGGGAGGAAGAGTATTTAAACATAAAGGTTGTAATTCATGTACAAATATGATACAACATCAGTTAGATTTTAAAATACCAATGACACAGTTCCATAATGATTCATGTGCACTTGTGGGAATTAAACAGCCTCAAGATAAACTACAATCTTAGTTGTAATACTGCAAAAACATTCTCACATAAACTAAAGGTCATCAAAACAAATAAAAAGTATCTGTAAATCCAAGTAAACAAGTATAGAGAGCTATAGTTACTGCACCAAATATACAGCAAAATGGGTAATTTACTATTAAGGAATTTGAATTGACTTCTAGCTATAACAAGTCCTTGTCTGCTGCCTTTAGGGTATTGCCATAGAAATTTATTCTATATTCGTAACAATTTATATTTAAGCATTGAAAAGTTTTATCATGATTTCAAATGAAGATCATGCAGAAGAATTAAAAAATAGCATAGTAGAAATGGAAACATAATGCTAACGGCTTTTATTCACAACATAAATTGTAGTGGAATTAATCATAGAGTCAAAGACAACAAACCATACAAATAGACAACACGATATATGAAGAACAAAATCTCCACAATTTTTTTTTTTCCATTTTGTGAGGTCAAAGGTGAAGTCCATTTAACACCTAATTTGTAACACCCCAAGTTTCAGTATCTAAAACCTAGGTGTGTTAACTTCCATTCACATTATATGCGGAAATAATCGTTTAAAACATTTAAACGTTTCATTTACAATTATAAAAATTTTACAAAAATTTCGACAGAGTCTCCTCTATAAATTGGACTTAACCAACCTGTAGAGAGACATCAAAACCATTTTACAACATAAAACTCAACTCAAACAAAAAATCCAATATTCAACATACAACCCCAATTCTACTTCAAACTCCAACATCACCATACTATTTCAAATTCAATCCCCAAACTCCTCATCATAAATAAATTTAAACCATGAGCTCCATTTAACTAAATGGAGGATTGATAAACTACTAAAGAGATAAATAACTCATCAAAATTAAATTCAATAAACAATTAAAGGAATGAACCAACAAAAATAACCAAAGAAACATTTATGAAATTTCCTATTCAAACTTTATTTAAACTAATTCCAACCAAAATCATTTAAAGAATGAAAGATTAAAGAATACCCAATGAAAACTTATGAAAATTCCTTAATTAACTTTGAAGAAAATAACAAATTTCGGGTACTGCCTGAGTCTGTCACCAAGTACTCTCCTCGGATCACCTAACTTTCATCACCTGAAACATTGGGGAGGGATTGGGGTGAGCTAAAGCTCAGTAAGTAAACTTTATGCATGAAATGCATGCTTATGACATGAATACTTTAAAAATTTCATATATGTATCCCCATTTACTTTACTTTCCAAAACTTTCAAACATTTCAAACTTTCACTTCATTTCAAAACTTTCACTTCATTTCCATCGTGAGCTCACTTGGTGTATCTTCTAGTCAATCAGATAACAGTGGGCAATTTCTTATTTGGAACCAGATTAACATTCACATTTCCACCGCAAAGCGGTTTAACAGTCCACCGTAAACGGTTGAACATTCCGTCGCAAAGCGACTTAATTCGGGTACGCCGGTCCCCCGCGCCCCATTTCCCACTCGCAACTTTCATGAACTAGAAGTACACCCATTCTTTCTTTAAAAACTTGGGATACATAACTTTTGAACAAACTTGCACCTTGACACATTTCTTTCATTTAAAAACATTTCACTTCCCAATTTCGATGTCAATGCATGCTTGATGATGCAATGACATGATAATGTGCATGCTTGAACATTCTTCATAATAACATATACTTTCACAAAGTAAATGAAATTCATCAAAGCAAGTAAGTTGCAAGACAGTCATTTACACATAACTTTCACATTTACATTTAACTTTGATGAAAATAGAGGGAGGTTTACTTGTTCACCTTAATATTTACCGTTTCTGGACTTGCAGGTGGAAAAGTCTCGGATGCCCGTGACGTCAATATGCCCAAAAATTCCTAATTATTTCCACTCATTAATAAGGAGTAACTTTTAAATCAAGAATGTGGCCTCACGCTATGACCATTACATTAAACACTAAATACGAATCACACAATCAATTCCAATGTACATTAGAAGGTCATTCTAACTCTTAATTCAAACTAACTCAAATTTACATGGTTTAACTTAACGTTATAAGATCACCCCCACAAGTTTCAACAATTTCTCAAATCTTATAGCCAACATATCTTCAAACTTCAAAATTTTATATATATATACATACTAAAAATTTTAGGAATTTATTTACGTTTATACCACTTTCCAAATTTCTAAAATTCTCAAATAAACCAAATTTAAGTTAAGGAAAATTCTAATTAGGTCCAAATATGAAATTCCTTCATACAATGCGAAAAACCCATATCCATATATTTGAAAACTGAAAAATCTTTTTTTTTTTTTTGGAAATTACATATCTTTATATAAAATGTATACATACACCAATATATATATATATATATATATGAATAATTCTAGACTTACTAACAAATAACTACTAACAACTTACTAACAAAAATTATACCTATTTTACCCTTTTAGCTAAAAATATAACTAATATCTTATTTCACATATTATCTTATTAAATTTAACACATAATAAATTCTAAAAATTTAATTACTTTAAAATTTTTATTACTTATTTCATAATTAAAAATTATTATGCCCGTTTATGATCCCCATATACTTCACGAAAAAAGAAAAAATTTAATTAGAAGTTTACATAAAGAATATTTAGAATTAGAAAGATTAGGAAGAGACTTAAATACTGATCCTATTGCTATAGAAAAATATAAAGAAATTAAAAGGCTAGTTTTACAACATAATGAATATTTAAAATTAAAAGAAGAAAACTTAATTAGACAAGAAGATATAAGATATATGGATGAATTTGAAGAAAGATTTTTAAGGAGAGTTAGACAAAGATTATAATTCCGCAAAATAAAATTTCACTTTCTCGATCCAACTCACAGTGGTATCAGAGCCTGTAGTTATACTTAAAAATATATTTAGAAAAATGTCTAAAAAATTACCAATAATTGAACCTAGAGTATATAATTACAAATCTAAAGACTTACCAAATAATAGTCATTGGCCATTAATAACTGAAACATATGGAAAATTTATACCATTTATACTATTAGGAGAAGGCGGATTTGGAGAACATAAATAATTAAACTGGACAAATTTATTTTTACTAAATAAATTAGGAATAAGTTTAGATAAAACAACAGAACAAAATTTAGAACAAGCAAAAAATCCAGAACAAATTCAAGAAATTATCAATAATTTACCATTAGAAATAAGACAAATGATAGAAATAACTAATGATTATAAGGATATAAACAAAAATATACCCACACAAATATTAGAAGTAAAGCAATATGTTAATAACCTATCAAAACAATTAATAACCTTAGAAAACCAAATTAAGCAAATAACAGATAAAATAAATAAAATAGGAAATATGGTAGGAGTATATGAAAACCCAATAGAAATTACAGAGCAAAAAACTATTATAAAACAAATAAATATGATAAGAACAATTAAAGAAGAAGAAATAGGGAAAAATGATTTACATAAAAGATTAGATAATATACAACAAAATATTGGAATTATAAACCAAAATATAACAAAAATATATGATGAAATGGAAAAAAGAAACCTAAAAGAATAATAACTGACAAAGAATTTAAAGCCATCAATAGATTAGGAATAAATATGATTATTGAACAAATAGAAAAATTTATGGAAAATCCTAAAGAAAAAGGTGAAGCAGATTACATAACAGAAGAAGATTATATAGAAAAATTTAAAAAACTTAAAATAGAAGAAATTAATATGAATGAACAAAGAGCTTTAATACCAGCAGGACAAAATCCACCAGAGTATATACAGCAACCAGGAACTAACCAAGTTAAAAAAGAAAATACAAGTAATACCAATTCACAAAATACACCAGAAATTTATATGAATCAAAGACAAAACACAAATTTCAAAACAAATAATTTTATACGACAACAAAAATATTACACCAAGCCAAATAAAAATTACCCTATAGAATATACACCATGGAGAAGTATGGAAACACAAATTAGTTCAGAAGGAAGATGGATAGATTTAGGATGTGTGCAAGATGTAGATCATGAATTAGAATTATGGATGAAATCTATGACTATGATGGCCTATACCAAAGAATTAACAGGAAAGCAATTACAATTAATGTTAGAAAATACATTTATAGGAACCACTGCAAGATGGTGGGGAAATTTAACAGAAACTTATATAGGACAAGTTAGAGGAAATGACCAAGATGAAATAGGAACTATTTTAAGCAGATATGAAGATGCATTAAAAAGAGAATATACATTAGTAATAGACAGAGATACCAAAATTAGCTCAAGACTAAGACATAGATATTTATTAGAAAATCTATCAATATGTGATATGTGTTACTTTAAACAATTTGCATGTGAATTTAGAGAATATTTTGAAAAAGCAGAATATAATCAAGAAACATATGGTATGGAAATTATGAACCAAATATTCTTTAAATTACCAAACCCATGGAATTTAGAATTATTTAAGGATTGGAAAAAATTAGAAATACCATTAAGTAATAATAGTTTAGGAGCAAGAATACAATTTATAGAAATGAGACAACAAGAAAAATGTATGGAAGCAAATAATATGATAAAATTCCATAAAGCAAGTAAAAAATCATTATGCTGTGATAAATTACAATATAAACCAACACAATGGGGATGCCATCTAGAAAGAAAATATAAGAAAAAGAAATATTATAGAAAAGATAAATTTAGAAATAAATTTAATAAATTTAATAAATATAAAAAACCATATAATAAAACATTTAAAAGGTATAGAGTACCATACAAAAGATATTTAAGGCAAAAACAAAACAAAACTAAAACATACCCTAAAAATCCTAGAAAATGTAAATGTTATTCAGGTGGAGAAATAGGACATATATCTCCAGAATGTCCTAAGAAAGATAAAAAGAAAAATATGATGTATATCTCATTAATAGAAAAAGAAAATTATAACTTATTACCTATTGAAAAAGAAGAAGAATGGGAAGAAATTCCTGAAGATGAAGAAATTTATGAATTAGAAGAACATGAAGTAATAAATACAATAATGGAATTAGAATCTG
This sequence comes from Ligustrum vulgare, assembly GCA_963555705.1. NCBI lineage: Eukaryota > Viridiplantae > Streptophyta > Magnoliopsida > Lamiales > Oleaceae > Ligustrum > Ligustrum vulgare. Next base: position 15,162,258 of record OY743173.1, on the reverse strand, counting down.
AAGAAAGTGAATCTAATGAATCTAGTGAAGAAGAATATTTATATATAAATATGATTAGACAAATTAGTGAAGAAGGCACATCTAAAGAATATGAATATCAATTAGAAGAAAATGAAGAACAACTAAATGAAAGATTAATATTTAATCCTAAAATGTATGAAAAGATCTTAAAATCAAAATTAGATGTAGAACCAAAAGAAATATTTAATTTACCATTTTGGCAGAAAAACAAAGAAATAGCATATGTAGCAAGAAACCATAGTCACCCTATAGACATAAGAGATACTACAGGAAATACATTAATACCTATAATAAATGAAGAAATTATAAGACAAGAAATAAACCTATTGAATCCTGAACTAAAAGGAAAAATAAAGAACATATATTTAGGAGCCGTACAAATTATAGCAAAAGCCTATTTTAGAGAAGGAATAGATACACCTATAGAATTCTATATTATGGATGATAGAATTGTAAGTTCAGTACAAGATGCTCTAATAGGAATTGTAACAGGAAACTTAATGTACCAAAAAGTAAAATTTACAATAAGACCAAATTTCAGCATAAGTATGGGAGAACAAAATAAAAATAAAGCCTTAACATTATATTACAGGTTAAGAGGGATAGATATGGAAGCAGGAAGTAAAACTATAAGTTTAACCATTAGAACAATATATGCTTTTACTAGTAAACATGAAGTAAAAATTAAGAATGCTACAAGAACACATATAATAGAACCCATATTTCAGAATTTATTGGAATACAAACCAGCTAAAGAAAATCCAAGAATGACAATTCCAGAAGATATAGAAATAGATTTCAATCAAGCTAAAAGATTAGTAAATATGGATAAACCACAAATAGAATTTGGAAGAAGATCAATTAGCCTAAGAAGAAATACTAGTACAAGATCATTACCTGAAATAGAAAATAGAAATGATTCAGAAAAACAAATAATGACAAAAATACATAGAAAAATACCAAGAATGAATCTATCTAAAAGAAATGAGACAAAACAATTTGAAGTTATGATAGAAATTAGAATAAATGGAGAATGGAAAGAGCAGAAAGTATTAATAGATACTGGAGCAACTGTATCTCATATAAAAGAAAACATAATAGGAGACTTAGAACTTAAAGTAACGAATAATTCAATTCAAATACAAGATTACTTTGGAAATATTCATCTCATGGATACTTATGTAGAATTACCAATAAGAATAAATAAAAGAAATGAAATAATCATAAACATGTATGTAGAACATACAGGAAAGGTAAATACGGAATTACTATTAGGAACAGACTTCTTAGAGCAAGTAAAACCATATTACATAAAAGATGATAGAATGCTATTAACACTACAAAATGAGAATCTAGTTATACCAAGGTTATTATGAATAAAATACAAGGAGGAAGAGAACATATTTATATACTAACCAAAATGAATTACAATGGATATCTTAGCAGAAATTATCATGCATTGTTTGATAAAGGAGCATCATCCTGTTTATTTAAAGAAAATGTATTACCCCCAGAAATGTGGAGTAATAAAAAAGATAATGAAGAAAGAGTAATACTTGCAGGATTTGATGGAAGCACAAACCTAATAACTAAAGTAGCAAGGAATGTTAAAATACAAATAGGAAAATATGAATTACAAATACCTTATGTATATCAATTTGATGATATGCCAGGGGATATATTATTAGGAAATAACTTCATAAAACAATATTATCCAATAACTATTGATGAAAAAGTTATACTTTTATCTACCCCTTGCCACCATATAGCAATTGCAATAAGAATTAATGATCCTTACTGTAGAGAAAAAATGCCTCATATAGTAGCTCAGCGTGGTGAGGATAGACAAAAATTAACACAAACAACACAATTTATGCCTAATAAAAATAGAATACATCTAGTACAAGAACATTTTGATCAAATTGTAATAAAAAATATTACAGAAAAATTATTAAAATTATCAGGAGATAATCCTTTGGAAAAATGGCACATAAATAAGCCTATGGCAGAAATTATACTAGAAGATGACACTAAGATTATTAATGTAAAACCAATTAAACATACACCAAAAGAATTACCTGAATTTGAAATGCACATAAAAGAAATGCTAGAAAAGAAATTTATTAGAGAATCTAATAGTAAACATAGTAGTCCAGCCTTCATTGTAATAAAACATTCAGAACAAAAAAGAGGAAAATCTAGAATGGTAATTAATTATAAAAGGTTAAACACTTATACAAAAGAATTAAAATATCCAATACCAAATCAACAGGTATTATTTAACCAAATTAGAGGAAAGAAATACTTCTCTAAATTTGATCTTAAATCAGGATTTTATCATATTATGTTAACTGAAGAATCTAGACATTTAACAGCGTTTACGGTACCACAAGGATTTTATGAATGGAATGTATTACCTTTTGGATTTAAAAATAGTCCAGGAGAATTCCAAAGGTACATGGATAAAATATTTAAAGATTATTATCATTTTATTACAGTATATATTGATGATGTTCTTATTTACTCTGAAACCAGACAAGATCACTTAAAACATCTAAATACTTTTATAGATATTGTAAGGAATAATGGAATTATATTATCAGCTACAAAAATGGAGATAGCTAAAGAAAATGTAGAATTTTTGGGATCTATAATAAGCCAAAAAGGAATAAAATTCCAAAAACATATTGGTACAAAAATACAAGAATTTGACAATCATATAAAAGATAAAACACAATTACAAAGCTTTTTAGGACTTGTAAATCAGACTAGGAAATATGTACCTAACTTAGCAAAACATTTAATCCCATTACAAAAAAGATTAAAAGGAAAAACTAGATGGACACCATGGTCTAAAGACGAAGAAGAAGAAGTACAAAAAATTAAAGACCTTTGTAAAGATTTACCAGAATTAGAATTACCCAAAAAAGAATGTGATTGGATTATAGAAACCGATGCATGCGAAACAGCATGGGGAGCAGTACTTAAATATATTTATCCAAATGAGGATGAGGAAAGGATTGCACAGTACACTAGTGGCAGTTTTACTCAAACTCAAACTAATTATCATATAAATGAAAAAGAATTATTAGCTGTAAAATTTGCTATTAAAAAGTTTGAATTATTTATTGTTACTACAAAATTCAAAATTAGAACAGATAATACACAAGTTAAATATTGGTTAACTAAAGAAATTGATCCAACTATTGCAAATAAAAGGTTAATTAGATGGCAAGTAGAACTTAGTCATTATGATTTTGAAATTATTCATATTAAGGGTACTGACAATGTTATTGCAGATTATTTATCAAGACATGGAAGACATACTTAAGAAAGTAGAAGAAATTAACTTGGCCATGGGTCAAATGAACATCAACTATTCAAATCTATTCAACCATGTGAATACTTGCATGGCGCAGATTGTACAAATTAACAGTGAACTAGCCTTTTACAAGTCAAGGGTTAATTCTCTTGAGGAAATGTACAAAGGAGGATCACAATCATCTCCAGTGAAGAATTTATCTGTAGGACTTCCTATTGAGGAAAAAGTATCTAATGTATCAATTATTGGAAGTTCATCTTCCAAAGCCATTAGCAAAACTATAGAACCATCTAAAGAAACTTTTTTAGAAGCTGCGAAGAAACCAGCAGTCGTAACAAAAGAACTATCAGAAAAGGAGAAAGTTATGAAGAAACTAGAGACATTCTTGAAGTATGTGGAGTATCTAAACAAGAGGACAAAAGAAGGAGAATGGCTAAGGACAATTAGCCATCAAAAAATCAATAAAGCAATTATTTTTCCAGGAGCAGAACCAAGAACAGTTAGGGGACTGTTTGACCAAGGACTTATTCAGTGCATCTACCCTAGCAAGGATATGAAGGAAATATCATTATTACCTAATTCTATCAAGGCAGCAGTGAAAACATATTTTGGAATTACCAAAGCTGAAAAGATCTATGTCAGGATTTACTCAGCCATTCCAGAATTTATTGATGAAGAATTTCTAAGGGCAGAACATATTGTAAAACTTGGAGTAACTAGCAAAGCTATTCTTTCAGAACCAGAAATAAAACCATTTAACAAAGAGGAACACATAAAAGCTATTCCAGAAAAAAGGGCATTGGGATTTAGAGTAATGTACACTGAATTAAGGGATACCCTTACACAAACTAATGTTTGGGTATATGAATCTAATGATGACAAATTATTGATCTACAGCATTGCAAGAATTAATCAAGTTAATTGTCAATTATGGAAATTAAGAGAATATGCTAAGAATATACTTGTCAGCAATTTGGATCTTAGCAAAGAAGCCTATGAATATCTACATCACTTAATGGATGTAGAAACGGGTCACAAATGTAATAATTGTGGGGACCTATTCAACTATAATGAAGATGAAGCATACCTTGTCTGAACATGAATTATTCAAGGCATGGGGGTTCAGACCCATGTGAAACTTTAGAAAAGCAGCAAAAATTATTGTAACTTTAGCTTTACTTTATCTACTTTAAATCTTAGCCAAGTATGTAAAAGATAGGGAATATTATCTTGTTTCCCAACTTTGTTTTTACCAACTATAAAAGGAGGAGTCTCTCCTCATTGTAAGTATCCGAAAATCATATGAGTTTTCAGCAATAAAAATCTATATTCTCTATCTATTGTCTTTCTTTTCATTCCAAGTTCAAAATTTTCTTTCATCAAACCAATCCAGAAACAGTTAGCAGAAGGTATGAGTAACTAAACTTCACATAGATATATATGAAGCTATAAATAGTTAGTAATACTCTATTTATTTATGAGTCCATAAGTTTATTCTTTATAAAACTTTTGTTGAAAGAGTACATCCAGAGGTAGGAAACGAAACTGGATTGTGCTGAACCTCTTTGAAGTGTTTGTTTAAGTATTAAACAGAAAGTGTTGGAGTAAGTCTTTCGAGCATCCTTTAATGCGTAAGTCTTTCGAGCAGCAACGATCTTCTATGAAGATATGTTTAATACTTAGATAAATAACTGAAGAGTATTTGGTCAAAAATCTTTTAAAATCAGATTTACAAAGAAGCGTGATGGACCCATAGATAGAAAGAAGTATTATTGATTATTTATGGTGGATTATATATCGTCTTTTTTATTGATATTATCCAATTACTGTTATCATAGTCTTAAATTTATCATTTTGCTTATGATATCTCTTGTATGTTTTTATATATGTTGAAAATTTGTTTTTACTATTCCTAGAATTAACTATTGGAAAAGGATTTGAATTAATTGCTTAAATTTAAATAGTTTTATAATTTATGAATTCAGAACATTTAATAGAATTAAATCCTTCAGAAGTAAACGACTTTAAGTATTTAAGAGAAGAAACAATTAAACAATTAGAAATTGTAAGAGAAGATTTAGGAAGATTTTATGATTTATTAGTCTACGCAATAAAAGAACCCACATTCACAGATTTTTCACAATTTACTAGAATTATAGTAAATAGAGGAAGAATAATTAATGATCTAGAGAAAAAAATTGAAGAATTAAATATAATTATTGAAGAAAAAAGTTTAACATATAATAGTATATATTACGCATTTTATGTAAACAATAAATTTAGAGATATAGACATAACATCTGAAAATTAAACGAATTATAACTAGAAGGATAACATAGTAATTAAACATTCAAAATATTTGTCTTTTAGTCGTTAGTAGAACTGTTAGTACAGTTTTGTTAGTAAGTGTAGCAAGATCCTATATATATATATATATAATATATATATATATATATATATATATATATATATATATATATATATATATCGCCCAAAAAAATCAGAGTTTAACATATAAAAATTTTGAATTTCCATCAACAACCAATATGAAAAGTTTGAAAATTACATACTAATACACACATTCAACAACTTTGCATCCATGATGAACATTACTCAAACCCAAAATTAGCATTAAAAAAATTTCGAAATTCACATACAATTAGAATCTGAAAATATGAAAATTTTATATATATACATACACAATAATGTATAACTACACCTAAACATCTTACCCATCAATTTTAACAGTCAAAAATCTGAAATTAAACAAAAATCTTGATAGTTTAAACTGAAATTATACATAAATACAATATATATACATGCTTGTGTGTGGGTGCGAGTGTGAGCGCGCGAGCGGTGTTACCGTGGGGATGGTGGCTGGTGGTGGGCGTTGCAGGCGTCGTGGTGGTGGTGGCGGTGGTCGGAGGAGTCGAGCTAAGACCAAGAGTGAGGCGAGAGAGAGAGCGAGTTCGGGTGCAGGGAGAGATCGAGAGTGAGACGATCGAGTTTGAGGGCAAGAGATTAGGTTTAGATATAATCTTTTGGAATTTGCAACTTGACCCCTCAATTCTCTCTAATTTAGAAATTTAAGTCCATAATTCCCAATAAAATTTTAATTCGCCCTAAACCTTTTTTCAATCTCAATTTAATAAAATTTAAACAACTTACTACTCAATGACAAATAGAATTTAACAAGCTTAACAAATAAAATAATTAATTATACATAGAGTTCATAAATAATTTATAAACTTTTTAATTGACACATTGATCGAGATGACATCCAAGTCCTTCCATTGCAAAATAATTCATATTATCGACATTAAAATATCATTAAATTTAAAATTTATAATAACATTAAAATAATTATTACGTGAAATTTAAGATTACACGTAAAAATGAAAAACGGTATTACATAATTATTAGATGCTAAAGATACACCACTCAAAGATTTGCAACAATTTGAATTGTCAAAATAGTACACAATCAATTCTTTCAATTTATATGTTATTGGGACTGTAGTAACCTTTTTCTCCTTATCCAAAGGCTAGAGGGTACACGCAAAAGAAGCTGGAAGAGATTTAGCCATCCTAGGTTATAGAGGAGTCGTCCCATTCTCAACCACCAACAAGTTCTCATGGGTAAATCCTTTTAAAATATGTGTGAGCCATTTCACCAATCGATGGTTATTTATTTCATGCAAAACAGAATAAAAGAATTTAAACTGCAAATTGTCTTTTATAAGACACTGATGGAGAGACTAATGGATAGTATACATGGAAGACATGTCAAATTTAGGTGTTGAGTAGGTGCTACTCACTTTGGGCCTAAATTGGTTAAGCCCACATACATGGTCTAGAATTAGACCATTATATTAAGTTGGTGATATCAAATTCGTGATAATAATCTTGGTGGTTCCACAACAACACAATTGACGGTTTCTCCTCTTTAACTCCCTTTGGGAGGCGTTTTTGATTAAGGGTTCGGACAAGATTGCTTAGTGATGTCCATTTGTAATTCCCTTTTGTGATCTCTTTTCTTGATGATTAGAGTATCTTTTCTTTGTGGTTTCTCCAATTTCTTCGTGTTTGGAGTGGTTTTACGATATGTGTAAAACATAGTTTAGATGGAAAGTAATCTTTGTGAAATCCGTGTGTTGTATGGTAGTGGATAGAATTAGTGATTCTTGGAGATCATTTTGGTGTTCTTGGTGTTGATCTTGAAAATGTAATGAACTTCTTGATGTGCTTAGTGGATTTGAGCGTAAATCCAAGTTTGATGGATTGCTCAATGGGGGATGTAGATGATTCTTGAATTATCGAACCTCCGAGGCCTTTGGCCGAAAAATCTTGGCGTTCATGTATTTTTATATATAATTATTTTTGTTCTTGATCACGTATCGATCCTAACAATGGTATCAGAACCTTGTGATTTGAATCTAGAATCTTGTGTGGTGATCAAGAATTGTTTGAATTTTTGGGATTGGTAGTAATCTCAAAAGCTTGGAAAAAATTGGTAAAATTGAAAAAGTGGATCAAGAACTTGCCACTATGGGAAAGTAGGAGGACTGCTGGCCGAAAACAAAAATTGGCAAGAGAGAAGACTAGCCGGATAAAGAAAAGGACTCGCCAGAGAAAAGTTGAAGAATCGACCGGAAATTGAAGGAGGAAAGTCTAGCAATTGTTGGCCGAAGAAAAAGCCACCGAACAGAATTTCAAGGTCCACTGGTCGGATTAAAATTCAAAGGGAAATTGCACTTGGAAGTCCGATTCTTATTGTTAGTATTTGGAAATGTGAAGGGAAGAAGACTAGGCAAGAACTGACCGGAAGAAATCAAGAAACTGGAACCAAGAAAAATTCTGGGCGAAGGTGCTACTGGACGAAATAAAAAATCAAAAGATGAAGGCTTTGATCGACCAACTGAGGGGAAAAAACTGGGCTATCAGGCAGAGCCCAGCGACTGGGCAGTGACCGACCAGGAGAGGGAGGAAGACGACCGATCGCGAAGGTATAATCTGTGCGGAATCTGACCAGCAATCAAGAAGGAAGAAGAAGTTGGCCGGAAATTTCAAAAACCAACCGAAAAAAACGCGGTCTGCAATTCCCTCTAATCTCCACCTCCGGCTAGCCAATTGGCAATCAAGTACCACCATTAGAACCGTATATTCAAGGAGAAGTCTCGACTGGAGTTTGGGTAGAATCCGGCGGCCGGCGGTGAATATTTTGACCGGGAAGAAAAATCTTGACCGGAACTTCAAATTTAAGTTCCGGCCAAACGGTGACTCCAAATAAAAAACGGCCACCACCATTGAGTTCGCGAGGTCGAGGAGCTCTTGCAGTAATTTCTTTGTTTTTCCCGACAGAAAATCTGGCGGCTGCAGGTGGTGGTCCGGCGAAGGTCCGGCGAAATTCCGGCGAGCACATTTTGGGCAGTTTCATCATCTCGACCTGCTGAGTCCATTTCCGAAATCTATTTTGCAAGATTCCAAGCACATATATACGAACATGAATTGTTCGCTCGGTGATATTCCTAAACCCTAACTTTTTCATGCTTTATGGAATAGCTACCTTGCTGGTAGCAACCTGTTTTGGTTAATTATTATTTTTGAAAGTAATCACCTTGCCGGTGACAACCTGTTATGCGAGCTATGTTCGATATTGATATGTCTTCATTGCTTTGGACTTGTGATCGTTGACTTTAGTTGGGTAAAATTCGATAATTCGCCGTATATTGTGATTGATCACTTTATTGAAACTCTTAGCTTAATGGACTTCAAATTTGACCTACCTAGTATATATTGACTTAGAATTAAGGAATAACATTTTTTGTGATTTTGATTGTTTCTTAATTTAGGTTTTACTTGATTGTGCATTTATGCCATAATCTGTTATATTTGAAATACTTGGTTGAGTCGTTACTTGATGTATTTGTTGAGTTAAGCTTTGTTCCAAATATGATTACGCGTTGTGTTGATTTGGGGATTTTTGATGTGAATTATGATTTTTGGTTTTACAACACAAAATGAGGCTGGCTGGTAAAATTGGACATATGATCATGATAATAATTGAGGGTGATCTTTTAACTTGTAACGGGTTATAAGAATTGGTGTATTTGTTACCACTGCTTATGTGATTAGAGATGTTGATTCCTCTATTTCTTTTACTAACACAAATGACATGCTTTGTGGTGATGAAAGGACTGTTATTGGAGACTTTGTGTCGTATGTACCTTTCTGTGATAAATGCGAATTATGTGTAGACTGTATGTCTTATATGCATTTATGTAGTCATTGTGTGTTTGGTAAGTTTCATAGAAGACATGCTTGAAATGACTATATGTCGGATTTGATTTTATGTGATTGTTGTTTGCTTTGTAAGCAATTACTTATTTCTTTTACTTCAGGTATTTGTGATACTACTCATGATATATTGCATGATAAATGTGTTGATCATTTTTTGCTTTAGACTTTTGGTTGTGCTTTAGAATCCAAAAGTGTGGTTAGATCATGGAGTAGTATGATCACGGTTAATGGGGCTGATATGTCATGTTTAGGACATGATTTTTTGGTGCAATTGAGAGAAAAACAGCAAGGTATGCTAGTTATCAGTTGCAGGTGGAGTGAGATATAGTGAGAGTACTATACCCAGGTCTAGGATACCTCGAGTGAGGTGGAGACTCCATATTCAGCGTCCTGATGGTAAAAGATAGTGGTAAGAGAGTGATAGGAATACACCTATTATATCATATTCTTGTGTTGATTAGTATTTGACTAGTGTGGTAGAAGTGAGGAGACTTTGTGGATGAACAATCAATAGAGTGGATAAGCGATGATAGGAGACATGAGTTTTCTTGTTATGAATTAAAAGAGGATACCACTCGGAATGAACTTTTAAGATTATTGGATACATAGGTACTCACATAGAAGGAGGTGAAGGTTATATGAAAACTTTTGTTGGTGGTTTTGTTGGTCGCGACAACTTAAAAACAACCTGATGTGAAATTACATTTTTTTTATAAAAGTTTTTATATTTCAACCTCTTGATTTTTTGGAGATAAATGGAAATCCGTAAATGTGTGTCTTTTGTCTTAAAAGGTTCTTATATGACTTAAAAGTTGCTTTGGTTGTGGTATAAATGACTTGATTCGTTTGTTCTTCTTATTGGTTTTTGATGCAATAAGTTTGATCATTGCTTGTATATCATCTTGTTGAAATAGTAGTAACTTGGTGTTCTTATTAGTGTATATTGATGATATTGCTTTTGATTGATTCATTGTTGATACTTATAAATGAGAGTTTTGAAATATGTACATTAATCTGAGGAAATATGATATGAATCTTGTGTTTAAGTGTTATACACAATGTGATATTGTGAGGATTTATAGATGTATGTTATGCATGAGATATTGGTAATTGGATGTTATCCTCCTATGTGTTTTCACCTCGTGTGATAGTTATGTGAGTTCGAAATCACATGTTTTTTGCACATAGTGCTATTTTGACTATTAGCATGTTATACATTTTATGAAAAATCTAGTTTTTCACGGTTGCACTATACATAGAGACAATTTGATGCATTTTGTTTAAGGTGTCACACATGAAGGAAATTTTGAATATTTGTTCAATTTATTTGAAATATTTCATATGGTGAATAAAGCCTATATAAATGTTTTTATCAATTATTTCCTCAAATATGGTACTAAAATCATAACTTGTTTTTCAGGTGTGTGAGAGCAAGATGATATTAAGTTGGTTGCTCAAATTCACTATTAGTGCACTCGAGTTCGTAGCAAGGTGGAGATTGTTGAGTAGGTGCTACTCACTTTGGGCCTAAATTGGTTAAGCCATACATGGCCTAGAATTAGACCATTATATTAAGTTGGTGATATCAAATTGGTGATAATAATCTTGGTGGTTCCACAACAATACAATTGACGGTTTCTCCTCTTTAACTCCCTTTGGGAGGCGTTTTTGATTAAGGGTTCGGACAAGATTGCTTAGTGATGTCCATTTGTAATTCCCTTTTGTGATCTCTTTTCTTGATGATTAGAGTATCTTTTCTTTGTGGTTTCTCCAATTTCTTCGTGTTTGGAGTGGTTTTACGATATGTGTAAAACATAGTTTAGATGGAAAGTAATCTTTGTGAAATTCGTGTGTTGTATGGTAGTGGATAGAATTAGTGATTCTTGGAGATCATTTTGGTGTTCTTGGTGTTGATCTTGAAAATGTAATGAACTTCTTGATGTGCTTAGTGAATTTGAGCGTAAATCCAAGTTTGATGGATTGCTCAACGGGGGATGTAGATGATTCTTGAATTATCGAACCTCCGGGGCCTTTGGCCGAAAAATCTTGGCGTTCATGTATTTTTACATTTAATTATTTTTGTTCTTGATCACGTATCGATCCTAACATTAGGCCTTCATGTCGAGTTACAAATTAGTTAAGTTTACAATACATTATTTGTTAAGAGATAAACTACTGAACTGATTACAGTCATTAATATGTAGAATTTCTCCCTCCAATTCTCGTATCATTACCTTCTTCAGTTTCTTTATCTTTTTATATTTATATATCAGTAGTAAATAACGCATGCCATTGATATAGACTAACGAAGAATTTTGGTGAAGTGTTTGCATTGAGGTATTCACCAAGACTGCTGATTTTTCAAAATGAACAAAACTAAAAACTGCTGATTTTCTGAAGAAATCAACAAATGAACATTGGTTATATGTATGTCATTTCCAAGATCAGTTAAAATGAGATCTTTTTCAAATGAGGAAATTAGATTCTACATCTGGATGTGAAGATGAGAGTACTGTACTACTGTTCACTGGTTCTGAACGAGGAATTGCCTTTGACAATCCTCAAATGGAAAAACATTTATATTATCTCAATTTGCTCTCCATATCTATCTGAACAATCCAAATCAATAATGAGTAACAATTTTTCTCAATGCCACTACATATTTTCACACCAATTCTAACCTTCGCTTCAGCTAAAATTTTAACTTTTTGTTTGAAAACACAAAAAAAATATGGCCCAAATGCTTAGGTGGCGTTCTGTTTGTATTTTATTTTGTGTTTTCATTTTTGAAAATGTTTTGTATATCCTATTTTCATTTTTATTTTTAAATTTGCTAAAAACGCGTTTGGTTTGTCATTTCTGAAAACTAATTTTAAAAATGAAAAGTTGGAAAACACATTCTGTTTGAAATTTTGCAGCATACTACTTAAACTATTTTTAATTAATTTGCTTGCAGAATACTATTGACTCAAACTTAAATTTTCTTTCACAATACACTGAAAACATGGTTACATGCAACACATTAATGTGAGCATTAAGAGTCTATATTAACACAGTTTGATCAAGTTCCGGAGTTGAGGAAGTTCTAGTTGTATTAAAATCCAGAAAATGCAAGTTCTTTCAAAACCATCAGAGTTCATTTATCAAGGCATTTTTTGAAATATAACAAGAATTTTCACTTAATTTTTTTTTTTTTTTTTGTAATGTTGATATTGAATTCAATAAAATTTTATTTAAGCTTAGTTCTAAGTTAGGATAATTCTTCAAAAAAAAAATATTTATTTAGGCTTATCTCCAAGTTAGGATAATTCTTAAAAAAATAAAATAAAATAAAATTTTATTAAGCTTAGTTCTAAGTTAGGATAATTCTTTAAAAAAAAAATTCCAAAACGTACTTTTCGCGTTTTGAACACTTTTTGCTAAAATACATACAAAACGCCCAAGACCTCGTTTTGGACGTTTTGCATTTTGTATACAAATTTTTTTTTTTCAAAATGCGTTTTCGAAAATGGTAAAGAGAACGCGTTTTTAGCATTTTTGAAAATAAAAACAAAAAATTACCTCAAAACAGTAAAGAGAAAATGGCCTATGTTTTGTCCAGTGCAGCTTAAGTAGCGTATTTAGATGCTGCAAGATGATTAAAAAAAAATCAACTTTTGCTAGCTCATAATCAAATATCCCTATTTCCCGCACCCTTTTTCCTTAATCACTTTTGCTTGTGAACATAACAAATGGGAGGAAATACATGAAAATACCCTAAAAATTTTACCAATTTTTGAAAATACTCTAACAATTTTATATCTTTTAAAAATAGCCTTAAATACTATAAACTACCACAAAAACCCTTATATATCATATTTCAATTAAACCCATTAAGATTTAGAAAAGTTACAATCTAGTCCTTGAAAATTTATTAATTTTATTTATGATTTTATTTGATTTTTGTTCACTCTTAGTAGCACCCTCACTTGGTATCAGAGCCATATGACAGATCTAAAAGATAAATATTATATAACACAAATTAAAAATGAATATATAATATATACATCAAGATTTATAATTATGAATACATTAACACTACCCGATAATTATAAAATAGAAATCTTGAACACTTTAAAAGATTTAGATAAAGATGTAAGAAGAGAAATATATAATCTAATAAATTTCGATATAATAAAAGAAGATTTTATCATAAACGAAATATTAGATTTAATCCACAAAGACATACTAGAAGAGTTATATAAAGATTATAGAAATGGATTATCATAGAGCGGATCCTCAATTAATTAGATATCTAGACATAGAAACAAATGAAAAATTAGATTTAATAATAAAACAAAGAAGAAATTTAATGGACCAAATAAGAGAAGAAAGAAATATAAAACGACAAGAAAAATTAAGATTAAAATTATTGGAGAAAAAAAGAGAATATTTTGATAGAATTTTAAAACAATTACCAAAAATTCAAACGATTTTAGAAGACAAAGAAAAAACTAGAAAAAAAATATGATAAAACAAACACATTGGAAGACTATCTAAAATATTATAGAATATATCATAGAAAATCAATGATTGGATCAATAGAAGAATATTGTGAATATCAAATAATGAATTATAAAGAAGCAAAATATGAAACAGAACTTATTCTAGAAATCGAACATATTAAAGGAAGAAATTAATGACAAGATTTCCAGAAATAAAATTTGAAAAACAAATAATAGAAAATATAAGACTTCCAGTTGGATCTTATCAAATAAAAGGAGCAAATACAACTATGTTTCAACCATTAAGCTCATGGGGAGAATCTGATGGATTGCTTAACATGCAATTAAATTGGATAAGTGCATTTTTATGTAGGGGTGGACAAAATAACCGAACCAGACCAAACCAAACCAGAACCAAACCAAACCAAACGGTTTGGTTCGGTTCTACATAAAAAAAATAATGGTTTGGTTCTTAGAATCAAGAACCATTCGGTTTTGGTTCTGGTTCCGGTTCTCTTTCCAGAACCAGAACCAGAACCAAGAACCAAACTATATATATATATATATATATATTTTACAAATTAGTGGATTTCATCTTACCAAAAAATTAAAATCTAAAATTATAAATGTGAAATGTACAAAAATGTTATTTAACATACATTTTATCTCATTTCATATTAGACAAAGATTTTAAATCATAAATCTAAATTCTAATTCTAATTCGTTTTTCTTCTTTTCAATTATAAATACGCATTCACACTGCTTTACTTACACTCCTATAACACAACAATCGTTGCACTCCTTAGTTACCATCAACGACAATGATGTTTATTTTTTAAAATTTATGTATGTATAAACCTCGACCCAATTCATCAATTCTCAAGAGTTAACCCAAACTCAAATTGCAAATTACATCCCTAACTCACACGGCACCACGGTAGAATGGGATTCAGAACTTCATCGTAATCTGTAACTATAAGTCTAAACTGCTTTTATGTTCGATTATCTAAATTTCAACAGGTCGACGAGCTTCCTTCAGACTAGTTTCTTCTTCTTTGACTTAGAATAAAATGTTACTTTTTCTAAATCTTTGTTTTGTTAACTAAAAATTTCATTTTCTATTTAGTAATGATGTAGATGGATTCTAATGAAGAAGCGAATATAAACAGGTTTTAATTTACATTTATAATTTAAAAATTCAAGTAATGCTCTCAGAACCAAACCAGAACCGAGCGGTTTGGTTCCGGTTTGGTTCCATATCTTTGAAAAAACCAATTGGTTAAATTAGTAAAAAACCATCGGTTTACGGTTTGGTTTGGTTCTTCTAGAACCAGAACCAAACCGAACCACGTCCACCCCTATTTTTATGGCAAACATATAAAAACATAAATTTACAAGATAAATTAGCTATCGAAGAATTACAACAATTAAATATACAGGACATGAATATTAAAGAAAAATTACAAAATATTCAAAATAAACTAACAATACAATTTAAAGAATTAAAAGAAATGATAGGAGAGGCTAAAAATATAGATGAAGAAATTTTAAAAGAAAATCAGGAGAATTAATTAATCAAGATAAAATTGGAATAATTATAGAAAAAATAGATAGGTTAAATGAAAAAATAAGAAAGAATGAAAACGAAAAAATCATATCAATAGAAGAAAGAATCAAAAAGTTAGAAATAAAAATAGATGATATGTATGACAGACTATTTAAGGTACAAAAAACTCAAAAACTAAGAGTATAAAATGTCGATAAGTGAATATATTGAAGATTTAAAAACATCAATAAGTGATGTACAAGAAGTAAAAAATGAATTAAAAGAAGTAAGAAATTATATAAATATACTAAAACTAGAGATTAGAGAATTCAAAGAAAATAATAAAAGCAAAGATAAGAAAATAGACAAAAAACTCATAGAAAAAGAAATACTTAGAATAGGAAAGAAGCATTTCGAACAAGAAAAAATTATAATAGAAGCAGGAAGTATGGATGATGAATTTAGAAGAAACATATTACCAAAAATATTAGAGGAAGAATTAGAATTACAAAAATCTATAGAAAAAACTTTAGGAAAATTAAAAGCTGAAGAAAAAATTGAAGAAAAACAAGACAAAAATGAATGAAGAATTAGATTTGCTTATAGAAAATTTTGACCAGTTAAGTATAGAAAACTTTAATGAATACCAAGTTTTAATGAATACTGGAGGAGCACCTAACCCTGCTCCTATAGGAACTTCTAAACAAGAATTACCAGATCCAGATGAAAGTTATGCACCCTTATATAACAAACCATACCGACAATATTATGATAGAATCAGAGATCAACAACCACCTAGAGGAAATAAATATAAAGATAGATTTGAACCAAATAATAACTATGATAAACCTATTAATCATGGAAGAACAAAATTAGATCTTGATTGTAAAATAGATACTAAAAAAGTCTTATTAACTTGGGCAGATTCAATGATACTATTCTTTTTATACAATAAAGATGATACATGGGAAAATACTGATAGAATGATAAATTTCTTAATAGGATCTTTTGAAGGACATGTTAGAAATTGGTGGGAAGGAATAAGTAGTGATACAAAAGCATTAATAAGAAGAAATGTACAGACAGAACTAATAAAATCAGATAGAAAAGGAATAGAAAAGATAGTAGATTATATTGCGTATGAATTTTTAGGAGAAAATTGGATAAGTAATTCTGAAGCAGAATCAATAAGAGAAAAAGATAATGCAAGAATAAGATTAATAAATTTAACAATATGTGATATGTGTAAAATCAAAGAATATACTTGTGAATTTAAAGAATATTATTATGTCCAATTCTATAGTAATGAAAATCAAGAAGTATATAGAGATATGTATTACAATAAATTACCAGGTTCATGGGGAACATACTTTAAAATAGAATTTGAAAAATTTATTAGAGATAACCCTGAAACACCTAGAACATTAGGATCAAGAATAAAATTCCTATTTGAAAGATTAACATATATATGTCAACAAAGACAATTATTAAAGAAATCAGGAAAACTAACTAGAATATGTTGTGAAGATATGGAAAAACCTACCCAATGGGGATGTAACCCTGAAAGAAGAAAAAATAATAAAATAAAATATAAAAATAAAAAGTTTAAAAAATTCAGAAACTTCAAAAAAAGATATATAAAACCTAAGAGGAGATATTACAAAAGAAGATATAATCCAAATAAAAAACAGAAAAATAAAACTTATAAGAAAGATAAAAGCCAATGCAAATGTTGGAATTGTGGAGAAATGAGACATATAAGCCCTGATTGTAACAAAAAGAAAATTAAAATATTACAAAATGAATATCTAGAAATAGAAAGTGAACTAAGTCAAATATCAGATATTGAAGAATACTATGATCAAGAAGTATATATAAGTGAAACAGATTCAGAAAGCAATGAATCAGAATCAGAATAAAGAAATAGAAGAAATAGAAACAAATAAGAACATAGATAAACAAGAATATGAAGGAATAGAAGGTTATGGATTAAAAGTAACTTTTGATAATAATAAGTTCAGAAAAATACAAAAATTATCTTTAGATTTGAAAATAGGAAAATGGAAAATATTAGACAGAATATGGAAAAGAGAAAAAGTAGCAATAAATGAATATCATAAAATTGAAAGGGCAATAGATGTTAGAACCACTCAAGGAACACACAAATTAAATATTTTAACAAAAAATACAGTTACAGAATTATTAACAAAGATCAATAGAAAACAAAGTGAAAAGATTCAATATGTTTACTTAGCAGGTATCCAAATAATGTTTAAATCCCTATTTAGAGAAGGATTAGATTCGCCTTTGACTGTAAGTTTACATGATGGAAGAATTATAAATTTAAAAGACAGTCATTTAGGAACAGTACAAGGAAATCTAGCATATAAGAAACTAATATTTACATGTTACCCAAAATATTGAGTATCATTAAAAGATAGAAATTTTAATGAAGTTTTAGGACTACATTTTAAATTACATAAAGATGATATAATGGAACCAGGAGATAAAATTATGACTATAGAATACAGGGCATTATACACATTTACTAATTCTAATTATGGAAACATTTATTCCAAAAAACCATATATTGAAATTCATAAAGAATGTAAAGATTTTGGTAAAGCTGTAGAACCAAATAAACAAATAAGTTTAGTTCCAATAAACTATGAACTTACTATAACAAAAAATAAACCAGAAATCATAGAATTACGAGAAGAAGAATACCCTAATAATAACATAACATTTGAAGATGGTAGATTAGTTAGGAGATCAGCAAGTTTACCTAATAGAAAACAAATAGGAGAAACTAGTAATACAAAAGAAATAAAACTTAATAGAAATGCTGGAAATATGAAAATAGAAGGTGAATATTTTAATGGAATAGAACATATACAAGGATCAAATGACTAATATCTCATAGAACTGAGGAGCTAGTGAATGTAATATAGCTTCAAATAGAAATAAATGACTAATATCTCATAGAACTGATCCATACAGATATATAAATTTTGATGGACAAGTACATATGACTGAACTTGAAGTAAAAGTACCAATAAAAATAGGAGGAATAATTCTTCTAGTACCATGTCATGTAGATAGTAGTATGGTAAATCCTCATGTATTATTAGGAATGAGCTTTCTAGATGGACTAGAAGATTATAGTATAAAACGTGAATGATTATATGTAACTCATAATGGTCAAACTATACTATGCAGAAAAGCTGAATAAATGAATAACCAAATAAGTTTTCCATTAGCCGTTTATATACAAGTTACAATTGTTGAAACAAATATAACAACCTGTGCATTAATTGACACGGGAAGTGATATAACAATATTTAAAAGTTTCTTAATAAAATCATGGAATACTAATGGAAAGATAAAAATTACAGGAGTAACAGGAGAAAGTACTCATATAATTAATAGTGCTGATAAAAACAATTTCGTATTTCCTCCTTTTGCAATCTTTGGTCCCTCGCATTATAAAGTTAATGAAATTGATTCTTTCTTATTTTTAGATGGAATGCATGGGAACAAATGTGAAAGACTTAAATAAATTCTGTAAAGAAATAAAATTACCACTTTGTAATTCCTGGCATCGCTCGCAGAAGTAAGAATCTTCCCTCCGAGATTGAAAAAATACTGAAATGAAGAAAGTCGATCATTGGAGGGCCTTTCCATTAGCATCTGCAAAAATAATTTCCAAGAAACAAAAGGGATTAAATCAATTGCGGTGAGTAAAATCTTAACAAAAAGTAGACGCAATTCAAATATTTTTAGAGAAAAGAATAGGCAGCAAGTGGATCTTTGGTGTTGCCAAACAACTAATAATAATAATATAAAAATAACTGAAGCAAAACATGGGCAGTGTTACTGTCCATCAGTCTAGAGCTGCTATAATTGCATCAACTTGTTGAGTGGTCTATCATGTTTGATGTAAATGATAAGTACAAATATTGAAGCATACTAAATTTTGTATTTGTCACTCGTATTATAAATAAATTTGAAAATATGATATTTTCTCAAACGACTTTTTAATATGCTAAACTACTTTAAAATAAGACATTTCATCCCAACAAACTTAAATACCCCATTCGGGGGATTTTTCTCATGAGTTTTGTTTACATTTACAATGACTATTAAAATTTTACAAATAAGATAACTAATTCAAATTATAATAGATTTTTTTAAATACTAAAAGCCAATTTATATATTTAAATAACAAAAAATGATTGCTCATTTCAATAATTTTTATCAGCTTGACCCATGACTTATTATATTTCAGAAGCACCCCTCCATTTCCAATTTTGCTTTGAGCTCAAGCATAAATCAGTTAAAATATTATCGTAGAAAAAAATGATGTTTCCAAAGTTGAAGTTGTCGAATCTTTGGGCAGGATTTTTTGTGCTTCAAAATTTAAAATCTCCACTACCATGTAGGCTTGTTGGACGAGATTTTTTGGGCTATTATATTTTTCATAATTTTTGTATCTACCTTTCGTATTTAACTTTTCTTTTTAGGTTTATATTTAATATTATATTATTAATAAATTAATAAATGTATAGTTAAAAAGAAGAGAGAAAAATATGTTAAGATTTTAAAGAGGCCAAAACATGGCTTCATGTGGAAGCAGGTGTCCAAAAGTTCTTGTGGGCCCCTGTTGAATTCAAATTTTTAAACAACAAAAGGGGTTTATTCAGTGCCTTGGGAAATGGATTTTTTTCTTTTTTTTCTCGGAAGATGGATGATTTGCAGAAGCTATTTGGGCGGGATTCTAAAAAAAAATTAGACAGAAATTTTGCGTTTTCGATATTTCCAAAAATCGAAAACTCAAAACGGGTTCAAAACAACAAAGAGAACGGGGCCTAAGTCTTTGTTTGGTAAAAATAAATTATTTATAAATAAAGAATATGATGTTTTTGAGATAAAATAGTTTTATTCGGTAACTCTGTTCACATTTATAAATTGATTTTTATTGTTTTTGATATAAAACGTGTGATTAAAAAATGGAGATAGAAAATTTGTGTGATTAAAAAGTGCTTTGAAAAAATATTATATTTAACCATTACTTCATTATTATCATACTATTTTTTATTCATTTTTATAATTATACTCAATTTTTTATGCTTGACTTTAATTTTTTATCTAAGTACTTTTAAGAATGGATCCAATTATAACATCAATAAATTTTCAATTATAACTGCCATAAAAAATGAAAATGCATGACTTTGGTTTAATTTTCTTTCTACATATATATAAAAATTGATCCGATTATAGTATCATTTGATTCTCTTAAACTATTTTTTATTCATTTTTTTAATTATACTCAATTTGTTTTGTATAACTTTAATTTTCTTTTTACGTACTTTTAAAAATGAATCTAATTATAACATCAATAATTCCAATTATAACTTTCATAGAAAATGAAAATGCATGACTTTGGTTTAATTTTCTTTCTACATATATATGAATGGATCCAATTATAATATCATTTGATTCTCTTAAACTATTTTTTATTCATTTTTATAATCATACTCAATTTGTTATGTTTAACTTTAATTTTCTTTCTACATACTTTTAAGAATAGATCCAATTATAATATCAATAAATTTCTGATTATAACTCCCTTAGAAAATGAAAATGCATGACTATGGTTAAATTTTCTTTCTACGCATATGGGTCCATCTGGTGGCAACTTTCAAAGGAATTGGAATTATAATTTTGATTTATTTGATTTTTCTAGATAAGATGTGTGGTTAAAAATTGGAAAGAGAAATTGTTAGTGATTAAAAAGTTATTTGAAAAATTGTGTCAATTATAATTTGAATTTTATTTTCTAAACGAACGAATCCTATATAAGAATGAATCCAATTATTGTATCATTTGATTCTCAATAACAGACCCATAGAAAATGAATATGCATAAGTTTTTGTTTCTATTCCCCTTATCTTAAAGTTTTCCATCATTTTTTTCTTCATTGTTAGATGGATTATTGAATTTTTTTTTTTTAACTACATCTTTTTTAAATTCAATTTCCTTTTAATTTGGACTATAATTTCATTTTTAATGCTATACTTTTGGTATTTTTATGAATTTTCAAGTTTTACAATGAACTCATCACTGTGATTTTTTTTTAGCAGGTTGTTCTTATTAGTTGGGTCAAAAGGCAAGCAAGAAATTAAGTTTTATTAGTCATGATATTAATGTAAGATTATCAATCTTTATATTTTTCTTTAATTTTTTAGAATATTTATTTTTTTAATATTTAGTTGAAATTCAAATTATGTGGAATCTATTTTTACTGAATCATAAATCTTAAAGGGATTCGATTTGGAAATCTTAATAGTAGAGGTGTGGTATTTGATATCGTATTTTTTTACATATTAATTTTGATTTGATGAGTTTAATAATCAGATTTACTATTGAAGGATTTGATATATAGTTTATGTTTAAATTATATATTTTTTACTCAATTTACTTATTTTGCTACATACTTAAGATAAATGAGATAAAACTTAATAAAAATTCTATACCATCAAAAGTCTCTAATTTGTTTGTCTATGTGTTTACAAGAATAAGCAATTAATGACAAAAAATCGAGAATGCAACACATCAACATACGACGATTTTGTTATTTCCAACTTTGCTAATTAGTGCAAGATTTGTCAGCTAATCCCAAATGCCCACTGCTTGTATCAAAAGATCTCGAGGACACATATGTCTCTATTATTACAGTGCATGGCGATAGCACTCTCGTAACATTGCTTTTTCCTCAAATTTTTGCACAACACTTTTGTCAAGTATTCTTGATGTCTAAATGCAACTTCTATATGATCATGCATATTCTAATGATCTTTTATTCTATACATACTGAATATAATATATAACTCTATGTGATTTGGTACAAGTCGATTAATGGACCTCATAATTCTGGGGCAAGAGTCTTGTAACTATAAAAACTGTAAAAGAGGGGATGAGAGCCAGAAGTTTGAAAGATATATTTTCACTCTCTCTCTATTCAATCCTCTTATAATCAAGATTTTCTTTGTCAATTGATCTAGATTATTAGTTTCTTATTCATTGGGTCATTTAATTGTTTGATATATGTAATTTGTTTATATCTTTTATCTAATGACTAAAAATCCATGTTAACCAGTGAATCATTCAAAGAAGATGGCTGGAAATTGGTCCAATTGCTGCTCACTTATTTTCAAAACACAGTAGTTATTCAAGATATATCAATTCGACAAAATAGTTGGGGGATTTGTCACTCAATTCCTATCCCTTTGATATAGGTTTCTAGAACTGATGTTCCAAGAAAAACATAATGGATTTGATCATGAGTTTTACCACAACATGCTGGCGATCTTCGTGACTATAACCATCAAGATAACCTATTTTTTCTCGAGACGTTCTTTTACATATTTAATGGTCGAGAGCTAGATTAAATTGCAAAGATATATTTGAATTTGAATTAAATAGAGAGAAATCTACTGACATAGATACAAGAATGACCATTTATAGTGCCTTTTGGAATAAAAATAGAATTTGAGGAGACAATCAACATTGTTAAATAAAAAAATTATAAAATTAATTAAGGATTAAATTTGGAATTATAAAATACTAATAATGGCATATAATTTTTTTAGCTTTTTTGTTAATGTAACTGGAAATGATGGACTATAGCTAAATTATACATAAATGATAAATGAAGACATTTAAGAATCAAATTGCAACTTTAATTATAATATTTTCTTTGACACTTATTTTGAAAAAACATCTCTTGATATATATTTTCATTGTGTAAATGATTAAAATATCTATACTCTACTCTTTATTGTATTCGATATTCATTAATTATTATGTGTAGATTTTGCATGGTTAACATTTCAAACAAAAATCTCAATTCATGCTTAATTGGTCCAAACCCTTCGTAAATAAATTTAACTTGTTTATATATATATATATATATATATATACACACACACACACACACAGACAAACATCCAAGAGAAACATAATATGTCCCCATCTCCCATCCCTGAAACATTTTTTTTGCATAATATTCTATTTCAATTCTAATTTCAATCATTTTTCAATTATTTCAATATTTGACACGATTCAATTTATTAATAAATATGATTTGATTAAAATAAATTTTTTAACATTTGAATAAATATATCTCACAATAATATTACAAAATCACGTGCATTGCACGCGTTTCATACTAGTATGGTCAGTGGCGGGCGCATACTTTTTACGATATTGGGGCACGATTTCTGTTTTTGTTGTACGGGGGTTCGGGGGCAGCACCCCGAAATTTTTTTTTTAGGAAAAAGATTGAAAAATGAAAAAATACTTGAAATTTTATTACAATTATTCTCTATGCGTTTTCATACTTTGATAACGTTCCATAATTACATCATTGTCAATATTAAATGCACATCCTTCTCAATATTTGCTACGTCAAATTCAAGAGTGTCACACTGTCACTCCTAACATCCCCAACATTATCCCCAACGTTGAGACATATCTTCAATTTTAACATCAGTTTCCTCACCAAGTTCCCCAACCCTTTTATTTCTAACTTCATTTTCATTATTTTGCTTATTAGATTAAAACGTGAATTTATGCTTAAAATATTTTTCCAAAACTGATATAAACAAGTAAATAATTGTAAACATATATTAGCCCTAAAATCTCAAATAATCCAATATAATTTTAGGGAATCAAGTAATTACTATATTCAAGAATCAATTGTTTTTTTTTTAAACAAAAAAAGAGGTCGAATTTTTACTGGGGCACGTGCCCCTGTGGACCCCTATGTGGGTCCGCCCCTGATTATTGTTGAAAAGTTGTTTGAAGAAATGTGCATGGTTAAAAAGTGATTTTGAGGATAGATGTTGTTTATTAACTTGTTTACCAAAAAGAAGCTAAATTTGAGGGGAAAAAAATGAATTTTAACAAATAAGGACTATCTGCGACATAATATCCATCAAAATGCCATCATTTTTTTTATTTATTCAGGAGGGAACTGCAACCTCTACTCACTGGATGCGTACTGAGTAAACCCTCTGTCTGAGATAATATCATGCAAATTATGATAGCGAGGTAAACCGCATTAGGCAAGCCCGATGTGAAGTATTCGATCGAAAAAGTGTTGACTGAAAAAATTGAAGTCATGATCAAAGACCTCCACAATTACCTACTCCAATATCTCGGTCACCGACAGGAGTAAAACACCAACATTTGAAATACATAAATTTAATTCTAGATTTGCACCATACGAAGGGAATCTTGTATATATTTTTAAAGGGAAAAAAATTGTAGTTAAAACATATTTTTTATTATCTTTGACACAAAAGTTGCAATATAAAGATGTTCCCCTAAAAATGGAATATGACAAAAATGTGAAAGGTAGTCCGTATATATATATAAATAAAGATTAAAATTGCAGTTGGGATTCCAGACTTTGAATAAAGAGCATCTGGTCCAAATATTCTATGTTTCCCAAAAGTACAAAAATATGCAAAGTACACTTCTTTAGATAAAACTAGTTTTTTCACCCGTATGATGCATGGAATTTTCATTTGTAATAATGATTTTAATGAAAAATTATGAAAAGAAAGCTAATTATTATACAATTATATCAAATAAAAAACATGGGCTTACTTTTCTAGTTCTTACCGGTGCGATGCACGGATGACATTATTGTTATGTTTCTTTGCAATGGGAAATATTAATGAACAAATTGACATAATAAAATTATGAACTTAAAGAAATTAAATTGGATATTGATAATCAATATTCAAATTTGGTAAGTTGACAAATCCAATTGCAAACGTTATAGCTTCGCTCGTTTGTTTTCTTTATTTTTCTCACACAATGTAAAATAGGAACTCATTTGACTCATGTCAACCAAAAATATAACAGGCACTTCTTTCTTCTCTCTTTTTCTATTCACAACTTTAATCTCACCATACAAAGAGGTTTTTACAATAAAAGGATGCGGTGAAAATAGGTCCTTGTTTGATCCCATCATTTAAAATATCATTTTTTCAAGAGAAGTTCTTGTACAACTCAGCAAAGAAAATGAGTAAATATCTCAGCCGAGTTATGTGTATACAAAATGGATAAATTAGTTTCATAAGTTATTTATTGTGAATTGTGGGAGTCCATCTCCTTTTATGTGTATACAAAATGGATAAATTAGTTTCATAAGTTATTTATTGTGAATTGTGGGAGTCCATCTCCTTTACCGAGGATAAAAATGATAAATATACTATAAATATTCAGGTCTCAAAAGTGAAGTGGCTAAGGGGATTAAAAAGATAAAAAGCCATTCGTGCAAAAATCATTTAATAAGATCTTAATGAATAGTACATGCATTTTATGCATGATGGGAATTAGTAGATAATTGTTTACAATCAGAAAGATGCATAAAATTGGAGAAAACGAAAAAAAAATAATAATGGTGAGAACTGAGAAGAAGGCGCCAAACATTCTGGTGAACATGATGTAAATATTCCTCACTACCGTTTTAGCAACAAATCGACCAAAATCAGCTAGCTTCAACACATCCAGGCTACTGCAAGAAAAAAAATAGCAATTTACTGATAGAGCAAGAATCAGCAAAATCTGGGAGAATAAGAGTAAAAAAATAATTAGAATTTCAAATGATTTCCATATAATGTCCTCTTCACACCTCCCAGACCTAATTTTCAAGGCAATAAAACAGAATTTCAACTGAAGAATAAGAGTAAAAACACAATTATCACCAAAGCAGCATCCACATTTCCTCACAGCTGATGATTATCAGAGAATGGTTGACAACAATGCTCTGTTTGCAAGAGAATTTGGCAGGAATTGACCTATTCTAGATAGGATTGATTCTGAACTTCTAGGACGCGAAGCTGGTGGGTTCGTTCCCGGTAGTTGGTTTGATGGACATGGCAAGGACGTGAATGCAACTTCTGCGAATTAATAGTTCCAAATATAACTGCACTTAGACCAGGTTATGGTACTCAAAGGCTTAAAAATCTTAACAGTGGTTTTGTAAGACCGTTTTTTAATTCTACGTGCAATTTTAAGTTTCGCTCAATATTTATGTTACTGTGATTATAAATTATAAAATTGTGATATTTAATGTCTATAATTCGAATTATTTTGCAGTGGAAGGACTTGGGCGCCGTCTCGATCAATGTGCCAATTAAAAAGTTTATAAATTGTTTACGAACTCGATGTATAATTAATTATTTTATTTGTTAAGCTTGTTAAATTCTATCTGTCATTGGGTAGTAAGTTGTTTAAATTTCATTAAATTGAGATTGGGAAAAGGTTTAGGGCGAATTGAAATTTTATTGGGAGTTGTGGACTTAAATTTCTAAATTAGAGAGAATTGAAGGGCCAAGTTGCAAATTCCAAAAGATTATATCTAAACCTAATCTAACCTAAACTCTCATACTCTCGGTCTCTACCTCTCTCTCTCACTCACGGTCTCTTACTCTCACCCGATTCTCCCTCTCTCGTCCTCACGCTCATCTTCTCTGCCTCGCTCTCTCGGTCTCGTCTCTCTCTGTCTCTCGCCCTCACCAAACCTCTCCCGGCGATGGCGACCGCACACCTCGCCCACAACCACGGTGACTTCCCCTCCCTCTCACCGTAAGTGCAGCCCCCGCCTTCCCCTTCCCCTTCCCCTTCCCCTTCCCCTCTCACACACACACACACACACGAATTTTCACACCCACACACACAGTTGAAATTAATTGAAATGTTTAGTTGTATTTCGAATTTATGAGATTTAGTTTAAAATTATTTTAGGTTTAATATGATTGAAAACCTTATGTTTCAATATTTTCAGATTTTAGAAATTTAGGAATTTATTAGTTTAAATTGAATTTGTATTTAAATTTATGAATTAATTAGTGTAATTGAACTGTTTAGTTTCATTTTTGATTTAGGAACGGTGATTTTCGAAATTGAGGGAAAATTTTGTGAATGTGTATAGCAATTTCAGATTTTGGAAATATGACATTAATTGTTTAATTAATTGCTTCCGTTTCAATTTTTGGAATTTTGATGCTTTCAAAGGTGCAAAAGATTTTTATGGTAAGTTTTAAATTTCGAAAATTATAAATTTGTTTAATTGAAGTTCATATTAAATTTTAGTAAGAAATATAAAATTTTGATTTGGGTAATGCATATACATACAAGTAAAATTCAGATTTTATAATGTTTAAATTGGTAAAAATTGATATTGGGTAAAGTTTGAGTTTGAATTAAAAGATGAGAGTTTCTAACGTGGATTGAAATTTATCTCTTATTTTCGAATATGATTTTATGTGTTTTGGTTATTATGTAAAGTCACGCTTGGGTTAAATTGAGGTTTTGATCTCGATTGGAAGTTATGTTAATATTAGAAGAATGAGATTTATGATTTTTAAACTAAAAGGATATGTTATTAATGAATGGAAATAATTAGGAATTTTGGGCACATTGACGTCACGAGCATCTGAAACTCCTCCACTCGCAAGTCAAGATAACGGTAAACATTAAAGACTACAGGTAAGTAAACTTCCCCCTACTTTCATCAAAGTTGAATGTTAATGTGGAATTAATGTGCTTAATTGACATTCGTGTTAATTACGGAATTTTAATGCTTTTGGTCTACCATATGCAATTATGTGTAGTTAAGGAAATGTTCAAGCATGCACGTTACATGTCATTGCATCATCAAGCATGCATTGACATCGAAATGGGAAAGTCAAATGTTTTAATGAAAGGAATGTGTCAAAGTGCAATTTTTGTCAAAAATTATGTATCCCAAGTTTTTCTTTTTGAAAGAATGGGTGTACTTCTATGTCATGAAAGATGCTAGTGGGAAATGGGGCGCGGGGGACCGGCGTACCCGAATGTAATGAGCCGCTTTGCGGTGGAATGAATGTAATGAGCCGCTTTGCGGTGGAATGAAGTGAATGAGCCGCTTTGCGGTGGAAATGTGAAAGTTGATCTGGTTCCAAATAAGAATTGCCCACTGTTATCTGATTGACTAGAAGTTACATCAAGTGAGCTCACGATGGAAATGAAGTGAAAGTTTGAAATGTTAAGTGGAAGTTTTGAAATGTTAAGTGAAAGTTCGAAATGTTGAAAGTTTTGAAAGGTTAAAGTGAATGGGGATACATATTTCAAAGTTAAAGCATTCATGTCATAAGCATGCATTCATGCATAAAGTTTACTTACTGAGCTTTAGCTCACCCCAATCCCTCCCCAACATTTCAGGTGATGAAAGTTAGGTGATCCGAGGAGAGCACTTGGCGGCTGACTCAGATAGTACCCGCTGTCGACATCATTTAATAAAGTTAAATTTATTTAAGATATCATTTAAATTATTCCTTAATTTATTTATAATTGATAAATCATTTTGAATTAGTTTGTCGGTTCTTATTAGTTAAAATAAGTTATGGAATTTCCCTGTGATTAGTTTTTATCATGTTTCATGAGTTTATAAATTTATACTTTAAGTTATTTTGGTTGAGGAGTTTGGGGAATTGATGTTGAAGTTGAATTTTGGAATTTTGGTTGGATGTTGAATGTTGGATTTAAATGGGTTGAGAATTTCATATGTATTGTAGGTATGATGTCCTTCTACAGGTTGGTTATGTCCAAGTTATAGAGGAGACTCTGCCGAAATTTCTATAAAATTTTAGAATAGAAAATGAAAAGGTTGAAGTTTTTTAAATGATTTGTTTCCGCATTTTAATGTTTAAACGATTTATTTCTGCATATAATGTGAATGGAAGTTAACACGCCTATGTTTTAAGATTTCGAACTTGGGGTGTTACAGGTTTGATCTTTGATGAAGATTTCCATGCAAAGCATTGTATTTAGCACTTTAAATGATAATAATGTTGTCACTTACTCACTTTGAAGGAACAAAATAGATTACTTATACCACATTAAACCTGGAAATACAGATCCAGGGTTGTTTAACATAGTTTGAGAACAAATAAAAGCGTTGTTGCAACTTATTTATGAAAACTATGCAATTTTTGTCAAAAAAAAAAATCCCGTATCACACATACTACCTACCAGAACCAACATTTATCATTTAAGAATTACATTATCCTTGGCAAGAAGTGGAAGGTGAAGAAGGATCTCAAGAGGCTCGGTGTCAACAACCATCACAACAAACTCAGAAATACCCCTGTATAGTATCTTAGTTGCTGCGATAAACCAAGAAAAAAAAAACAAAAGACCAGTTCTTGATTCATTCATAAAAGTATTAATGGATATGAACAAATAAAAAAGAAAATACAAAATTATCAAAAAAAAAGAAAAAAAAAAGAAAAAGCTAGGAACCTTCATTAGCACCCTTTTTGAGCTGGTTGTAGTTGGCAGCCTACTAAATCAAGTCTAGGATCGTAATGGTCAACTGGGCATTTTCCAAGGGGTATGCTTTTGGGTTCACAGCTTCTGCAGTCTATTTGTAAAGATAATCCATAAAAGAATGATCATGAACGAACAAACTTAATAAAAAAAAAATCTCAAGAAAGCAAAACTTAAATTGTGTGTGAGGGAGTGAAATGTAAATTTTAAGCTACTTCAATGTAAGTCCACCTCACTTCATGAGACATTCAAATGTAACTTCCAAGCCAAAAGATAGATCACAAAAGCATGAACTTAATCGGAAATTTGAAGATCGGTATAATCCTTAGGTTATGCAAAATACCTTGAGCATTGAGTCTGATACACTCAGGCACACTTGACTGCAAACATCATGGGGAAAGCTATGCGTGATTAAATTTGATTTCTAAAGATAAAATAGATTCAGAAAATTGTTTTGAACCACTAAACCAATACCCAAAATGCATGCCTTTACAGATTCTGGACCAGCTCTTTCATTTGGATTTTGGGGATTAATTCGATGATCAACATTTCGATGACCAACATACAAACTCTCCTTTCCCCAGTATCCTATCAATTTGATAGGCCGGAGAAGTAACAACCTAGAACTATAGTGCACAAAGAAAATTTTAGTTATTGTTCAAAGAAAATGCAACAGGGCAAGCAACCCACATAAACTCAAGTCGAATTCTTTAGAAGATTAAAATTGGGTGCTCATTAGTAAAATTAAGAAGCATGTAACTCAAATTCTAAAATATTTCAGTTGTATAGAACAATTCCATGTAGAGAAACATCTAACTAAAAATCCAAATGAAGATGCTTTTCAAGAACATTTAATCCCCTCATATTCATAACATTTAGGTAGATTTTTCACATAGGCATAAATATGTGAAAAAGAGGACTGAAATTGTCAATCAAAATTAAACAAATTGGAGAAATTTTTTGTATGCAACAGTATGGAGATGGAAAAAAAATAGTATGCATGTTACCTTCAAAAATTGCTTCCATAGCCTGAATCTTAGCCTCTTGAGAAGCATCACAGTTTCCTTCAGTAACTTCAATGCTTGAGTCTCCCATCTATAAGTTCCAATATCAAAACTTACTACCAAAAACATCGACCTTAATCAAATTCAAAAAGAAAATGTAAATGTTGCTTGATCAGACCTTCTGTGGAGGTTCATCATCAGGCTCCACGACGTCAGTCACATCTAGTTCAATGTTAGACTCAATTATCTTAGGCTCTTCTTCTTCTTCGTGCTTTGGGTGAAACCTCCTCTATATCATCCAAATCCTCATCAGTCTCTTCCATAGTATGAAACTTTTGTATTCAATTGCATAATACACAATTTGAAAATCAAATTCCATAAAAAAGAAGACACAAATAAGAAGAACATTTGCATTTATAACATTATAAGTTTTAAACCCTAAACCATAGTCCAAAAACCTATTAATTCGTTACCACTTCAGAAAACAACATTGAAATGACACAGCTCTAAAACTCAATTTCATTATTGATGGAAAAACAATTTCGTATTTCCTCCTTTTGCAATCTTTGGTCCCTCGCATTATAAAGTTAATGAAATTGATTCTTTCTTATTTTTAGATGGAATGCATGGGAACAAATGTGAAAGACTTAAATAAATTCTGTAAAGAAATAAAATTACCACTTTGTAATTCCTGGCATCGCTCGCAGAAGTAAGAATCTTCCCTCCGAGATTGAAAAAATACTGAAATGAAGAAAGTCGATCATTGGAGGGCCTTTCCATTAGCATCTGCAAAAATAATTTCCAAGAAACAAAAGGGATTAAATCAATTGCGGTGAGTAAAATCTTAACAAAAAGTAGACGCAATTCAAATATTTTTAGAGAAAAGAATAGGCAGCAAGTGGATCTTTAGTGTTGCCAAACAACTAATAATAATATAAAAATAACTGAAGCAAAACATGGGCAATGTTACTTTCCATCAGTCTAGAGCTGCTATAATTGCATCAACTTGTTGAGTGGTCTATCATGTTTGATGTAAATGATAAGTACAAATATTGAAGCATACTAAATTTTGTATTTGTCACTCGTATTATAAATAAATTTAAAAATATGACATTTTCTCGAACCACTTTTTAATATGCTAAACTACTTTAAAATAAGACATTTCATCCCAAGAAACTTAAATACCCCATTCGGGGGATTTTTCTCATGAGTTTTGTTTACATTTACAATGACTATTAAAATTTTACAAATAAGATAACTAATTCAAATTATAATAGATTTTTTAAATACTAAAAGCTAATTTATATATTTAAATAACAAAAAATGATTGCTCATTTCAATAATTTTTATTAGCTTGACCCATGACTTATTATATTTCAGAAGCACCCCTCCATTTCCAATTTTGCTTTGAGCTCAAGCATAAATCAGTTAAAATATTATCGTAGAAAAAAATGATGTTTCCAAAGTTGGAGTTGTCGAATCTTTGGGCAGGATTTTTTGTGCTTCAAAATTTAAAATCTCCACTACCATGTAGGCTTGTTGGACGAGATTTTTTGGGCTATAATATTTTTCATAATTTTTGTATCTACCTTTCATATTTAACTTTTCTTTTTAGGTTTATATTTAATATTATATTATTAATAAATTAATAAATGTATAGTTAAAAAGAAGAGAGAAAAATATGTTAAGATTTTAAAGAGGCCAAAACATGGCTTCATGTGGAAGCAGGTGTCCAAAAGTTCTTGTGGGCCCCTGTTGAATTCAATTTTTTAAACAACAAAAGGGGTTTATTCAGTGCCTTGGGAAATGGATTTTTTTCTTTTTTTTCCCGGAAGATGGATGATTTGCAGAAGTTACTTGGGCGGGATTCTAAAAAAAAATTAGACAGAAATTTTGTGTCAACTATCTTTCTTTAATATAGAAATAAGATAAGATAAGATGGGTTAAAAAAATCTATCAGTTGACCAACTATTTAAGCATGAACCATGAGTCGGCGATTTTTAAGGTCTAAATGGTCTTTTTAAATTCAGGAAGGGCAAAATGATGGAGGTATTGGGAGAGTCGTAGTCGTGATCAATTGAAATAGACTATTTTGTCTCACATTACAAAGTCAACTAAGGTGAATAGTTCCCCGGATGGATATTTGGTCAATTGACGGATTTTTGTACAGATTGCTTTCGAAAGTTCTTAACCTATATATTTATGCAAGTGTCATTTACAATGAATTTCCCCTATTTCTCTTTTTGCAAATGATTGGATGGTGTGTGACTCAAAATAGAAGATCCGGGACTGTTTCACTTTTTTGAAAGCTCTATGACCCAGCTGCAATTTTTCCTCAACTTTAATATCTGAATATTTTAGTAGTAGATCAAACTCGGCAGTCAACTTTTAGTTTTAGGCCGTTTAATTTTGGGGAAATGATACATTCATCTGGTTAATTCTATTATCACACTTGGGAAAAATTGCAAGTATGAAGTAAGTTGAATATTGAATTATAAGTTATTTTGTCCATGATCCCGAACAAGAAAAAGGTGCACGTGAAGGTGTTGCTTCGGTGCTTCCAGATATAGCAACTGTAACTTTGCTAACCAAATTTTCATCTATAACAAATTACTCAAGATCTTGTTTTCATTTGTTGAGCCCAGTTTCACTGATTCATTCAATCATTCTGTATCGGTGTATGCGCTAAGAATTGAAAAGGGGATTTTTGTTTTGGTATTTTCTCGAGGCGATGGGTAAGGTTGCGGTGGGGATGACGGTGATAGGGGCTGCTGCGGTGGTGGGAGTGGCGGCTCTGGTGGTGAGGCAGCAAATGAAGATCGCAGGGAGTTGGGCAAAGGCTATGGATATTGTGAAGGAGTTTCAGGAGAAGTGTGGGACACCTGAGACCAAACTCCGGCAGGTGGCGGAGGCGATGACGGTGGAGATGCACGCCGGTCTGGCCTCAGAAGGCGGCAGCAAGCTTAAGATGCTCATTAGCTTTGTTGATAACCTCCCCACTGGGTAAGATTTTCGATCACCCATCTCGTCTGAATGCTTAAAGAGCAACACAAATTCATTTGAATTTTATGTTCAGTGCATCCCTCATGTACCGACTGGATTTATGTTTCTATGTAGGTGGTGACGAGATTTGAATCTAGGTCCTTTTTTTTTCATAGAAAAAAGTTAGATCTTTAGAATTGGTACTGGTAAACCATGTGTGGTGCGGTACTATTTTCTCATAATAACTGAGCCACACATAAATTCTTTCATGAACTTATGAATTACTCTGCACTTAGTTTTTCTTCTGTTCTTGCACCCATAGAAATGTTATTCTGGTCTTGGAAAGACTTGTTTGGTTAAAATTAAATTACAATTTTTGTAAGAACTCTTTCACCATCTCCTATCTCAGCGATGAGGAAGGGGTCTTTTATGCATTGGATCTCGGTGGAACAAACTTCCGTGTGATACGAGTGCAATTGGGAGGGAAAGAAGGGGGTATTGTTCATCAGGAATTTGCCAAGGAGTCAATACCCCCAGCATTGATGAGTGGTACTTCAGATGTATGCAATTAGTATTTTGTTAATTTTCCTTCCTTTATTTGGTCCAAGTACATTGATCTCTGAATTTCAATGTTTGATATTATCTCAGGCACTTTTTGATTATATTGCTGAAAAACTTGCAAACTTCGTTGACGAAGAAGAAAAAGTATTTGATCAACCTCCTGGCAGGCAGAGGGAACTGGGTTTCACTTTCTCGTTCCCCGTGATGCAAACGTCAATAAATTCGGGTACTCTTATTAGGTGGACAAAGGGCTTCTCTATCGATGACACTGTAATTCCTTTTTCTTATGCTTATTTCACTAATTTATTTACCTTAGTTTATCGGTTAGAAATAGTTCCTAGGTAACCTGAAAATGGAGCAAATAAATTCTTATTTCTTATGGAATGTTTTCGTGAAACTTTGTTCCTGTTCACAAATTTTTATTTTATCGTGTTTCTCTCCATTCAATTATGACTTGATCTCTATTAACCATAAGTTTTATTGGTCAGAGATATTCTTTTCTTCAAGTGATTATACTGAACTTATGAGCTGATCTTCGATTCTAGAGTAGATAATGTATTCTCTTATGCTTCTGGTTCAAATTCTTAACAATGTCAACAAATCAATTTTTGCATTATTTGGCCAAAATCTGTAAGGTCTTCTAGATTGTGGATTATGAAAGTTGAGTGCAAACATCATTCTATAATTTGTTCTCTGATGTGCTTGGCACACATAATGATAGTTTAGAAATCTGATTTTAGTAGTTGAGTCAGAAAATTGCTGTAGTAATTACAACAATCTATTTCTTTAAATCGGTTCAAATGGTCATAATCTAGTAATCTTAATCTTCACACAAAAAGGGCAAACCACGTTATGTTTTTTTTATGTATGGCAAATGGTGATGACGTCTGTGAACTGCTATGATAACGCTGTTTCTTGAATGAAATCATCTTGTAAGATGTCAAAAGGCTCAATAGAAAAATATTGTCAGAAGTGAAATGATCGTAACTTTACATCTTGTAATCATCTGTCTTTTCCCTCATCTGGTAACTCCTGTTTTAACTTTTAAACCATCATTTCCAAATTTTTTGCATCTATTTTCTTTAATTTATCTAGGTAAAATACCTGCATTTGCAATGTAGGAAATCTATTTATTGATCTATCCACAATCGTTTTTGACTTACATATATATCATCTCTCAGCACTAATTCAAATAGTTTTGTTTGGAAGAGGAACCTTATCACATCAAAAATTCTCTTATACTTTTACTGCTTGGAATTTGTTTTTTTCTACTTGTATTATTCAATACTTGGTTCTGAACCAGGACAGCAAGACCTAGTGTTTCTGTCATGACGACTCCATTATCTCTGATGATAGGTTGGTGAAGATGTGGTAGCCGAAATGACAAAAGCATTACAAAGAAAAAGGGTTGAAATGCGAGTGTCAGCTCTAGTAAGTTCAATTGCTCGTGAATAATATCCCATCCACAAGCAATGCAAGGATCTCGTGTCACAGATGTTGTGTTTTGTTAATTTTGTTTTTAATTAATGCCATATCTTTTTTGTATTTTAACATTTACTTGCATTATGTCTATGTAGGTGAACGATACTATTGGAACGTTAGCTGGAGGTAGGTATACCAACAAGGATGTTGCAGTTGCTGTGATATTGGGTACTGGAACTAATGCAGCATACATAGAACGTGCCCAGGCAATTCCAAAGTGGCATGGTCCTCTGCCTAGTTCTGGAGAAATGGTTAGAAAACTTAATTGGGGTCAATTATTTTTCTGTATGAAAGATTTGTTGAAAATACTCAAATCTTATATAGGTCATCAATATGGAGTGGGGTAATTTCCAGTCGTCGCATCTTCCGTTGACAGAGTATGATCAGGCATTGGATGTTGAAAGTTTAAATCCTGGTGAACAGGTTAGATTAGACTTCATATGCTATTACAATTAAGTTCGTTGATAAGATTTCTGTACACCGTCTGATGGAGGACGGGTTGGTAGCCTAAATTAACTGCACTACTCTCTCATATACGAGTGCGGTTTCAGGCCTAAATGTGCTTTCATCCTTTCAAACATGTTTGGATGGTCTTTTAATACTTTAAGCTAAAAAAGTTACTTATTTTATAAGTAACTCTACCTTATTTTATAACAATCAACTTAATTCCAATTTTGATCTATCTACAAAAAAAATTACTTATCTTGAAGCTTACATGTCCACTTATGACTGAACTTTCTAGCAAAACATGCTCAAAAATTAGTTCTCTCCCCGGAACTGAAATGACACGACCTCTCTTTGATTGGTATCTTCATTAATTACAGATCTTTGAGAAGATAACTTCTGGCATGTATTTGGGAGAAATTTTGCGCAGAGTTCTACTAAAGATGGCTGAAGAAGCTGCCTTTTTTGGGGACGAGGTTCCACCCAAACTTAAAGTTCCTTTTGTATTAGGGTACTCCCTCAAGACTTGCAGCATGTTTATTAATTATTTTTCACGTGAATTACTGGTCTCACTATGTGGTAGATATCTTGTTTGTGCGAGTGCATTGTGAAATATTAGCATTTCTGGTTTAACATTGTCAATGCATTTGCACCACATTCGCTCTCGTAGAGATTGTTTACATAAGTATTTGTTCAAATGTTTTTCATGATGTTTATAAAAGAATAGACAATCTTGAAAGAAAGTTAAAAATAGAGTTGTAAAATCTGCAGGACGGGTGAAATGTTAGCAATGCATCACGATATATCTTCTGATCTGAGGGTCGTAGGCATCAAAATGAAGGACTCATTAGAGGTACGTAATACGTCCTCACAAGATCCTATCATTTTTCATTGAATGTTCTTAACTGGTCCATGCTACTACTTTTTATATTCTTCGGTCATTTTTTTTGGTGAGATGTTTCTTAGCCCTTATTTGGTGAGAAATTTTATAATGTCCACTGTGGACATTTATCCTCCCCTTATTGGGGGGTGTCAGGCGCCTGACACCCGATGCCCGCCCGCCAAGTGGCGGATGGGCATTTTTATGGATTCCCTTTCAAAACATCATTTTTTTTCAAAATTTATTTTCAGCCACACATTCCTGATAAAATAATCTACTTATGAATCCAAAAAAAAAAATCGACTTTTTAACCAAGCATTCTTCAAACATTTATTATTACAAACCACATTATTTGAAATAATGGGTCTCAAACAGGAGCTTAATGTGTACATTTATTTAATGCTGTTAGCATATATTCCTGATGTTTTTTCATCTTCTACTACCTCAGATACCTAATACCTCCCTAAAACAAAGGAAAGTAGTGGTTGAGCTTTGCAATACTGTTGCCACACGTGGGGCCCGGCTTGCAGCTGCTGGGATCCTAGGTGTCCTGAAGAAAATGGGACGGGATACTTTGAGGGGTGGGGAACCAGAGAAGACGGTTATAGCCATGGATGGTGGAGTGTACGAGTATTACACTGAATATAGGAAGTGCTTAGAGAGCACGTTAAGTGAGTTACTTGGAGATGAAACTTCATCTAGCATCATCACCGAGCACTCCAACGATGGTTCAGGCATTGGTGCTGCACTCCTTGCAGCCTCCCACTCCCTATACGTTGAAGATAAGTCCTGATAACCGATAATGATTTTTCTCCGTGATATTGCTTGTGTTTATTTACTTTTCGTTTTTTTATCTTCAAAGCTTCTAAAATATTTTTCTCGGCGTTAATTGTTCAGTATATCCTGTAATTTTGGATGAATATTTATTTTGATGTAACTATGAGCAAATGGAAGCAACACCTGATCTTCCTCCGAGGATGCTAATTCTGCTTCTTGTTAAAGTTTCCCTCTAAATAAATATGGAGACAATAAATTAAAGAAACTTTGGTTAATTAATTTTACCGAGTGGGTCTAAATTTAGCCTCGGATTGGTAAACTGTTTATAAACACATTTTTCAAAATAACGGTTTGACAACACTTATGATTTATGATTTTCTTTTCATTTTTGATATATTGAGCTTATGCAATTTTTTTGGTATTCCAACTGCTGTTTATTTGAATGATGATGTTTGTCAAACATTTTGGGCATATTTGATAACGTAAGTAATATCGGTTAACGTTAGGTAATGTTCTGAAGGTGCAACATGCCTGTTTTCAGGGTTGGTCCTAAGATTACCAAAATCTAAAAGAGTGCTCTACCACTTATTCATTTAACTAAGAAAAGAGTGTGCGCGCGCGCATACGTTCTTTGAATATAAACTGTTACATATAAAAATTATACTCCCTCTGTCGCACATAAATAGTCATCTATCCACTTTTACACAGATTAAGAAATGTTAATTAATGTTGTTGAAAAAATAAATTTTACAATCATTTTTCTAATATACCCCTAATAAATTTCTATAGTTTCCTACAAAATTGAATGGGTATAAATTTATTTAGACTAATAAAAAAACATATTAAATAAGAGCAAAATGAGATATAAAATATAACTTCTCTAAAAAAAGATAATGGACTATCTTTGTGGGACGGATGAAAAAAAGAATAGTAAACTATTTTTATGGGGAGTAATAATTACATTTTTCACAAAACAATCAATATACATAAGACTGGCATGTGTGGTGTTGATTTTATTTCACAATAGAGTAATGTTATTTATATCAAGGTTGAGATCAATCTTAATTCAATTAGCACACATTCATTAGAGAATGGGAGGAGCCCATGTGGACATGTACAAGTTACCTCTACAATTTTCAATGAAAGAGTGTTAATTGAGTTGAG
Source organism: Ligustrum vulgare (assembly GCA_963555705.1). Taxonomy (NCBI): domain Eukaryota; kingdom Viridiplantae; phylum Streptophyta; class Magnoliopsida; order Lamiales; family Oleaceae; genus Ligustrum; species Ligustrum vulgare. The sequence goes on along the minus strand of OY743173.1, from coordinate 15,122,904 downwards.
ATTTGTCTCGAGATACATAACATTATTCTTCACAATAATATATCACAAATTTTTTTTTTTTTATTCAAGTACAAAATACGGGATATAATACAGTAAACCGTAAGGGAAATATCCACAAACTTCCATGCTACGAGTAAATTGATTCATAGTAGAAGAACGAGACAATTGTCTCAGTTTTCATATTTATTATAATGATAATGATAATTATCACGTTGCTCTCGTATGTCCAACTTTATGAAGCTTGATTTGTTTCCCATCTTGAAGTGATGCTCTAAAATGTGAATTGAAAGGAGATTTACACAATTTTCATCGTAGGGTGCCAATCGTGATCGTGCAGCTGTAAACGAATGCTTGAAAACCGACCTCCTTATTAGAAGAGTTTTCTTGAACCTAAGAACCGCGAGAAGCCAATTATATAGGGATGCAGACACCTCCATTTTATAGAATTCAATATCAAGATTAAAGAAGTACCTGTTCCCGTGGATATTGATGTTCCACAAACGGTACTTCCTAATACTGTATTTGAAGTAATTATTCGTATTCATTATGATAAGCAACTGAAAGAAGCCCTTGCTAATGGTGAGATGGGGAGTTTTTACCCTTATTTTATTAAAAAAAAAAAAAAAACTCATTTTTCATCATATCTTCATGAAATAAACTATACATTTAGCCAAGTTTCATTAAAATTTACTAAAATTCTAATTTTCTTAGGTTAAACAGAAAGGGGGCGAATTGTGATACAACCCAAAAATTCACTCTATTTGGGACAGCAGTGAGCAAAGATGGCACATTTGTTCTGGTTTCAGAATTTATTGCTAGAAGAATTCAAAGTTACTTACTGGCTTAAAGGTGAAAAGGCAGGCAGGCACAGCTGGAATTCTTCAGAATCTAAGGGTTAGTTTGATAGCGAGGGTGAAATTTGGGTGGAAAGAAAACGAATTCTAGGGAATTGAATTCCTGGAAATTAGAAGTTTAATGTGTTTGATTGATTTAATTTTCTAGGTGGAAAAAGTAGGAAATTTTAAACTTTTATTGTTTAATTGACATTATTTTTCATGAAAAATAAAGTAATTTTTTTGCTATTTTAATCAAAAAATTTTTTTTTTTTACTTTTTAAATATATTTGTACTTGATGATGATAATGTTATTTTTTGGAAATAAAATAAGTCAATTAACAACAACAAAATTGATTAAAGAGAAAGTAAGAAAAAGTTTTATTTTTCCATGAAAAAAATTTACCTAATCAAACAGACCCTAACTGGAAATCCCATCCCAATAAAGTTGGTGGAATCCAGGGGAGATTTTTTGTGCGGCACAAAACAACCTTAACATTGATTCTACTGTGAAAATCAATTCTCATGGCACAATTCTATACAAGTTTGATCTTAAGGAATATAATGGGAGGATTACTACAATTCTTGAACATGGTGGGAAACCATACATATATGTTGGGAGTGTACAAGATTAATACATACGCCTAACTCCGATACAAAATCAAGATTCTATACGAAATAAGAGCCTAACAGTATACCATATTAATTAATTAATTGGTAGTCTTCATGGAAGCAAACATGTACAAGAAAATATGCAGCTTCATCTCTACTTTCTACAGCATTCCAAATGCCAAAATTCAAGAAAACAACAAGTACTGGGAGATTGAGCAAATGTTCAATGACCCCCTTTTTTAGATTTTTAAACAACATATTAATTGTTATCCATAAGTTTTAAATAAACACAAAATATTTCCCTACAATCTCCCTTAGATTATGTAATGTCGTTGTTTCTGCCTCATTTCAATGAAAGCTTTCCCGGTTTACTTCCACCTGCTAAAAACAATCGCCCAATGCCATTAGTCACAAACAATCGTGTTCTATTCATTAAACTCGACTAAAAAACCGTCCACAAACTCACATGATAGCATTGGGATTTCAGAGCTTTTTAGTACACGCAGCCTCTTCACTGTTGATACAAACATGCTGCAAACAAAATATACGAAAAACGTGGTGTGTAAGCAGTCTAATTCCATTGAGAACGATGAGTTCTTATTCATTCATCAACGAAGAAAGTAAATTTCTAGATTATTTTTTTATCATAAAACTGTGATCACTAAAAAATTACTGGACAGGGAATCTAGGCAACTAAGGAATAAGGAAATGTGACATTCTTTCTGTCAACGGTTGGTAGCGCATGGCGTACACCGTCATGTTGTTCTAGTGGTACCAAATCTTATGTTGAGTGTTCAAATCCTTAGGATGCCGTCCAATCAATTGAGAAAAAAAAATTCACAGATAACAATCCGTGTGTTGACGGGATATGCCAAGCGCTGTCATCCGGTCTCAAAGCCTCATAACCAAGTGGAAGAATATTAAAAATAAAAAGACAAAAATAAAAATAAAAAATTGAATCAGATCCAAGGAGGTAAGATGCTTACCCCCAAGGGACATCCCCAACAAGCATCCTGTCCCCTTCATTATCTTCATAAACAAGGGTATATTCCCCACTTCCATTCAACAAACCACTTATTACTTTCTCTCCCTCTTCCTCGTTTTTTATTCCATTGGTCGAAGAATCGCTTTGAGCTACACAGATAAATAAATGAAAAATAAAGTGAACCAGTAGATACTTTGCTTCTTTGTTACCTTCTTCGAAAAATAACTCTTACCACAAACGTTTTTTTTTTTTTTTCCTTATAAGTATATTTTCATAAAGTGAACCTTTTAAGCTTGGCTAAACATGCTTAATCAAAAAGCTGCACACACACGTCACACGTGCCGTATAATAACCTGAAAGAAGGCCTCTGAATAGTTCATCAACGGCAGAGGAGAGCTTTTCATAGCTATCGTTCGCTTTAAGATCCACTTTCCTTCCAATGGGAACACCATCCATGTTTATCTTCACAAACTTACTTTTAGGGCAACTTTCAACAGATTTTTTGCTGAAATCTTTGTTAGGGACCACACTTTGTGACTCAGAGCATAATTTAGAAGAACTGCCATTTGCAATATTCTTCCTAAATGAACGAATAGGTGGCCATCCCACCACTGGAGCAGCAGCAGCAGCAGCTCTATTGTTTATAATAAATTTAATTTAATTTAATACCACAAAGAAGAAAAAGAAAAGTTAATTAATAGTTAAGCAGGGATGGGAAATTCTGGGACTTGTTCATAATCAAATATTTGTATTCATTTTCTGCTTAAAAAAGAAAAGGCTGAGGTACCTTTTCTGAGCACTGCTGCTGTTAGGCACAGCTGTATTTGCAGATGAAAGTGCCTTCTTCTCTGCTCCCTGCAAATCAACTGTTCTGCATGAAGATTCCTGCCCCATATGGGGAAAGATTGAACGCTTTGTTTGGTGTTGCCATGGAGTGGTGTTAGTAAAGTAACCAAAAGAGAGAGGAGATTCATTTTTGGGACCATTAATTTGTTTGATGGTCCAATCTTCACCAGGTGGACCAAGTCGTAGCTCAAGCTTTTTCTCCTCTGAAAGTCCATGGCTTGTTTCTTCTGCACTTTTCACTGGCCACTCCTCTTTTGGAATCAAATCCAGTAACTGAGGACGCCCCATATCTTTTCTTGAATAACCCTCCATTTTGTTGTTGAATCAAAGCACTCGCTCTTTCAAATTTCAGCTTAGGGATCAGTAATCAAATACAAAGTTCTTCCTGCAAAAAAATGCACTTCAATAAGCGGAACTGCATCATATTGCACACAACTCAAAGACTAGAGACTTACCTTGAAATGCTTAAGCAAAGCCCACATATTCAAAATCATTCAAATGCAAGCTTTTCTCCTCCGAAGCCTCAGAACTCAAGTAATGAACATAAGAAAAACTTTTGAAGGGAATTCATGTTCTTTTTCTTATTTCTTATTATGTTATAAATAAAAAAAGGAAACACCCACAAAAGAAACAGAAATATAAACAAAGAAACCCCACCAAGAAGATAAAAACCTAAGAAAGAAAAAGGCAAACAGGGAGCTATTATAGCTACAGGATCGTTATCTTGCTTTTGGGCACGCTGAGAGTGAGAGAGTACTGCCAGCCTTGTGAAGCTCTCTCTCTCTCTCTCTCTCTCTCTCTCTCTCTCTCTCTCTCTCTCTCTCTAATATTATTCTTTATACTGTATAGTCTATAGTCTATCCCTATTAGTGTAGTGTTTGTTTTAGCCTTTAAACCTGTATAATGTGAAGATATGAGAGAGAATTTATAATGCAAGAAAAGAGAAAAGGAAAATAAGATCAGAGATATTCTTTTCACTCAAACCCCCCAAAATTGGAAATAGAATTAGAACGTAATGCACGCAACCCCTCATCAGAAATATGTAGTAGGTGCAGTAAGCAAAGCAAAGGTTGCATGAATTTTTAATTTTTAATTGTTCTCACTGGTCAAATTCAAATATCAGTTTTAATTATACATTTCATAATCTTCACAATTATTTAATTATTCGTTTCATTAACTTTTATCAAAATTTACTAAAAAATGATAAATCTATACAAACAGACAGGACTATATGTATAATGTGTATACAAAGTCTATACATGCCTCAGAATTAATCAATGTTTAGAAAATCGGACCGGATCGAGCAGTTCAATTGGAAAAATAGGGAACCGACCGAAAAATCGGTCCGGTTGACATAAAAAATCGATCGAAAAAACCCGAAAATCGGCCGGTTCACCAGTTCAGCCGGGAACTGGCCAGGTTTTAAAATCTGGTTTTCCATTTATTTATTTATTTTGCTTTTTTTTTTTTTTTGCTTTTCTTTAATTGTTTTAGGCTACTTTTTGTGTATAATTTTATTTTCTAAACGAGTAAATATTAGTTTATTTGTAAAATAACATGTTCTTTAGAAAAATTGTGATTTTTTGAATTTTTTTTTTTTTTGTTTTAATTGAAACCGGTTCTACCCCTGTTCGATCCGATCGGACCTTTTAATCATTGATCAGTTGCCTTTTTCCGTTCGAACTGATTTTCGATTTTCTGAATACTGGAATTAACACATACCCACCAAAAACATCAAACTAAGGTTACAAGCTTCTGTTTGGTGACACTTTAATGATTATAAACTCGTTTATTTATGATTTTGAAGTAAAATATATAGTTGAAAAGTGGAGAGAGAAAATGTGTGGTTTAAAGGTACTTTGAGAAATTGTGTGGTTTATAAACTGGTTTATCCCTTCTTGAATTTTTAATCAAAGGACAAAATATCTTTTTTAAAAATATTTATTCAAAACTCAATCTCAAACATCCAAATTAGTGTATGTTTAATATTGTTTAAAAAGAGTTTTTTTTGAAATGAATAGTGATTTTTAAGATAATTGATGGTTGAGATTTGATTGGAAAGTCAAATATTGTAGGCTTGACTTTTGATGAATGATTGAGATCTAAGACCGTAGAAAAAACGAAATTTTTAAAAAATGTCAAACAAGGGTCAAGTCTATCATTTATTTTTACTTTTTAAATAATTTTTAATCACGTATTCTCTTAAAAATATTTATTCACAACTACAATTTTTTCCCCAAAAAATGGAGCCCGAGCACACAGCCGACATAGTGCTTGAGGGGTAGTCAATTTTTCTAATACACTTTTCGACTCGTATGAATAATGGTAAAACTCGAGATTAGTGCTTGAGGGTTAGTGAATAACATATTTTCTTAATGAACTTTTTAACAATGCCCCTGTTTTGGTAACTCTAATTTTTTTTACTAACATTCAAATCAAAATCAATAATTAATTTTTATCATACATTTCGAATGTTCCAAAACTTTTCAACTCTATATTCTATTAATATTTATCAAAATTTACTAAAAATCTAATTTTAATCCCTATCAAACAGGGATCATATATTTTATCTTAAAAATATAAATAAATCAATTTATAATTGTAACAATATTATTGAACGGAGCTTATTCCAATATTTGCATTACTGTACAACTTGGCTGTGCCTCCCGGGGCACAGTCAAGTTGGCAAAGGAAAGGCATTGCTGGGCTTGCAACCTCAGCGTGAGGAGTTCGATTCCTGGTAGGAGCAACTGCGTGATATAATAACCAATATTGATTGGAGCAGCTTGGTGATATAATAATCATGGAGGAAGGTTCCCTTGGGGCCAGGAGTATAAGGTGTGCTCGAACCCGGTCAACTGGGCATAAGCATAACCCACGGTTTACATTTGTCAGTTACTGAGGAGCAGGTGACTGGTGGTCCAGGATTAAGTTTGGCTAAGTTGGGATACCTGGGTTAACAAAAAAAAAAAGTAATGATAAAAATCGAGCTCGTGATTTTTATAAATTTAGTGCGTGTTTGGCTCTCACTTGGTATCCATTATTCAAAATCTCATTTTTTAAAAACACTTTTTAAACTACATTCCACCAATAAAATATTACACACATAAATTCAAAAAAAAAAAAAAATCTATTTTTTAACTAATATATTCTCCAAAGTTTTACTATTATAAATCACATTATTTAAATAATGGATTTCAAACAAGGGCTTGGTTTAGGTAATATTTTGAAATTTTTTTGAGAATTTTGAATTCTTAAGAAGATGTGTATGGTTGAAAAAGTGAATAAAAACTGTAAATAGTGGTGGGTCATAATGTGTGGTTGAAAAAGAAATTGAAGAAGATGCTATAAAAATGGTGACTGACCAAACAAGCTAGCACTTAATATTGTTTTAAGTTTAAAAGCTTGTTTGATAATGGTAAAAGTTTTATCACAACTTTTCAATCTCAATCTCAACCATCCAATTTTAGTAAAGTTCATAATTTTTTTACTTTTCAAATATTTTTAAACCATACATCTATCAAAAAATTCAAAAAAATTATAAAAATAAAAAAATTTCACATTATCAAACAGGCTTAATTACTCCATTATTTTTCTTTTTAACATTCAAACTCTTGATTTGGACTCGTGATGCTTCCAATTATTGGAGCCAAGTACGAATTATTCTAGAGAAAGTGAAGTGAACACTTAGAGCATGTGTAAGAGCATTAAAAAAAAAAAAAAAAAAAAAGAATAATGTTATTTTCACAATGTTATTTATAATGTGGATGACAATCTCCTTACATTGAAGTGGGGGCCACAAAATTCCTCACTCCAATGTGAGGGGATTGTCATCCACATTGTGGATGATATTGTGATTATAGCATTATTGTTAAAAAAATAGACGGTACTAAATAGTATTACACCATAAATTAAGGAATATCAAAGAAAAGTTTAAATCGTCTAAAATTGTACATCAAGAACACAATTATAACAATTAAAATACAAATCAAATACCATGGTCATAATTTAATTTAATCTCAATCACTATCACTACTACTTTAAAAGTGTGGATAGGGAAAAATCTTTCCATTGATAAATTTGCCCTCACACATTTTACTCTAAACCAATAATACCCTTTCTTAATACTATTACATATATTTAGAGCCCATTTGGTAGTGAAATTTTTTTTACCTCAACTTTTCAAATTCAATTTCAATCATCTATTTTTAGTCAAGTCCACATTTTTAGCTTTTCAAACTTTTTTAAATTACACATCCATCAAAAAATAAAAATAAAAAACCACAAAAATCTAAATTTTATCAAACGGGATATTATTATATGTATGTTTGGTATTGTTTAAAAAGAGTTTTTTGAAATGAATAATGATTTTTTGGAGAATGGATGATTGAGATTTGTTTGAAAAGTAAAATATTGTGGACTTGACTTTTAATAGATGGTTGAAATTGAGTGCCGTAGAAAAAAAAAAAAAGTTTAAAGAAAAACAAACAAGGGCTATATCATCATATCATCGAGAAACAAAAGGTCACTCCCGACTCCCACGATCATCACTACTCACTACTACTTTAAAAGTGTAGGTAGGGAGAATCTTTCCCTTGACAAGTTTTCCCTCACATATTTTACTCTAAATTAAGAATACTCTTTCTTTATACTATTGCATATATTTAGAGCCCGTTTGGTAGTGAAATTTTTTTTACCTCAACTTTTCAAATTCAATCTCAACCATCCATTTTTAGTCAAGCCCATATTTTTTTGGGTTTCAAATTTTTTTAAACTACACATCCATCAAAAAATAAAAATCAAAATAAAAAATCACAAAAATAAAAAAATTTCATATTACCAAAGAAGATATTATTATGTGTGTGTTTTTTATTGTTTAAAAAGAGTTTTTTTGAAATGAATAGTGATTTTTTGGAGAACGGATGGTTGAGATTTGTTTGAAAAGTAAAATATTGTAGACTTGATTTTTAATAGATGGTTGAAATTGAGTGCCGTAGAAAAAAAAGTTAAAAGAAAAAAAAGGGCTATATCATCATATCACCGAGAAACAAAAGGTCACTCTCGGCTCCCACGATCTCTCCCCATTTGAAAACCCACCGAGAACCCCAAGAGCCAAATAAAAGTAATGAAATGAAAAATCCCATTTGGGCAGTAATCCAAATGGAATTAATTCTCATCACAGGTATGTAGTATGTACTTTTTTATTCTTTTTCTTTTTTAAAGCCTATCATTCTTGATCTTTGTTCCACCCCGATTTCGTCTGTTCACAGTGGAACAAATTGGAGCTGGAGCAACATAAATCACTCTTTCTATGGCTTATGTTAACACGTGCTACTTATCAACCAATTTAAGAGTAAATTTCTCCACAATTGTCGTCGTTTACAAAATCTTTGATTTATTTTTCTTTTTTTTTTTAAAAAAAAAAACATTTTGTAGCATGTTTTAGCTCGTGTTCTTTAATTACCTCAATTGCCTTAAAATAGAGTATAGCTTCAACTTTAATACCCATATCATGTATTATTTACGTGAGACGTGCAACGCACGTACTTACTACTAGTACACATAAACGCAATTATTAACTCGTTAGTTTACATGCAAAATATTTCACTCAAAGAATGTGATTAATATTGAGTTTTTTTTTTTTTTTAAAATGACTTTTAGAAAGTGAGGTTCAAATGATAGCTAAAATTATAGTATTAATAACGAATTCTTTCGAGGTAATTAAATTGAGTTTGAAAAAATTGACCTAATAAAAAACAGGGTTATGTTATCTTTTCTTTGTTTTTTTCATATATTTTCTGTTTTCAGTTTTCTAAACACCAAAACTTGTTCTCTTTTGTATTTTCAAAAATGAGTTTTTGAAAAAAATAAAAAAGATTTGTAAAGAAAACTCGAAAACATTTTTTGTCGTTTTGATTGTTTTTGACATTTTTTGTGTGAAAATTTGAAAATGCCTAAAACGTTGAAAACAAGTCTAATTTTAAGTAAATTACCTCCAAAACTCCAAATCTTCATCTCTTCCCCACCTCATTTTAAAAAATGACAAGGCAAACGCATTTTCAAAAACTAAAAACAAATTCCAAACTTAAAATTGAAAATTGAAATACAAAGAAACCAACTGTGACGACCCGAATTCTCGACCATTCGAGTGCCACTAAAAGTGACTCATATCATATTATCGAGACTTAAATAGTAATGTAAAATTATTCAAAAGAATAATTAGAATCCCATAATTTTATTTGTGAATAAAAATAGAACATAATTTTCTTACATAAAGTTCAACATAATTATCTCATCAATCTTAACCACTTTTGCCACTTCCATGTTGACCGCCTCGAACCTTCAATTATCTGAAAATGGTAAATATCGTGGAGTGAGATTTATAAAATCCCAGTAAGTATACCAAGCATAAATTTTCTTTTGAAAGCATATGGATCATTTTCATCATAACATAGGATAGGATCGAAATACTCATAAACATAGGGAGACACAAGAATTTTACCGAACTTAAATGGCAAGAATTTTTATGTGTAGCGCTACTAAACTCCGGTCCCCTTAGCATAATCATAAACATATCATATGGAACCCATAACAATCTTGTGAGATTGATTTCATAGCAATGATCCAAACATTTTCATAAAAACATAAGATATACTTACTTGTCATAAAAACATACTTACTTTTCATAAAAACATAAGATGTATTTACCTTTCATAAAAACATACTTACTTTTCATAAAAACATAAGATATACTTACTTGTCATAAAAACATACTTACTTTTCATAAAAACATAAGGTGTATTTACCTTTCATAAAAACATACTTACTTTTCATAAAAACATAAGATATACTTACTTGTCATAAAAACATACTTACTTTTCATAAAAACATAAGGTGTATTTACCTTTCATAAAAACATACTTACTTTTCATAAAAACATAAGATATACTTACTTGTCATAAAAACATACTTACTTTTCATAAAAACATAAGGTGTATTTACCTTTCATAAAAACATACTTACTTTTCATAAAAACATAAGATATACTTACCTTTTAAAAGATTAAAATGAAGTGTAGTAGTAAATGGACCAAAACTTTCTTGACCACCTTGAATTTCTCTTACTTGTGGATTTTGTCAAGAGATTGGAAATAAGTGTATATGTGTAGAGTTGTGTGTAAAAGAGATGAGTTTAAATAGATGTATAAAGTTGGCATATTGTAAACATAATCATTCAATTCTATTAATTTTAACACATCCTTTTCTTAAAGTAAAGCACCATTCATATACTTTTCCATATTTATACAAATATTATGCTCTTCATGATTACATATAATGGAGTCTTATCAACCATTCATATACTTTTCCATATTTATACAAATATTATGCTCTTCATGATTACATATAATGGAGTCTTATCAACCATTCATATACTTTTCCATATTTATACAAATATTATGCTCTTCATGATTACATATAATGGAATCTTATCAACCATTCATATACTTTTCCATATTTATACAAATATTATGCTCTTCATGATTACATATAATGGAGTCTATAATTCATTCATATACTTTTCCATATTTATACAAATATTATGCTCTTCATGATTACATATAATGGAGTATATAATTCATTCATATACTTTTCCATATTTATACAAATATTATGCTCTTCATGATTACATATAATGGAGTATATAATTCATTCATATACTTTTCCATATTTATTAAATTAAGATTCTCATAATTATTATATATAATGGAACCTCTCATGCTTGCATTTTTTTTCTTAATTTCAATAATAAAAATAATTTTTGTATAAATAAATATTGGGATAACATTGAATTAAGTACTTGGACTTAATATACTTTAAATCAATAGAATGGAGATATTTTTAGAAATTCGGAATTTAATTTAAAATCGAACGATCTCGATTATTTCTTGACTTGGCTATACGAATACGTCGTGGCGTTAACTTAATAAAAATGGGTGAAATAGTAGCGACACGATTTTCTATTAAAATAATTATTAATCGCGTAAAAATTCTTGGTCGCTACACCAACCCCTAAACCAGTGTTTGGTATCAAACAAAAGCTAAATTGTTTAAAAATTCTTCAATTTATTTGCATTCCTAAAGGCCTAAATATAATTATAAGCAACATTAGTTTGATGACTTTTTATAAATAAATTTATAAACACATATTCTCAAACTATTTTTTTATTGTACACTGTTTTTTAAAAGCATTTTCAATACATAAAAAACTTATAATTCATTGTTTATTAAAAAAAATCTTTTACCATAGAATTCTACTTTGCCACTCTTGGATGCTATCCCGAGTTATGTAGAGAGTTGTGAATTGTCGATGTGATGTGATGTGATGGGTAAAAAAACATTGCTATCATATGTATGAATATAAAAAAAAAAAAAAAAAATTAATTGTGAAACTGGAATGTATTAGGTCTCAATATGTTTCATTAAAGTCAACAACCTTTACCTGAATGGAATTGCACCTTAAAATTGGCAAAGGATGGATTGTTTCCTAAATTTGATGATCAGGTGAAAAATTGAAATTGAAATTCAAGTACCTTGACTTTTGTTATAGAGAAATATGTATATATTAATGTATTTTGTTTAATTGGTCAATGTTTGACGGGAAATGTCTTTGTGCCTCGTCCAAGTATATCATTTCTGTACTACCATTTGTTTTGTGTCAAATTCTGGTCCTCTTTTCAATTATAATTGATTATTTTTCTTGAAAAATCATTTTGTACACAAAGTATATCATCGGAATGTTAACATTACGAGATAAAATAAGTAAATGAATAAATTAAGCGTGCACTATTTTTTCAAGGTGCTATTTCAAATTTTTAAGTAGACGCTCAATACTAATTATTCGAAGTCATGTTGTGACAAATTAACAAAAGGTTTACGAGTGCAAAATACAAGAACCCGAATAAAACTCTATCCCCACTTTGGATAACGCATTATTCATGTGTGAATTATCATATTTCTCGACATTTTTCACGTGGAATATCGAAGAAAAGCTCAAACATTTCTAAAATGTAAAGGGAAAATTATGGTTGGAATTTCTTATTTCCTATTTAGTATGGTTGTGATTTCCAACCTATAAAAATTCAACTTTGGTTCATCGGCCTATTTAAATACGTGAAATCAAGAGACGTAAACTATCAACGTCAACGTTAAAACTCCATGTTATAACTACCGTAAATATATGAACAGTGGTTGAGCTAGAATTTAAATGTTGTAGAAGCGAAACTTAACTTTGAAGACTGTCCCTTAAAATTTTTTTTAGCGTATTTCATACGTTAGTATGAAATATTAGACTATGTCTCTAACACTTGATAATATAAAATGATTAAAAATAGACAAGTTACAATAATAGACCAAAAGAACAAAATTAATTTATCGATACAAAAGAGATAACTAGGAAGACAATACGCATCATTTTTTGCTGGAGGAAATTCTAGCCAATCTAGGAATTTTTGGTGCCAATAAGGGAGAAAACGTCTACCTTTCTATTCAGATACACTGATGTTCTAAGAGGAGTTGGTTGATATGGCCCTAATTTGGAATAAGCTCGTCTAACTGCATTTGATAAGTGTATTTTATACACTTATTTGTATGTTTAAAGTAGAATATATTGTTGATGTTTTGGAATAATTGCTATTGAATTTGAGTTCATTTGTTTACTTTTCAGAAAATATCCCAAAAGATGAAGAATGAAGAAATTAATGGGAAAAAGACACAATTGGATGCTAAATTGGAGCTAAAATGAGAAGTTCGTAGTTTGTGAAGTCAACCGGGAAACCTACATGGTGCCAAAGTGAACGAATCAGAGGTTGGAGGTCCCAATTGAAGGAATTGAGAGCTTAAACGGGCAAACCAAGAAGAATATAAAGTTCGGGGGACTAAATCATACCAATCAGAAGTTAAGGATCAAGACAGCAATAAAAAGTCAGGGACCAACTTACACGATCACGAAAAGATGGAAATTTCATATCACGTGATCGCTGTATGTCTACTGTGCGATCGCGCAATGCCTCGAAATCTTAACCCGAGAGTTAAAGACCTTACCACGCGATCGCTAGGGTTTCCACCACGCGATCGCTCGGTTATCTGACTGTGCCGCATATCAGATTTTTCTCGCGATTTTTAATAGGCTTTGGGCTTTTTGACCTAGATTTTCTCCAAAACCTATATATACAACATATGAGGCACGAAATCTGGAGCTTTGCCTCTCCAAAAAATGAGCCACAATCAAGAAATCAACATCAAATTCTTGGGGAATCAAGTATCGCAAAGGGCGTGAATTGAAAATAATTGAAGAATCAAACTTGGTGCAAGATTTCCATTCTTTATATTATTTTTAATGAACGTTAATATTTATTGTTATTGTTCTTTATTGATGATGTGTAACTAAATTCTATGTTGGGATGAACGATATAGTATGGTCATATTATTTTAATTCCAAATTTCGTTGTTCTAATGATTTCGTTGCACGTATTGATTTATTATTGTTCTTAATGCTTGAATTGCTTGATCACCAGTTCATGATATATTGAATTATTTCCTTAATCCGAGAGGTGAGTTAATAATTAGAACGTGGTAATAAATCCGGTAATTGAACGAGAGATAGAGATATACTCTTGTTATTATTGCAGTCGTGTGTGAATTCTTGCATGTTATGCATCTAGATAAGAAATATTCGGACCCTCTGTAGAGATAGATGATTGACTTATTTAGGTAGAATTGATTTAAACTCGAGAGAGGAATTTCAATATACATTAGTGAATTCGACCGAATGCATATTTAGGAAATAAAACTGGAATTAGAATTAATTTAATTAGTTAGGTGAAATCGTGAATCTCAACTACTTTACAATCATTTTTGAAGACAAAACAAATTTCGCAATTTTAATTCTTCGGTTAATTTTCTTCGTTTTAGTTTTACAAATCAAAACTCTTTCGTTCGTTCAAATAGGGTTAAGACCTAACATATTTCGATACTTAGTAGCGGTCTCCGTGGTACGATAATCTGGACTCCTAGGTCCACTTTATTACTTCTCACGACCCGTACATTTGCGAGGATATTTCGCATTGCGAGATATCTGTGAACCGCATTCCTTTGTTCTACCAAAAAATTTAACGTTGATTTGCATAGTTCAGGATCACGTTCCAATGAAGATGAATTGAATTCCTCACTCTTAGATTCAATAACATGTGGTTCTTGACCAATGTTATCTTTCGGATAAGAGATTCGAGATTAGAAGTAGAAGTTTCCACAACTTCAGGATCTACGCAAGCTTCAAAAGTTTTTGCTTGAAATATGAATCAACTTTCTTGTTATCCTTCATGCTACAATTATTTTCACCTTAAAATTTTAAGTATGTATTCACTATTTCTGTTTCATTTTCATATCACTATTCATTTCTAAATTCCAAATATCCAATAAAAACTTCGTCAAATTTCAAGCATAAGGTAAAATATGGTGCTCAGTCCTCAGAAATCCCAACAAATCAACAACAAATAGCATCCCAAACCTCAGAAATCCAATACTCACCAAAGAAAAAATTCAATATTCATCAAATCACAATTCACGTGAGGAAATATGAGGTTTACAAGTGACTTTTGCAAAACAAAAACAAAAAAAAAATGCCATAAAGAGAAAAAGAGGTGACCTGTGAAGTTTGAAGAGAAGACCTAAGAGGCGGCCTACAAAGAGATGACGAGGTAAGAAGCCCAACCCCATAGGTCGCAGTGAAAAGAACGGAGGAACAATACAAGGCCGACAGTGCTATCTTTGCTACCCTCGGTCATGGCAATGGCGGTGCTAGCCGTATTCAGGCGCCAGTGGAACAATGGATTCGAAGTTGAAGATTGAGCAGAGGGCTCGATGTGTAATGAAATAGTAAGAGAACGAAGATAGTTGTTGAAATCATATATGTTGTTATAATTGGAATTGGGTCGAGTTACGAATAAAATTGGACCCAAAGGATTCAAAATTAAATTGGGCAATTTTAAAGGAATTAAGTAAAATCTTGGTGGTCGGTCATCCCCCTGCCCCCCTAGTAGCTCCCCTTCTGCATGTGAATTTGTGTCTCACATTATATCTTTGATGGTTTTATTTGACCAAGTGTAAATTGCTGTGATTATAACGTCCACGTTAACTATTACCGTCTCGTGAAAATCCAAATTTACATAGGTTTAGTTCAGGACTCAAATTCAATTTTTGAAGGTTAGAGAACGAAAACCAAAGCCCAAACAATTATCCCAAAATAATCACGACAGGAAATTATTTGGGCAATTTTGTTTGGGGTTTATTTGCAATTATTAATGAGGACGAATGCATGACATAAGCAGATTTCGAACATGATGAGGGAGGTTTGGACTTTGTGGTCTGACCAGTGTCTATGAGACGCGACACGCTGTAGCACAGCACCCTTACTGCAATGAATGCCACGTGTCAAACTTCCTGGGTTTCGTATTTGAAATGTGTAAAAATACCTGTGGAGGATCCCTAATCAATCGTATGTGTCTGCAGGAGATCTATCGATGTGATGGGAAGAGATCAACGGTGGTGATTTGATTGGTGGGGGCTTCGAAATAGATGGGGAGCAACTCGTGATATACAGGTCAGGTCAATCAAAAGGACATTTTATGAGGGTTGCATGGGTCGGGTCAATCGTACAAGTAATAATGCTTATAGACCATAGAAAAGCAGTAGCTCCTTTTGTTAAAATAAAACTAGTATTCTATCCCGTGACCCGCACGTCTTATATAAGCGATGAAAAAATTTATATTTTGTATCTTTTATGTAATGAGGTATAAAATGAAAATTATTAAAATTATCATATTATACAAATTTAATTATCTCATTGAATATAAAATATAACAAATAATAAGTTATTATTTATGATATCTAGTATTAAAGTATATCAAGGAGTATTAATACGAAATCGTGTTAGTAAAATCTTTTTAAACTCTTATGATCGTGTCAAATTAATTATTATTATTATTATTATTATTATTATTATTATTATTATTATTATTATTATTATTAATTTTAACTTAAGTAGTGAAAATAATTATTCATATGAAAATTACTCGATTACTTATTTATCTATTAACTTATGGGTAAATTTTGTAATAGATATTTTCAATTTTTCTCAATTATTAAGTGTACATCAAGATATTTATGTAGGAAAACGAAAATTTGAGAAGACGTCGAAAATTTGTTTAAACCATAGAAATATTTTTCTTTATTTTGTCAGATTTAAACAAGCGGGATTTCTTTTTCATTTAATAAGGGTTTAAATCATATTTTTATTAGATTTTGATATAAATTGATGAATTTGTGTTGTTAAAATTTTGTAGGTTCCATAAAACAATTAGTTAAAATTAATTGTTAACTTTGACTTAAAAATTAAAATCTGAATTAAAATTAACACCAAACGGGTGCTTAATTACGTTCATCATATATGTTGTCACACCCGGCCATCAGACCAACCGGGTCATAAACTACTACAACTGGTCCGGTGTAGAAAATTGGTGACCTTAAAGTAAAACTGAGTCATAAAGTACTAAAAACCCGTAAACGAAAACCGGTCAAAACCCATTCCATCCGGCTGGTTTCGGAAAGACCCGTTGACTCGGTACTGGGTTTCCCAGTTTTAACGGGTCAAAAAAGTGGTTTTTTTTTTTAATTTTTTTTTTTTAATTTAAAACATTAAACTCAAACAGGTTGGGACCGCAAATAAAACAACCCCACGCCCTATATTGTAAAGTTCGAACATCCAATATATAGATGTGCTTAGTCCCCATTCCTCCGTTTGTGTTCGATGTGGGATGCAGTTCACTTCCTTTTTTAATTTTTTGTAAGTCCTAATTTTGGAACATAACCTTGTGGTTAGCCCAATGAGTCTTACAATGCGAATAACATTGGTTCGAATCCCCACTTGATAGGATTGGCGTTTTTAAAATTTTTCATTGCATTCTTTTCCTTTAAAAAAATAAAAAATAAAATCATACCATTATGAATTTTTTTTTTTTTTTAGTTCTCTTTTATTTATTCAATTCTCCAAATATTTATATTTCATTGTTAGTTTAATAATTTTAAAATCATTTTTTTGGGATAAAAAGTTAAAATTATTAAATATTTAAAGTTTTAAAATAAATTATAGTATCATTAACATAATTAACAACTATTCTTTGAATTAATAATTCTAGAATAAAAACTATTATTACTATAATGTTTTATATCTTGTCTATATTTAATTTTTATGTAAAAGTCTAAAATAAAAAAATTCCATATTGCTCTCAAAATTTCTAGTGTTTGATTTTTCATTTTTTTCAATAATATTTAATACACTGGATCGACATCGGGTCGACCCACTGACCATTTCTTTTTTCGGGTTGATATCCAGGCCGGGTTTAAAAACATATAAGTGAAGATTGAATAGTTATTTATCTATAAATATGTTTCAATAACTTACCTCTTATTGCGCTTAATTAAAAAAAAAATATATATATATATATTTTCTTCAAAGTGACCCTAATGTTAGTGTCCAAATGAATAACTCTGTATTTTTTATTTTGATTATTCAAAAAGATATTGATTTTAAAATATATTTATTTTAACATAAATTGTAGTTTACCAATTATTTATATTGATTATTTTAACCTTCTCCATACTATTTATATTGTGAGATTATCTTAATTTTGTTATAATATTATTGGAATCTTGTATTGTATAAAAAAAATACGTCTATTTTTTATTTATGTTGTAAACTTTAATTATTCAATTTCAGAACTGTATAAACATGTGTATTGAATTACAATGTAGTATATGATTGAAAATAGTTATCAATAGACACATTTTATATATTATATGCATTGAATATAAGGACCTTATATTGGAAATTGAATTTATTATTTAATCAAATCAAAAATCATTTGAAAAGTCATTCAATTTATTTATGTGGAAATATAATTTTTTTTTTTTAATTAAGGGTAGTATAGACAAAAGAGAATAGAAGTAAGGACATAATTGACAATTAAAAGATTCCTACACATCCATGCTTTTATATATTAGTGATGATGATAGTGATGATAGTGATAGTGGTTGTGATATTTGTGTTTAAAAACATGTTTTTATACTTTCGAGGTAAAGTATGTAATTAAAAATTAGAGAAAAAATATGTGTGATTAGAAATTTTTTTTGAGAATTGTGTTATTTAAAAATTAATTTTTAAATAATTTTCCAAACAAAGGACTCGAATCCAAGGGAATTGCCTTGTAAAGGACTAGGAGAATCCACTAGGAACCCCTTGGTCATTCTCTATTTTAACTACATATTTGACATCAAAACATAAATAAATAAATTTATAATTGCTACAGTGTTATTGAACAGAGCGTTACACTTCGTTATTAAAGCAATTATTACTCGTTTATAAACTAAGCCTCAATTTGGTAAACTGTTTATAAACAAATTTATAAATAACAAATTTTCTCAAATCACAGTTTAATTACACATTTTTCCAAATTATTTTTCAACCATATATTTTACCTCAAAAATATCAATTTTTTTTTTAAATATACAAAAAAAAAAAAATTAAGATTGTGTTCTTTAACACGTGAAATTTATAAATAACACAAATTTTTAATCCACTTTTTAACATCACATTTTTTAGGGATGGTAACGGGACCGGGAATACCCGAACCCGATGGGGATCCGCCCTGAACAAAGATGTAAGACCACTTTTCAATTTTACGTGCAATTTTAAATTTCGCTCAATATTTATGTTATTGTGATTATAAATTATAAAATATTGTGATATTTAAGATCTATAATTCGAATTATTTTTCAGTGGAAGGACTTGGGCGCCGTCTCGATCGATGTGCCAATTAAAAAGTTTATAAATTGTTTATGAACTTTATGTATAATTAATTATTTTATTTGTTAAGGTTGTTAAATTCTATTTGTCATTGAGTAGTAAGTTGTTTAAATTTTTTTAAATTGAGATTGGAAAAAGGTTTAGGGCGAATTGAAATTTTATTGGGAGTTGTGGACTTAAATTTCTAAATTAGAGAGAATTGAGGGGCCAAGTTGCAAATTCCAAAAGATTATATCTAAACCTAATCTAACCTAAACCCTCATACTCTCGTCTCTCACATCTCCCTCATGCTCGCTCTGCCTCCGTCTCTTCTCGCCTCCATCACTCTCGTAAAAGCTCCGCTGCGCCACCATACCGCCGGTAACCACCACAGTAAGGTACCCTTCCTGCCTTCTCTCTTCTCTTCCCTTCCCCTTCCCCTCTCACGCACAAAACCTCCACGCACACGCACACACCTCGCGACCACTTCCTCACACACGGGTCCTCACACACTCACGAACACCGTCCCATATATGTATTGATGTATGTAAGTATATATATATGTGTATGTGTAAGTTTATTATTACTATTTCAGATTTTTATTTATCCTAGACTCAGAATTTAACTGTCAATTTGGAGAGTTGGTATTGTGATTCTGTGTGTGTGTGTGTGTGTGTGTATATATATATATATATATATATATATATATATATGATTTCGAGTTTTAAAGTAATTTAAAGATTTTGAAATTGGACTGTAACTTCAGATTCTTGTAATGTAACCTCAGTTGTGGATTTCAAATTTTGGATAATGGGCGTATATATGTGTATAGATGGATCTAATGTATTGACTTACATGCTGAAATTCAGATTTTTGAAAAAAATATAGACTTAATTCCAGATTTTTTCAAATTTATGAAGATTAATTTCAGATTTCGAAATTTTGAATTAGTGGCTTAATTAAATGTCTAGGAAAAGTTTGAGTTATAATGTGCATATTTTCAAATTTAAGTTAGTTGCATTTTCGAATTATAATTGTTAAATTGGAGAATTGGGTAATTATATATATGTATATTTTGTGTATTTCCAAATTCGTGTTATAGTCAAATTTCGAATTTATTAATTGGAAGTTTGGATAAATGTTGGTTTTTTAAGATTTGTGAAATTGTTGGGACTATATAGGAGTGTATTTTATAACGTTAGGTTAAATTATGTAAATTTGGGTTTGAGTTTGAATTTAAAAATGAGAGTTTTTAACGTGGATTGAAATTTATCCCTTATTTTCGAATATGATTTTTGTGTGAACGTGAGTAATAATTATAATTACTAGATTTTGAGAAAATTGTAAAGTCGTGTACATTTTTCAAACTTTGATTTTAATTTAAGTACCTTAATAGTTAAGCTTAAAATGTTGGGTCGAATGGTTTAATTCTTTGCTTTCGAGTATTGTATGGAAGTATTTAATATATGTTAATACCTTATGTGGAATAAATGATCACAAGAATGAAAAAAGGGAAAGAAGATTTATTGTTTTAACTTGTTTAAAGAAATTATGAATAGATCAAATTGAACTGAAAGTATATATTTTACTAAATGAATAGATGTAACTAAGATTTTGGTACATTGACGACACGGGCAGTCGAAGCTCCTCCACTTGCAAATTCAGATAACGGTAAATGCTAAGGACGTCAAGTAAGTAAACTTCCCCTATTTTCATTGAAGTTAAATGTTTAAGGTGTAATTAATGGGCTTAGATTATATTCTCGAAATTTATTTACTTGTGGTGCCTTTTATGAACTTTATACATGTATGTGGTATTAAGTGAAGGTTTAAGCATACATGTTATCATGTCGTTACATCGTCCAGCATGCATTTTCATTGAGTTGGAGAAGTCAAACGATTTTAAATGAAGAATGCGGTAAGTTTAAGTTTTCTCAAAATGCATGTATCCCAAGTTTTAATAATAAATTGATTTACTTATATGCCATGAAATGTGTGAGTGGGAAATGGGGGGCGGGAGACTGGCGTACTCGAATTAAATTGATGTAGCAGTGGTGAATATTAAACCGCTTTGCGGTGACGATTACTTAACCGCTTGGCGGTGAGAAATATTAAACCGCTTTGCGGTGACGATTGCTAAACCGCTTGGCGGTGACAAATATTAAACCGCTTTGCGGTGACGATTGCTAAAACGGCTGATGCTGGCAAATATCAAACCGCTTTGCGGTGACGATTGCTAAACCGTTTGGCGGTGGCAAATATTAAACCGCTTTGCGGTGATGATTGCTAAACCGGTTGATGGTGGCAAATATTAAACCGCTCTGTGGTGATGATTGCTAAACCGGTTGATGGTGGAAAATATTAAACCGCTCTGCGGTGACGATTGCTAAACCGGTTGACGGTGGCAAATATTAAACCGCTTTGCGGTGACGATTGCTAAACCGGTTGACGGTGGCAAATATTAAACCGGTCTGCGGTGACGATTGCTAAACCGGTTGACGGTGGCAAATATTAAACCGCTATGCGGTGGAAAAATGATAATCTGGTCCTAAATAAGGGATATTGCCCACTGCATTGTAATTGGCTAGAAAATACACTAATTGAGTTCACGATAGAAATGAAGTTAAAGTTTTTGGAAACGTTTAAGTGAAAGTCTTGAGACGAAAGTCTTGAAATGAAGTGAAAGTCTTGAAATGAAGTGAAAGTTTTGAAATGAAATGAAAGATTTGAAATGAAAGTCTTGAAATGAAGTTAAAGTTTTTAGAAATGTTTAAGTGAAAGTTTGGAATGTATGAATGTCTTGAAAAGTAAAGTAAATGAAGATAATTACTTTGAATGGTTTAAGGAATTTCATGTCATCAGAATGCATCACGTGCATAAAGTTTACTTACTGAGCTTTAGCTCACCCCAATCCCTCCCCAACATTTCAGGTGATGAAAGTTAGGTGACCCGAGTAGAGCACACGGCAGGTGACTCAGGCTATCCCCGCTTCAACCCTTTTAAAATAAAGTTAAATTAGAATTTATTTCAATTTCTCATTATTTATTCTTTAATTCACGTATTATTGAGGTTAAATTTCCTCTTATTTCATTTGCTAAAGTTTATTTACTTGGAATTATATTGTTGAGGAGTTTGAGACTTATTGTAATGGTTTGGATGATGTTTGTGATTGAATGAGTTGCGATTCGTATTTTAAAAATGGTTTTGATGTCCCTCTACAGGTTGGCTGTGTCCAATTTACAGAGGAGATTCTGTAGAAATTTTTGTAAAATTTTTATAATAGTAAATGAAAAGTTTAAATGTTTTAAACGATTATTTCCGCATATAATGTGAATGGAAGTTAACACGCCTAGGTTTTAGATTTTAAACTTGGGGTGTTACAAAAGATGTATATATATATATTCGATTAATGTTCAAATGATGTGTAAAAATTATTAGATTTAGCAAATGTTAGAATTGTTCATGCATGTTTCCTTATATCATCTGTACAAAATTATTTTAGAATTTAAAAATAATAAAAATTAATAACAAATAAGGATGTAAATGGGGATTTGCACGCCCCCGCCCCGATTAAATGGGAATGAGATGAGAATGGGAATGGTAAATCTTTAACGGGGCGAGGGCTGGGAAGGGCGTCCCTGCCCGTTTCCATTCCTGACATTTTTACCTTAGAAACATAAATAAATAAATTTATAATAACAGCAATGTTAAAGAACAGGGCCTAGAACATATCCAATGCAACTATTTACTTTGAATATTTAGTTGATGTGACCATGATGTGTATGAGATAAAACTTACGTATGTCTCACAACTTTTCAACCAATTTTAATCACACATTTCATGTGTCTCACAACTTTTTAACCACGCATTTTATTAATTTCTATCAAAATCTACTAAAAATATAATTTTAAACCCCACCAAACAGGGGCTCTTGATGTCCATTTATATACATTTTTTAGACACATTTTTACAATAAATGTTGAAATTTTGTGTCATATATCTTCTATATTTTTTATTCTCTTTCCTGTTGGGTGGATTTGTGAATAGTGACGCCAAATAATGATAGTTTATAAATTCGAGTCGAAATTTGGACAGAGTAACGGCAATGAAAGTACAAACAATGAAGAAGAAGAAAAGAAGGACAAAGCCGAGGCAAGAGTTGAACTCTTTGTCCTTAAGTCGAATTTGCCCCGCAACGGTACATACGGATAACGACAATCGACTCCCAAGATACAACGACTTCACTTGTGTTTGTAGCACTTCAAAACACAAGTGCAACGAACCAAATATAGGCTTATGTACTCCAAAGGATGCAGTGAAGGAAAATCAAAATAAATGAAATGATTTTGATTTAGGAGACAAGTGAGGATGAGAGGTGTTTTTGCATATCAAAATTGTGAGGAATAGGACACCCAAAGGGAAAGGGTCCTATATATAGATCATGAAAGGGTGTGGACGAAGTGGTTGAGGCCCAAACCATGCACAATTTCCAAACAATGCACCTTTACGAAAAGGTGTCTTTAGGCCGAACAACCGTGCGACCGCACGGTTTTACTCAAAAAATCGGATATTAGTTTGACATGTGATCGCGCGGTTTACTAACCGTGCGGTCGCACAGTCAAACATTTTGACCTGATTTTCGTCATTTTTCGTAATTTCTCATTCATCCGATTTTGGTTTTCGAAATGCCAAATATACCTTTCAATACATGCAGAGAAAATCAAAATTCTCTTTCAGGGGCGTTGCCCCCAAGCCCCCACGGGGGGCGCTGGCCCCTCGACCTAACCGGACAGGTCAATCCCCGTTTGTGCGCCCCGAAGCGGCGAAGTGGCAAACAATTTTGCCTAAACGGATTGAGCCGAGCTTTTGAGTATTTAGCCGAAATCGACACGAAGTCACTTTAATCGATTTTCAATTCTCGATTTATTAACCAATATCCAACAATTCCTCCTTCCATGCTCTCTCTCTCTCCCTTCTCTTATCTTCTCTCTCTCCCTACATCATAGTTTTGGAATGTGTAAGCATTGGAGACTCTCTTACAAAACAATCCTATCCTAATCCAAAACCTAACTTATATAAAAGAGGGAAATGAATTTTACTATTCATAAAGCTGACATTATAATTTTGTTTAATAACGTCATTTTTTAATTTTTTTTAATTCTCCTATAACAAAGACTTTATTTTTTTTTTAATTTTTAATTTTTTAATTCTCCTATAATATAACTTCATAATAACTTAACTTAACTTATATAACTTTTTTTTTTTTTTTTAACTTCTCTTAATTTTTTTCTTTAAATTCTCCTATAATATTACTTCATGATAATTTAACTTAACTAATATAACTTAATAATAACCTATGTTTCAGTTTAACTAACTTATATTAAAGAGGCAAAGCCTCATTAGCTTAACTTAACTTTATTTTCTTTTTTAAGATTCTCCTATAATATAACTTCATAATAATGACTTAAACTTAACTTATACCATACCATTTTTTTTAAAAAAATAAAAAAATGCTCCTATAATATAACTTCATATTAACTTGGCATTAACTTCACTTAACTAATATAACTTAATAATAACTTAACTTTAACCGACTTACATAAAGAGGCAAAGCTTATTTACTATTCATTTACTAATGACATCATTTTTTTAAAAATAAATTCTCCTATACTTAACTTAATAATAGCTTAACTTATATAAAAGAGGGTTTTTGTTTTTTTTTTAAATTCTCCTATAATACAACTTAATAATAACTTAACTTAACTTATATATATATATATTAACTTCTCTTATTTTTTCTTTTAAATCCTCCTATAATATAACTTCATAATAACTTAACTTAAATAATATAACTTAGTAATAACTTAACTTCAACTGACTTGTATAAAAGAGGCAAAGGTGTTGGATATTGGTTAATAAATCGAGAATTGAAAATCGATTAAAGTGACTTCGTGTCGACTTCGGCCAAATACTCAAAAACTCGGCTCAATCCGTTTAGGCAAAATTGTTTGCCACTTCGCCGCTTCGGGGCGCACAAACGGGGATCGACCTGAGACAATCATTTGGCATGTGTTGAAGGGTATATTTGGCATTTCGAAAACCAATATCGGATGAATGAGAAGTTACGAAAAAGAACGAAAATCAGGTCAAAATATTTGACCATGCGACCGCACGGTTGGTAAACCGTGCGACCACACGTCAATTTTATTTTCGGGTTTTTGAGTTAAACCGTGCGACCGCACGGTTGTCCGGCCAAAAGACACCTTTTCGTAAAGGTGCATTGTTTGGAAATGGTGCATGGTTTGGGCCTCAACCACTTCGTCCACACCCTTTTATGGTCTATATATAGGACCTTTTGGGTGTCCTATTCCTCACTTTTTTGATATGCAAAACATCTCAACATCCTCACTTCTCTCCAAAATCAAATCATTTCATTTGTTTTGATATTCTTTCATTGCATCATTTGGAGTACATAAGACAAATTTGGTTCGTTGTACTTGTGTTTGTACTTGTGTTTTGGAGTGCTACAAACACAAGTGAAGCCGTTGTATCTTGGGAATCGATTGCCGTTATCCGTGGGCACCGTTGCGGGGCAAATTCGACTTAAGGACAAATAGTTAAACTCTTGCCTCGGCTTTGTCCTTATTCTTCTTCTTCTTCTTATTTGTGTTTTTCCTTGCCGTTACTCTGTCCAAATTTCGGCTTGAATTTACAAACTTTCAATATTTGGCGTCACTATTCACAAATCCACCCAACAAAAGGCTCTTTACTGTTCATTTACTAATGACGTCATTTTTTAAAAAATTATCATATAATATAACTTAATAATAATTTAACTAAACTTATACAAAAGTGGCAATGCCTCTTTACTATTCTTAAGGCTGAATTCATTTTTTTTCTATAGCTAGTCTATAAATAGTCCGTCAATGTACTTTTAGTTTGCTATAGTTGTTTGGAACATATTTATTTGCATTTTACCTCTTAGAAGGTTGAACAAAAGTTGACTACAAATTACATATGGTCATTTCTGAATAATATTTTTTTCTGAAAGTTTCTACTGCCAATAATTTTGGAATGATATTTTTTTTCTGACACTTTCTACAGCCAATTATTAAAGAGGCAAAATATAAGTCAATAACTAAACCTCTTTTTTTAATGTTGAGTCAAGATATAACACAATAAAATTTATACGCTATTATATACACAACTATTACCGCATTCGTGCAACGCACGGGCACCTCTAGTTTATAAACAAAAAAAAAAAAATTTCAAACCACTTTTTAACCATACACATTTCAAAAATATGATGTAAAATATGTTTAACTTGTTACTTTTAACTATTCAGATGTGGTTCTAATAATAATAAAAAATGTTTATATCTTATAAATTATAATTTAAGTTTTCATCGAACTTAATAAAAGCTTGTTTGGAAATTGCACATTTTGTTGATTTTTCATCCCACGTCATTTTATCTCAAACGCACATCATACACATTCAAAATTAACAGCTCATTGGATATGCTTTTATGATCGGTGCAAACTATAATAAATAAATAAAGATGAGTGATGGATAGTTGTCGCATTTATGCATCCTACAAAATTTGTAAATAGAAAGTAAGTAGATGATTACTTTTACAAAATAAATAGGCACAAAACAAGAACTAGTGTGAAGCAAATTAAAAAATTTACTATGTATAATTTATAATTCCACTCATTCATGTCGCGTTAATAAGAATACCATTTACATAAATACAACTCAAATAAAAATATTAGTGCATGTCAGTTTCGTAAAAGATAATTATTAAGTAGGTAACTACGCATATTGCACTAAAAACAAGTCAATCCACTGTTTCTTTCCTTGAAAACGATTTAACGAACTACACTGCTTAAGCAACTATGTTACATTCATTATCGATACTGACTTTTTCACGTTGAATACACCCACGTACACCCAAGGACGCATTGAACCTGCCCCATGGGGCATGATGCAGTGATGAGCAGTAACAGTTGAAATTGGAAGATTAAATGTTCGAATTTTGGTTCTTCCAATATAGCATTAGGCTCTATTTGTTAGATTTTTATATTTAAAAACTTTTATTTTTAATTTTTTCTAAGTAAAATATGTGATTAAAAAGTGAAGAGAGAAAATATGTAGTTAAAAAGTGGTTTGAGAGATTGTGATGTTTTTAACATGTTTACCAAGCAGAGGCTTAAAACGTTGAAGTGCTTACATGAAGACAAGATCATGGTACGCCATGTCTCTCTTCAGGGAATCTTGTCCACACGACGTAAATGGATGTTCTTGGGGAAGGATAATTGCTATCTGAATATCTATTTCAAGCGTGCACAAGCTATAACTACATCTAGATTACCTCTGGAGGGAAAATTAGGAGGAAGATCACTCTCCTATAGGATGAGTGACACCTTAAAAAAAAAAAAAACATTGAACCTTGGTAATGGTATATGATTTTCGTTTTACATAACGCAATTTTTTATCTCACATTTCCCATTATAAATCTTGGGTTTTAATTTCACCTCTGATCGTTATGTGGAATCTGCTTGGCCTACCAAGACTCTTCCTTGGTGAGACGAGTTGAGCTAGCTCAAGCTCAGTAATTTTTTCTTAGCAAATCGTTACATTTTTCACGTGCTTGCAAGCCAACACGATCTGCCATTCAGGTAGAGCAGATGAACGACTCGCCCAATTCCCACTCCTATATAAATTTCAAAAAAAAAAAATAAAAAAAATAAACTCCATGTTCATTCCATAATAGACAATAATAAAATAATCATATAAAAATTTACTATTCATAAATTTGTCATTTACTTTACCTTTTCTTTTTCTTTTCTCTAGATTAGTGTGTTGAGCACGTGTTGCGTGCATGTTGTAAATAGAACGCATGTAGAGCATCGTTGCGTGCAATTTGACAATTATTGAATTTTTTATTTTGGTAAAAAAAAAAAAAAAAAAAATTCGGGCAGCTCGTCCTTTCTTTTCTTAAATCAACGAAAAATTGACTTCCAATGTTAATCCTCGAGTTTAAAATCCTAAACATAGATGTATTAACTTCCTTTCATGATTATTGTATAAAAAAATAAAAAAATAAAAACTTCCTTTCACTTTATACGCAGAAAAATAATCAATTTAAATACTAAATATTTTTCATTTTTCTATTATAAAATTTTACAAAATTTTTCATAAAGTTTCCTCTGTAAATTGGACTTTACCAACCTGTAGAGGAACATCACAACAATTTAAAAAAAAAAAAAAAAAACCATAAAACCCAACTCATTCAATATCCAATAACACCAAATTCAACCACAATTAAAAATCAAATTCAACATCACCACACTACTACAACAATCAATCCCAAACTCCTCATCATAATAAATTCCCATTAATAAACTTTATGCTGCGTTAGGTTGCTATAGTTTAATTAAGTTTTTAATTTACATGATTTTTCAAACCATTTTTTAACCACACATATTTTTTCACTCCAATTTTTAACCACACATTTTAACTAAAAAATCCAAATAAATCAATTTAAACTGGTTTAATGAGCCTCCAAACGCAACCTTAATAAATGAAATAAGCGAAAATCTAAACATTACTAGAGGTGCTATAACTTTTACTTAAAGCTAAGTTTCATCAAGCACTTAAAAGAACAAAAGAATAAAGAAATAATCAATGAACTTAAGTAAATTCTAGTTTAACATTATTTAAAAAGAATGAAAGGGAGTACTGTCTGAGTCTGTCCCCAAACTCTCTTCTCAGATCATTTAACTTTCATCATCTGAAATGTTGGGGAGAGATTGGGGTGAGCTAAAGCTCAATAAGTAAACCTTATGCGCGTGATGCATACTCATAATATGAAATGCTTTAAACACTTTAAAATATGTATCCCCATTCAAAACTTTCAGACTTTTACTTCATTTCCATCGTGAGCTCACTTGATGTATCTTCTATTCAATCAGATAACAATGAGCAATTCTTATTTTGAACCTGTAGCGCCCCGAGTTCCGTATACCCGATTCACTACGTCATTTTCTGTCTAAATTTTTCGAATAATATTTTTTTGCGGAAGAAATAATTGAAATTCATTTTTGGCAACATTAAATAAACTGTAATGGCCGCTAAAATTGAAAACATTTATGAAACCATTTGAAATAGTAAATCGAACCATTAATATTGTAAAGAAATTGCCAATATCATAATTTCTCAAATAAATGAACTTCTCTAAATTATTCGATTGTTTGGAAAATACGGAAATCATTAACGTCAAACTTTCAACCGTTCAACGATTATTGCCACCATCATTCATCGCTCGCCACCGTCTCCGAAATCTGCAAAACTGTTAAAAAGTAGGGTGAGTATTTCATGGGGGAAATACTCAGTAGACTCATCGCAAATTAATTTAATTTATAAGATGATTAAACACATAAATCCCGGCTCTTTATAAAATGGGCATTGATAGAGCTTCTTTATAAAACAGCTCTTGATAAAACTCATATTGTGTATTACAGCACGGGACATATTTTTGCAAATCATAGGCTCTTTGAAAATAGCTCTTTGAAAACAGCTCTTTGAAAACCATATACTTATAAAAATATTTTAATTATGCCAAACATAATTTCTTTTGAAAGCATAACATAAGATAGGATTGAAATCCTCATAAACATAAATAGACACAAGAACTTTACCGAACTTAGGTGGCAAGAATTCTTATGCAGTAAAATCATAATAACAGTAAGTTTTCATCATAACATAGGATAAGATCGAAATCCTCATAAACATAAGAATTTTACCGAACTTAGGTGGTAAGAATTCTTATGTAGTAAGTATACCAAGCATAATTTTCTGAAATTCATAGGGATCAATTGCATCATAACATAAGATAGGATCGAAATCCTCATAAACATATGCGACAGGAATTTTACCGAACTTAGGTGGTAAATCCTCATAAACATATGGAAAGATAGGAATTTTACCGAACTTCGTGGCAAATCCTCATAAACATAGGAGACACAAGAATGTTACCGAACTTAGGTGGCAAGAATTCTTATGTGTAGCGCTACTAAAACTCCGGTCCCCTTAACATATCATAACTTATCATATGGGACCCAAAACAATCTTGGTAGATTGATTTCATAGCAATGATCCAAAAAAACATTTTCGTGAAGCATAGGGTATACTTACTTTTCGTAAAAACATAAAGTATATTTTCTTTTCATAAAAACATACTTACTTTTCATAACAACATAAAGTATATTTACCTTTCATAAAAACATACTTGTTTTTCTTAAAAATTGACTTTCACAAGTCACATGACATTCATATGAAATCATAATTTAAATCAATTAATAAGTGCGAGTCTACCTCAAATCCGACGAGTGCAAAGTTGAGCGGGAATGACTTCAATTTCTTTAAATTCTCCGTACGCTTCGTCTTAGCCAATAAGTCACTTTAGTATATCGAATATATAGTTCAAAATGATAAATTATAATTTGAGGACTAAAATTGATGTTTTGAAAGTTGAGGGACTAAAATGAATACTTTTGAAAGTTCAGGGACTAAAATAGATATTTTGAAAGTTGAGGGATTAAAATGAATACTTTTAAAACTTGGGCTTAAAATCAAATTAATAAAATCAGCAGGGACTGAAATGATAAGTTTGAAGTTAAAAGGACTGGAAAAACTTATTTAAAACTTAAGGGCTGAAATTGATAAGTTTAAAAGCTGAAAGGACTGAAATAAAACCTTTTAAAAACATAGGGACTGAATTGGATGACTATTCAAACTTGAGGGCTTAAGTGAAATTTTGTAAAGTTAAAATATAATAAAATCAGATTTCCTTACTCTCTCTCTACCATTTTCGACGAAGAAAGAGAGAGGAGAGGGATGCAGCGAAGGGGGAAAATTGACGGGGTACTGCCGGTGGTTCTCCGGCGCAACACCGGCGCTGGGTGTGGCGAGGGGTGAGGGTTCCGCTAGGCTAGGATTTGGGACTGATTGGGTGCGTTTTGAGTTGAAATCGGGGTTGAAACTCGAAACTCAATTTCGAACTTGGGCTGAGATTCTTTCCGACGAATGAGCGGTGAACTGGGCGACGGTGACGAGGTAAGTCTTGCTTGGGTAAGTTATATTTAGGGTTTTGGGTTTGATTTTGATTTGGTATTGGGCTGCGATTTCGTGGTGGTTGTAACTGACCACAGTGGTGGAAATTATGACGAGGCAGTGTTGGTTTGAGGAAATCTGATAATGGTGAATTGGCCATGGCTGTTGGGTCTTGACTGAAAAATCCGGTGGGGGTTGAGCTTTCTGCGATTTGGGTTGTGGCAGGTGGTGGGTTTCGTTTGCAGATTGGCAGTGATAATCTGATTAAACATGGAGGTAGGTACCGTGGCTGAGTACTGGTGATGCTGGTTGGTGTAGTGTTCAACTTGGGCAGTAGGGAATGACTGTGATGATTCATAGACTGGTTTGGAGTTGAGGAAATTGGGCAGTGATGAATTTCTGGTGGTGATGCTGATAATGGTTTGTGGCAGTTGGGATTGAGCGGTTGCAGTGCTGATGGCTGAAATGAAATTGCAGACGGTTTGAATTGGGTTGATGGAGATGGTGAAGGTTTGATCATGTATAATGGAGTATATATATATATATAGGAGGTGTGATTGAAGGCAGCAAGCTGCTCAATTCGTGGCTGGAGAAAGAAAACATTTGCTGGAAAGAATGGTTGAAAGATGAGAAAGGAGTTGGTGATGAATTAAGAAATTCATAAGTGGAAGACATCATGATGGAGGTTTGTGGATTGGTGATGATGTTTGCATACATGTTAAATGGAGTCGAAAGGCTGGGATTGCACATGGGAGGTTTGGGAGACGGCTGGAAATGGAAATGTATAAAGAATTATTGTTTTGGGGTAAAGAAGAAAAACATGTGGTTTCATGATAAAATTTTGATAAATATTGGACTAACTTTGATTTGAAAATGTATTTAAACTGATATATTTTGGACTGAAAAATGATTTTGAAAATAATACTTTGAATAAATAATTAAAGTAATATAATTTTAGAAATTCGGATTTTAATTTAAAATCGAACAAATTCGATATTTCTTGACTTGGCTAGACGAATTCGTCGCGGCATAAATTTCAAAACAATAGCGACTCAATTTTCTAAATATTAAAATAATTATTTATTGCATAAAAATTCTGGGTCGCTATAATCTTACCCCCTTAAAATAATTTCGTCCTCGAAATTAAACTTACTTAATCTTATGATTTCTGAATACTTAATCAGAATCTCTTCTTCTTATCATCGAATATTCTCAAAATAATCAAAACAATTCCCAATCGTATGTAAAAATTTCATCATATCTTGTAGTATTCATGTAACTTGTCACTTATCATCGTATCATGTGACCTCAAATATTCGTATATATCTCTAAAATTTCAACAAATCTTTACTGACATATCGTATCATAATAATTTTTCCTTTCTTATCATAGAAAATTCCCAAAATAATCAAAGAATTACCTGAATATTTTCTCTACGTAATATACCCAAACATATCAACATAATATCATCAACTTATCTTTCCAATATTTGTAACCCAAAATTCAGTAAACAAATATCTCCCAAAACTAAGATTCTATACTTAAATGTCACCACATTTCCTGCAAAGTATTTCTTTCACTTGTATATACGTATGAATTCTGATTCAATACGGTCCTTATTTCTCTTTCACGTATTCCCGTATTATTTCTATATCTTGATTATTATATCAAAATATCAGTACCCAAAATCCAAGAAAAATATTTCATATCTCAAATCTTATCATCAAATCTTCCTTTATCAATAAAGTAAACGGCGCATAAACTCTGTCTCCTCTTTTCATTAAAATAATCCTGCGCTTTCTTGCTGGTCACAACATCACGCGGATTCACTCAGATCCTTTGCGCTTTTAAATAGTTCATGCTGGGAAGAGGTTGAATCATCAAACAATGGATATCATTCTTTCTAACATTCGCAAGTATTATTCCAGTCTTCCTATGAATGATCTGAGAAAGATCTATAAAATAAGGCTCGAAAGATTGAGGTTGCTGATGGCTCATGGTGTTCCAGAAGATGTTCGCTGGTTGATAGAAGCAAAGGTTCGACTATCTGGTGAATTACCATCAACATTTCCAAAGCACATGCCTGGTTTAGGCAGAAGCACTTTTGCAAAGAAACGAAGAGCAAAAAGACTGGGTGGTTGCTACAAATGTGCTCGTTGGAACTGTAATACTCGTTGCAAATCAGTAGGATATTCTTCTACTAATCGGGATGATAAAATCGAATTCATAAAGGGTGGACTGAGTAGGGAGTCTTTGGATGATATTCGACTGACTCTTGAGACGCACCCAAGTGGTTATGTGCAACGTGAACTTCTCTCCTTATACGCTCAATTTAACGAGGACAAAAATCGTTATAGTCTCCAAAATATAATAGCAAAAGATCCTGTTTGCCAGTCTGTTTTACAAAATGAGGCTTCTGGCAGTTCAGCAATGTTATAAGGTAAATCTTTTAAAATATTTTGCTGCTTACTTTCACGCGTTTTGAAAATAAAATATATTTTCCTTTTCTCGAGTTTTGATAAAGCTGGAAATAAAATATTAAATCGCCGAAAGGTGACAGCCTCGATACGATAAAAATATTCAAAAGTGGGCTGATTTTGTCAAAAGTAAATCTTTACTTTTTCAGAATCAATCAAAAACAGTAAATTTTTCCGGCTTTAAATAGCCAAACATATTTCATAGTTCAGGCATCCCAAAATCACATCTTCTTCGTAAGTTTTCCCTTCTTTACTATCAAAGATGGAAGCACCAAAACTTCGACAGATCAAAACTATTTGTGTATTTTGTGGATCAAAAGTAGGGAAAGGCTTCGGTTATCTAGAAGCGGCTGTAGATCTTGGAAAGAAACTGGGGGAAAAAGGTATCACTCTTGTATATGGGGGTGGTAGCAGTGGTCTAATGGGTTGTGTTTCCCAATCTGCTCTTGCAGAGAAATCAAAAGTAATCGGTGTTATACCTGTCCCTTTGGTAGATGTTGCAGGCAAAACACGAGGGCATGAAGTTCAAACCTTATCCATCCATGAACGCATAACTTGTATGCTATATGGTTCTGATGCCTTTATAGCCCTGCCCGGAGGTTTTGGTACCTTAGAAGAAATTTTTAACATTACCTCGTGGGCTCAACTAGATCTCCATACTAAGCCTATTGGGCTTCTGAATGTTAACAATTTCTTTGATGGTTTGTTAACCTTTCTTGATTATGCTGTGGAACAGGGATTCATCTCTCCATTTTCCAGAAGGCTTCTTATTTCTGCTCCTACTATTGATGAACTACTGGATAAGCTGCAGTCATATATCTCAATACAAGATCCAGCAGGGGTTAAGATAGATTGGTCGCAAGGAAGGGGAATCAAGCGAAAATGGAGTCCGGTTAATGTAAACCTAACTCTTTGAATCTTAGAATAGGTGGGGGTAGAGTACGGAGTATTCTCACTCTCGAGACACCCCTCCATTTACTAGGATTTCCTTAATGTTTAAATCTTGTGTGTACTTCAAAGATTCCAGGTGGTAGATTACGGAGTATTCTTACTCTCGAAACACACCTCTTTGAAGGTTTCTTGATTTCCTCAAAAGATCAGAGGTGGTAGGATACGGCTACTCCGGAAACACATCTCTCATTCTGAGGATCTTTCCATGTTTTTCTCTTATGCTTTCGTGTGTTTCATGTATTTCCTTTCCAGTGTGACTCTTGTGTGTTCTCCTTATGAGAAAATAATAAAACCTCTGCTATCATCTACTAAATCTCGTTTGTGATGTAAATGATCTTGCATGTCTAACCTTAATTCCTTTAGTGGATGCTTATCATATTATGCTCTTAATTCCAAATGATAAAATTCTGGATAGAGTCTCCCTTGTAATTTGGACTTATCCAAACCATAAGCATACTTCATAACTCACAATAATAAATAACTCCACATTTGATCACAACGATCTAAAAATATTGAAAACGATTCCAACACTTCAATATCATCAAAATATCCCATAATTCAATTCATAATTCCTCAACATAGAAATTTCAAATCATATTTTTCAATATCACAATATTACTTCCTTCCATACCTTAATTGGCTCAAAAGTTACTCATACTTATAAATATATGCCATAAATCATATTCCCAAAATTTATTCACAAAGCCAAACTTCATAATAAATTTCTCTTCAACATAGAGGCATAATAAATTAACTCAACATAATATCCATTACTTAATTCTCAATAAAATCATATTATTCCCATTATGCTCAACACTCGTTTTCTTTAAAAAAAATTTCTCATAATCATACATTAAAGCATATAAGTTATGACAAAGCATAACAACATCATTATTTTCGAAGAAATACATTCTTATTTCTCATAAATCATAAGTATCCGAAATACTCTTCATTCTTTCTCATAAATCAATAAAATGAGTATTCGAAATACTGAAATAACTTTAAACATCATAAACTTCTTTACCTCGGAGTTGGTGGAACGAATGATGGCAGTGGCAATCTTCATCAATAAAAATCTTATAATGGAAAATATTTCTTAAAATTCTTTTTGAAAATTTTACCAGTCTACAGAAACGCAGACTAGCTCTGATACCAACTTGTAGCGCCCCGAGTTCCGTATACCCGATTCACTACGTCATTTTCTGTCTAAATTTTTCGAATAATATTTTTTTGCGGAAGAAATAATTGAAATTCATTTTTGGCAACATTAAATAAACTGTAATGGCCGCTAAAATTGAAAACATTTATGAAACCATTTGAAATAGTAAATCGAACCATTAATATTGTAAAGAAATTGCCAATATCATAATTTCTCAAATAAATGAACTTCTCTAAATTATTCGATTGTTTGGAAAATACGGAAATCATTAACGTCAAACTTTCAACCGTTCAACGATTATTGCCACCATCATTCATCGCTCGCCACCGTCTCCGAAATCTGCAAAACTGTTAAAAAGTAGGGTGAGTATTTCATGGGGGAAATACTCAGTAGACTCATCGCAAATTAATTTAATTTATAAGATGATTAAACACATAAATCCCGGCTCTTTATAAAATGGGCATTGATAGAGCTTCTTTATAAAACAGCTCTTGATAAAACTCATATTGTGTATTACAGCACGGGACATATTTTTGCAAATCATAGGCTCTTTGAAAATAGCTCTTTGAAAACAGCTCTTTGAAAACCATATACTTATAAAAATATTTTAATTATGCCAAACATAATTTCTTTTGAAAGCATAACATAAGATAGGATTGAAATCCTCATAAACATAAATAGACACAAGAACTTTACCGAACTTAGGTGGCAAGAATTCTTATGCAGTAAAATCATAATAACAGTAAGTTTTCATCATAACATAGGATAAGATCGAAATCCTCATAAACATAAGAATTTTACCGAACTTAGGTGGTAAGAATTCTTATGTAGTAAGTATACCAAGCATAATTTTCTGAAATTCATAGGGATCAATTGCATCATAACATAAGATAGGATCGAAATCCTCATAAACATATGCGACAGGAATTTTACCGAACTTAGGTGGTAAATCCTCATAAACATATGGAAAGATAGGAATTTTACCGAACTTCGTGGCAAATCCTCATAAACATAGGAGACACAAGAATGTTACCGAACTTAGGTGGCAAGAATTCTTATGTGTAGCGCTACTAAAACTCCGGTCCCCTTAACATATCATAACTTATCATATGGGACCCAAAACAATCTTGGTAGATTGATTTCATAGCAATGATCCAAAAAAACATTTTCGTGAAGCATAGGGTATACTTACTTTTCGTAAAAACATAAAGTATATTTTCTTTTCATAAAAACATACTTACTTTTCATAACAACATAAAGTATATTTACCTTTCATAAAAACATACTTGTTTTTCTTAAAAATTGACTTTCACAAGTCACATGACATTCATATGAAATCATAATTTAAATCAATTAATAAGTGCGAGTCTACCTCAAATCCGACGAGTGCAAAGTTGAGCGGGAATGACTTCAATTTCTTTAAATTCTCCGTACGCTTCGTCTTAGCCAATAAGTCACTTTAGTATATCGAATATATAGTTCAAAATGATAAATTATAATTTGAGGACTAAAATTGATGTTTTGAAAGTTGAGGGACTAAAATGAATACTTTTGAAAGTTCAGGGACTAAAATAGATATTTTGAAAGTTGAGGGATTAAAATGAATACTTTTAAAACTTGGGCTTAAAATCAAATTAATAAAATCAGCAGGGACTGAAATGATAAGTTTGAAGTTAAAAGGACTGGAAAAACTTATTTAAAACTTAAGGGCTGAAATTGATAAGTTTAAAAGCTGAAAGGACTGAAATAAAACCTTTTAAAAACATAGGGACTGAATTGGATGACTATTCAAACTTGAGGGCTTAAGTGAAATTTTGTAAAGTTAAAATATAATAAAATCAGATTTCCTTACTCTCTCTCTACCATTTTCGACGAAGAAAGAGAGAGGAGAGGGATGCAGCGAAGGGGGAAAATTGACGGGGTACTGCCGGTGGTTCTCCGGCGCAACACCGGCGCTGGGTGTGGCGAGGGGTGAGGGTTCCGCTAGGCTAGGATTTGGGACTGATTGGGTGCGTTTTGAGTTGAAATCGGGGTTGAAACTCGAAACTCAATTTCGAACTTGGGCTGAGATTCTTTCCGACGAATGAGCGGTGAACTGGGCGACGGTGACGAGGTAAGTCTTGCTTGGGTAAGTTATATTTAGGGTTTTGGGTTTGATTTTGATTTGGTATTGGGCTGCGATTTCGTGGTGGTTGTAACTGACCACAGTGGTGGAAATTATGACGAGGCAGTGTTGGTTTGAGGAAATCTGATAATGGTGAATTGGCCATGGCTGTTGGGTCTTGACTGAAAAATCCGGTGGGGGTTGAGCTTTCTGCGATTTGGGTTGTGGCAGGTGGTGGGTTTCGTTTGCAGATTGGCAGTGATAATCTGATTGAACATGGAGGTAGGTACCGTGGCTGAGTACTGGTGATGCTGGTTGGTGTAGTGTTCAACTTGGGCAGTAGGGAATGACTGTGATGATTCATAGACTGGTTTGGAGTTGAGGAAATTGGGCAGTGATGAATTTCTGGTGGTGATGCTGATAATGGTTTGTGGCAGTTGGGATTGAGCGGTTGCAGTGCTGATGGCTGAAATGAAATTGCAGACGGTTTGAATTGGGTTGATGGAGATGGTGAAGGTTTGATCATGTATAATGGAGTATATATATATATATAGGAGGTGTGATTGAAGGCAGCAAGCTGCTCAATTCGTGGCTGGAGAAAGAAAACATTTGCTGGAAAGAATGGTTGAAAGATGAGAAAGGAGTTGGTGATGAATTAAGAAATTCATAAGTGGAAGACATCATGATGGAGGTTTGTGGATTGGTGATGATGTTTGCATACATGTTAAATGGAGTCGAAAGGCTGGGATTGCACATGGGAGGTTTGGGAGACGGCTGGAAATGGAAATGTATAAAGAATTATTGTTTTGGGGTAAAGAAGAAAAACATGTGGTTTCATGATAAAATTTTGATAAATATTGGACTAACTTTGATTTGAAAATGTATTTAAACTGATATATTTTGGACTGAAAAATGATTTTGAAAATAATACTTTGAATAAATAATTAAAGTAATATAATTTTAGAAATTCGGATTTTAATTTAAAATCGAACAAATTCGATATTTCTTGACTTGGCTAGACGAATTCGTCGCGGCATAAATT
The DNA here is from genome assembly GCA_963555705.1 of Ligustrum vulgare. NCBI lineage: Eukaryota > Viridiplantae > Streptophyta > Magnoliopsida > Lamiales > Oleaceae > Ligustrum > Ligustrum vulgare. The sequence goes on along the minus strand of OY743173.1, from coordinate 15,083,885 downwards.
TCAAAACAATAGCGACTCAATTTTCTAAATATTAAAATAATTATTTATTGCATAAAAATTCTGGGTCGCTATAATCTTACCCCCTTAAAATAATTTCGTCCTCGAAATTAAACTTACTTAATCTTATGATTTCTGAATACTTAATCAGAATCTCTTCTTCTTATCATCGAATATTCTCAAAATAATCAAAACAATTCCCAATCGTATGTAAAAATTTCATCATATCTTGTAGTATTCATGTAACTTGTCACTTATCATCGTATCATGTGACCTCAAATATTCGTATATATCTCTAAAATTTCAACAAATCTTTACTGACATATCGTATCATAATAATTTTTCCTTTCTTATCATAGAAAATTCCCAAAATAATCAAAGAATTACCTGAATATTTTCTCTACGTAATATACCCAAACATATCAACATAATATCATCAACTTATCTTTCCAATATTTGTAACCCAAAATTCAGTAAACAAATATCTCCCAAAACTAAGATTCTATACTTAAATGTCACCACATTTCCTGCAAAGTATTTCTTTCACTTGTATATACGTATGAATTCTGATTCAATACGGTCCTTATTTCTCTTTCACGTATTCCCGTATTATTTCTATATCTTGATTATTATATCAAAATATCAGTACCCAAAATCCAAGAAAAATATTTCATATCTCAAATCTTATCATCAAATCTTCCTTTATCAATAAAGTAAACGGCGCATAAACTCTGTCTCCTCTTTTCATTAAAATAATCCTGCGCTTTCTTGCTGGTCACAACATCACGCGGATTCACTCAGATCCTTTGCGCTTTTAAATAGTTCATGCTGGGAAGAGGTTGAATCATCAAACAATGGATATCATTCTTTCTAACATTCGCAAGTATTATTCCAGTCTTCCTATGAATGATCTGAGAAAGATCTATAAAATAAGGCTCGAAAGATTGAGGTTGCTGATGGCTCATGGTGTTCCAGAAGATGTTCGCTGGTTGATAGAAGCAAAGGTTCGACTATCTGGTGAATTACCATCAACATTTCCAAGGAGGAAGATTGTAAATCGTTAGAAGAACCGGCCAAGTGCTATGTCGACTACTCATATTACCGTGCGGGTTCATTCCATCTGTACATAGTCCAAGCCTAAGATTCCTATCTTCACCCCGAAAATCAGGAAACAACTTATTAATGTTCCTCCATTGAGGAGAATCGGCCACGTGTCTTAGTTTTCCATCTTGTTTCCTCCCATCAGCATGCCACCGCATGTTCTTCGCATCCTTTGCATTGGAAAACAAACGTTTAAATCTTGGTACTACGGGTAGGTACCACAACACCTTTTCCGGAGGGCTTTTCTTATCCTCAGAATTAGCATTCATGTTCTTTCGCTTATACCGTGATGCCCCACACTTTGGACACAGATGCAAGTCCTTATACTCATTTCGATACAGTATACAATCATTTGGACATGCATGTATCCTCTCGATCTCCATTCCCATTGGACACAACACTTTCTTTGCTTCGTAAATTGAACTAGGAAGCTCGTTATCCTCCGAAGCATCTCTCGTAAGAGTTCCAGTAATGCCGTGAAACTCTTATCACTCCACCTCCTATTTGCTTTCAAGTTATACAATTTCAACACAGCAGACAATTTTGTGAATTTTCTACATCCAGGAAACAAAGTCTTCTCAGAATCATTGAACAAGCTATCGAACACATGAGGCTTTTCAATGAATTCCCCTTGTATATCACACATCATTTCGTCTATCATATCATTATTGTCATTTTCCACATCATTCTCATCAATATTGCCTAAATTATTCTCCTGCAGTCCACCTTCATCGTCACTAGTGCATGTCCTAGGAAGCATACTTTCACCATGCCATATCCATCGTTTATAACCTTCTTTAAACCCACGACGAATCAAATGACTCTTCACTTGCTCAAAACTACGAAACTTTCTCAGATTCTTACAATCACAACAAGGACACAAAATCATTGCTTCACCTTTCTCTCTCATGTGTTCGTCCGCACATTTCATAAACTCTTCAACTCCTTTCAAATATTCATGTGTATTACGCCTGCCGTACATCCAATCTCGATCCATATCTAATAACCTATATGCGAAGATATAATTAAAAAAATATTACTTTTGAGTGAATATTTGTAATGATAGTTATATACTTGAACCAACTATATATTAATAATTGAAATCACATGCATACGATAATTTATTACGTTGAATACTTCATAATTTTACTTGTATATTTTGTTTAGTTATTTATTTAGTATGGTTAATTCTATGATAGTGAAAATCACCTATAATTACTATTATCTTCATTTTTTATTTGTAAAATCATACAGTAATTTCGGCAGAGTCTTCCCTATAAGTTGGACTTACCCAACCTGTAATCAAAATGCCACAATACAACAAAAATGTTCAACCTCCACATATTCACTACTCAAACACAATAAATCAAACTTCAACATCATCAACCACTCCAAAATTAATCCAAAATCAATTCTTAATTCCTAAAATGCTCAAAGTATGATTTCATAACCTAACATTCCATGCATAATTTCAATATAATTTCAATAATTCAAATTATATCAATTAACTATTTGCAATACCAAAATTATAATATATATATATATATATAATAATTCACATTTTTATACATACAAATATATATATACATATATATATAATAATTCACAATTTTATACATCCAAATATATATATACATATATATATAATAATTCACATTTTATATATATATATATATATATATATATATATATATATATAAACACACATATACATATATATACACACTGATATATACATATATATATATATACATATATATATATATATATATATATATATATATATATATATATATATATATATACATACACGCACACACACACACACACACACATATATATATATACATACACGCGCACACACACACACACATATCACACACACACATATAAGAGTAAATTTCTTACGAGATGGAGGCGGGTTCGTGGTGACATCGTGGTGTTGGTGGCGTCGTGGTGTTGGTGGAGGCACGGTGGTGATGGCTCCGCGCGCGATGTTGAAGTGTTGAGAGAGAGTGAGAGAGAGATATGTGCGGAATGGAATTAAATCGCGCGAATTTTTGAATTAAATATATTAGGTTTAGGCGTCGGTTCGTCGAGAACCGACGCCTGAACCGGAGGTTTACGCGTCGGTTCACCAGAACCGACGCGTAAACCTCCGGTTCAGGCGTCGCCTGAACCGGGTTTAGGCGTCGATTTTTTTTTCCCGTTTTTCTACTAGTGATCACCACCTGTTGGAGTTACACTTTTCTCATGTTGTAAGGCATTGAGGTGAATCGCAATTGGTTCGACATCATTACAATCAAAAGATTATGTTTCTAAATTTTGTTGTGAAACATCAAAGTGAATTGTAGATAAGTCATATTTTTGCATTACCAAAATCGCACTTAGTTCCGTATGGTCTTGTGTATTATCAACTTCAACATCCACATCTAATTTATCTCAAATATGCGTATGGTCTTGTGTATTATCAACTTCAACATCCACATCTAATTTATCTCAAATATGTCAATGACAGACTTTTTGAACAACTTTCCAATTAACTCCATTCTTTAGACCATCAATATAAAAGACTTATTGAGCTTGTGAATCAAGTACAAAATGATCATTTTTGTATCACTCGGAAACAATATATATAGTGGTTAAATTATATTTTTGGTGTATTTTTTCTTTCCCTCTTGTCAGTATTAAATCACTTGCATCTGAATAGAATTATCTGACATCATTCAGTAACATCCAATAGAACTTCAAAGAAAACTATATCATCATCATCATTATGAGATCCATGAACAAAATACCACTGTTTTAAGTTGTTCGTTTATCATCAAGTGCTATAGTAAAAAATTCAACTCCATTATCAAGACAACCAGAATATGAGTTTACTCTAAACAACATGTTAAAGCATATAATTCGGCAATCTAGCATGATGTCATTTTATCATCCGTTTCAAATTTAAATACGATAAGTGATATCTTTCAAATATTCAATTATGTAAAATTTGTTAGATCAGCTTACCCCTTATCCTCAAACTACCTCAGAAATGTTTCTTCCTAAAGTTTTTGTAAATTCCAACATTCTGTTCTTTCAAGTTCTTTCATATGTTCACTGCAAAGATGACATTTTAATAATAAATTCAATTAAACAATAAAGACATTAAAAATATTCAAGTTTAGGGTTTAGTAATCTCACTTGAGATAAAGTTGGACTTCCAAACAATTGTTCAATACATACTGGCCACTGCTGAGATTTCTTATGATCCTCATTCGACAATAATGTCTCTTCTTTTTTCATTAGTGGCCTTACCTCATTCTGAAAAATCGATAGTTATCAAGTTTCATTTTTATTTATTTATTTTTTTTTTTTTGAGGATACTTTCTTTCTTGTCTGTTAAATTTTGTCTCAATAACCCAAAGATACGACGAACAAAATGTTAATGCTTTATTTACAATATAACCCTTAACATTGAAACCTTCTGCTTTGTTTCTTACATACTTTTTCTATGTATCCAAACTATATTGGATACATCCATTGAGCGTGAACTAGTCCATCTATAATAGCCTCATGGTAAATGTATATCCAAGTGAACCATGATATCAAAACTTCATGAAATGTGTGGTTAAAAAATTGTAAATCTCATAGAATATGCGGTTGAAATCAATTGTTGAATAAGACTTTAATTTATATTAAAATTTATATCAAACATGGACTAAATATAATTTACAACCTTTTGGGAAATTTGCAATTTCTGTCCTCAACATTTATTGATGACTTCGAAAGCTCTCATTTAGTAGATATTAAAATCAGATTTTACGTATATTTAAATAAAACTTCATGAAATGTGTGGTTAAAGGATTGTGAATCTCATAGAATATGTGGTTGAAATTAATTGTTGAATAAGACTTTAATTTGGATTAAAATTTATATCTAACATGGACTAAATATAATTTACAACCTTTTGGGAAATTTGCAATTTTTGTCCTCAACGTTTCTTGATGACTCCTGTCGAAATTGTTCTATACTAACAAGCTTGGAGACCTAAATACAATTAAAAAAAAAAAATGATTGTAAATCTATGATATTTCCTCTCTCATGTCGTGTTTCTAATTTTAAGTGGGTTTAGCTTTACTCAAAAATCAAAATGACAGAAATAAGCAGTTTTTCCCTTTATTTTTGGAAAATAAGACCTTTCATACATGGAAAAAGTTTTTCAAATACCCATTTTTCGACTTTTAAGCAAAGCGAAACACGTTGCATATCACAAATCTATGAAGTGCAAGTGCAAATGCAAATGTCAATTCTGCTGAGTAGAAGCCTTTTTATATTTTTTAAGAGGGTCACGTATTGATAAGAACCGCCATATATTAAGGGTTCGTTTGACAAAGTTTTTAGTAAAAAGTTTTAATATATTTTGATAAAATCGATATGATATATATGATTAAAATAAATTGTTAATTTTAATCTCCCCTCCCCTTATAATATTTTCCAAACAAGCACTAAGCTTATTTTAATTATGCCATATGTGTTTGTTACATATGATGCAGTGTGTGCATATATATATATATATATATATATATATATATATATATATATTTCGGCAACTTGAGCCGTAGTTATTTTAGGTATTATTTGGATTTTTAGGTAGAATTTGTGGTTAAAAAATGATTTTGAAATATGTATGTGATTAAAAAATGGTATTGAAAATTATGTTGATTATAAATAGACAGTCCCGATCAAGTGCCCACAGTGGGTGCTATAAAATATGCACACTATGGTTATGATGTTGCCACGTATCCCATTATATATTTTTAAGACACATGACAACATCATATCCACAGTGGGTGTCATAAAATTTGTCAATTGTGAACACTAGATCAATTTCATATAAATAGATGTTATAAGACGTTTGCCGAACACAGGCTAAAACCTTGTCCCGAGTAAAAGCCGATTTTAGCTTTTATTTATTGTAGACTTTCAATAATGAATGGACTGCTTAATTGACAAGACTGGTATTTTATACATAAATGGAATGGCCTATGTTCTCAAATTATTCTCCTCTTGAGCATAGTTTTAAATTTAGCCTCTGGGTGGATTTAAATGAAATGTAAATTATTTTATCGATTTATTTGTGGATTCAATAAATGTGTGACTGAAATTAATTATTGATTTTAATTTAAATTAAAATTTAAACTTTAATCACAATCAAACATTGGCAAGTTAATTTTTTAAGTATTTCCAATTGAGTTCAAAAAAATTCGAGCTACCATATGGTCTTCTTCGGACACACACAGATATATAGAATTCAATAATTTGATTGTATCTATTCGATCATAGGCTACACAATCTAATTATTAATCTTTTGTTTTTTCATTAAAGACAAAATATTTTACTCTAATATATATATATATATGAGAGGGAGTAAGAAAAACTTGATTTACAAGGTGCATACAAGGAGCGCAAGCTTTTCGAAACCCGGTTTGTTCTACACACAAAAATTGATAATTCATCCCGTTATAAGATTTTTTGTTTTATGTATTTAACTTGAAATAAATAATTTTGTGCACACAAGAAAAAAAGAAACATTGTAGTGTGCTTTACAATAATCTTCATCAACTGCTTATTGATTCCACTAACACTTCAAACTCTCAAACTTTCCTCGGTGTTCTCCAATGGCAGTTATGCAAGTGTGTGGTCACCTTTTTCTAGATTTAGGTTAAACTAGAATTAAGATTTTCTTTGTAAAGAGGAAATACACACTACACAATTTAGTATGTGTCTTGTCTTAAGAAAAATAGTTTTAGAAGACTATTTGTAACATCTTTACACTCCAAAACCCTACAAACTCTAGTATCATAATTCAGATCCATTTTTGCACAGTCCAATATAGGTAAACTAAACTCTAGGACCCAATTAAACTAAACTCTAATAAATTAATTATAACCTGGTCAACTCTTGATCAATCAAAATTAATTTATTAATCACGTTCTATTCCACTAAAAGAACGAGATTGCATTCTTAATAAAATTGAAATTACTGAAATAATTAATTATATCATCTGACTTATCGTTCTTACATGTTACCCCTGTCGATCAACTCGAATATTCAGAGTAAGTTAAAATGACCAAAATACCCTTCCTCTGAATATTTATAAATTCTCAACTCTCATCTTCTATCTGAAAATTCGATGTGATCACATCACATCACATCACATCATAGAATTTAATGGTCACTGTCAAATTACTGAGCTCAGATTCAATTGTCCACTAGAAGAACATGTGAGACTATGATCATACCTAAAATGTGATGGATTCCATAATACGAATATATGTTCATCGTTGTTTACTTTAATTTCCAAAGTACCGAGATATTGATCAACAGTTTGATCTCACCCATTGATACCTCAAAGAACTTCAAGCTAGTAATCGAAATTCATTATCCGATCAGGATTAAGGTCACAAGTACGATAATCAAGTGAAATTAAATTTGTATGGTCAATGTCACAATTTAATTTCACGTGGTCTATTTCAATACATTCTAAACGTACTCTCAATTTTATTACCAAAGTCAAATACGGATTTTAATAAAATCTAGACGATCTTATCAAAATAAATTATTTATATTTATTTACTGATCGTAAACGTTAATTTTAGATCGAATTACAAATTGAATTTTTCTGTATTTAACAACTTAAACACTCAATCTGTAATATCAAATCGACTCATGGAAAAATTCAATATCGTATTAATACAATCAATTAATATTTTATTTCAAATATCATGAATTATACTCTATAAGCATATATAATTCCAACACAAGCACACAAATTAACCTCTGTTTGGTAAAGGTTTGTATTCGATTGGGATGTATCATGTATCAGATGGGATCTTTAGCATTCAGAAATATTGAAAATACTTTCATTTGAGTTTTTCAACATTGTAAAAAAAAAAAAAAAAAAAAAAAAAAATCCTATGTTCTAGTATTAGATATAAGTTGGACACGAATAAAATGTCATTTAATTTATATAATTAGCTTTGTAAAGTTCATGTTAACTGATTAGAGCATACAAAAATAAAAATCAATAGGATCGGAACAATATCCTACTCAAGAATAAACTGTAGGCTACGAAGTCTCGGATTGATCAACCCAAAAGTTTTCTCAAAATTGTCACTAGTACAAAATCGCGCATAAAAAATGGGGAATACGCATCGTTTTATGTAACAACCGACGCCAATTGAAAACGCGGTGGCAATTTTGTAAATAAATTTTAAGTAAAGGCGTCGGTTCAAGAGGAACCGACGCCCAAAACCCGGTTTTGGGCGTCGGTTCAACAGAAACCGACGCCCAAAGTGCTTCGGTTCCCCTCCTTTTAATTTGTATAATCCCCGCGCGTAACTCACTTCACACTCGAAACTCTCTCCACGTCCAAACTCTCTCCACCCTCTCCACGCCCGTCGCTGCCACCAGCGACGCCCGTCGCCGCCCCGCCCAGTCGCCGCGCCGCAAGGTGACCTTAAATCTCTACCCCTACTTAGTTTTTGTATAAATGTGTGTGTGTGTATATATATATATATCTATGTGTTTATATAATGTTTGTGTATATATATGTATGTATATATATATATATATCTATGCGTGTATGTGCGTGTATGTATAACTTTGTGTGTCTATATATATATATATATATATATATATATATATATATATCTGTGTGTATGTATATCTTTGTGTATATATATATATATATATATATAATTGATTTATTATTTATCAAGTTAATTGGTTTGTTTGAATATATATTATTGATTTGAAGTTAGTAGATTGATATACAATAATATTTGATTTATTGGAGTTAAGTTATGCAATCTTAGTTTGATTTTTAAAAGTTGAGAATTGATTTTGGATTAATGTTGGAGTAGTAGATGATGTTGAAGTATGATTGGAGTTGCGTTTGAGTTTTGAATATGTCGATGGTGAATAATTTGGTTTTATTATAGTATTTTCATTCCCCCTATAGGTTGGCTAAGTCCAATTTACGGAGGAGACTCTGCCAAATATTTCGTTGATAGGTGTGTAAAATGACGCGTATCCAAACTTAAATTTACATATTTGTATAATAAAACAACAATCTTGTATATATAATTGTTATCTATTTAATTTTATTATGTATATGTCGATTATATGTATATTTGATGATGCGCATGTGAAAAATGTTCAAGTCATCGCGGGCCACGTCCAAATGATTGCAGGTCATAACCTGCAGCGGCCTGGGTCACGACCTGCAGCGGCCTGGGTCACTGCAGGCCATGAACTGCAGCGGCCTGGGTCACTGCAGGCTATTACCAGCAGCGGCCTTAGGTGAATACCTGCAGCGGCCTGGGTCACTGCAGGTGTGAAAACGGGAAAAAACAAAAAAAAATATTAAATAAACACTTTAGGCGTCGGTTCAAACTTTAGAACCGACGCCTAAAGGTCGACTTTATGCGTCGGTTTTTAAAAAACCGACGCATAAAGTCGACCTTTAGGCGTCGGTTCTAAAGTTGGAACCGACGCCTAAAACTGAAATTTTTTTTTTTTTAAACTTGAAGCGTCGGTTATTAAAAAACCGACCCATAAAGTCGCACTTTAGGCGTCGGTTTACAACCGACGCCTAAAGTAAAAACTTTAGGCGTCTGCGTCATAGGCGTCGCCCCTACAACCGACGCCTATGCCCTTTTACAACCGACGCCTTTTCCACTTTCTGTACTAGTGTGTCGTACCTAAACGTTCACGAGAATCATTCATATCCATGTTAAGATGTTGATGCAAACCACGTAGCAATTGTAGCTACGGAACCCACAAAATATTGAATCGACCCAAGAACGCCAAGAAACCACGATTTATGGATCCAATTAAAATTAATTGAACCAAGCAACCAATACAATCACAAGGATATATTGACCTCTTGATCACAAGCAATATTAATTCTCTCCGAGATTTGAACAAACAAGAATAACTCGCAAGTTCGGATTTTATTCAATGAAGATTAAGGTTGTGAAAGCAAAATAGCCTCTCAATAATAATATCAAAGTTGTGTGTATAATAATGAAAATTACATCCCTATAAATAGGGACAAAACCTGACTAAAGGTTTTTAATTATACTAGGAAAGAAATACCTAAAAATAGGGAAATAATGGTAATGTCTTGCAATGTTCATAAAAAACTTCAACACAAAGACTTGTTATAAGTTCAACTAAGAATAACCAGTAATTACAAACCAAACCAATACATTTTTGGGAGTCTCCACTTTTCGTGCTACAACCTTTGTTTTTTATTTCAAATTCTCCAATAATATACAACCCACAGTAAGTGCTCTAAAAATCGGCTCCCTGTTGAATGACCAAATTTAATCTGTCGATCCTGTGCAGTCCCCAGTTTGAATCCAATGGCATTTAAATTTTTTTACACTAAAAAGCAAACCTTAAACATATTTCGAGTCCATCTTTTTCTTCCTTCCATTTGGAAAAACAACCATATGTATCTGAATCAATCTGGGAACTTCATAAAAAAAAAAATCAGGATCTGGGACTTCGATTTGCTTGAACACTTATTTGAACCAAGAATTTTCCATAAGGATGTCGATGTACTTTTTGATTTTTTCAATCTTGCAAAAATTTGTCCCCAAAAATGAATATCACTTGTCATATCACTTGCCTTTCAGCCCCTCCTCCTCTCCTCACTTTACGAGTACTCCATCCCCTTAGCCAGCTTTGTCTCCTTCTTTGCACTTAATCTGGGCATCGTAAAAAATCATTTGCTCCATGTTTTCGTTTGCTTCGATTGAATAATCAAACTGTTCCAGATTAGAGATGAAATTTTGATGTAGAAGAATAGAATAAGATGAATCAATTGGTGAGCTTTTCTTAGAGAAGAAACTCGCTTTCAAGAGGAGACGCCGGTTCTTTGTTGCTCTTGTGATTTGTGACTTGATCGAGAGTTTGAGAGAAAGAAAATGAGGATAGAGGAGAGAGGTAAGGGGAGAGGGGAGAAAAAACTGTGAATGGGGGATAGAGGAGAGAGGAAACGTAAAGGGGAGAGAGGAGATTACGTAAATTTCTAAATTGTATTAAAAGTTGGCATTTATCTAAAGAGGGTAGGAATAACTAGTGTAGGATATAATTATTCCATATATGTATCGTATAAATAGGCCCTTTAAGTATGACTTACCTCCCCGGGCCAAACTAAGGTTTGGTGTCCAATATGGATTAATTGGGCCATCATACATATATATGTCTATATGTAAAGGAATGATATAGGATTAAGTACAGAATACAAAACTTGAAGGACATCTTTTTTAAATATCAGGTATTTCAAAAGATATTTTAATAATACAAAACATATTTTCAAAATCAGGCATCTGGACAACACGGGAGGTCAGAGCTTAGAACACGATGAAGATTACCAGTCGGAGATCTTCAATTGGGAAGGTCAAGCTTTTCAGGTTTCGGTATGTCTCGAAATCTTCAATAGGGAAGATAGTATTCAGGTTCAAAAAAGAAATGGTTTCAATTCTTTCAATAGTGTCTGTGCTCAATCAAATAAGTTTACACTAGAATAATGAGTTAGCAGATTTCATGAACACTTAATTTTTTCGTTTGTGTGTGAAGTGTACCACATGGATGCTGCTAAAACTGTAACTGATGTAGAGTTCAACGAAGCCGCCCGCGCCAGTTCTTTACATTGGGAGGATGGGAAACGAGGAATGGCCATTTTATTTAACGTCAAACACCAAATCTGCTGAGCTATCAATTGGGATTGAACCAACACCAATTGAACACAAAATCAATACAGATTTTCCCAAGAAGCCCTTATGGTAAAGGAGCTCTTGGGTTTAGTTTCTGGTATAAAAGAACATTTGAAATTTTATTTCAATTTTGTAATCAATTATAAATGTAACTAATTACTATTATAACTTAATTGTATAAATTTCATTTTTCTTTTAAAATTAATTGAATTAATTAAAAACTTTAATTAATTATAATTGTAACTAATTAATTGCTATTGAAACTTAATTGTATACTACAAGTCATTCGTAATTTCATTGTTCTTTTAAAATTAATTGGATTATATACTTTTTAAGTCCGCCGTCAAATCTCAGGGCTCAACCTTGGACAGGCAGTGGAAACTACCAAGCTAGAGTATGGTAGAGAGTTAAAAACATTGGTTGGGATGTAACTCTAACGTTACGATCCATTGGGTAGGGAAACCATGACACAAAAAGCTGTCATAAGTGTTATGGGTAGAATTTTGTTCACATCTTAGGTATAGGTATTTACTTATATTCCATAAAGGAGCCGAATGAAATCAAATTGTAATTAATTATAGTTGTAACTTAATTACATTATGTAATGAATTACATTTGTAATTAATTACAATTGTAACTTAATATCAATTTTGCGATTAATTACAATTGTAACAAATTAATTACTGTTATAACTTAATTGTATATTACAAGTCGTTCGAAATTTTATTTTTTCTTCTAAAATTAATTGAATTAGTTACAAAAGTGTTAAAAGTAATTATCAAAATCATGTTTTGTAATTAATTACAATTACAACTTTATTTCAGTTTTGTAATTAATTATAGTTGTAATTTTATTTCCATTTTGCAATTAATTACAATTGTAACTAATGAATATGTAAAATATGATAGCTTTTTTTGCTAAAATTAACTAAATTAGTTACATTCATTTTAATTACAATTACAATTGCAACTTAATTACATTTTATAATCAATTACAATTATAAATTTATTTTAATTTTGTAATTAATTATAATTGTGACTAATCATGAATTCGTAAAAACATTAGTGTAATTTGTAATTAATTACTCCTCAATACCATCACGGATTGTGGGTTATAAGTATTGGCCATCATCCAATATCATCTATGAGCTCTCAGGTGTGCGTGGATTTACATTGTTATAACATTCTTTTTAATGTTTTTTTTAGAAGTAATTATTCTTTGCAACGTCCAAGCATTAACTAGTGGAAAAATGATTACATGGTCACTCTTTATTCGTAAAATAAGGACTTACACTACCATGAGAAATTTTTCCGGAATCTTAATCCAACTTGAGACATCTCCCACATCACCTATCGACATTAAAAACAGCGTCAGCTAAAGGCACCCTCTTATACACATTCTGCAATCACAAGTTTCAACTTACGCATCAAATTTTTCCGGAATAATGACAGTAGAAACTGTAAACCATTTTCAAAACTGTGGAAATCAAAGAAGGCATTGTAATATGGAAGAAAGAACTAGGAGGTGGATAAGCGGATCGAAACCTTTGCAAGGCCAAAATCTCCAAGTTTTATCGATCTATTTGCTTCAACCAATATATTGTTGAAAAATGGGGCTAAATGTGGCCTAATTTTGTTGAAATTGGAAGACAAAAGCTAGTCAAAAGGAGCCAACTTTTGACAAAAGACATGGAGCTAAAATGTGGCCTAATTTTGTTGAAAATTTGTCATGCATGCTTGTGAATTTTGCCTATAAATAGAAGGCTAAAATTCACTTGTAAAATACCACCACAACTTAGATTCTTCTTGTGTAGAAGAGTAACACAATCAAGAGGTGTTCACAAAATAGAGAGAAAAGTGAGTTGGAGAGAATAGCCTTTGCATAGGCAGATAAAAATACAGTGTAGTATTTTTGTACTCCTCATTTTTTCGAGTTAGTGAAATATATTGGTGTGGGTCCGTGGACGTAGGCAAATTGCTGAACCACGTAAATCTTTGTGTTTCGTATTTGCATTTTATTTTTGCGTATTTATATTTTCTCAGTCCAATTTATTTGTGTCACATCGATCTTGGGCGGGATTAGTTACGTTCTAATTCCCAACAACTGGTATCAGAGCTTTGGCTCATTGAGATCTTTTGAAATTCTTAGTATGCTCTGTGGTTGCAGCTTTGACTGATCTTCCACATCAGAAAAGATTTCTTTAGACTGTTTTGTGATCGAGTGGGAGCAATGTCGACAGATGAGAAAATATCCAAAATTGACAAATTTGATGGTTCAAATTTTGGATTTTGGAAAATGCAAATGGAGGACTATCTGTACCAGAAGGATCTATACAAGCCACTAAAAGAAAAGCCAGAAGATATAAGCCAGGGGGATTGGGAGTTGCTTGATCGAAAAGCACTCGACACAATCAGGCTGACGTTGTCAAAGTCAGTGGCCTTCAACATAAAAAATGAGAAGACGACAGAGTCTCTCATGTCAGCCCTTTCTAGCATGTACGAACAGTCATCTGCAGCAAATAAAGTCCACTTAATTAAAAAGTTGTTCAATATGAAGATGGCCGAAGGCGGAAGATTTGGGGAGCACCTAAATGAATTCAATGAAGTGACGGACCAGCTAAACACAGTCGAAATCACTTTTAGTGATGAAGTTCGAGCTCTGTTAATTCTTGGGCAGTTGCCAGACAGCTGGAATGGTACAGTCACAGCAATTAGTGGCTCTGCCGAAAAGTCAAAATTGAAGTTCGATGATGTCGTAAGCATGATCTTAACGGAGGAGATCAGACGACAATCAGAAGGTGCCTCAACTTCAGGATCGGCGTTGAACGTGGAAAGCAGAGGCAGAAATTCTAACAGAGGAAATGGGCGGGGCAATGGCAAATTCAGAAGTGGAAGATCAAGATCCAGAAATCCAAACAATTCCAACAAAACTAAGGTTGTGGAATGTTGGAAGTGTGGGAAGACCGGTCATTACAAAAATCAGTGCACAGTACCTCCAAAAGAAAAGGAGGACAGGACAGAAGTCAATGTTGTGGAAGAGGAAGCGGACGATGCTTTGATATGCTCTTTGGAGAGAAAAACGGAATACTGGGTGATTGATTCCGGAGCATCTTTTCATGCTACCTCAAACAATGAGTTTTTTGTAAACTATACGCGGGGTGATTTTGGCAGAGTATATCTCGGTAATGATCAACCGTGTGGCGTGGTCGGAAAAGGTGATGTACAGATCAAGATCAATGGATCTGTGTGGAAGCTGAAGGACGTGAGACATATTCCAGAATTGAGGAAAAACTTGATCTCCGTCAAGCAATTGTCGGGAGAAGGACATGTCACCACCTTCTCTGGTGATAACTGGAAGATCACCAAGGGCGCCATGATTATCGCTCGAGGCAAGGATACTGGCACCCTCTACACAACGACGGATGCTTGTGTGACAATTGCAGTTGCTGAAAGTAAGGAGGGCCCAAACTTGTGGCACCAGAGACTTGGGCATATGAGTCAGAAGGGACTCAAGTATATGCATGCAAAGGGGAAACTACCAGAGCTTCAGTCTACTTATATAGACTTATGCGAGAGTTGCATCTTTGGGAAGCAGACCAGGGTGAGTTTCAACACTAGTGGCAGAACTCGGAAGCAAGAGAAACTTGAGTTAGTCCACACAGACGTCTGGGGACCAACCGCAGTTTCATCTATTGGCGGAAAGTCATACTTTGTGACTTTCATTGATGACCACTCGAGAAAAGTGTGGGTTTATTTCTTGAGACACAAGTCCGAAGTATTCGATGTGTTCAAGAAGTGGAAAGCCATGGTGGAAAATGAAACAGGATTGCGAGTAAAGAAGCTGAGGTCCGACAACGAAGGAGAATATACGGATATGGCGTTCAAGAAGTTCTGTTACCAGAATGACATCAAAATGAAGAGGACGTTGCCAGGGACTCCACAGCAAAATGGAGTTGCAGAACGTATGAACCGGACATTAACGGAGAGAGCCAGAAGCATGAGGTTACATGCAGGCTTGCCCAAACAGTTTTGGGCAGAAGCAGTCAACACAGCGGTGTACTTGATCAATCGAGGACCCTCGGTACCGTTGGAGTACAGGATACCGGAGGAAGTATGGAGCGGAAAAGAAATAAAACTTTTCCACTTGAAAGTTTTTGGATGTGTCGCATATGCACATATTAGTGATCAGGCAAGGGGCAAGTTAGATCCCAAATCACTAAAGTGCACATTCATTGGATATGGCGGAGATGAGTTCGGCTACCGCTTATGGGATGACCAGAACAGAAAGGTCATCAGAAGCAGGGATGTCATATTCAACGAGAAGGTTATGTACAAGGACAGAAATGCAGTGCAGTCCGATGACATAGTACATGATGATCCAACATATGTTGAGTTGGATGATGCTCCAGAAAGTAGTACGTCGCAGTAGACAGAGGAGGATCTGCAGTTACAGGAGCCTGTTCTAGAGACTGATGCATCACAGTCTTCAGTCCCTGTTCTTAGAAGGTCAACCAAACCTCATGTTCCAAATAGAAAGTACATGAGCTACATGTTACTTACTGATGCAGGTGAACCTGAATGCTATCATGAGGCATGTCAGGTCGGTGATTCTAGCAAGTGGGAGCTTGCGATGAAAGACGAGATAAAATCTCTCATCTCTAACCAGACGTGGGAACTAGCTGAGTTACCTACAGGAAAGAGAGCTCTACACAATAAGTGGGTGTACAGAATCAAGGAGGAACATGATGGATCAAAGAGATACAAGGCGAGGTTGGTGGTCAAAGGTTTCCAGCAGAAAGAAGGAATTGACTACACGGAGATATTTTCGCCAGTTGTGAAGCTGACAACAATCAGATCAGTCTTGAGTATTGTTGCAGCAGAGGGTTTGCACTTAGAGCAGTTAGATGTAAAAACTGCTTTCCTCCATGGTGACCTTGAGGATGAAATATATATGCAGCAGCCAGAAGGCTTCTCAGTCAAAGGAAAGGAGAAGCTCGTTTGCAAATTGAAGAAGAGCCTGTATGGCTTAAAGCAAGCCCCGAGACAGTGGTACAAGAAGTTCGACGAATTTATGCAGAAAAATGGCTACTTCAAATGTAATGCTGACCATTGTTGCTACTTCAGGAGATTCGAGTCCAGTTATATAATTTTGCTACTTTATGTCGATGATATGTTAGTAGCAGGCTCAGATATGGACGAAATCAAGAAGTTAAAGATGCAGCTGTCAGCAGAATTCGAAATGAAGGACTTGGGTGCAGCGAAGCAGATTCTCGGAATGAGGATTTTCAGAGATAAGCAGAAGGGTATCTTGCAGTTATCTCAGGCCAAGTACATTAGTCAAGTTCTGCAGAGATTTAACATGTGCAGTGCGAAGGCTGTCAGCACGCCACTAGCTAATCACTTCCGTCTATCTAGTGATCAGAGTCCTAAGACAGAGGACGAGATAAACTTCATGGCTAAAATACCGTATGCCTCAGCCATTGGAAGTTTGATGTATGCCATGGTTTGTACCAGACCAGATATTGCTCATGCAGTGGGAGTTGTGAGCAGGTTTATGGCAAATCCAGGAAAGCAGCATTGGGAAGCAGTAAAGTGGATATTAAGATATCTACGGGGAACTACTGATAGATGCTTATGCTTTGGACGAGGCGAGGTGGCTCTACAAGGTTTTGTAGATGCAGATTTTGCTGGTGAGGTAGATCGCAGAAGGAGCACTACTGGTTATGTTTTCACAGTAGGTACTACTGCAGTTAGCTGGATTTCGCAGATACAGAAGATTGTTGCTCTATCCACTACAGAAGCAGAGTACGTGGCAGTAACCGAGGCAAGCAAAGAAATGATCTGGTTACAGGGTTTGTTGGCAGAATTGGGATTCAGTCAGGAGAAGAATGTTTTGCACAGTGATAGTCAGAGTGCGATACATCTGGAAAAGAATTCAGCATTTCATTCTAGAACCAAGCACATTGGACTCCGTTATCACTTCATCAGGTCTCTTCTAGAGGATGAAGTATTAACACTAGAGAAGATCCAGGGTAGCAAGAACCCAGCCGACATGATGACCAAGACAGTAACAAAGGAAAAATTGGAGCTGTGCTCAGCTTCAATTGGTCTTCTGAAGTGAAGACAAAGGAAATGACTCACACCATATTTCACAAGGAGTTGCAAGAAGGAGATATCTCAGGGGAAGCCACATTTGTCCCCAAGTGGGAG
Source organism: Ligustrum vulgare (assembly GCA_963555705.1). NCBI lineage: Eukaryota > Viridiplantae > Streptophyta > Magnoliopsida > Lamiales > Oleaceae > Ligustrum > Ligustrum vulgare. Next base: position 15,065,800 of record OY743173.1, on the reverse strand, counting down.
ATTGTTGAGAAATGGGGCTAAATGTGGCCTAATTTTGTTCAAATTTAACTACACGTTCATGGTTAAAGGCTTCCGATCGGTGACCCGAAGTGCCCAAACCCAGGTCAGCTAACTTTGGAGAGAAAAGATAATTTTTGCTTGTTTTAACATTTTTATGGATCCCGTCTCTCTCAATATGGATGGAGACATAAAGAAGAGAAAGATGGAGATCAGGGAAAATGAAGAAGAAACTTGGAGTCCTTCTTTCTAATAAAAAGCATACGAGATATTCGTCAAAGTATGGATAGCGGCCGAGATCAATCGAAAAAGAAAGACATCATAATAGAAGTTGAAGACAAGCCTCCGACGCCTGTGGTGTCTTGGAATCTGTTGCTTCAACCAAAAGATTTCATGGACGATCTGAAGCAAACGCCTCATAATTATACAACTCAATTAGCTTGCGATTGCCCTTCAAAGAGGACAAAAGAAGAACCTAGAGTTGAAGATCAAGGTGGAGACACAAGATTGGATCTCAATCTTTCTCGTTGGAGGAATTCAACCGTGAATTCTACCAAGTACTGGAATTTTGAGTGATGGTTCCTCACTACCTCTTGTCGATTTTGAGTAATCCATATATTCACTTGTGTTCTCCGGCGCTTGGCTCCAAGCGCAATTTTTTACTTTTTTTGTTTTTTTTTCTTCAAATGTTAAGTGTGTGTTTGGTAAACATATTTTTAAACATAATTTTTTTTACACAATTCCTCAAATTACTTTTTAACCACATATATTTTTTCTCTCAATTTTTCAATCACACATTTTACCTAAAAAACATAAAAAAATATATTTTTAAACAAAAAACTTTTAACAAACAGAAACTTAATTTTTTTTTTAATTTTTATTTTTCGACTATTTTGTTTTTAGCATCAATTTGGTAAAATAATATTTTTTTTGTTTATAAACAACACAATTGTTGAAAATTGAAGAGAAAAAATGTGTGTGGTTAAAAAGTGATTTGAAAAAATTGTGTTGTTTATAAACAAAAAAATATTATTTTACCAAATTGATGCTAAAAACAAAATAGTCGAAAAAAAAAATTAAAAAAAAAATTTAAGTTTCTGTTTGTTAAAAGTTTTTTGTTTAAAAATATATTTTTTTATGTTTTTTAGGTAAAATGTGTGGTTGAAAAATGGAGAGAAAAAATATATGTGGTTAAAAAGTAATTTGAGGAATTGTGTAAAAAAAAATTATGTTTAAAAATATGTTTACCAAACACACACTTAACATTTGAAGAAAAAAAAAAAAAAAAAAAGTAAAAAATTGCGCTTGGAGCGCAGGATACCCCTGCGCTCCAAGCCCAGGAGAACACCAGTGTCCATATATTTGTCGTGCTGGTTTTAATACGTTCTAAGGATACTCTATTATGCCATGTTTGATTCCCAAAAAAAGGGACACCTGATTTCCATAATTACTTTTTAAACGTCTGGCTTTAAAACTTTTAAATACAAAACCATGAATGATCGTAATTTGCCCAACTTTTATCAAAGTTAAAGTCAATAATTAATCACAATCATATATTTTATGGGTCTCACAACTTTTTAACCATACATCTCATCAAGTCTTATCGAAATTCGCTAAAAAGTTGATTTTAATCTTTATCAAACAGGAGCATAAATAAGATGTTTAGAAGATACGATTTCACAATTAACGAAGTTATTCGAAAATTTTAAAATTAAGTCATAATTAAATTTATTAATTAAAAAAAATAATTAAAAATATTTTAATATTTTTTTTAGGGATACAAGGAAATTTTATTTAATCATATGGGAGCAATCATGGTCCACAAAACTAACAATAGAGGGTGGAACCTCTTCACAATAGAAAAAATCAATTCCAAGTTTTTTAGCCAAAACAGACAATTCATGAGCCACTTGATTAGTATGTCTAGGGGTATGACGGATAGAACAATTGCCCAAGCAATTGAGCAGGTGCCTGCAATCTTCAGAAACGTTCCACAGCGGTGAGCTCGGAGAATGAGAGTGTACTGCTTGGATAGATAACAAGGAGTCCGTTTCAACAATTTGAATATGAAGCCCAAGCTCATCTGCAAAAACCAGACCACCTCTAACAGCTAGAAGTTCAACAGTAAGGGGAGAGTAGTTGCTGACTAAGATTCTACCCATTGAGCCCATAACTTCCCCGTTGTGATTACGAATGACTGCGCTACATGATATCAGTCCCTTCTCCTCATCCATAGCAGCATCAACATTGAGCTTGAGAGTATCAAGATGTGGTGCTTGCCAAAATCTTCTACTAGATGCACCCTGTTGATTTGCACCATTCCAGGCCGGAACATTAAGGGCTAATTGGGCGTGCTGGAATTTTACCGGATATTCCTCCAGCCTTTCACACTGTCTGGTTGCTGGTAGAATGTTTCTACCATAATTCATCGCGTTCCGATCATTCCAGATCTGCCAAACCACTATACATAGCTTCTCAAATTCGTGCCTCTTCAGCTTGTTCCATGCAAATAAGGAGAAGGCCATAAATTCATTTCCTTTGAACTCATATACCAGTTTTTCCATCCCAACGTTCCTCCACATGACTTGAGCTCGTTCGCATCTAATTAAGGCATGGTATGTTGTTTCATAATCCAAATGACAGATAGTACATACCAGAGGAGACGGTACATGATGATTTTTCAAGTTCATAGAGGTTGGGATAAAGTTATTGAACGCTCTGTGCATAAAAACTTTAATCTTTGGCAGAATGTTCAGAGCCCATAAAAATTTCCACGATTTAGCGTCGCGGTTGAAACTGCTTCCCACTTCGGATGTCGGGTTATTACTTGAGTGTGCTAGCCTACTACCAGATTTAACATTATATTCTCCAAATTTGTTGTGACGCCATATAATCTGGTCCAAAGCCTGGAATTTTCCAAGGGGAATACTAAGAATAGCATCTGTAACACCCCAAGTTCAAAAGTCAAAAACCTAGGCGTGTTAACTTCCATTCACATTATATGCGGAAATAAATCGTTGAAACATTAAAATGCGGAAACAAATCATTTAAAAACTTCAACCTTTTCATTTTCTATTCTAAAATTTTATAGGAATTTCGGCAGAGTCTCCTCTATAACTTGGGCATAACCAACCTGTAGAGGGACATCACACCTACAATAATTATGAAATTTTCAACCCATTCAAATCCAACATTCAATATTCAACCATAATTCCAAAATTCAACTTCAACATCAATTCCCCAAACTCCTCAACCAAAATAATTTGAAGTATAAATTTATAAACTCATGAAACATGATAAAACTAATCACAGGGGAATACCATAACTTATTTTTGACTAAGAACCGACAAACTAATTCAAAACGATTTATCAATTTAAAAGAATAACAACTAAAAACTTAAATTAAATCATTAAATTAAATTTTAAATAATTCAAGTCGGTACTGTCTGAGCCTGCCGCCACGTGCTCTCCTCTAATCATCTAACTTTCATCACCTGAAATGTTGGGGAGGGATTGGGGTGAGCTAAAGCTCAGTAAGTAAACTTTATGCATGAATGCATGCTTATGACATGAATGCTTTAACTTTGAAATATGTATCCCCATTCATTTTAACCTTTCAAAACTTTCAACATTTCGAACTTTCACTTAACATTTCAAAACTTTCACTTCATTTCCATCGTGAGCTCACTTGATGTAACTTCTAGTCAATCAGATAACAGTGGGCCATTCTTATTTGGAACCAGATTAACATGCGCATTTCCACCGCAAAGCGGTTTAACATTCACTTTCCCACCGCAAAGCGGTTTATTCATTCATTCCACCGCAAAGCGGCTCATTACATTCGTTCCACCGCAAAGCGGCTCATTACATTCGGGTACGCCGGTCCCCCGCGCCCCATTTCCCACTCGGATCTTTCATGACATAGAAGTATACTCATTCTTTCAAAAACTTGGGATACATAATTTTTGACAAAAATTGCACTTTGACACATTCCTTTCATTAAAACATTTGACTTTCTCATTTCGATGCCAATGCATGCTTAATGATGCAATGACATGATAATGTGCATGTTTGAACATTTCCTTAAATACACATACTTGCATATGGCAATTCAAATACATCAACATTAAGTAATTAACACGAAATCACTTACGCACATTAATTTCACATTAACTTTCTACTTTCATGAAAATAGGGGAAGTTTACTTACCTGACGTCCTTAGCATTTACCGTTATCTGGATTTGCAAGTGGAGGAATATCGGCTGCCCGTGACGTCAATGTACCAAAATCCTAGTTGTACCCATTCATTTAATAAAATATACTTTCAGTGCAAATTGATATATTCATCAGTCCTTTAACATTAAACAAGTTAAAACAATAAATCTTCTTTCCCTTTTCTTTCTTGTGATCATTTATTCCAAACAAGGTATTAAGATATATTAAATAATTCCATATCATACTTGAAAGCAAAAGATTAAACCCTTCGACACAACATTATAAGCTTAACTATTAAGGTACTTAAATCAAAACCAAAGTTTGAAAAATGTACACGACTTTACAATTTTCTCAAAATCTAGAAATTATAATTATTACTCACGTTCACACAAAAATCATATTTGAAATAAGGGACTTAATTTCATGCAACTTACGAATTGTACTAATCCATTTACTCAAATCTCAAACTAAATTATAACTTAGTCGAACTTTACAAAAAATGTTCAATTAAAATTCCAACTATTTAAAATCTGAAAATATTCAAAATAAGGTTTCAATTAAACTTAAAACTAATCAAACATAATCTAAAATCTTAAATCCAAGAATTACCCATATATAACATACACATTTGATTTTCAATTAAAATTCGAAACCTGTAATAATCCAGATTTTGAAATCTCAGTTAAACTAATTTAAAATCTTCGAAATCAGAAATATATATATAAAACTCGAGATACTCATTTATACTAAAACCCAACTACACCTATAAATTTATATCTATTTAAAATACAAATATCTGTATGTACATACTCACAAAATTCATAAATTTTCAAGAATTAAAATCTGAAAATACATGAAACATACCAAAAATGTGTAATACCGTGTATGTGTGTGCGAAATCGTGTGCAGGGGTGTGTGTGTGCGCGTGACCGTGAGCGGGTGAGGAGCAATTACCGCAGTAGTGGTTAAGGTGGTGGTCGCGCCGGTGGGCAATAACCTCCGGTGGGGTGACGGTGGCAGTGTACCGAGAGAGAGAGTGGTTCGGTTGGTGTGTGAAGCAAGAGAGAGAGGCGGAGACGGAGAGTGAGCGAGAGGCAGGGGTTGAGAGTGAGGTCGTGAGAGAGCGGCGTGAGTGAGAGAGAGATAATGAGGGTTAGGTATAATTTTTTTTGGAATTTGCAACTTGGCCCCTCAATTCTCTCAATTTAGAAATTTAAGTCCACAACTCCCAATAAAATTTCAATTCGCCCTAAACCTTTTCCCAATCTCAATTTAATGAAATTTAAACAACTTACTACTCAATGACAAATAGAATTTAACAAGCTTAACAAATAAAAATAATTAATTACACATAGAGTTCATAAACAATTTATAAACTTTTTAATTGGCACATCGATCGAGACGGCGCCCAAGTCCTTCCACTGCAAAATAATTCGAATTATAGACATTAAATATCACAATTTTATAATTTATAATCACAGTAACATAAATATTGGGCGAAATTTAAAATTGCACGTAAAATTGAAAAGCGGTCTTACAGCATCCCTTTCAACCGACTTGAATATAGTCTCTATTAGCATGTAGTTCCACTCCCCATTCAAAATGAGATCAGATACCGTATGGATCTCAGGCCTTGGTTGAGACGTGGCTTTAAAAGAGATAGCTTTGGGAATCCAAGGATCATGATAAACTGATATGGACATACCGCTACCCACCCTCCCTCCCTCCCTCCCTCCATACGAGACCTTTCATAAGAAGCTCACGTCCCCTCATGAAGCTTGTCCGTAGAAACGACCCGTGTCTTCGAATATGTTCTGATAGCAAGTGCTCCTGATAATAATATTTACATTTGAGTACTCGGCTCACCAGTGAATTAGGATTCTAGAGGATACGCCAGACTTATTTTACCAGAAGAGCCTGATTAAAATATCCAAGATCTCTAAAACCCATTCCCCCATTAACCTTGTTTTTGCATGCAAATGACCATTTTTGCCAATGAACTCTTTTTTTAGTATCTGATCCACCCCACCAGAAGGATGATGCCATTTTCTGGATCCCTTCCGTACAAGAAGTAGGGATTCTGTAGATGCCCATCACATAGGTTGGGATAGCTTGAATAACGGCTTTAAGGAGTACTTCCCGACCACTATAAGAGAAGTGATTACTCTTCCAAATTTGCAATCTTTTCCAAACCCTATCTTTCAGAAACTGGAAAATTTTTGCTTTTCTTCGCCCAATCAGAGATGGCAATCCCAAATATTTCTCATGAGTTTTGGCTAACTCCAACTGAAAAAGCTCAAAGATGTTGGATTTTTGTTGTTATGGCACATTTGGACTGAATGTAATACCCGACTTCATTAAATTAATCTTTTGTCGCGGTGCCACCTTATACAAGTGTAGCAGGTGAAGAATGTGTTGACTATCATGGGTGGTGGCTCTACAACATACCAAGGAATCATCAGCTAAAAATAAATGACTAATTCGAGGACTATACCTTGAACATACAATTCCCTGAATATCACCCACTTGGGCTGCTTTAGAGATTAACTAGGATAGACCTTCCACACACAACAAGAATAGATATGGGGAAAGGGGGCATCCCTATCTCAAGCCCCTGCTAGGGTGAATAAAGCCTCTGGGCTCTCCATTAATCATGAAAGAAAAAGTGGCAAATGTCACACATCGCATAATCAGTCCCACCCAATTCGCTTTAAAATCTTCAACATAATTGACGATAAGAACTCCCATTCAACTCCGTCATAAGCTTTTGACATATCTAATTTCATTTCCATCAACCCGTTATGCCCATGGAATTTATGAGAAATCGTATGCATGATTTCAAAGCCAACAATCGCATTGTCAGTGATGAGTCTTCCCGGGACAAATGCACTTTGATTTTTTGATATCGCATCCCCTAACATGAGCTTCAAATGGTTATCAACGGTTTTAATGATAATTTTATATATCATGTTATAGAGACTAATAGGCCTAAATTCTTGGATACTTGTTGGATTTCGGACTTTCAGGATCAATACAACATTTGTATGGTTAAGTCTCCCCACCGACTCTCCATCATTTAACACCGCGAGACATACCTTCACCACATCCGTACCCACCACTTCCCAAGCTTTTTGATAGAAAATTGTGTGAAACCTATCCGGACCTGGCACTTTATTTGGCCCCATCATGAAGAGGGCCTCTCGCACTTCTTCTTTTTTTTTTTTTGTGAAAACTTCTTCAAGAATATCGTTCATACGATCTGAAACCATGGGAGTCACGGCCTGTGTTACATTCTCAATGGCTTCGGTTGAAGGTTGAGAAGAAAGGAATAAATTGTGGAAGTATCTCGTCCCCACACCTTCAATGCTTTCTATATCTGTTTTCCAGCTGCCTTCTTCATCAAATATGCCATGCAAAGTGTTGCTGACCTTTCGCGTAGATGCTTTCTTATGGAAGAACCTTGAGTTGTGGTCCCCATGGTGTATCCAATCCACCTTAGAACGTTGTTTCCAATACAACTCCTCTTTGTCCAATAATGCCTCCAATTCGTCCTCCACAGATCTAATTTTCTCAAAATTATTAGCTGGAAAATTCTCCTTTTTTAACCATTCCAACTTTTGGCGAGTAGCCTTGATTATGGCGGGAAGCTTTCTAATTTTACCACCCCATTTAATCAAGTTCTCTTTGCATGTGGCTGCTTTATGAACAAAATAATCAATGCAATTAAATCTTCTATCTCCATCATCATTATCCCCATCGTGCTGTCTACTGTACTTTTCAACGTCCCCATAATGCTGCCTCCCCAATTCCACACTAGAAGTTTGATTGAGGCCCCCAGAATTCCAACCTTGTTGTATGACTTCGAAGCAACCAAATTCACATAACCAAAGTGGTTCAAACTTAAATTGCCTCTGTCTACTTCTCCTGTGAGATCTCCTAGGTTGCCTCTTCAAAGTGAGTCCAATAGCTCGATGATCCGACCCATAAAAATCAAGATGAGATACCCAAGCCTCATGATACATATCTCTCCAACCCCCTATAGCCAAAGCCCTGTCAAGCCTAATAAAGATATTGTTGAGTGCACGAGAATGTTTGGCCCATGTAAATTCCGGACCCGAGAAACCAAGATCCTCGAACTCACATTCACGAACCATCTCCTTAAAGCTATCCATGGAATAACGGATTCTATCACTGTCTCCCCATTTTTCATTAGCCAATAAGATTTCATTGAAATCTCCCATGCAGACAATCGGGTAAACACAACTCTTAACCAGCCTACGAATTAAATTCCATGAATGATGGCACTCCGAGACAATCGGGTCACCATAAAAATTAATCAGATTCCATTTGGGACCATTATTATGCGAAACCACAAAATGAAAATGAAATTTAGAGAGTGAGAAAAGCTGAACATCCCACTCCTCGTTCCACGTCAACATAAGTCCCCCACTGTTTCCTACACTATCAACACAAACCCCACCATTAAATCCAAGTTTCAAGTGAAAATTCTGAGATCTGTATCCTCCTAGATGGGATTCTAGAAGGAAAAGGAGAGAAGGCTTCTTGTCCTAGACAAGACGCTTGAGATTTGCAAATGCTCGGGGACTCCCCAAATCCCAAGCATTCCACCATAACAAACTCATTGCTCTCGATGGGGCTGGAATTTAGCCTCCGCCGTTTCGTTTGTAGATACATTTTCCAACCGATCAAATTTATCTAAAGGGTGAACAAAGGGGAAGACCGCTTTCTTTTATTAATAGTTGAGCGAAACTTGAATACCTGGATCATTAAAAAAAAGAGGTGGCGGCGGCGCGGTGGAAGCTAAAGATATTAGCCTCGAAGACGGCCAATTTGCATTTCAAATAATTAGAGCAATTGACATAAATGGTACTAAACTGTAGATTTCGTCATTTTGCAGCACTCTCTTGTTTAATAAATTCCTTGTCACTGTTTCTTGTGTTACTACTGGTGAAGGAGACCGGTGCGTGAATTACCAACTGAATATTATCCAATCAATTCTTTTCTTTTCTTTATTCTGTTCAAGAATCTACAATTTAATTTTAGTCCCAACCCAAATTTTACTAAGATTACATGATGGATCTTTCATAACATAGATTTTCATCAAATCTGCACCGAAAAAACAAAATATAATTTCATTGAGTTGGACATCTCGACGACAATTTGCAGTGTTGTCACTATGTTCGATGAGCCTCGATTATTTGCACATGCAATTTGTGTAATTCACGTGTGCCTCTGTATGGCTAATTCAAAATATATATATATATATATATATATATATATATATATATATATATATATATACAAAGGGGATGGGTGGTAAGTGCTCAGCGCAGCTGTGTGCTTGGTTCGATTCCCCGCAAGGTGGAATTGGCCTTGTGGCAAACGGGAGTTATTGAGATTTGCTCATGCTTACCATAAGCCCTTCCACCCTGGCTACTTGGAGGCATAACCTGGATTTACCTTCCCGAACCAATGGCCTTGGGCGTGATCGGTTCGGGCCCTCAGGGTGTGGGCTACACCTTTTTTTTTTTTTTTTTTTTAAATATATATATACATGTTTTTAAATAATATAATTCTTCAAATCATTTTTTAATAACACATATTTTTTTTATTCATTTTTCAACCACACATCTTACTTTGAAAGTATAAAAAAAAGAACATATTTTTGAATACCAAAATTTTAACAAACAGAGTCTAAATAATACAACTCGAAAGGATCTATCATCCATCAATGACATTAATGTCACAAAATTAATTAGCAGTTAATGGCCACATAATCCTTATTTATTAGTAATACAAAGGCTAATCTCCAACAGACTCTTTAAACTCAAAATCCTTTTTAATTTAAAGAGCAAGGTCCTAAAATAATACTCCAGCAGTCTATTTAAATTAACTTTTAAATTTAGAGAGTGAGTTTGACTCTCCAACTATTATTAAATATATTGAAATATTTCACTTTTCAATACTATTACTATCTCTCTTTCTTTATTAAATATCATGCACAATTATCAACCCCATTTTTAACTATCCTTGTATCCACCGTCCACGCTATATTCATATGTGTGTATACTAGTTCTTCCACCCGTGCGATGCACGGGATTTATATCCACGATAATGATTTCTATGAAATTTATGAACATATATTAATTATACCAACATATTAAAAAAATACTATAAATAACATTTTATTACAAAATTTTATCGAATTTGAAACTTTAAAAAAAACAAAAAAAGGAACAATATATTTATTTGAATTAAATTTACTTTGACTTTTATTTACATTTCGTTGAAGATTCTGTCCGGAAACGCCTCGTCGGACCGCCGCCGGAAACCGCCCCTGTCGTCGGAGACCGGAAAATTCCAAAAAACACAGGAAGCTTCTCCTCCTCGTCACGAACCCAATGGTGGTGACCGTTTCGCGATTGGAGCTCCCGTTTGGCCGGAATCTCGGTTTTTCAGTCCGTCAGCATTATCTTCTCCGGTGAATAACTTCTGTTTCAACCGTCGGATCGCCCCAAAATTTTAGGCGAGTCTTCTCCTTGAAGAGCCCGTTCTGATGGCGGTGGCCGATCGTAGATCGGAGTTCTGGATCTGCCGGAATGTCACTTTTTCAGTCCGGTCAGAAAATGGAAAAACCGGACAGATTCAAACACAAACAATATTAATGAATACTATCCCAATGTCAAGATGTGCTTATTACCCTAAAATCTTGATTGATATATATAACAGTCTACCAAATCAAATGCATACTCAAAATACATTTTCTGATCTTACTCTTTTATTGGGTCTCGAAATTGGTTGTTGTTCCTCTAGGCATGTCTCAGCTCCAACTGAATCAAAAACTGCCCATTAGTAGGGGGGAAATGCAGTAAAAGATGGACCAAAAAATACACACCACAAAAAATGTTCCAAATAATGTGAAAATCCAAAAATAAAACTTCAGTCCAATCAACAACAAACTTTGTAAAATACCAAAGTAATTCAATCGTCAAATTTTATTATCTGTAATCAATCCCAATTTATCTAGCATCCCAAAACTTATTTACAAAGTATAAATAAAACAAAAACCTACAAAATGGAGTGTATATTCTCAAAATCATAGAACAATGAAATAGCCACTCTTCATTTATTGAACTCATAAGGCTACACACAAATTCATTTCTTAAAAATGGAAACCATTACTTGTTATAAAAAGATGATTATGGCAAAATTTAGGACAATATTTTTTTTTTGCATTTTCGCAAATTTCATTTCTAGAAAAAAGCCTTGCGTGCTACGATGCAAGACTTGGCATTGTGAACCCAAAGAAATTTCGAGCAATGCAAAAAATTGAGCATGTCTTATTGTTATGTATAGCCGCCTCAAGCCCAACTTTTCTAAAAAAATGATTTTGTTTTTGGGAACGAACCAACAATGAGCAATGAGGAAAGAGAAATCTGAAAAGGTGATATGTCCATCATCATTTCATATCACAACTTTTAAAAAGTTGTGTTGTATTAGTGCAGAAAATTCAAAAATCGGTACTGCTCATATTTAAATTTTTTTATATTTTAATCATTTGTCTGAAAAGGTGATATGTCCATCATCATTTCCTATCACAACTTTTAAAATGTTGTGCTGTATTAGTGCAGAAAATTCAAAAATCGGTACTGCTCATATTTAAATTTTTTTATATTTTAATCATTTGTCTGAAAAGGTGATATGTCCATCATCATTTCCTATCACAACTTTTAAAAAGTTGTGCTGTATTAGTGCAGAAAATTCAAAAATCGGTACTGCTCATATTTAAATTTTTTAATATTTTAATCATTTGTCTGAAAAGGTGATATGTCCATCATCATTTCCTATCACAACTTTTAAAAAGTTGTGCTGTATTAGTGCAGAAAATTCAAAAATCGGTACTGCTCATATTTAATTTTTTTTATATTTTAATCATTTGTTTGAAAGATCATATATTGTTTGCTTCTTGGAGAAGTTTTGTTGGAGCCAAAATGCCATTTGGATGAACTTGTGGAGGGAAATTTGTGGAGGCAAAATTCTAAACAACTATCCTTCTTTATAATATTAATAAGATTTGTTCTCTGTGTTTGCAATTTTTTTTCAACATGAATATTTTTTTTTTCTTGGGAAACCAGCAACGTGAATTTTGTAATTGATAGGGATGAAAATCAGTACAATAGCTCAAATGAGAATACTTGAAAGAGAAGAGGTTTATTTAGAATTAGAGGAATAACAAAATTTGAGGGAAAAAAATCAATGCTCTTTAGAAAAAGAAAAATATAGAGGAAAAGATAAAGAGGCTGTTGGAGTAATTTAAAAAAATAGCTCTCTAAATTTATAGATTATCTCTAAAGTGTGAAAAATGCTCTCTAAATATAAAGAATCTATTGGAGATGTTCTTAGACATGAATAAGAAAGCACGAATAAAATTATTCTCCTTAGTATATTCAGTACGATAAATCCAGTCTGGATTATTATCAACAAAGGGAATGGAATAGGATTCCTTTGTTTAATGTTATTTTAATTAATTAATTAATTAATTAATCTTACATCTTACAAAACATACTTCCACATGTAAATGTCTTGTCCTAAATAATAAACTACTGTTCATGATGTCTTTGTAATTATTTGTTGGCATTTTATCATCATAGATGCCCATTATTATCAACCAAATACTATGACAGGTTTGATGTTTACTAATTTCCTCGAATTTCAAGGTTGGTACTTTCAAATGAGATGCCTTCTTGTGGAGTAGGTTAGATTAATATCCCATGTGAATTTCAAGTGAACTTTTATAGAACCCTGATCAGTTTCGTCATTAATGTAAGTTTTAACTGAATCGTTGGACTTGAAATTAGTTTCATATTTCACCAATTTTTCATATTTTATTATCGATCAGCGGCCAAGTTAACATAAATTATTTAGGGAGTGTTCGGCGGCATTAGCCGCAATTTCTTTCTTTTTTTTGGGTAAAATATGTGATTAAAAATTAGAGATAGGAAATGTACGTAGTTAAAAGGTTAATTGGGAAACTGTATTGTTTATAATCCATTACATATATATTATAATATAATAACAACTGAGGAGTTGCTACATTGGCCCACATTTCCCGCCTGAAGCAGTCCTACATTTTTATTTTCTTTTTGTCGTTGACTCTGTCATGCATTTGTGAAAAATAAATTGGCACACATTGGGAACCCACGCAACACACCGCCCACCTTACAAATCATGTGTTTGGCTATTTCTTCAATGTAATCCATCATACCATCAGCCCATCCAATTTTCTACTACAACAAATTCAAATCGAGTCCATTGACATTCCAACTAGCACAATAAATTGATTCCAGGTTCATAAACATTTTGTGCACGACAAATACAACATAAAAAATTACTGTGTAACATCCTTTGATTTTCTAGAAAAAAATGGCTTCATAAGCTACATTATTCAGAGACTTGCAAAAACGAAGTACTGACTGGATCTTGAAAGTTCAGCTTGCACGAAAATGGATCGTACCTGCTGAAAACCACCTGAACTTCCTTCCAAGCATGGAATTAGTTCTTGTGGACAAATGGGTAACCAATAAAACCTTTTTTTCGAAGGCTTTCATTATTCCAATTTGCAATATTTGTTATTTTTATTTCTTATTAAACGATTTCATTCAATATGGATCAGCCTAGGCTGAGGAATTTAAAATCAGCATTTGACGTGGGGGTCATTTCATGTGTTTGAGACTCTTTATTCGAATTTACCTATATTTGTTGTTTTTATTTCTCAGTCAACAGTTTCATGCATTACGAATCTGCCTAGGCTGTGGAATCTAAAATAAGCATGTAATGTGGGGGCCATTTCATGCGTTTTATGGCTTTCATTGTTCCATTTTGCCTATATTTGTTATTTTTCCCCTTTAATACACGGAATCATGCATTATGAATATGCCTAGGATGATGCATTTAAAATAATCATGTGACGTGGGGGCCATTTCATCATGTGCAGCAGTTTGTGACCTCTATATAATGAGCGGCTGATCATGTATATGGATATTAATTTTGCACATTTATCATATAACGATTCATTGACAAATATTAAAATAATTTGCCTAAATGTAGGGTGACAGAATCCAAGCTTCCATTAATCAATAACTGATTAAACAATTTGAATCATCATTAAGAGAAAACTGCTTATACTACATAAGTAACATGAGCATCATCGATAATCGGGGAAAATACCGAATTACAACACATGCATATCGAGTGTAGTTCATGTCCACCACTGAGATTATTACAATTGGGGACAGAATGTTTCCAAGAAAGATTTACAACTTGAAGGGCGTTCCTGAGATTATGACTATTGCTGAAGTTGACGAAGCTGGATTAATAGATACCATCATTTATGATTGTTTTTTTTTTTTTTCATTTGAGTTATTGTAACTTTTTTAATAGTTACCACAGTTTATTTTTTGAATTATTACGTTTTAAAATTTCCAGACGTTATTGGAAAAGTTGTTGGTAAGGGAGTGCTCAAACATCAGCAACAAAATCGAGTTGGGAGAACATTAAAACACATTGATGTTGAACTTGAGGATATTTAGTACATTCCTGAACTATAAATAATTCATATTGTATTTATTAAAAATCTGCCCTCTATTAACCCTCCAATCTAATTATATTTTATTATTAATTTGTGTAGACAAAACAAGATTAAGTGTACACTGTGGGATACCTATGCAGATGAGATATGCCGCTTCATTGAAGTTTCGGGTACTGACCCATTGGTTGTGTTAATACAACTATGCAAACCCAAAATATTTCAAGGAAAAGAAATTTTTTTTACCTACACTATATTCCTCTAAATCTGTTACATTAGTTTATGTTAGAGTACTCTAATATGTTTTAAAAATCTAAATGCTACAGGGAAAATCACTTTGTCAAATTCTTTCTATGCTACTAGACTAATAGTAGACATTGGGGGTACCAAAATTAGAAGAATTCAAGAGCCAGTAAATTCAACTAAACAAATTATAGAGATTTTGATTTCTAATGTGTGTTCTCTATTTTGCTTCATTCTTATTTTTATTATTATTTTTTTGATATGTACATTTTTTTTTTCGTTTCAGGTTGATACTTGAAAATTCTAATTCCCCTCGTGAAATTTCGCAACTTTCCATCACCACTACATGTGGTTCTGTAGATGAACTAGAAAGCGGAACAATAGAGATAAAGACAGTTGCAGACTTACTTGAGTGTACCGAGGTTGTACCATTGTTTTTGTTATTTATTTGTTTGCTCTTAGCTAATATTTTTTATTATTATTTTTTGAAGGTGGGTATCTACTGGGTTGTCGCTCAAATTATTGAGATCATAACCGAAGGGGATTTATCATTCATTAGTTGTAGAAGGTGTAGGAAAAAACTTAGAAAAAACTTAGCAACCAACCTACTGGATATTTTTGTGAGCCATGTAATAGGCTTGAAACTAATGCCACTCCAAGGTACAAGGTAAAAGTCGACGTACTAGACGGGACCCATTGTGCACTCTTCTTATTATGGGATCAAGCTTGTGAAACGCTCATTGGAAAGACTGCTTTGCAGTTAAGGGAGCGTATTATATCGGTGGGCTTCTACGTTTTAACTTATTATTATTGTACAATCAACTAATTTCATAACGTACATTAATAATGAATTTTTTTTATCAGTCTAATGCAACAAAAGAGGAGAAATCTGGTACAAAGCTTAGTGAATATGTGATCGTGAAGGTTGGCTGTCTAGAAGAGATTGAATCATTGGTAGGTCGAACAACTCTTTTTAAGGTTCATGTAAAATAGGAGAATATTACTGGGATTGAAAAAGTTTATTCCATAAGTCGTGTCTCTGAAGACCAAAAATTAGTTGAGAAGTATAAGAAATCTGACCTCAATGTCACAAGTGTGAGTCACCAACCTTCACTACGTTATTTATATTCATATATTCAATAACAAGCATATACTAATTTTGAAATACCTTTTTGTAGAGGATTGACATGGTATCAGTGTTGAAAGAGGCAGGGGAGGAGATCATAGAGGTATATGTGTAAATATTATATTGGGTTATATTAATGCGTTTTGTAATTCTGCATAACTCTTTGTAATGGTGCATTTCTTTTATTTTTGTTATGGATTTTCCAGATAAATGATTCTGTCAGTAAAAATGATGAGGACACAACAACAGATGTTCTATCCAAACGACCACGACTTATGTCAGGGTACGACACACCCACAAGCGTGGTTCCTAAAGATGATGGATCATCCTCAAAACTTCTTCTCGACCAGTTCGAAAAGGCCATTAAAAAAGAACAAGACTAAGAATGGATGTGTAGCCTAAACCTGATGCATTTCGAAATTAAAAAATTTAGTCTGTTTAAGAACTTTAATGTCTATTTTGTTGTCTTTCGATGAGAGATTTCGGTGTCCTCTACTTTTGTTGTCTTTTGATATGAGATTTGACATCTTCTATTACGAAATCTTAATGTGGATTTTTATGCATTTTAATATCACTATATCAAGCTATGGTTCTAGGATTGTTTATATTTTATGGTTTGGTTTTTGTTATAGTATATAATGTAATTGTAGTTCGCATTAATTGATCGACATGAAACAGATTTGTGAACTAACCCATTGGGAAGCAACTCAGTTATCCTAAATAAACTATCATTTTAAGTGGTTCTCTCTCTCAAATGGAACTGGGTCTTTTATAAAGGATTAAGTAATTTTTTGCCCGTAATTTTCAATAAGTTGAAATACATTTGAGTAACGATAATAAGATATATGCATTATGTATCACAACATTAATTTAATTTTTTCCCTAAATCTCTGCATAAATTATGACATTTCATAAAATGCCCAGAGACAATAAGATACATGCATAATGTATCACAAAATAAATTTAATCTATTTCTCCTAAATCTCTTTAAAAATTATGCAATTAATAAAATATACAAATACTCTGTTGATACGTGCATTATGTATCACATATTTATTTCAATGCATTTGTCCTAAATCTCTTCATAAATTATGACATTCCATCCATTAAATCTCAAAATATTTATAGTTTTGGATAAAATTGGCACCATGTGCTCACGTGACTGTTTTATTAAAAACATGTAAATGAAATTACTATTTTCAAGGACTTTCTTTCAGAAACCCATTTGTGTTCACGTGACTATTTTATAATAACCAGGATAATAGATAGGAATTTGAAAGGGCATTATAATTTTCATTCGGCAACCTTCCACATACCCATTTGTTATTCATACTATTTCTTATTTCATCCAAGCTACTCAGCGTCAATAGAAGGATTTCATCAACCATTCTAAACCAAAGAATTCATCAATCATTTGAAATCACATTTCACATACACGGTGCCATTATACCACAGATATTATCAGAAACGATATAGCAGTTGCAATATATTTCACAAAGAAAAAGATGCAGAAACAAGGTGAATCATCCAAGAGGAGACAAGTGGGTAACCAAAATGAATTAGGTTAGTAGAGTATTTTATAACATGTTTACCATGCATCATTTTTCCTTTTTTTTTATTTATTTTTACTTATTTTTTCATTCAGTTGTGTGGAGGAATATAAAAAGACGAATTGTAAATCTACAATTCATTTGGATGG
The DNA here is from genome assembly GCA_963555705.1 of Ligustrum vulgare. Taxonomy (NCBI): domain Eukaryota; kingdom Viridiplantae; phylum Streptophyta; class Magnoliopsida; order Lamiales; family Oleaceae; genus Ligustrum; species Ligustrum vulgare. The sequence continues at coordinate 15,047,913 of OY743173.1, read as the reverse complement.
GGAAATCCATCTTGATTTTGATTCATAAACATTGTTTTCTGATTTTTAATTTAGTAATATGTTAGTGTGGTAGTCATGATGCTAGATTATTTGTTGTTTACCTACTGGATTCTCAAATAAAAAGGGTATTCAAAACTTTGCCTTTAACTCACTACTTTGTAACAAGTCGCATGTCCGCCTCAACCTGTGATGAAAAATGTGTACAATCCAATATCAGATCAACCCAAGAACACCATTCAGCAATATTACCAATGGTAAACTTACATGACTTTTACTTTTTATCCATCTTTTTTTTTTGGGGTTAACTATGTCACTTTATTTCCATAAATATTGGATTGGATTGGATTGGATTGTGTTTTTTTTTTCCTTTTTCCAGTTGTATACCGGCAGGACGCTATGTGATTGGCACATATGGATGCCACTCTGCATGTTCCTATCTATCCTCTATTTTCGGGACAAGTCATTCGGTTGAATTAAGCAGTGGGACAATAGGTAATTTTAACAGATTATTAAATTTTTTTAATTAGATAGGGAGCTATATTTTTTATGTGAACTCTTATTTACCTATTGTTCATATTTATAAATCCTCACATAAAATATATATTTATCGATATGCACTTTTTTGCCCTAATTCTCTCTTCTTCTTTTTCCCAATTAGTAGAAGGTATCTCTGTCGATCACTCACAAAATGTAGCGAGGGTTAATCATCATTCTTCGGATGGTAAGGTCTACTATTTTATTTAAATACAATATGAAGTTTTTTTCTCTAACAAATGTGTTTCAATTAATGGGAACTAGGATTGATCAGATTTCTTTTCTATGATGTTAGATTAATAAATATCTAGATATTTCAAACAGTAAATTTTTATACTTGATATAAAAAAAAATGGTATTGCATGTTTATATAAGTTGAGATCTTCAACGTTTCTTCTTTGCAATATCACATGCTCCATATTTTCATTACACTGTTTTCAAACCAATTTGTAACTAAAAAGTCCATTTTAATATTTTTTTTTTTATTTCATTGTAACTTCACACATATATTACGTTGACAGGTACTATAATTGGACAAATGATTTTTTTTTTCCCAAATCATTTTTAATAGACATTTTACATGAAGATATGCATTTTAAAAGATTTTACATGAATAATGCCCTTTGAAAACATACACACAAGAAAACTTTTTTCTTCATTTTTTCATTGCATTATTTTTTTAGGCAAAAAATTGAATTTTCCACATTTGTTAGAATTTTACTTATGACTGACATTACTACACACATTACTATCAACATTGAGAATTTTTAAAAAATGGAATGCATGTACCAAAAAAAAAAAAAAAGAAAAAAAAGAAAAATATAAATACCTAAAATTATGATGACCGTATGTCTTTCTCGTTCCATTTGCAACGCCGTCTCGATTAGCTTTAACGATACCTGTTGTACAACGAACTGTACATGTTAGTTGATTGGAATTTTAGTTGATATCTTGAATATGTGTTAGATCTGTACTTTAAAAAAAATTAAAAGAATGCTATCATTATTTACCAGTATGTGTTGTGCAATCTTTTTTTTTTTTCCACATGCTCGGTACATCTCCAGGGACGCCAGATATGGGAGAGGCATCATTCGTGATTGGAATAGAAATATTTTGTGACAGATCACATAGATTTTTGAAAATTTTTGGGAATATCTCAGAATGCCTATATAACAAATGTTTTGGAAAGATTTAATATAGAGTCTTGCAATCCTAATATTGTTCCAATTCGTAAGGGGGATAAGTTCAGCCTAATCCAGTGTCCTCAAATTGAATTGAAACATGAACGAATGAAAAATTTTCCTTATACTTCTCTTGTAGGAAACTTAATGTATACACATGTTTGTACATACCAGACATTAGCTTAGCGGTCGATATGTTGGGCTGTTACCAAAGCAATCCAATAATTGATCATTGGAAAGCTGTTAAGAAAGTGTTGAGATACTTATAGGGAACAAAGAAACATATGCTCACATTAAGCTATACTGATCACCTTGAGATGACTGGTTACACAAATTCACTAACTAAAGGATTATCACCCAAGACATTTATGCAGCATGCTGATGCAATGGGTCTTAAGTATAACGAATAATTTCTTTTCTTGTATGTGGATTGCTCTGTGTTCTTATGTTGACGTTATTTTGAAATTTCATTATTGAAAATTCTGAATTTTTATATTTCCATTTTTCTATACATTATGTAATTGGATAATAATAACAGAAATAGTCTTTTAATTAAGACATTACGGGGACCGTTATGATTGCTTCTCTATACACTTCGTTAATTGGATTATTTATAAGTAGTAAATGGAAGGAACCATGTTCTTTAATTAACATGGAACCGCTATGACTCTTATCAGTGATTCATTTAACTAAGGTAATTACGATAAACCTTTTAAGTATATTAATTCAGCAATCTTTGCGCTCCTTATGATTTCTATATGAAACAATAAATAGGATTGTCATATGGACCAAGTGGAGACTGTTAGAAATTAATATCTTCTCATTATGTGGTTCATATTACATATCCTAGTTTAATTAGGTAAACTGCTAAATCAATAGAAACCTGGTTTAATCAGAAGTATTTCATATTAATACTACAACCTTGATAGATGGTTGAGATTAAAAAGACAATATGAAATTCAGCCTCTCTCTACCTGTATATACCGAACTCAAATTCCATCATTGTAGTTCAACTCATGAAACTTACAACTAAAGGCTTAGGTTAAGGGAGAGAATGTGAATTTCATATCAATATTTTTCTTCAGAATTCAATTAAAGCTGTGATAGGATCTCATATATTTTCGCATTATTGCTACGGATTCTGGTATATTTTTTGATTTACAGTAATTAATTTTTTTATGATCAAGATCCTAAATAGAATCATGTTTAAATCTATATATTTCGTATAAAGATTATAGATTACATAAAACAGTTAAGCTTCAAGTGTTTGAACTTATTTATCACATTCTCTACATAATGCGATTGACTCTAATAATAACCCCACTATTTTTAGTCACTTTGATACCCAAAATTGTACAAATTCTCCAAGATTCCTCATCTTGAATGTGGAAGACAAAAACCTTTTTATTTCTTTAATTTTGTCCATATGATTACTTAGAATCAACATTCATTGATATATAAACAAACAATAATAACATATGTATTACACATTTTAGAATACAAATATTTGTCTACACTATTATGCACAAAATCAAAAGAAATGACAGCTAAGTCAATTTTTTCTTTTCTTTTCTTGAGTACTTGCTTTAGACCATATAATAATTTTACTAGTTTAAATGTTCATTTTCATGTGGTACAAATCCTTTTGGTTGTTCCATGTAGACCTCCTTATTTAGTTCTCCATTTAAGAATATCGTTATGACATCTATTTGATGAAAATGTAAGTCATTTATAGAGTCCAACGCAAATAATGTCCTTATGGGTTTTATTCTCACAACAAGAGTGTATGTATCAAAGTAATCAATTCTTTCCTTTTGTCAATATCCTTTTGCCACAAGACTATCTTTGAAAGTGTTTAGAGTACCATCCAAATTGTAATTTCTTCTAAATACCAATTTGCATCCAATAAGCCTAGAACCAAGTGGTAAATCAACAAATTCACTTGTGTTGTTTGATAAGATTGAATCCATTTAATCTCTTATGACGCTTTTCAAAGAGAGACTGTCACGAGAAGCCCTAACACTTTTATAAGTCTTATGATCGTTTTTCACTTGAAGAATAAAATGTATTCTTCTTGCAATATTCTTCTCATTCCCTTCTACTGAGTAGAATGAAATAAGGTTAGAGTCTATTTCATCCGATCTTGGTGACTTTCCAACTCGAATTCTTTTGCTTCTTCTAAATTCACATGAGTTCTCAAGATCTTAGTATGTGTTTTCTCATGTGTTTCTCTAGAGTTAGATAACTCTTCTTGTGTTTTCCTTAACCCATTACCCATAGATAATAGGTTATCGAAGAATTCTACATCATTTGATTCAATTATAATATTGGTTTTCAAGTTCAGCAATCTATATGATTTACTATTAGTAGTATATCTTACAAATGCACACTTAATTCATTTAGCACCTAACTTGATCATTTTAGGATCCATGTTCTTGTAATAGACAAATAACCAATGTTGGTTTCACATTCTTTCCATATTTTATATTGATTGTATTCTTTGAATGATTTCTATTTAATATTCTACAAGCACTCAAGAGAGTTTCACATCACAAATTAAATGAAGATTTAGCGTGATTAAGTATTGAATTAATCATGTCAACTATGATTTTATTTTTTCTTTCAACCAAATCATTTTGTTCAAGAGTACTAAGTGCGGAACATTGATGCATAGTGCTATGTTGTTCACAAAATATGTTGAAATCATTAGAAAATTAATCACTGTTCGTATCACTTCTAAGAGATATGATTTTCTTACCTGAGTTCTACTTCATTTTTACATGCTATAAATATGTCAAATGCATCACGCTTATACTTCATCAAATAAACATAAGTATATCTGGAATAGTCATCTATAAAGGTAATAAAATATATATTTCCTTCTCTAGTTAAAATTCCATTTAACTCTCATATATCAGAGTGAATTTGTTCTAGATATTGGAAGGCCTATTCACACTATGATAAGATTTCTTAATCATTTTAGATTCTACACAAATTTTACATTTATGTGTCTTTTTTGAGTCATATGAAATCAAATTATTTTTAAGTATACGTTTTATATTACTTGTACCAATATGATATAATCTAGCATGCCATAAAGTCTTTTTATTCATATCATTTGCAAGATACAAAGCTTAATCACCCCCTAATTAAAATATCCATTTCCAACAAAATTCTCATTTTGGGATAATTCAAGTTTTTCGAACTCAAAAACACATTTGATGCTCGATTTGCTCAACAGTCTCCACTCACTAAATTCATATTCATATCAGGGACATGCAACACATTGGTTAGGATAACCTTCTATCAATAAGTGAAGATAATGTCAACACTTCTTTCAATAACTTTGGAAATGTCCTTCATTACCCATTTGGATTTTGTGACCGTCTTCTGTCTCTTAATATGTTTTGAAGATTGATCTATCATATGAGACATGTATCGTAGTACAAGTATCATAGCACCGGCCAGGAATATTTTCACGAATAACATTCACTTCGCTTATTATAATCATTGTGCTATCTTCTTTTATGGAGTTCACTTTATCCTCTTTATTCTTTTGCTTTTTATGTCAGAAATCCTTCGCATAATGTCTAGGGTTTCCATAAACAAAACAATCTCCTTTTGGATTCTTTTTGAACTTTTTATTGTCTCCATTTGGAAATATGTGCTTGCAAGTTTTGTTAGAATGTTCAGTCTTTTCAACAGCATTGACCTTTGATGTGCCTTCATAAAAGTTATCTCTCTTATCTCTTACTCTCGGTTTTTTTTTTTTTTTTTTCTTTCAATTCTCAAATATTTTTTGAAATTGTTCCAAGGAGAAGTACTCAAAACTATGAAGAATCTTCTTTCAACATCCTTTCCAAGTGCTGATAATTTTGTTGTTATAGCCCCTACTTGGAATGGTTTCGAAAGATCAATTTTGGCTTTAGTTTGTTCACAGGCACTTTTAATTCATGTACTTGTGGGAGTAGGAGAACATTGTCAAGAAATTTTAAATCAAATACTTAGAAATAAGGAACCTTTTAGTATCTTCCTCCTCGGATTTGTATTTTTTTATAGTGTATTCCAAATCTCTTTGTTGATGTTGTGTTGGTGTAAAGGTCATAGTCGATCGAACAATGCATTAAGGATATGGCCCTTACAATGAGTTCATCATCTTGACGCTTTTGTTTTTCAGCTCATATCGCATAGTTATATTCTTCATTTTGTTTCGAGTGGTGTCGATTTCGGATCAAGAATATAAAAGATCTTCAATGTTATTAGGAGGAATTTGATCTTGTCTTGCCACCTTGTGAAGTTGGTTCCATCGGAGCGACCCATTCTTATCAAATCTTGATTCATGAGTTTAATAATAGTCATGGTTGTCTCGTTCTCCTTCAAATTATCATTTGAGATTGTTGAATATATAGTGAGATGGATTAAGAAGAAGAATCAAATAAAAGAAACACAAGTAGATAATGGAATGACCAAAAATGGACAATGAAGGCTCGATGATGTAAATCGTTGTCCTCAAATGATATTTGTATCCCTCGATATCTTTAGTGCTTTTAAGACTACTTGGCAAATGATTTGTATGATTAAATAAAGTAAAAAATAGAAGAAAGCTTCAAAGCACTTGAGCTTCTTCAAATAACTTAAAGAACAAAAACAATTGAAAATGATATAGAATGTTTAGACAAAAGTTTGATTTGATATTATTTTTGTGTTTTTAAGCTAGAAATCTATCATATATTTATAGTTTCCAAACACCTCCACGAAATGGTACAAGTCATAAAATAAGAAGTCATTTTTTCATCAAAAGCAATGGAAAAATTGAAAGTCAAACTTTTTCAATGGTCACTTTCGAACAACCATGTTATTGTATGGCACAATGCATTCCAAAAGTTTTAACCAAACGATCGCTTAGCTATCCTGAAAAATTCTGCGTAACTTAAAATTCCACGTGCAATTGCTTTGCTATAGTTTTTCCTTTTCTCAATTTTGTTTCCATTTCGTTTAACTGTAATTCAATATTCAATATTTCTTTAAACACGATTTTTTCAACATAACATTATTCACCTAGTAATTCCTGAGTTAGAGAATGAAATGAGTCAAATTTTTAAGTGACAATGTGTGAGATATCTAGTAGCTCTTAAGAAAATTTGAATATCCTAAATTTGTATAATTAAGTCTTTGTTTGACGACTTATTTTTGTTTATAAATAAGAAATTTGAGTTTATAGGTAAAAATGCAATTTAAAAGTGGTTTGAAAAGAGTACACAATTAGTGCATGTTTGATGTAGGTAGCTTTTGAGAAATTTTGGAGAATTTCAGATTTTTGAGAGAATGTATGGTTGAAAAGTGGGGAAAATGAAGGGTGCCATAAAAATGTGTGGTTAAAAATGATTTTGAGAGAAAAATTGCAAAAAAAAAAAATGTCTTAGACCAAACAAGAACTTAAAAAGTAATTTGGGTAAATATGATATGAAATTGATTTAGCGCCCCACGATGGATACATATTTTAGTGTCTGCCATGATTGTAATATTGATACATGTTAACTAACAAGTTCACAAAACATTGAAACACACTATAAAAGGCTCCGTTCGATAATATTGTAGCATTTATAAACGGATTTATTTATATTTTTGAGGTAAAATCTATTATTAAAAGAAGAAAGAAAATGTATATGGTTAAAAAATAATTTCGAAAATTGCGTTAAACAATTGAAGTTACTCTAAGGACTTTAAAGTTACTCTAAGGACGGGACATTGAGGATCGTCAAGAATGCGGTTCAATTTATTTATTTATTTTATTATTTTTCAATTGCCTTAGCTTTACGTTGTCGCCTGGCTGGAATCTCAATTTTGATAGCTGTCTCCAGTCCACGTGCGGGCCTCCCCATCAACCCCAAAAATAAGACTGATATTTTGCTGTAAAAACGAGATTTTATTCTCTGCATCTCGTACCTTCCGTCTGAGTCCAGTCACTAACGTTATTTTCATATTTTCTAACTCCTCCAAATTTTCATTTTTAATCACAATTTCTCTCAATTATACAGTAAATCCAAAATTATCTTGACTTTTCAACGATACATCCCTCAAATACTGGTTTAACATGGCCATATTTTCTTATCGAATTAATTTAAGTGTACAATTATTTTGATAATGTAGATAATAATTTGATAATGTGAAAGTGTTAATGTTGTTAATATAAAAAATGATGTAATGTGTAAAAAAAATTGTAACATATAAGCAAATTGTCGTTCTCATTGTGAGTGTAGTCATGTAGCAAAGTTGTTTCTTATCTTAGTCCGAACCAGAGGGTATCCTAGGTCAACTTGCGTGTCAGCTTCTGGTTTGATAACACAGTCAACGTTTATAAAGCAATGTCAATCCAACTTTCCCAGCGGGGACTTCCATTTTATCGTGAAATCTTCGGCGAGTTTTTAAGAAAGTCGTCAAAAGTGTAGGGCCCAGTTCCAACTGTTCTGTTTCCTTTTCTTGTAAATTGCGCTTCTCTTTCCCAATTCATCCGGCCTTTTGCCTTCATTGCCAAATGCCAACCCACAATTTTTTCTTTTTTTTTTAAGCCCTTTATTATAATTAATTATTTCTTAATTCATAAAGACAGTTCATCAATTTATTACGATTTTTTATTTGTTTGTAATATATGTTATTTAAGTAATACAGGACTTTTATGGCATCATAAAAAGTCCTTCCATTCCGTGACGGATAAGTATTGAATGTTAAGCGGACCTCAATTGACTCGCTTGACAGTTGACACCCCAATATGGGGCATTATATAATTTTTATTCGGCAATATGCTATTTTCATCTCATATTGATATATTGTATAGAGTGTTTGGTATTGATTAAAATGATTTTTTTTGAAATGAATAGTGATTTTTAGGAGAAATGATGGTTGAGATTTGGTTGAAAAGTAAAAAAATGTGGACTTAACTTTTGATGGATGATTGAGATTGAATACTGTAAAAAAATGAAAAAAATTTAATGAAAACGAATCTAAGGCATAAGAACGATTATGGTTGAAAAACGACAAAGAAATTGTAGAATATTAATGATGATGTATTTAGTCAAATATAATATTTTATTAGTAGAAAGGCGGGTTATTTGATTGATTGATAGTAAAAGTAAAAGGGTTCGGTGCAATGTTGAGCAATCTCAAGGTGACTTATGGCTAACAAATAAAAAAAAAAAAAACAAAAAGGAGCGAGTCTCTTCTCTCTCTTTCTTTCACTGTCTTTTTGCAGTGACCAGACAGTACCAGTATTCTCTATTCTATTCACTCTCTGTTTCCTATTCTCAGCGGAAAAGAAGAAAAAATCCCAATTCAAGAAATTCTCCATGTTCTCTGTCTACTCCCCATTCTTATCAAAACATCTCTTCAATTCTCATGTAAATATCTCATCAAGACTCAAACTTTCTTGAATCAAGATCTTATTTTGAAATAATGGATCATATTGGAGAACAAATCTTGATCATTTTCTCAGTCCTACTACTACTCATTTTCTCTTCATCAGCAGCAAATCCCACTACTCCACTCAACTGTACAGAAACCACAAGGCTATGCACTTCTTTTATGGCTTTCAAGCCCACAGCAGAGCAGAGTCTTGAAGTGATCCAAAGCATGTTCGATGTATTGCCACAGGACATAACGATTGAAGGCAATGGGAGGAACTATATTTTCATTAAGAAGAATTGTTCTTGTTCTTCAGATTTCAACGAGTACTTAACCAGTACTACTTTTACTGTGAGAGAAAACAATGGTTCTGTGTATGATATGGTGACGAGGGCTTATGATGGGTTGGCCTATTTTTCGTCGAATGTTACTCGGGAGGCAAGAAAGGGTGCTGTGGTGTCTTTGAATCTTATGTGCGGATGTTCAAGTGGACTTTGGAATTATTTGATGAGTTATGTGATGAGAGATGGGGATAGTATAGAGTCCTTAGCCAGTAGATTTGGGGTTAGTATGGACAGTATTGTGACAATTAATGGGATTGCTAATCCTGATAATGTCACTATTGGGGCACTCTACTTTATACCATTGAATTCAGGTACGGTTTTGGGAATTCGATTTTTGTTTATATTTAATTAATCTTAGTTATGATAATCTTTTGCTTTTTATATGATTATTATTATGGGCTTGATCATTAGATATTGGGTTTTTCTTTATGAAGATTTGTGATATTGAGTTTGCCTTTTGTTGGTTGATTAGTTTTGGCACAGTGATAGTGGGATTGCCTGAGTTTGGCTTATTGGCTAAGTAGTTTATGTTGTTTATTTTTGACAAGGATGGAAATTATCAACTTGAGCAAGTTCTTGTAAAATACAACTAAAATAGAGCTGTTTACAATTCTCGCTTTTGGAATTGAATAGAATTTTGTAGCTCGAATTGAGTCCTATCATAATCACATCTGCTACAATATGCAAGCCAATATAGAGTAGTTTGGAAATGCATAATTGTGTAATTGATGATATTTTATTCGGAATCCGACCAGTTGAGAGTGCATGATTCCATAATTCTTCGTAATGTAAGGGAGATTCTGTAAGAAATTTCAACTTTTGTTTACTCGGTAGAGAAATTCCTCGCACATAATTGGCTAGATTTTAAATCGGGTATCATTTGTAGTAAAAGACCTTCGATTTTACTCCGCACTCTGCAATGCGATCTGTCTATGCGACGTAAGATTTGAACGAGGCTTTGATGAATTTTCATTTTTTGTTTATCTATTATGTTTCAGTTCCTGGCGAGCCTTATCCCGTCAAGAACAATACCTCTCCAGCTCCTGTTCCAGCTCCCTCCGCTGATAACTTTGTTGGTATGTAACTTTTACACATGCCCATTTCTTTAGATTCATAGCAATTGCTTTTCCTGGTGGATAAGGCTTGTTTAGAGGAATAAATTCGCCGTAAATGTCATGCTAATTCTTCTTTAATCTGTATTTCTTGTCTGTTCAGTAAATCACAAGCCCCGTGTACAATATTACTGGTGGATCATTGGAAGCTTGGTTGTTGGTCTGATCGTGGTAGTCATAGTTGTACTTGTTTTTGTTTTGAGATCATCGGGCTGTTTTGGCGGATCCCTGGGAAGCCAAACCAAAGAATCTGATGAGAAATTTTTTCATAAGTTTCGTATTCTACGGAACCCTAGTTTCTGCTGTGCTTCAGGAAGGTTCATTTGTTGCAAGTCCAGGGAACTGAAGCAGCAAAATGGAGAATCTAGCAACCGTCAGATGAACATTCCATCAGGTTCAAACTTCAATTTTACGAGCTTTTCATTTTACATTCTGTATCAGGTGAAGAATTTGTGTACTTATTTTAACTTGTTCTCTTGTTTGCTGCAGTTATAGGGACTGATGTCTTTGATGTAGAGAAGCCAGTGGTTTTCACATACGAGGAAATCCTATCGTCAACGGACGATTTTTCCGATTCAAATATTTTAGGCAATGGAACTTATGGTTCAGTGTATTATGGCCTGCTCCGTGACCAGGTTTATAACTCTAGAGTTTGTTTCTACGGAACTGTCGTGTGCCTAAAAAATTGTTCTCAACAGTGTAATATTTCAGGAAGTTGTGATCAAAAGAATGACGGCTACGAAAACTAAAGAATTTACTGCAGAGATGAAAGTTCTGTGCAAAGTTCATCACACTAATTTGGTAATACTAATCACTAGTTTCACATTCATTCTATACTCCTATGTTTTTAACTATGTTGGGTGATTATATTAAAATTGAATATTGACTTCATATGGTTTAATTTTGTCAAAGGTAGAACTGATTGGATATGCTGCTAGTGATGATGAACTCTTTCTCATATACGAGTATGCTCAAAAGGGTTCGCTTAGAAATCATTTGCACGATCCTCAAAACAAAGGTGAGATCCAACATATACGCCTCGCTTAGAAGATAGTTAACCGCTTGATCTTCGTAGTCTCAAATCAGAGTTCTCACTCGAAACAATTCTTATTTTCCCCAAATTCTGTTGACAAATCTTGATCAGGTACTCGGGTTTTGTTCAGATTGTGTGGTACTAATTCTTAGTGTTTGAATAGGTCACACACCACTCTCTTGGATCATGAGGGTTCAGATAGCACTTGATGCTGCTAAAGGGCTGGAGTACATACACGAGCACACGAAACCCCATTATGTGCATCGCGATATCAAATCGAGCAATATTTTACTTGATGCCAGTTTCAGAGCAAAGGTTTTTTCCCTCATATTTACGCTCTTTGTGCATGTTTGATATATCAAGCTGGGCAGTTTGACGAATTCTTCGTTAATACTGTCTAGTACTATCAATCCTTCCTACAAAATGTGGCATCTGCATCTGATTGATTTGACTTCCATAGATTTCAGATTTTGGTTTGACAAAGCTCGTCTCAAGAACCAACGACGGAGAAGCTTCAGTTACGAGAGTTGTTGGAACATATGGATATGTAGCTCCAGAGTAAGTAAAAATATTAATGACTCGGCTCAAGCCAGTTTGTTTCGGGTTTTATTCTTAGTGCTTTCACTCTCTTGTTTCTTTAGATACTTGAGGGATGGCCTGGCTACAAATAAGAGTGATGTGTATGCATTTGGCGTTGTGCTCTTCGAAATAATTTCTGGAAAGCAGGCTATGACAAAAAGTACCGAACGTCGTTCATTGGCATCCATTGTAAGTTCTATCATCCCATAAAAGACACAGTTTCTGCAAATAAAACTGGTTTTTAGCGTAGTTTTTGGGTATTTTATCGATCTGGATAGAGAGAAAAAGAGTAGCATCATTCTCCTAATGCTGGCTAAGTTTCAGATGGTGGCTGCTCTAAGGAACTCGCCCGACTCTATGAGTATGACAAGCTTGAACGACCACATTGATCCTAATTTGATGGATTTGTATCCCCATGACTGTCTTTACAAGGTAAAACACATCACATTCTAGCTTTTATTGGATTATTAAACTGATGTTCTTCGGATTGATGTTTATTGTTGCATGTATAGATGGCTATGTTGGCGAAGCAATGTGTAGACGACGATCCCATTTTACGTCCAGACATGAAGCAAGTGGTGATATCACTTTCACAGATTCTATTATCGTCCATCGAGTGGGAAGCAACTCTTGCTGGCAACAGCCAAGTCTTCAGTGGCCTAGTTCAGGGAAGATAGATAAACTGAGGCCTAGTTTAGAGTTGCTTTTAGATTCCGGATTTCCATTTTGAGAGATTTCAATTTTACCATTTCTTCCTATGCTTATTTTTTATATTTTTATTTTAGTTGTGTATAGCTAGCATCAAGAATGGTTAACAATGGTGATTCAATGGGAATTTATACATCCTTTTTGTTGTTCATTTCTATATGCTGTGCTCTCTTTCACAGCTTTCTATGCATAAATGATAGTTTTGGATGTAATAGAGTGGTTTAAATCGACAACGTGCACTAAACATTCATTAGGTTTCTACTCGCTAAACTTGCTTGGAAACGCTGATATCAACATAAAAAAAAAAAAAAAAAAAAAAAAAATAACATTTCAAGGGCAGCAAACGGATCAGGCCTTAAATTAGTCTCGCCTCAAATGTGATCCGTCCCGAAAAATTGCAGAATCGCATGATGAATTTTTTATCGGATTAGATTCTAGCTGAGCATATACAAATCACTCGAATTCGTCTCGTAGTTACTTTCTTACAACTTGTGCCTGAGCATTGAAGCTATAAGTTGGCTCACCATTGCCACAAAGTTTGTTTGGCATCTTAATCTTACGCTAGAACTACATCATCTAAAAATTTAAATCGTCAGGTTGTAATAAGCTTTATTGATACAAAATGTGTCTTTAATACGCTTCTGATGAGCACGTCAAAGTTTTGAACAGACATTTCTACTAAAACGAGGATATGCCTCTATCACACCATATTATATGCCAGTTAAAAGCTTATTTAGATACAAGGATTCAGCAAAGCATTGCTAGAGAGAGTTTCTCTTACTTGCAAAGTGAAGCCAAGACGCGTCTAGGAGAAGTGAATGGCCTTCGAGAGTGAAGAACTGCCAAATTATCGATCAATAACACATCACCTTTCTGCCATGGTATGGCAACACTTTCATCTTCTAGGATTCTTAGACAGTCATAGATGATATGAGATGGTAATGGTTTTCCATCCCCAAAAGTGACTGCCTTCACCGGATCATTTCGTGCATCTTCCCAGCCTGTATAAGCAGCAACCATGCTGTTGAACCAAATCTTGCGCTGTCTTGTTTTCTCGAATTTGATAGCCGGGATAGGGCCCATAATGGTTTTCACTCCATCCTCTGTCCATTCCAGCTTCATGTTTAACTTAGCAGCCCTGGTAAGTGTTAAATTAATCTTCAATTATTTGACTGTTTCCAAGTAAAACATATAGACTGTTACAGAGAAATTTATGGCCTGTTTGGCAAGGCTTTTGAAGAGTGAAATCTGTTCCTGAGACTATTGGACATGTTTAGATAATTTTTTCAAAGTGTTATGTCTAGTTAGAAGGGCCAATTAGCTTCGTCATGAAGCTCTTCTACACGAAAAAAAAAAACACAGAAGCAAAAGTAGAAGCCCTGCCAAACAGGCCCTTGATCACCTATAGTTGTCCCAGTCGGCAACTGAAGTTTGTGAACAGACAAACTGTTTATGCACAGGATAATGTAATGAAGAACCAGATTGGAATGCTTAGTCCATGTTCCCTTTTTGCTGAAGTAACAAGAAATTAATACAAGTTTTACCATCGAAAAGGCTTTAACACCATCAAAAGAACAAGTCATCAAAATGGAACAATTTCTAATCTAAGAAGGTAAATAGTAGAAACCTTTCCTCAGCCACACTCTTCTCTGTAGTCAAGAATGTCGACTTCCACCCACGGCCAATTGGAGAAGAAGGGTCGTCCTCTTCTCCCAGCACTCGTGTATATATTAATCCATGCTCTTCCAAGTTTTGAACAAAGTCTGGGTATTTCTCTTTCATTCTCTCATATACAACATGACTTAGAACAATAGGGGTTTCTCCACCATTTACAGGCTCCACCTCACAAAAGAAAAACAGTTTCGAAGGATACTCGGGAACCTGTTGCAGAGTGAACAAACAATGCATGAATTTTACCAACTAATATCCCGCTGAATACAGCTGATATGGATGATAGATGGCTTCAAACAACTGACTAATATAACTAACATATATACGTAGGAACATATAATATTAGCCATATGTCTACAATCTATGTCTAAAATCAAGAAACTTGACTGAATTTCTATTCCTTCCATTAAAAACTCATAGCTAGGATGTAGGAGTCCACCAAGAAATTGCAGCAAAATTCACAAAGGAAATAACAAAGGGAAATAAATTCAATCAAAGAAATCATTAGAGTCAAATGTTATGGTCCCATTTATAACTATTACCAACCTATGATCAAGCACTGGGAAGAAGCTGTGATACAACAATGAACACTGCAGGTAAGTTTCCAGATGATCAAGTGCAGCCAAGTTCTAAAATTTTACACATCAATTGTGAATATTCAAAACACCGTACATACATATATATATATGTGTGCGCGCGTGCGCCAAGAATTATGAGATTAAGGAGTTCTAGCACAAGAATAGGCATATGCAGAACGAAGAAACAGCATCAGATCACAAGCAGGATTGTAATTTCTCGGCCGTAATCCCAATTACAAGAGCAAAATTAAGCCAAAAAAAAAAACCTGAGCCATCTCGTGATGAAAAGGGATTTTTTGATCTGGCGGGGACTCATTGGCAGTGAAAACCCGGCCAACGACGTTAGTCCTGGGAGCAGCACCGCCCACATAGGGCAGTTCGTCGTACCCAAACGCTTCGACGACGTCGTTGAAGTCAGCAGCGGTGGATACAGAAAACCCCCGGAAAAGAATAGCCCCGTGTTGATGCAGAACAGAGTCCAGCCATGGCTTCTGATCTTTAATGGCATCAGTTAAACTGTGAAATTCTACTGAATTTCTTGTGTTGGGAGATAATATTTTTGGAAAAACAAGCCCTTTAAAGATTTTCTGCTGAGGAATTTTGATTTCTGTGAAGAAATTCTGAGCCATTTTTCTCTTTTAAAATTTGTTACACTCTCTTCTTCTTTTCTACTGTTCCGTTAGATTATTTGGATAGTAAGGCAAAACAAAATGTTACAATCATTTTGATTTTTCTTCAATTTTTTGTTCGGCTGTTTCTTTTCTGTATCTTGATTTATTATAACTTGGACGTAAAGGCGTCCATATTCAGCTCCCTGCGGAAGGACTTTCCAGGGTATGAAGTATTGGATAATTCTTTCATTCATCAATAGACATGTCAGACAAAGTTGTGCGAGCATGTCCCTACTTTATTCTACACTAAACGAGCATCATCAAAGTTAATGATCAATACTTAGAATGGTTTAAGCCTCTATTTGTTAAAAGTTGTATATTTAAAAATATGTTTTTTTATGTTTTCGAGATAGAATATATGGTTGAAAAGTAAATAGAAAAAATGTATGTGGTTAAAAAGTGATTTGAGAAATTGTATTGATTAAAAACATAAAAAAACATATTTTGTCAAACAGAGGCTAACCATGCTGCTCTATCCATTTACCGATAATACACTTGATACACATCCATCAGTTTACCCATCACATCATTATCAAAATCAATCATCATAATTTTGCCAACACACAAATCGGTAACCCATTAGGTAAACCAATAGGATCAACTAGATAAATTCTTATTTAATTGAGATTTTGAAAGATATTTAAAGATTTTTTTAATGAATTTTATTGAATTTTATTGACTTTTATGGATTTGTATAAACTTTAAAAAACTTTTGTAGACGTTTATTTAAAAGACTTTCATGAATTTTTAAAGACTTTCATGAACTTTCAAAGACTTTTAGCTAATTTTCATATGGTGTGAATGTTAATCGCTAATAATAATTATATGTCAATTGAATTACAAAAAAAAAAAAATATACGACTTGGGAGAGAAATAGTTTTTGGACAAAAAACCATTTGTGATTAAAAAAATGGGTAAAATTAAAATTATGTTTGATATCGACATAAAAATTGTACTATATTCATAAAAAAATTTAAATATGCAAATTTTTATAAATTTCGATTGACTTTTGATTAACATTTTTGAATATACAAATCTCTCTCGAGAAAATTCTAGAATAACTTTGCTTAATTATTATTTTTTTTTATACAATTTAATTATTATTTTTCTATAAAATTTTAGTAAGATTTTGATGCGCGTCGTTACGCACCGAAATTTAAATTAATATCTTACTTGCAATTATCAAATTTAATTGTAATAGTGGAAGTAAGAGTCGATCCCACGAGAAACGGGAACTAAAGTAGTGCTATGTCAATCAGAATAGATGGGGTTTTTGAGTTCAAATATTGTAAATAACTTGAAAATAAAATAAAAACGTGAATTAGATAGAATATAAATTAATTATTGACAAATCCTAGTCCTCAGGTTCAGTTGTATTCTATCACAATGTTATCACTTCCCAAGTAACGCGAGTTCAATTTCTTCTTTGATTTATCACTCGTAAATAGTTAATAAGATCTAACTATTCTTATTCTCCCTTAGTTGCATTTAATTAGAATAAGCGCTCTAATCAAACATTGGTCATTGAATAACCTAAAACAAGCTCTTTAGATTTAAGACAACAACTATATAATGGTTGAGAAGAATTAGGGTGAATTAGATTATCAATCACACAAGCTCGTGACAATTAACCTAAGTTGGAATTCTTTATGAAAATATTAAATTTTCACTTGCTACTATGATTTGAACAAAAAGACGATTACGGATCCAATCATTCAAAATAGCAAATCTCAATACAACAGATTAAATGATAAGGCCTTAATCAAATAAAGAATTGCATTGATTGAATTCAAAACGCATAAAAATCCAACAAATCAAAGTAAAGAATTTAGAACTATGTTACTAGTTTGGAAAAGTGATGAACAAAGGAATTAAAATACAATGTCCCTTTTGAACTTGGTGGAGAACTTAGCCGCTTAAAGCCATGAAGAATTCTGGAATTTTCTTTCTTGATTCACCTTCTCGAGTTGCTTAATTCTTCTTCCAATCTTCAAGCAAGCCGTTCCTCTTTCAACACTTTTTCTACTCTTTTTCTTGTCATGAAATTCCCTTTTTATAGCCTCAAATTCGTGCCCTAACTTTGGGCTCAAGAAATTCCAAAATTATGGAAAGATTCAAAATAAGGAAATTCTTGACTGGACAGTTACGACCGTGACTAATCATTGACGGCCGTAACCTAGTTTCTGTTAATTTTCCACGTTTTGAAGTTACGGCCGTAACTTTTAGTTTACGGCCGTAAGACAGGTTCTGCTAATTTTTACACAATGATATGAAAACGTTTACGGCTGTAACTTATTTGTACCCAAGGTCCTCAATCTTCAATTTTAAGCGCATTTTGATCATTTTTCCTTCTTTTCTCTTCATTTGTGATCCTATGCAACATGAAATATAAAATGCATTAATAATACTTAGATAGAATCAAATTATTGCTAGTCCAAGGTTATAAGTGCATAAAATAAATGTTAATAAAGCACTTATCAGATTTATAAGTGCATAAAATAAATGTTAATAAAGTCTTTGATATTTTGAATAATAGAGGATGTTGAAAGACTTTTAAAAGTCTTTATATAATACACCATGACTTTTATGGACTTTTAGAATGTCCATTTAAATCTATATTAAATACCTCAAGATTTTAATGGAGTCTCTAAAGTCTAAATTGAATACACCAAAACTTTTCAAATCCTTTAAAATCTTTTAAAATCTATATTGAATAAACCCCCTTAATGTCTTGTAATACATTATCTAATAAATAAAATTGTGTCCTAACTTGGACAATTGGAATGATGATTATAATATTTGGCTTAAATCATTTTTAGCCCAAACCTTTATTAATTAATAAATTGGTTCAACCCATTTTAAAGTGGGAATTAGCCTTCAACCCACCCAGTAATCTAGTTTAATGATTTTTGTCTCCCAATATATTATTTACGGATTTATGCCACCTCAAGTAAAACTTATTCTGAAAAATCTCACCTAACAAATAATTTTAAAATAAATCCAGAAATAAAACGAACGAAGAGAAAATCTCGCGCTTGATTGTAACGTATCCAGATTTCTCTTAAAATCATTATGGGAAAGATTCATCATGCAAATTTGTTCGGCATAAATTTTTTGTAACTAGGTTCACAAATGGGATACGTATGATATGATCAATTTCATCGATGTAGATTTTGTTGCTTCTCAAATTTCTGCAGTTACAAGTTCTCTGATTTAAACGGACAAACTTATAATCAGTCGCAAATCGGGTTCCATTTAGAAGCATCTACTCTGTTCACAATATATCATGGTAATCTGCTGTTGGATTTGCAAAAATAGCTCTAATTCCAGGTCAGTGCAATTTCTATTGTGGTTGGGTTTCAGAGTATCCAGTACTTCTGGCTCTTTACTGAATTAGGCCTCATTGTACAGTTTAATTGATGTATCCAATACAATTTCTATTTGTCTAATCGTGTGTGATTTCAAAATGCCTACTTTCAACTATTTTTAAATCTTTTTAGTGTCTATGACAGATGATCATCACAGATATGCTCTTCCCTTCATGTTATCTTATTGTACGTAATATATACATGCGCAGCACAACACAAGGCTCCTGATGCTGGAAACAGGAGAGGCGATCCATAATTAAATCAATAGATTCAGGACCATAGACCAATTAATAGTTGGGCTTCCATCAATATTCTATCCTTTTTCCCTCTACACCTCATTCTGTTCACAAAAACCACATGGAGACAATAGTGTGAGATGGTATCAGATCTGGGCATCAGTCGCGACTCAAGAGTATCATCTTGCTCTAGCATTATCAAAAATCTGGCTAGGCCACATTGATGTTCCTTTTTATGCTTTTTCCCCTCTAGACCCCATTATGGTCATAAATGAACATGTTTTTCGAATGAAACCTACACTGATCATTGCACTAAAGTCCTAATTATACACAGATCAATAAGTCCACAGCTAAAGCGATTCGAATGTATCTCAAATTACGTTTTTTGATAATATTTTGAGAAGCAATGACATGAAACTGCAACTCATTGTAGGCTATCAAATACCTGAATTCTATATATGGTGAACTAACTGGTGATCTACTTGCAATTATTCTTACCAGTGTATTATGTAAGAAAATTCTGGTAGTCTTTACAAATATGCTTTATACCCTAATGCAATACATATATTGTGGATATCAGCACCTAGCAAGTCTATTTTTAATGCATACTTTCCAGTTGCCCTATATAAGAGATTTTTATAATCAGCATCTGAAAAGGTGAGTTTCAGTGACTGTGCATTAGTTCTGTTAATGTGTTATTTCTTACAATTATAATTTCTAGACTCATCATGTTGAAAAATATATACTGATAGATGATATTGGCAGAAGGAACTTGGTTTAAATTTTGTATCACTTGCCCTTCACCCTCAACGAATTCATTGATTGATGATGTGGTCTATTTTTACCAGACTTTGTTGGAATCAATCCTGAGGTAGCAGTGCACAGTCTCAGTCATACTCCATAGGTAAGGCCATTCAAGCAGAGCAAGAAACGTTTAGCTGATACAGAGAGACGTGTAACAACTGCAATAATGTCTAATCATGTCATATGCTGCTGAGAAACCTTCCATTATCATGAAGTTAACTTTACTTGACTGCAAACTTCCTTGGGAAGATATGACGAGTGTCGGTTCATTGCCCAATCTCGAAGTGCTCAAATTGAAACATGATGCTTTCTTAGACGAAGAGTGGGAACTGACTAAAGGAGAATTTGTTCAATTGAAATTTCTGCTACTTGAAAGGATTGATCTGGTACATTGGACAAGCTGGCTATATCCACTTCCCGTTACTTGAGCACCTGGTCATTAAGGTGGTCTATGGTATGGAAGAGATCCCTAGTGGTATAGGAGAAATTGTAACTCTAAAATTGATCGAGGTGCATCGTTGTACCAGTTTAGTTGTAACTTCAGCAAAGCAAATACAGGAGGATCAACAAGAGATCAGGGGAGACGATGCTTGCTTATATTTTATTTGTGAATTGACATGGATTTTGTTTAACATTTTGTTGCAAAGAAATCAAATTCATATGATGTTTTATTTTCTTACAGATACTATAGTTTTTTGTTTTTTCCAAGTTTTTACGTTGGAAGAAAAAGAGTTTCCGTCCAGAGTTCAGCTTGTTTTCTTCATTTTCCCAGTTCAAGAGGTGTTTTCTTGTGTGATGCAATTTGCACTGATAACTAGTTGACTTAGTCGTATCATCAAGCGGGACTTAATAAGTTTTAACAAGTAGCAATAATTATTAATGCATACTGAAATTTCGATTGTTTCAGAAAATACATAACACAGCAAACCTCTGATTTGCCATTAAAAAGGTAAAGATACAAATTAGTAACATTAACTTGCAATTATCGTAACAGTGAAGCAATAAATATTAAACATTCCACACGACGAAAAAATCAACAATCAATGGTTAATATTTATACGTCCAACTTTTGATTTAAAAAAAAAAAAAAGCATCAGATGGTGCCGTAGATGGTACCACGACTAGGACTACAAGTATTAATTCCACAATCTTTCCATGTATTCCTAATAAGGAATGTAATACTATCTCCCCCATAATAGCAATTCTGCTTCACACTTACAAGAAGTTTACACAAGTTTTACCTACAAGTATACAAGTCCTGTTTCTAATCCTTTAAAAGGTCGAGAAATTTTTTCACACGTCATAACTCACATCTAAGACAGTAAATAGTCCTTTTAGAATGAATTCTTGCAGATGTTTGAATCACGTATCACTTCATAATCATGATTTTTTTTTTTTTTTTTTGCCTTCCAATGACTAATAAATAATCAATTGTTGTTCCTAAACCAATTGCTTCCCCAATAGCAGGTGTTCCAGCCTCAAATATAATATCACCGAAAAAATAAAATTATAACAAGAATTATGCATCAGCACACAAGAATGCAAGAAGAAAATTATGACCACCAGTTTAGAGGTAATATGGTCAAGGTTAATAGACATATAAATCATGAGCTATTTCAAAGAAGCATCATCTACAAACATTACAGTTAATAGAAACTCAAAGGATTGACTATAGCACCCGCCAACCAATTAGAGCTACAAATAATTGGTATTTCTTGTTCATTATTTTGATTGGACAGCATGGCAGATGAAACCTTGTGGTAGTGGGTTCTTATGCTGGAACTTCATTGACAAGTAATATGTATCAAATATAGCACAATGAAATAAAGATGATCGTCGACTTCATATGTGAATAAATTCCCCAGTTTCTGAAGTCAGTTTCTGGAAAACTTCTATCGTTCTCTACCAGATGCAATGATGAATCAGTTTTCAGCTGTATTGGATCAAAGTAGTTCACGATAATTCCATCACGTATGAGGAGCTGGAGGATTAATTTTCGAGCATGATTATCATCCATTAAGGGTTACACTAGATGAAGGAACAATTTTTTGGACTTTCCATTTTTGTCTCTGGAATTGTTTTGAATTTAGGCTCAAATTATGTTGTTTGATTACATTGTAACTGAGACCTTTAATTTTGTTTTAATTAATTACTTAAATATCTCGAAAACATGACATATTTGCTATTTATTTAATTGTAGATGGTTATTTCCAAATTGAATAATTCAAGGTGCGAAATATCAAATAACGGTATCAAGGATGGGTATCACTGCAAATTCCCCCATTTTAAATGTGAATTGAAAGGTGGAGGACTTTGATGCAATTATAAACAACTTGCCCACCTAACCTAATTAATTGAAATGTCATGATGTGATCCAGACCACGAGTACAAGTCCGCGCAAAGATCCGTTGATTATCAAAGGAGGACCGATGACTCGATTGCAAACGAAGAGGGCCAACGAAGTAATGGACAAGCTAGTACGAGAAACAATGGTCAAAACAATGTTCGTGTCATCAAAAGAAGCAAGTTCCATGTTGGGACCTAGTCAAGACGACGAGTGGATCAACCTCATTCAAGCCGTCGAAGAAGAAGGAGATTTATTGCATTTACGACCGCAAGCCTTGGAGACTCACGGCCGTAACAAGCTTACTGAAGAAAAACCGGAAAAACTACACATTCTTGGGAAGTGTCCTAATGCATATGATGAAGAAATATGTTAGATGAGGTTGAGTATGTAGTCTCTGTCTAGCGACGACAATGAAGTTTCAATAATTTAATATACTAATAAAACTTTGTAGTTGTTTCTGATTTTTTATTTATTCATGAAATTCTTGAAGTTTTTCACAATACAGGATAGTGAATTGCAATTCTCCTTCTTTATAGATAATCCAAGAAATTTTATCTCTATTTTTGCTATTTAAGCTTTCTTCTAAGAAAGTGTAATACCATGTTTTTCATAATATAACAAAAAAATTTAAGATGTTCAATATGTTCATTTATATCTTTTAATGAATAAGTAAATCATCTACATATGCAATACATAAGTGGATAATTGGTTTTATTACTTTATACATTCTTCTTTGAAACATATGTGGTGCATTTTTTAATCAAAATGACATTACATTACATTCAAACTATGATAGAGATTGAAACTTAGATCTAGATTTTCATCTATTATTGATACTGCATTATTTGACTTTACTGTAAATATTTTCTTTTGGTAGACTAAATTTCCTACAACAATTTCTAATAAAGCGTCTACAAGATCTTTTAGAATTATGTTATATATGCAATAAATTTCAATTAGTATATTCATATCTTCTCTAAAGAATCATTTTATCATAATTTGGATTCCTTTGATTTCAATACATTTCAATTTGTTTCTTACATTTTCTACAATTTTGGATAATTTTTGCTTCCCCCATTCTTTTTTTATTATAGGGATTCTAGTTTTCCAATTATATCTTCTATATTAATCGATATAATTCATACTTATAATTATTTTATTTATCATTGGCTGTATTCCTAAGAATCCTTGATGAATTACATAATCTCTTGTAGATCTAAGATTTTTTCTTAGTTTCTCCTTTATATTTTTTAATATCAAAGGTAATTTCTTGGTTACTTCTTTCTACTGAGTCTTCGACTTCCTCGGTTGTTTCTATATCTAATTCTTGTATTTCATATCTACTATTTCTACAAAATCTTGATTTGATGATGATGTTTTTAATTCATAAATACTACTATATTCACTGTTTAAATCCTCAAAATATTCAATAGGTTTTATCTCACTCTCATCTTTAAATTCTTCATAACGAGTTTTTGTAATTTGTCCATAATTTTTTTAGGATATTGAGGAGCAATATGCTTTCTTCATTACAAATGAAGCATCTACATTTTTTGATATATTTTTTCTTGAGCATTTTAGATAAATTTCTTTTCTTAAAATAGTTTTTTATATGGTTCAAAGCTTCTTTTCTTGAATTCCTTATAGTTTTTGAATTTTTTTATGTCTTTTATTTTTCTTATAACATCCAAAATTTTCTATTTAGCTTATATCCTTGTAACAGCATAAAGTATTTTTTTCTTATTTCGTATGCTTTCTTATTTTCTAATGGTTATCTATACAAGTTGCTTATTTTTCTTTTTGCAAATTCTATTCTACTTTCAAGAGTATCTATATTAATTCCATCTTCTCTTAAGGGAAGAAGTTTCTCATATTCTTTTAGCAATTTGATTCCCCATGGAAATGGTAGTTTAGTACAATAGGATCTAAAGAGTGGTTTGTTATTTGTATATTCTCCTTGATAAATTATATAGTATAAATCTTCAAATTTACATGTGTACTTGTTGACTTCACACATATCATATATTCTTAAGTTTTCCATTACTATCATTCATTCATTATTATATTCATTTTTTTTTTCTAGCTTCTTCATTTAGTTTAATCTTATCTCCAAAAAATTCTGTTCTAATGACTCTTTCTAGCTTCTTTAATATATCTTGAATTCCTTAGTCATTTAAGGCATTTTTGTTATCTAATGTTTCGGGATTACTTTCACCATACTTTATCCTTCTTTTTATATTATCTGGTGGTTTTTTCCACCAATATGATAATATAACTCTAAATGTATGCTCTATAAATTAAAAGTTGTATACGTTTACCATTTATTAAATTGTATGGCTAAATCAATACTTTTATCCATGATTCTATATCTTTGTTTTTATCCATACTAGTCAGACGCACGTGCAATGCACGTGTCCTAATATAGGTTGCTATGTAATACCGTGTACATAAAAAATTTATTTGTGATAATCAATTTGATATAAGCGTATGTTTGTAGTTTAAAAGCAACGACATTACAAAATGGTATATAAATAGAATTTAAGCATATGTGGTTTATTTGACTTATGAATATTAGTTTTAAAAACTACTCTTTTATTTTATATATATATAGGGATACAAGGATGGCTTGTGCGGCTTTTTTGTGGTTTATTTGGCTTAGAACATCCACTATGGATAGGTTAAGATACGAGTTAATGGTATAAGTTAGTAAAATGTTACATTTATTGTCTACAATGAATAGGTTAAAATATATGTTAAAGAAATATTTTTGTTTACAAGTTAACTTCAATGTCAAATTTGGCTTGTGGTTTAAATTTATGACATGACATGGCATTTTAACTTCTTTTCTTCTTTCTTCTTTAAATTTTTTAATATTGATAAATTTATTTACTCAAAAAAAAAGAGCTTGAGTATAAAAAGAAAAAGAAAAGAGAGTCCACCTCCAAGATAAGCTTTTTTGCTCGAAGGTTGATGTACAAGGATCCTTACCTTGCACTTAACCAATCTAACAAACTCCTCCCTAGTTTGATTTATACTGTTTTCCAGGTACCAAAATCAAATCACAAATTTAAGGCAAAGGGGAAAATTACTTGTGAAAAATAACAGCCCCAAAAGATGGCGGAGAGCACAAAATATAATCAAGTCCCTCGAACCAACAAAGGCAAGAGATACATGAAGAAGAGGTCATATATAAATTCGAGGTCGAATCATTTTCAAGAGGGGGGATGATGTGATCAAAAGTAGGAAATCAAAGGTGAAACCAAGATACGGACGTTGCAACAATAATTTACATGAAAAAACGAGCAAATTTCGTTTTGGGATCGAGTCGAGAATCAAGCTGGATCAAGTTATTTCAAATAGACGAAAGATTGATGCATTCGGAGCCGTCATGCGATCGCGCAAAGCACAGGAGGCGCGATAGCGCGATGGCATGAAAAACGAGGCAAAAGCTACAATACTCAACCACTTGATCGTGCGGTTCACCTGAAGTAGTTTTACGCATATTTTAATTAATTTCCGTTTTAATTATTTTCAAAATTCTATTTTTGAACCCTAATGCTGTTAGGGCTAGTTTTAGGCTTATTTTATTTTATATTGTTGGTTTTTCATTATAAAACATTACACAACTTTGATATTGAATTAATTTGAGAGTATTTTCTCTTTGAAAATGTGAGATTTCCCTTTTTATTTCGAACTTATCAAATATTCATTCTTTATAGCGTTTATCTAACGAACTTATCAAGGAAGTTGACATCCCTTGTGGCGTTCACCAATCTTGGTTCTTCATTCCGCAACGTCGATTCATTGCATCGTGATTGTTAGGTCAAGATTTTATCTTCAATTTGAATTTTCCATGATTTTATTTATTGGTTCTTTTTATTGTTTTCTTGCTGAATTTAGATCTTTACTATCGTTTGTTTATTATTTCGCGTTTCCCAAGTGAGATCGCATCATCATATTATATAATTTAATGAGATTTTCAAAATAAGTACCATATTAATATATAAATTTTGCTATTTAAAAAATAAATATATATCATATTCTTGAATTTAGTTAAATTTTAACATGTCCATTGTAGCAAAAATTAATAGCTACATGCATATGTATAATTTTAACATGATGTGACATTTAACATCCCACTTTTTACTTATGTGGTAGCTATATTTACTTGTACATAGTTGATGCTCTTATGAATAATGAATAATGGTTTTAAAAGCTACTCTTTTATTATATAAGGATAGGAAATAGGGACCATCCAAATCTAACCATATCCATGTTGAATGGATTGGTTCATTATATGATTTCATAATTTATTTTCTTAGTAAATTATTTTATGATATATCCACTATCTTTTTGAAATTTTCTATATTCTTAAAATTGTTCTTTTGGAGCTTTAGAATTATATAATATATGGGATATCCTTCACGTTCATCTTCCCTACTATTATCTTCCTTTTTTACTTTGTTACTGGTAGACGGAATTGTATTCGTTTTTGTATTTTCCATTTTTCCTTTTAGTTCATCTAATTGATTTTTATATTCATCACATTCTATTCCAAATATTCTACTTTTGTTACGATATATTGTTTTATTTCAATAATATTTCTTTTCCTTTATTTTATTTGTATTTTTTCTTGAAATCTTGGGGAGGATTAATTATAATTTTATCATTTCCTTTTAGATTGTTATTTAGTATAGCATTTTCTATTTGTAAGTTATATACTAGATATTCCTGTTTTTTATTCACTTCTTCAAAACTTTCATTTATATTATTTTTAGACAATCACACTTGGCAAAATAAAATTTCTTAGTTCTTTCGTATTTTGCGGTGAAATACCTCGAGGAGGAATCCTAAAATTCCATCCGTTTTCTGGTCCCAAATAACGAGAGATATGTTAAATGTAAGTTCGATAACGCCTATTCCTAATCCTAAATGGAATGGAACAACATAGGGATCCATATGTAAACATAGTATTTATTTAGACACTTTGACTCTATTTTTCAAGTTTTTTAAGAATTAAGTTATATTTTCTTCGTCGAATATATTCATGGTTGTTATCCTTAGTTCGCAACGAGGTTTTGATACCATTTGTGTTGTGGAATTCTAAAACTTTTTTCTAGATATAATGTGGGAACACATTTCAATTGTTATCTTTATATAAAACAATATTTTTAATAATATTTAAGAACATCTCCAATATACTCTCTAAATTAATTTGAGATGCTTTTATTACATATTTAATATCATTAGTTATTTATTTTTAAAAGAAAAACCATAAACTAAAAATAAAAAAGACAATAAATATCTTTATGAAAAAGTAAAATAAAAAGTTTGTTGAAACTTTCACAAAATTTTACTCTTTAAATTTATAAATGCTCTCTCTATTGTGTAAAATATGTTTTTTAAAAGGTTATGTTGGAGATGCTCTAACGTTTTAAATGGTCGAAGGTCATTCTCATGTAGGTAAAATGTAGCGGCTATATCCACTACATACGACAAAACTTCTGGAAAGACTAGACTTGGCCTGGCTGTGCGAAAGTCCAAGTGACTGCTTCCCGGTGTGAGAGCCGAGAAAATTTCAATGGCAAATTACTTCATGTATGATTGATCAAACAATCCTTTTCTAATGTCAGCGGTTGGCACCCATTATGGTGCCAACGTAGAAACGTGCACTGTCCCCACAATTGACTGGAGGAACAGTTCATCTGTCTACGTTGGCACATAATGAGAGCCAACGATTGGCACTTGATCAAATTCCATTGATCTAAACATTGGTCTTCGTAACCAAATATGTTACTATTTATAGCTGGTTCAAAAAATAGGCTATTTCTCAGACATGGCAAATCTCACCTTCGCTATACTGGAGAGATACATCTAAAAAATTTACCAACTCCCCAGCAGCTGCGAATGCTTGGAGGACAAAGGACAACGGAATGAAAGAGAAGAATCAGAACCCATTAGTCAAACTTTAGATACCGCCATTTTAGATTAGGGCACATAATAGCAAAGAGAGTTGCGATATAAACCAAAATTTGAAATCAAAATAATAGTAAGAATGATACAGCACACAAGTAAAACCAAACCAACAAGGCAGAACGACATTACAAGTAAATAACATGTTAAGTTTCCTGAAAAACAGCACTTCATCCAGACCAGAGGATATAAATGCTAAGAGATTAAATTGTCACATTAAAATATCAAGAGCATCTCATCACAAATAGATCACATAAAAATATGTTACTATCAAGTTACCAGGGCACTTGTAACTATAACCAATAATTACTGTCTGAATCGAAAATTAGGTTCTCCTTTCACGAGTTTCTAACATATATCATAACCAATCATAATATCAAATTTTAGTTATCAAAAACTCCACTAAAAAATGGTCAAATTTCAATTTAGCCTCTATTTTATTTCATTATTTTTAACTCTTTTTCTACGGCACTCAAGTTTAACCACGCATTAATAATAAAAATTCTACATATAAATCCAAAATCTCTCATTTGCAGCCACACGATATTTCATCAATCATGTTCAAAACTTTTTTATTCCCAGAATCAATCAGAGGCTTAATCACATTTCCTTAGAATGGACTTTCTAGTTTAATATAAACCATTCTCTCATTCATAGAAGCCTGAACCTGCATACATTCAACCCAAAATCACGTATCTTAGAATCGACTTTCTAATTTAATATAAAACATTCTCATTCATAGAAGCCTGAAACTGCATAAGTTCAACCAACAAAACAATATTTTACTTTTCTTGTTCTAAACACAAATTCAATTGTGTTCAGGAAAACAATATCTTTAGCAACAACCGTCATAATATCAACATCCTCCATTTCTACATTAAATCAACTACAAAACATGTTTACATATAGCACACCACAAACCTAACCGGCAAAGAGTATTAACACTGTTTGGTAACACTATTTGATTTATAAACTGATTTATTTATGATTTTGAGGTAAAAAGTAGTGGTTGAAAATTGAAGAGAGAAAAACGTGTGATTAAAAAGTGGTTTGGAAAATTGTGTGATTTATAAATTGGTTTATAAATAAACCAAAAAAAGGACGGTTACCAATCGGTTAGTAAATGAAGTAGAACTGATTTCGAGTCAATCAGTCAAATCACTCCCACAGCAAAAATTGTTCCATGGAGCTAAGATGCAAAATATGAAATGAAGAAACGTTTGCAATACTACCAAAATTGCAACTTCATTTTGTGGCAAAAATCCAGACAATAAAAATCAACATTGTAAATATATAATACATAAAAATGGTTAAAAATAAGCAAGTATATAATTAGAAACCGAGTAAATAAAGATAAGCAAATAAGTAATAATTAGAAACTGAGTAATATCGCATCTCAAATTGAAGGATAAGAAGAGTGTCGCTTTTGAAATTCACTCGATAATTCTTAACAAGAAACATATTAATTTAAGCAAAACCCTGCCAAGCATTCTCACTCAAAAACAAATCTCTGATACCATCTTTAAACGAATCCAAAAAGCAAACAGGGAGTGTGTCACAGATACTAACACATCAGTCACCCTTTCTCCTGAATGAGCAGCCCTCCGTGAGCCGGGCCCGACCCCCAGTTGGCTGACACAGCACAGTCTGGCAATTACCACACACCACCACTGTTTGGGAGTGGCTGAATACGGTTGTTCTGCAAATAGACAAATACATATAAAAAACAAATTCTCTGTATCATAGAATAAAAACTAGAAACTTGATTTAGAAAGCATAAAAACACTTACATATTAAAGCAACCTTGACACTTGACATCCTATAAATCAAAATACACAAAGAAATAAACAGGGTGTAAATATATATATATATATATATAGCAAAAATAGAAAAAGAATTAGGCAGATAAGCGTACCATGAAAAAGGAGTTGGGAGACTGAACGAGACGCTTGAGCTTGTGCTTTCTCTTCTCAAGCTCAGCCGGTGGATTCAGCAAATCAACGTCGTTTGGAAGAACCTTTAATCCCAGATTAGTTAACAGTTAATTATAAACATAATCGAGTCAAATTTGGTAAAAGTAATAACACGTCAATATAAACTCACCATCTTGAAATTTGATGAGAAGGGAGCAGATGCAGAAAGCCTTGAATGGAAGAGCTCTATCAATCAAGCGCCGATGCAAGGGAGATACTGAAGAGTTCTAGGGTTTTTGCAGTGCTTATATATGATATATAGCTAACTGCAGTAAGCCGTTGGATTTTATAAGTTAAATCTCAGCCTTCCATTTATAGATATGGCAAGGTTTCTAGGGAACGGGCCTTCATGTCCATTCACCGTAACGTCAAATTTTTTGGCCTTTCTAGCCCAGATTGTGGATATGTGATATATTATATAGGAACATTTGCATAGATGACAAGAAAATGCATAATACCAAAAAAAATGATAATTTTTCAAAAAGTACTCAAAAATGACTAATTTTTTCCATGAAATGTCACTGTGCCCCTAACACCACTACAAGACAAAATTTGAATTAAGCATGAGGAATGAAAAAGTGATTGGTGTGATGTATATCAAATTTCACAAGAACCAATAGACAAATATCTTAACCAATGGATAAAAGCTTTAAACAAACATTAATTTTTAAAAATAAATAGAAAAATGCAATATTTTTTTTC
Organism: Ligustrum vulgare; assembly: GCA_963555705.1. NCBI lineage: Eukaryota > Viridiplantae > Streptophyta > Magnoliopsida > Lamiales > Oleaceae > Ligustrum > Ligustrum vulgare. Next base: position 15,016,701 of record OY743173.1, on the reverse strand, counting down.
CATTTCATTAGAATAATAACTCTCTTGCACCCAAGACTTTTTACTCAATATCCATTAACACTTGAAGAAGATACAATTTGAAACTTAAAATTTCATTTTTAAAGATAAGTATTTTTATAACATACGAATTTGGGCATTAAATACGTTGATTTTTTGTTAATGGTTCATGTTTCAAACTTATTGAGATGTTAAGACCATAGATTTGGATTAGGATGACAACATACATGTCCTCATAAATACATAAAGATCTTACATTGTTGTGATTTTTTTGTATCTTAAAGTATTGTGGTAGTTGTCATTCATAGAAGATATTAATTTCTGTTGAAATTTTTTAGCAAAAATCATAGTTTTTGAATTCTCGTCGCACGGTACTGACAGTCGTTTTCGACAAGTCATATGTCGTTTCCAACAGTTTTAAAATGTTCAACATTTGAACTGTCGAATATGCCAGTGCAAGAACAATAACACGAACAAACGAATGAATCATTGTATACTTTCGTTATGAATTTTAAGATGTGAAATGTGTGAATTTTTTATGTACATATACCGTTGTTTCAAGAATGAGTGATAATTTGCAATTCATCGTCTCGTATGGCGAAAACTTCGTGAACGTGAATGAGGAATGGAAATGAAGAGGGAACAAAACTACGTCTATTGCAGTGCTCAGCGATATCACGATGGAAGGACTAACTAAACAGTTGAACGTGAAACTCCTAACTTGTAGTCCACATAGTGATATCTAATTACAAATCACCGGCCGAAATTCGAGAAGAGGAAGATTTGAGGAAATGTTCAAGATGTGGACATGTTGGGCACAATCACGTAACTTGTACAAATCCGATTGGGGGGACTCGTGGTTAATTCGTTTGATTGATGTTTAGCTATGTATTTCGTTAAGCCTTTTTTTGGTGTAAACTTTTGTAGGTGTGTCAATAAAAACTACCTTATGTAAGTAAAAAAACAACAATGCATTCATCAAGACGGGGAATAATAAATTTCATTTTTTTCTTGTAATCAACCGTCGATTCCGACAAATAAGATATGTAATTCCCAACAGTCTTTAATAGTTGTGTAAGTTACGTTGCCAATCTTTAAGATTTCAGAATGGCGGTATCTACACAAAAATTTAAATGGATACTACTACAGTATATCAACATAACAAGATAAAGGATTTTTGGATTACAGAGAAAACTTGTAAACTCGTTCAATTGTCATCAACAACATAATCATAGCATACATTCCCTTGATTAACTTCATCATCTGAATTAATAACGATAATTTCTTGTGGTGGGTATGCTAGTGCATCTGTCGAACTCTCCACTTCATCAATGTACGAAACCATGTAGTTAAACACCTCCTCGACTGTCTCTCCATTTGTAGGTGGCACCTGAGTCACACCGTCATCAAGTTGGGAAAGGATAGAGAGTGATTCTGGAGGAGTTGAGAAGATGCAAAAGTTTTTTTTTTTTTTTGTCAGTTCACGAGTTCCCATGCTTATCCTAGACATCAGTTGAATCAGTTTTAGGATCTATTTTGTCTACCTTTTGTATTTTCTTTTTAAACATGTTAAATATATGTAAGTAGGATGTATACGGTATAAAGATTTCTATAAAGGGAAAATAAGTAATAAATTGGAAATGCACAGAAACGTGAACAATTGTCGAAAAATAAGAAATGCCTATTGAATGAAGGAAACATGACCATCTGTCGAGAACAACAGATTATTTTTGACAGATGTAAAAACATTTTGGGACATTCATCTCAAGAAGACCTGTTCGAGCTCAAGTATATACATAACAATAACAAAACATGTCGTTCATCATTTCCAAACAACCACATGATCTCCAATGTGAATATATATCAAATGTTGAGAATGATAGTTTTTTCTCTACAAATTGACAAAACTAGTGGTGAATGTAATTCGGTAGGTCATTACATGCTTGAGAAACACCCGCATTAATATCATCAACTAAATTCTACTAAAATAAATCAAAGTATGATTACATTTTGCTAAAAACTAGACTAAAAGGAGTCCCAATAGATGAAAACACGAAGACAGCAATAATTCGACCTCATTTTCCAACTTTTTAGCATCTTAAAAATTAATCATAGAAAATGATGATTCAAAAAAAATAAACCAATTAATCCAACGAAAACAAATTCCGACACCCCGTAAATGATGACTAAAAAAAATAAAGAAAAATATCTCATGAAATCATTTTTTTCCAAAAGAATGAAAAATAAATTTGTAACATAGAACACAATAAAAACCCAAGAAAAATGAATAATCACATTTAATATAATCCCAAAATCAACAGCCACTAGTGCAAAAGACAACGTAAATCTGATTTCTATCTTCCCAATCTCATCTGATAAAAAATTTCCAATAATCTAACACATGATTCTTTCTACCACAATGCCAAATTTTTATTATTCATGTCATTTGGAAAAATTGAATATTCACTTACCATGGATATTGTCACTGCAACTCTGATTGTGGCGGTGTTGGCGGATATACTTCCGGTCGAGAGGAGGTGTGGAATCAAAAACTTTTTTTTGCTAGGTGGTAGATGAGAGTCCAAATGAACTAAAAAATCCCTTTTTCAATATGCCTTCACGATTATCGACGGCCAAACTGGAGGACGGCGAAATTTTTTGTTGCATAAGGCCCTCTACTCAGATTTCGGAGGGGGAAATTTTTGGAGATGGAGGATTTTGACTAGGTTTTAGGCTTGGTGGATGATTTGTGAGAAGGAGAAAGTACGTGTTCCACTTTTAGTGTTATTTGCCCCCCCCCCCCCTTCTTTTTTGGGTCCAATTCTCTATGTGAATTTAGCAGATTGTATTTACTTTATGGTACACTTTTTGAAGATATTTCAAATCAATTTAAGTAGGATACATACGGAATTAAGTTTTCTTTAAAGGGGCAAAAATGTCTTAAATTGTCATATTTGCCAAAATTATGAAAATGTGTTATGGGGTGCAATTTCCTCTATTATATATTTATAAAAAATAATAATAAAAAATCATATTTTAATCTAAAATTAATTTTAAACATATATTATGTTAATTTCTTGGCCTTTATTTGGTGGAAATTAAAATCAGACAGTTAGTAAATTTTGATAAAAGCTCATAAAATGTATATTGAAAAAGTTGTGAGCCCCGTAAAATATATATGATTTAAATTAATTATTGACTTTTAACTTAGAATTAATCTACTTAGCCAAATTGGATTACCAATTAGTTTACCGATTTTTGAGTTGGCAGAGTGATGGTGGTTGATTTTGGGAATGATGTGATGGATAAAGTGTTGAATATTTACCATGTGTGCTGTTGGAAATCCAATATGTAAACCAGTTGGGCACTGTAGCATAGCTCTTTAACTTATACTAGTGGTAAGCACGTTTTTTGCACGTCTTTTGTAAATTATGAATGACAGGCGTAATGTTTTTGAAGTGTTTCTACAATTAATATTTTACTGAAAAATCTCATCGATTTCCTCTATATATATATATTAGAAAAATGTTTAACATTTTTTAAAAGAGTTTTGAAATTATTTATTTACATTCTTAATTAGAATATAATTAAAAAATATTTTTTTCCCTTATAAATTAATTAATGGTTTGAATAAAAAATTGAGAGTGTTATTGACAAAAGGTAAAAATATTTAAATGTATTTTAGATTAATATAAAAGCTAATAACATTTAATGAAAATAAATTAAATTATAAATTTAATATTGACCTAAAACATAACAATTTCAGACTAAAATGGGGAATCAAAAGTTTTTTATTCATCCACACTTTATTACTAGGATAAATATATTGACACCACATTTTTTGTTAACCACACCACATTTTAATTGTAATGAAGATCCCTAAGGAGCCGTTCTCTTTGTATTTTGATTTTAGATTTTGTTTTGAATTTTGGATTTTGATTGTTTGTTTTGGGATTTTTGAAAACGTGTTCTCTTTGTGATTTTGGAAAACTGTTTTCAAAAATAGAAAACTGAAAAATGCGTTTACTTTGTAATTTTTTTATATATTTATTTTGTGATATTTTATATGTAAAAAGTGGGTGATTTGTTGAATTACATTAATTTTAATATTAATAAATCAGTTAGTTCTCTATATCAATAAATTCATCATTAATATTGTTTCAGCTAAACAAAAATTTAACTCCATACCAACAAAATCTTAACATGGATATATATATATATATATATATATATATATATATATATATATATATATATATATATATATATATATATATATATATAATGGCAAAATAACATAAGAACTTCAAGTGAAGTAAGCGTCTCACATTTACAAAATAATAATAATAATAATAATAATATTAAAAAAATTACAAAAAAAAAATAAACTTAACATATATCTATATAATGGCAAAATAACATGAGAACTTTAAGTAAATGAAGTGTCTCACTTTTACAAATAAATAAATAAATAAAATTAAAAAAATTAAAAAAAATTAAAAAAAAATCTTAAAATGGATCTATATATAATGGCAAAATAACATAAGAGCTTCAAGTAAATGAAGTCTCACTTTTACACAAAAAAAAAAAATCTTAACATAGATCTATATATAATGACAAGATAATATAAGAATTTCAAGTGAAGGTGGTGTCTCACTTTTACAAAAAAAAAAAAAATAAATAAAATAATTTACAAAAAAAAAATAAAATCTTAACATGGATCTATATATAATGACAAAATAACATAAGAATTTCAAGTAAATGAAGTGTCTCACATTTAAAAAATAATAATAAAAAAATTACAAAAAAAAAATAATAATAAAAAAATCTTAACATAGATCTATATATAATGGCAAAATAATATAAGAACTTCAAGTGAAGGAAGTGTCTCATATTTACTTTAAAAAAAAAAAATTCCAAAATACGCGTTTTGGTCATTTTGGACTTTTTAACACAAAATATCCAAAACACAATAAACTCGTTTTGAGTTTCCTTTGTATTTTTATTTATTTATTTATTTATTTTTGTTTTGAAAAACGCGTTTATGAAAATGGGCAAAGTGAACGCGTATTTGATATTTTCAAAAATCGAAAACTCAAAACGGGCTGAAAATAGCAAAGAGAACGGGGCCTAATTTTTCCTTATTTTTATATTTACCCCTCCAAGTTTTTTTATAAATTCTTTATCATCAACTCTTTATTAATTTCTATATATTGTCTTTAGAGACGATTTTCGTCCAAAATATCTGTTACGAGAGCGAAAAATACTTATTTATCTCTCATACTTTTAAATAATCAAAATAAATAAGTAATTCAAAAGTAAAACAAAATATTTGCACATCTTTTCAATTCAAGTTAGCAGAATATTTGAATAGAAATTGTGATTAGAAATAAAATATGTTAATTAATTGAATGTTATGAATAATAATACGATTAAAAAAAACTTGAAGATATAAACGCAAAAGTAAATAAACACTGAAGATTTTACTTGTAATTAAATTGTGGTGTATACATAAAAAAATGTTGTGTGAATATTATTATTATTATATATTGTATATGTAGATATATTGTAGAGTAGATTAAATTAAATAAATGAGAAAATACTATAATATGAAATTATATTATAATTTTGTAAATTGCTATATAATAAATGTAATGATCTTTTTAATATTATTAAATAAAGGGGTAATTATAAAGCGGGTATATAACTAAATATAGAAGGGTAAAATAGTTATTTAAAAATTTCTCCTTCATCCACTATTTTTATATATTATAGATGTAAATTGTAGATGAAAATGTAGATATTATAGACTGTAGTTGTAGATATATTGTAGTTGTAGATTAAATTAAATAAATGAAAAATATAATAATACTGAATTATGTTACAACATTGTAAATTATTAGATAATAAATTAATTTATACTAAATATATGAGAAAATACAATAATATGAAACTGTATTATAATTTTGTAAATTGCTATATAATAAATGAAATGATCAATTATTTAATGTTATTAAATAAAGGGAAAAGGGTAATGATAAAACAGGTATAAAACTAAATATATGGGGGTAAAACAGGTATTTGAAAGTTTATCCTCCATCCACCATTTATGTGTGTGTGTGTAGATTAAAATCAGATTTTAATTTGTACCAAATAGGGGCTAAGTTTGCTTTTCTTTTTCTTAAAAAATAATAAGCTCTAGGCTCGCACTGTATATTCCATTATTGAATTTTGAAGTTCCATTACCTCACTTTGTTTTTCGAGTTAACCAACTTTAAAAAGAAAGATGTGATGAGCGACTTTATGTGAAAATATAAGGTGTCATTCTCTTTGCTGTTTTCACGGTGTTTTCAATTTTCGAAGACACTGAAAATTCGTTTACTTGCTTGTTTTAAAAAACGCAGCAATTTTTTTCAAAGGAAACATAAAACGATTTTTTTATAATGTTTTCCATAAAAAAATTGAATACTCAAAACGTAGAAAATGAGTCAGATGTTTCATAAATTATAATTTGGTCCTTAGTCTTTTCATTTCTTCCACTTTCTTCCCACCACTACTCGTCCTCTTAATTCTTCCCACCTCTTCATTTTATCCTATCGCCGCATCCTCACCACCACCACCACATCCTCCTCCACAACTTTCACCACCACCACTAACACCACCTCCTTCACCACACCTCTCACCACAAGGTTGTGCCTTAACCTCGAAGCTCCGCCACCATACCAAATGTGATCTGCAACTCAGGCACTAGGTCATACCTTCGATTTAAGTGGTGTGATCTCTAGCTCGAAGCTCTAACACCAAAAAATCATATTTTTTATTTGAAATTCAAGTCTCCTTTCCTCTATTTTTATGCTTTTGTGTTATATTGTGTATTGAGTTATTGGTTGTGAGTTTTTGTGCGATTGGTCGAGGGTGATTGTGGAGGTTGTTTGTACAAGTGGTGTGGTGGTGTTAGATCAAATTTTTATGGAGGTTGTTATGGTAGGTGTGGTGGAGGTGTTGTACCTGTTTAGATCTGGTGTTGGCCAGAGTGGGGGTTGAGGGATGAGTTCACACAGACATTATGTTGGCAGAGGTGGGTGTTGGGGTGCCACAAGATTGGGGGGACAAGGACCATTTTGTTTTTAGTTTGAAAGTTTTGGACTTCTTTTGGCAATTTTTTAATTTAATATGGTATATTTCAAAATTCAAACCAAACACGTTTTTGAGTTTTCTCTTTGGAGAAATAATTTTTCAAATGACAAAGTAAACGGTAAAAACGTTTTCAAAAACACACTCAAAACAAAAAATTCAAAATCTAATCTAATATCTAATATCTAATTTAATTTAATCTATCTAATTCTAATTCTAATTCTAATGCTAGATTAGAGGAGGAAAGTCTGCAATGTTTTCCCTACAAGAATTTCCCTCCAATTTTCCCCCTACACAAAATCTTGCAACTATATTAAAACGGTTAGCCACGTTCTTTCCTACCGAAGAAACTGAATGGTCAATACCAGTGTTCTAAAAAGCGTGAAGCGTGACGAAGCGTGAAGCTCAAGAGTCAAGCTTTTGAAACTTAAGGGGAGTAAGCGTTTTTCAATTGCTAAATATTTGATTTAAATTTTACCCATACTTGAACAAGTAAAAAAAAAAGGAAAAAAGGAAAAAAAAAAATGGCAGCTGTGCGCGCTTTTTAGAACAAAATTTTCAAAAACGCGTTTTTCTCGCTTTTCACCAAAGCGACGCGCGAGAGGCGCGCACTGTGCGCGCTTTTTAAAACACTGGTCAATACATAATCTAATGGACCGCCCTATGAATGACAGCTACTGATTTGTTTCAAAAAAAAAATAAAAAATTATTGAGGTTCTTCCTCCAAATAACACGTCATTTCAAAAACTGAAGACTTTAGCAACACTGTGTGATTTATAAACTGATTTATTTATGATTTTGAGGTATAAATTAGTGGTTGAAAATTAGAGAGAGATAATGTGTGTGGTTAAAAAGTGATTTGAGAAATTGAGTGATTTATAAACATGTTTATAAACCAAAATTTGATTTTTACCGAACACGGGCTTATTTTTAGATGTCATTTCGAATCTGCAAAGTTAGATTTCGTTTATGGCTTCAAATCATCGAACATACGTTTTTTAAATATGCACGTTTATCAGAACCATTAGCTTTGTTAGGTGAAAGAAAGGATTTAGAAACATTTGCAAAACACCTCTATCGAGCACTGGAACTATGCTTCAGCGTGGCCCTGGAGCACCTCCCTACTGTGCAAAACATGGCTCTGGGGATGGAACCCCCGATCTCTAGTGCACTCATGGCGGCTCACAAGCGCATCAGAGGCGAGGGTGCCCTGAACAGCAACGGCAGCCAATGCTGGCGGTGAAGGTGGAGCTAGAGCAGCTTATTATCTCGATATTAGATGATCCCAGCGTGAGCTGTGTGATGCGCAAGGCGAGCTTCTCGAGCCCTGCGTTCAAGGCCACAATTGAACAGTCCTTGAATTCCAATGTGCGTGCTGATCATCATGTTGGTTCTAGAAATGTGAATTTGGGAGTTACTTTTGGTGGGATTTCACCGATTATGTTGACGTCTGTTTTTGTCAACAAATAAAAGTAGTAGGATCTCCAAAATTGAAAGATAAGTTGTATATTCTTTGATTAATTTGTCTAAGTATGCAGCTCTTGAATGAAAGGATCGACGTTGTAATAAAGTTTGAAATATAACAGGAGGTGGGAAAAGCCACAGATCGAAAGCGAACTGAGATTAAAGTTACATAAATTCACGTCCAGTTCGATACTGATCTGACAGCCAGGTCGAATCAACGAAAACAAATAGCAAGAGTTTTGAGAGGTTTTTTCTATATCACCTGCCCCATAATGAGCATTTACCCCTTCTATTTATAGTAGTTGAGGAATTTAAACATAATCATTACAACATATCACGTCTGCAGTATGTGACTGACAATGACTACTGAAACTGCTGACAACATGTCACAGATGATTATACTGATATTTTACAAACAATCATAATTACTGACACATAAATATGGTTGATTTGATGTTTTAGCAGCGCCGCCAGTCTCACCACGCTCGGAATTCACCTCGATCAACATCACCTCGGCATCAAGTCACCTCGGCATCAAGTCACCTCGTTCATGGAAAATCACCTCTCTCTTTAATTGGAGGTCGGTTCCAAAATCACCTCGGCAACTTGTCACCTCGGTTTTGGGAAATCACCTCTCCCTCCGAGTTGAGGTCGGTCACAAACTCACCTCGGCATCAAATCACCTTGGTCTAAATAAACCAGCTGCCATTTTAAGTTGAGGTCAGTATATCGAATCCACGTCAGCACGATAAACAACAAATGTCCCCTCGAGATCGGTCCAACAAAGACTTTGTGGGCGGATCTTGAAATCCCAGTTGTCTTACAGCCTTCTAATTGACGTTGCCTTTAATTTTTATTGATTCCCAATTGCCAGGTGTCGTGGTGTGACTGGTGTGTCAGTTCTCGGATCAAGTGTCGCCGCCTCCATAATGACAACGCGTCTTGTCATTATGACTAATAAATGGCCTCTCTCTTCTCCCCTTATAAATAGGGGCATTCTTCTCATAAGAAAACTATTGACTCTTTGAAATTCTCTCTGCAAATATCAGCTCAGTTACTTAAACGACCCGTAATTCACCTCGTTATCATATCAGATCTTCTATTTCTTTCGTCAGGTGAGATTGCTTTGACGTTTCTTCTCTGTTTTCTCTTATTTTGAAGTTTCTTCCCCCCCCCCTTTTTTCTAACTGTCCAGTTCGTCGTCATTACCATATAAGGATGAGCGATAGTATTAGTTTTGAGGAAAGTGGGGTGAGGTCGGAAAATAGGGGCAAGGAGGCCGAGTTGTCTGTATCCTGGGAGGAAAGTCAGGAAACTCAGTGCCTTTTTCAAAGCGAGGGGGGTGATGATGAAATCCCACAGCCCATACCTTTAGCAATTGTACCCGAATCCCGTTCTCTCCTAGCCAGTTCATTTCGATACCCTTCTAGTGCCACATTCCAGCGACCTGACCCTTGTACCAGTTACAACTCTGATTTTGCTTGCAAACATTTCCGATCTGAAGCCACTGAAAACGAACTACAAATTTGGAAAAATAAATATAGAATCCCCGGATATGTACATTTTTTCCTTCCCGAAATTTACGAACGAGCTGACCAGCCACCTAAAGGTTGTGTAGCTACTAATTTCCAAATTCTGGAGGCAGGCCTAAGGTTTCCTCTTCCGTTCATTATAACTGATTTTCTCCGATCTTTGGGGCGTCGGCCCCACCCAAATTCATCCCAACAGTTGGAAGTACATCCTTGGGTTCATATCCCTTTACAATCGCTTGGGATATAACGACCCCTCAGTGGATGAATTTAACTTCGCGTATCAGTTTCGAGCTGATGGCAAAAAAATGGGGTGGTTTTATGCGATGCAGAGGTCAGTGTTTGGTGGTCGAAGATTGCTGATTGATTTTCCTGAATCAGTTCGCTCTTGGAAAGAAAAATGGTTCTTCGTTGGGGGAAATTGGATGAGCCCCTATCGAAGTGATGGAATCAGTTCGACCATTCCCGTTCTCTATAGGGATAAATTCAGTAAGTCTTTATATCTGGGATACCTTCGAGCTGAATTCTTCTAATATTAATCATCTCGTCTTTTGCAGAGGTGAGAGAGGCAGATTTGGACCCTGAAGTCATTGAAAGGATTATCCATCTGACCGACCAACCTGACCACTTCAGATTGGTAAAAGAGCTTCTTACCAAAGAACGGTTGTTTGAATCGACTCTTACTTTTGTTGATCCATCCGATTATTACCCTCCACTTCCAAAATGTAAATTTCAGATCATTACACTACAATTTTTTGATGCCTTGTACTTTTGAGGTGTATACTAAGAATATCGACTTCCGTATGACTTCTTATGTCAGCCCTCAAAAGTAGAAAGAAAATGGAGTCAATGAAGGCCAAAAAGCTTGCAAATGCCAAGGCCGAGGCTTGTAAGAGGGCAGCCCAGAAGCAGACCTCAAGGGCTTCACCTCCTCCCAAGGAGCGTCCAATTGACCCACCTGTTCAAAAGAAAATCAAACGTGCTGAGGTCGTTAAAGATAAAACTGACATTCCAATCCCACCGCCTCAAACTTCAGGGGACCAAGCTGGGTCTTCTCAATCTGCCCTGCAGGGGGGCTCATATCTGGGAGTGCATCCCGTAAGAGCTGAACTGGCTAGCTCTCTAAAAGGGTCTCGCCCCAAAATTTACAGAGAGTTTGTGTCAGCAGCCAACTTAACTCCTATGGGCTTAATGAAGGTTCCCCTTCAGACCAAGGTGGCTATGGACGTTCCGGCCAAAACCTGGACACCTTGTCAAGAGAAGTTCAGCGAAGACATGCCCTTGGACGACCTTTTAGCGACCGGTACTGCACATGTCGGTCAAGCTTTAAATTATTTTTGCCGGGTTCAATCCAGATTAGACGAGGCGGCCTCAGACACCCGAAAGTTTAAAAGGCTTGCCGACGACGCCCGGAACATGTTCGAGGCAGAAGTGAAAGCCAGGCATGAGGCAGAGGCCAAACTGAAGGAGGCCCTTGAAGAGGTGGCCAAACTTAAGGAGACAAACCTTGAACTATCTAAGTTTAAGGATGAAGTGTTCCCCCCAAGGGAGGAGGTGGCCTCTCTGAAGGGTAATGTGGCCCAACTGCAGGTCGCAAAAGAAATTTTTTTAAAGGAATTGGACGAGGCCAATAATATTGAGGCCGATCTGAAGAGAGAAAAATGCGAGCTTGAGGCCGCTGTCCAAGGTTCCTACAAGGAGGCCGTGAAAAAACTCAAAGATTTAGTTGAATATGAACACGATGTGGACGAGACCTACTATCTCACGTTCAAAGAGATAGTAGAGGAGCTGGAACAAAAACGACCTGAGGTAGACATTGGTTTCTTAAAAGAGAAACTTGAAATGGTCTATAAAAAATATTTGGAGCTGATGCCTGAAGAGGTCGATGAAGAACCCTTACTCTCTCCACTCACTGGATCTCAAATCAACCTGCCAGAAAAAGTTGTCAACATTGAAGAGTAGTTGAAAATTTTCAGTTCAATGTTGTTTTGTAACTTTCGATTCTGTTCCCTTTGAATAGTGTAAAGAAAAGTTTCATTCTAGCACTCAGTATTTCGAAGTCAAACAAAAGGGAATATAAATGAAATGTAGAAATGAATTTAAAACGGGGTGAATACTTAAGCAATTTTCAAATGTTTATCCACTCAACGTAAAATGCAGAGGTGAATTTAAAACGAGGTGAATACTTAAGTAATTTTCAAATCGTTATTTCACTCAATGTAAAATGCAGAAGTGAATTTAAAACGAGGTGAATACTTAAGCAACTTCAAACGTTTATTCACCAAATATGAAATGCAGAGGTGAATTTAAAACGAGGTGAATACTTAAGCGATTTCAAACGTTTATTCACCAAATATGAAATGTAGAGGTGAATTTAAAACGAGGTGAATACTTAAGCAATTTCAAACGTTTATTCACCAAATATGAAATGCAGAGGTGAATTTAAAACGAGGTGAATACTTAAGTAATTTTCAAATCGTTATTTCACTCAATGTAAAATGCAGACGTGAATTTAAAACGAGGTGAATACTTAAGCAACTTCAAACGTTTATTCACCAAATATGAAATGCAGAGGTGAATTTAAAACGAGGTGAATACTTAAGTAATTTTTAAATCGTTATTTCACTCAATGTAAAATGCAGAAGTGAATTTAAAACGAGGTGAATACTTAAGCAATTTCAAACGTTTATTCACCAAATATGAAATGCAGAGGTGAATTTAAAACGAGGTGAATACTTAAGCAATTTCAAACGTTTATTCACCAAATATGAAATGCAGAGGTGAATTTAAAACGAGGTGAATACTTAAGTAATTTTCAAATCGTTATTTCACTCAACGTAAAATGCAGTGGTGAATTTAAAACGAGGTGAATACTTGAGAAATTTTCAAATGTTTATCCACTCAACGTAAAATGCAGAGATGAATTTAAAACGAGGTGAATACTTAATTAATTTTCAAATCGTTATTTCACTCAATGTAAAATGCAGAAGTGAATTTAAAACGAGGTGAATACTTAAGCAACTTCAAACGTTTATTCACCAAATATGAAATGCAGAGGTGAATGTAAAACGAGGTGAATACTTAAGCAATTTCAAACGTTTATTCACCAAATATGAAATGCAGAGGTGAATTTAAAACGAGGTGAATACTTAAGTAATTTTCAAATCGTTATTTCACTCAATGTAAAATGCAGAAGTGAATTTAAAACGAGGTGAATACTTAAGCAATTTCAAACGTTTATTCACCAAATATGAAATGCAGAGGTGAATTTAAAACGAGGTGAATACTTAAGCAATTTTCAAACGTTAATTCACTCCAAATAAAAGCAGGGGTGACTTAAAAACGAAGTGAACACTTAAGCTCGGCACATTCTCACCAAAACACTTCGTCTGTAGAATGGAGGTCGGTCATTTGTCACCTCGGTATTTTTTACCAAAACACCTCGTTTGTAGATTGGAGGTCGGTCATTTTTCATCTCGGTATTTTTTACCAAAACACCTCGTTTGTAGAATGGACGTCGGTCATTTTTCACCTCGGTATTTTTCACCAACACACCTCGTTTGTAGAATGGAGGTCGGTCATTTTTCACCTTGGTTTCTCGTGGGGACCTACTTCGTCTTCATAGATTGTCTTGTGATGTCAATGATGTCCTGCCTTATAGGTACTTATGGATCATCGACTATGGTCTTTGTTTTGCCTCTCAAGGAGGTCTTTCTCGTCTTTGAGACGGATTGCCTTGTAATGTTGATGATATACTGCCTTACAGGTACTTATGGATCATCAACGAAGGTCTTTGTTTCGCCTCTCAAGGAGGTCTTTCTCGCCTTTGAGACGGATTGCCTTGTAATGTTGATGATATCCTGCCTTATAGGTACTTATGGATCATCAACGAAGGTCTTTGTTTCGCCTCTCAAGGAGGTCTTTCTCGCCTTTGAGACGGATTGCCTTGTAATGTTGATGATATCCTGCCTTATAGGTACTTATGGATCATCAACGAAGGTCTTTGTTTCGCCTCTCAAGGAGGTCTTTCTCGCCTTTGAGACGGATTGCCTTGTAATGTTGATGATATCCTGCCTTATAGGTACTTATGGATCATCAACGAAGGTCTTCCAGTATAACACATTCACAGCGCTTCCGTCATCCACCAGTGTCCTATAGATCTTTATTCCACTCACCGGCATCGTGATCATCAAAGCATCTGAATGTGGTTGGAGCACCCCCCTAGCGTCTTCCTCAGAGAAACTGAAGGACTCTGAATCGTCTGGCGTGATTGCATGACTACATATCTGATAGCTATTTCGAGCCTCTCGGGCGAATTTTCGTCTCTTCCTCTTTGACCCGATCTGCACTTGATTTCCGCTCACAATTGTACGGATTTCATCAGGCCGGTCTTTTCCGTGGGGCTCCATTCCATGGTGGATTGCGTACTTCTCCTGCTGTTTGAATTGCCTTCCTAAACCCCGTGGGTCAGCAGCATATTCTTGTAAGCTCCCCCTCTTTATTAACCTGTCAATTTCGAATCTCAAATTTCGGCATTCGTCCGTGGTGTGTCCCACTGACCTGTGGTATTTACAATACCGGGATGAGTCCAAGTTACTCGGGCTATACTTTATCGGCCTGGTCGGCGGAATTATCCCCTTGTTTTTCGCATTCATGAAATTGACCTCAGTTGACGCATTTAATGGGGTGAGCTCACCTTTCTGTTCAAGATTGTACGGACGGAACCTATCCCCTGGTTTGTAATCTCTCTTTTTCCCAAAAGTATTTCTTTTGAATTCTTCCTTATCATCCTTGCTTTCCTTCTTGTCTGACGCCGCAGCCGTATTATGACGACCTTCTTTGGGACCTGACACCTCCTCAACGTTGATAAACTTCTCCGCCCTGTTAAGGAACTCCTGGTACGTGCGAGGTCCATCCTCATGTACTGACCACCAGAAACGAGTTTGCGTTTGCAGGCCTGACAGAACAGCCATGAGAAACGCGTCGTCTGATATCCTTTCCATTCCCATGATCTGCCTATTAAAGCGGCCCAAATAACTCTTTTGTGATTCATCCTTTTCTTGTCTAATGGTCACCAAACTCTCCTTTGGTGTGGTCGGAATTTTTGACCCCATGAATTGCTTCAGAAACTGGCCACTTAATTGAGACCAACTCGATATGGAGTGCTGAGATATATTGCGGAACCACCGTTGAGCCCGGTCCCCAAGAGTTAAAGGGAATGCCCCTCACATAATTGCATCACTAGCCCCTTGAAGCTCCATCCATGACATGTACTGATCCAGATGCGAAACTGGGTTAGTCTCCCCGTTGTATCCGGCGAGATGAGGCATTTTCATTTTGCTCGGCAGAGGCTGTGACAATATAATCTCCGTGAAAGGTGATGTCCTCTTGGAAGATGGTTCCGTTGATCCCAACCCTTCTTGCTTTGCCTCCAAGTCCGACAATCTTTTCTTCAATTGCTCAACTTCGGTTTGACCCGGTTTGCTTGATGGAGAAATCGGTGGCCGACCCAAGTGAAGAGTCGAGCTTCCGGCCGGCTGATTTTCTGGGTTCACTTTCTTCCCCGGAGATCTGTCCCCGTGTCCCCTAGTCCGTACAGCCTTACTCTCCTCTCCTTTTTCACCCCTTCTCGCTTGACTCGGTTCCATCCAACTCATCGACTTTTGACTCCGTACATAAGGTGTGCTTTCGCCAATTGCACTCCTCGTGTTATTAGAGCGTCCACCGGACCTTTGTGGTTGTAATTGCACTTCATGCTCCTCTTGGTGACGACCCCGGTCTTGATTTCTCCTCATCTCTTCCATTTCTCTTTGCATCCTATCAAGTCTATCTAAGACCATTCCCATGTTGGCCTCTGCTGGGGGTCGCGAAACGGCGGACCTCCTGGACATACGGGAATTCCCCTGCGAATCCTCACCCCGATGTACCCGATGACTCTCCGAATTTTGTTCGTTACTCATTATGATGCGGGAGCAAGTATGTGATTGCTGAATACAAGGATACGGGCCCTCCTTCTAGCGCCAATTTGTTGACATCTGTTTTTGTCAACAAATAAAAGTAGTAGGATCTCCCAAATTGAAAGATAAGTTGTATATTCTTTGATTAATTTGTCTAAGTATGCAGCTCTTGAATGAAAGGATCGACGTTGTAATAAAGTTTGAAATATAACAGGAGGTGGGAAAAGCCACAGATCGAAAGCGAACTGAGATTAAAGTTACATAAATTCACGTCCAGTTCGATACCGATCTGACAGCCAGGTCGAATCAACGAAAACAAATAGCAAGAGTTTTGAGAGGGTTTTTCTATATCACCTGCCCCATAATGAGCATTTACCCCTTCTATTTATAGTAGTTGAGGAATTTAAACATAATCATTACAACATATCACGTCTGCAATATGTGACTGACAATGACTACTGAAACTGCTGACAACATGTCACAGATGATTATACTGACATTTTACAAACAATCATAATTACTGACACATAAATATGGTTGATTTGATGTTTTAGCAGCGCCGCCAGTCTCACCACGCTCGGAATTCACCTCGATCAACATCAAGTCATCTCGTTCATGGAAAATCACCTCTCTCTTTAATTGGAGGTCGGTTCCAAAATCACCTCGGCAACTTGTCACCTCGGTTTTGGGAAATCACCTCTCCCTCCGAGTTGAGGTCGGTCACAAACTCACCTCGGCATCAAATCACCTCAGCATCAAATCACCTTGGTCTAAATAAACCAGCTGCCATTTTAAGTTGAGGTCAATATATCGAATCCACGTCAACACGATAAACAACAGATTATGCTTTCTACTGCCACTAAACTATCTACACCATCAGCTGTTAATCCCTTGGCTTATCGAAATATTTAAATGAATCCCCGACTGCAACAAGGTAGGTCAGGGCAGACGGGGAATCAGAGTAGTGAAGAAGTGAAAAAGGTTTTGAATATTTTGGTAAGAAGTAAGGAAATGAACCTAGTTTTAATTGGGGATTCAGAGCCTAAGGCTGTGGTAAAGGAGTTTCTTAGAAAAATTGAGAACGAGGAATTGGGAGCTGAAGGGAAATTGAAGAAAGTTCAAGTGATCTCCATTGAGAAAGAGTTTTTATCCGATAAAAACCAGATACCTTCAAAGATCTGAGAATTGGATAGGGTGATTAAGAGTAAGATCATGAGTGGCGGGGCAATTCTTGATTTGGGTGATCCGAGAATTAATGAATTATTCAATCCTTTTATAATTATATAAAGAATATGATGTATGGAGATAAAATATATAATTGAAAAGTAATTTTAGAATGTGTGTGATAAAATCAATTTAGGGAAATGTATTATTTCTCCGAACTAAGGCAAAATTGAAAAGAACAGTTTGCTGTTATAAATTGCATTGTTTAGAAAATCGAAAATCGGTTCGAATCGAAAAAGGTAACAGATCAATGGTCAAAAGGTTCGACCGAGTCGAACCGATATCAATTAAAAATAAGTTATTTTACAAATAAACCAACATTTATAAATTTAGAAAATAAAAGCATACACAAAAATAACTTAAAACTACTAAAAGAAAGTAAAAACAACCACTAAAAAAATAAAAAAATAAAAACAAACCAAAAACAAAACCTGAAAACCAGGTTTTAAAACGGTCGGTTCCCAGTTAAACCGAAAATCGGGTTTTTTGACCGATTTGTTTTTTGCTGATTTTTGGGACGGACCGAACCAAATTTTGGACCGGGTCCTGATTTTTTCGATAGAACCGGCCGATTCGGTCCAATTTTCTAAACATTGATAAATAGCAATACAAAATATCCTATACAAAATATGGTCAATTAAGCCTCTGTTTGGTAAACCGTTTATAAGCTGTTGTTTATATATTGTTTATAAATAGCGACATGTCAACATTTTTTATTTTTATTTTTGAAAAGTAAAAAATGAGGGATATGTGTGATAAAAACAATTTAGGAAAATGTATTATTTTTTGAACTAAGGCAAAATTGAAAAGAAGCATCATATACAAAATATGGTCAATCAAGAGATTGTTTGATGATGTGAAATTTCTTTTTTTAATTTTTGTGGATTTTTTGGTTTTTTGATGGATGTGTGGTTTAAAATGTTTGAAAAGTAAAAAAAATTATGGGCTTGACTAATAATGGAAGGTTGAGACTGAATTTGAAAAGTTGAGGTAAAAACTTTCCGTTACCAAACGGGATCTAGACTAAGCCTCTGTTTGGTAAACCGTTTATAAGCTGTTGTTTATATATATTGTTTGCAAATAGCGACGTGTCAACATTTTTTCATTGGTCCATTTTTTATTCTTATTTTTGAAAAGTCGAAAATGATGTGCGAGAATCTTTGACCAATCGAAATTGTTGACTTTTCAAAAAATAAATTATTCATTGATATGCTGCCACGTGATCGTTTATAAACAAATGTTATCGAGATCGAATACTTAGATTTGGGTTTCCAAATAATTTCCCGCCTAAGAAATCCCTCCCAAACCAAAAAAGCCCGCCGACCTGATGTTTCAATTTTGACGTGGCATGTTGAAATCAATTGTTGCCACTTCCGCTATTGAAACAATAAAATATACTTCATCCGTCCCAATTATATAGCGTATATTTCATTTTTCTCTTGTTCCAATTATATAGGCTTATTTCTTTATTGAAAAGTATTTATTTTGTTTTTTTATTAATATACCCCTATTTATTACTTTCAATAATAATAATAATTTTGATGTTAAATAAGGGTAAGTTGGAAATTTTCTTTACAAAAATTACTTTTTCAATGATATTAAATATGTTTTTTTTAATCTGTGTGAAAAGTCAAATCAATCTATATAATTGAGACGGAGGGAGCATATAAAAATTTGAATTTTGACTTGCCACTTGATATCAATTCCTTCCACCTGTTTAGAAATAATTAAATGTGTGTGTGTGTCTAATTGAAGGTACAAGGCTGTGCAAAAACCTATAGCAAGTCTGACCCTTGATTCTGGTGAATATTTTATAAACATGAAAATAAGCTTACATTCTTAATACGATCATTACAATTTATGAATTAATTTATAAAAATCACAATTTGTAAATTAATTTTTAAACACACAATTTCTCTCTCCACTTTTAAATCATACATTTTACTTCAAAAATATAAAATAAGTCAATTTATAATTGCTATGTGTTATCAAACAAAAAATTCTACAGAAATATCTGTTTGGCTCCATTATAAACAAAATTCTAAAAAAATATAATTGCTATATAGTGCGAATTGGTTTTACCTTTCCCTATCAGCTTAGCTGGTTAATATGTTATTATTGAAAAAAAAAATCTGATGTGTAACTATCAGCATTAAAATTATGTTTTAATTATTTAAAATTAAAATTATTTATTATCCTTAATATTATAAATTATATTTTTCTGAAATATATTTTATTATTAATTATTATTAACTACTTTTAAAAATTTAAGCCTCGACGGCTATGTTTGTGTTTATAAAAAGAAAAATTATTTTGATGAAAAATTATATTTATTTCAGTAAAATTTGAATTAAATATATTCTATATTAATGTGTTACGTTATAAATAAAAAAGTTGGATTAATATATTTCGAAAATAAATAAATAAAATTATTGAAGTTTTACTTCTTAATATGTCAAATAAATAAGTATGTTCTTTAATGCGCATATTAAAAGAGTCATTAATTTATTGATATCAACTTTTTGTTGTTAATGCATAAACGTTAAATACGATAGGCAAATGTAAAAATTGTGAATATTATGGTTAATAATGGATAATATTCTTTTAATCATTATTATTTATTAATTTTAATAATCTTTTAATGGTTATATGTTACAAGATTTTCGTTATAATTTTTGATCTGTAATGTTGCCCATTGTCATATCATGATAATTGCTTGATTTACATAATTATTATTTCTGAGTACTTGATTTTTTAAGTAAAAATATATTTTATTGGTTAAATACAAACATGCGTGGATTAAGATTAATCATACATTTATATTTATTGTGATTGATATTTTCAAATGAAGATTCCAAAAAATAAATATGGAAGATAAATGCAGAAATTATGAGAAATATATTGATACATTCCATAAAATCAATATTGTATCACACAATATTACATCAAGCATGATGCACCATTAAATAAATTACTCAGTTTGAGTTTTATTTGAAATTAATAATAATTCGTAACAATTATTTAAATTTGGTAGTGTGAATTGATTTTACCTCTCCGTATCTGTTTAGTTCTTTTTTCTTTTTTCTTTGGTTATGTATTAGTATTACATCAAATAGTTAATGTGTTCTTATTGCTATTTGAAAAGAATCAGATGTATGACTATCACCATTAAAATCATGTTTTAATTATTTACAATTAAAATCACTTTTTATCCTTAACATTATAAATTATATTTTTCTTAAATATATTTTATTATTAATTATTATTAACTATTTTTAATAAATTAATAACCATCTGTTCGATAGCTATGTTTTTGTTTATAAACATAAATATTATTTTTTGTGAAAAATTATATTTATTCCAGTAGCAATTGAATTAAATATATTCTATATAAATGTGTTAATCTAAAAATGAAAATATTGGATTAATATATTTCAAAAACAAATAAATAAATTCGTTGATGTTTTACTTCATACTATGTCAATTAAACGAGACTGCTCGTTTAGGTCCGTGTGATTTGTAACCAATTCGCCATGTCGTTGGTGAGCCAAGACATTGGAAAACCTTATGATGAAATCCATCAACGTATTTTTTTTGTCCACGTATCTTTTGAAGAATGTATGGTTGTTTTCTGATCATTGACTGCTAGACATCCCTGCAGAAAAGATGTGTCTCACGCTTGCTGGTGTCCAATTGGCTCATATTTCATACATATTGCACAACCACTCGTTATCCTCTAGTGCAGTGGTCTCCATCACTTCAGACCAGTGACGTTCGAACTCGTACAAATTATCAGACTCAAATATGATGTTTACCAAATTATGATACATTTTCTTATAAAGTACTAGACCCATCTTCTCCGAAAACTAGTTCAAAATGTGCAACAAGTAGAATCTATGTAGTGTGTCAGAAAATACCTGTCTTTCTCCTAAACGACCCACCAAATTTTTAAATTTCATTTGGTATGTCTCATCTTTTCGTCCTTACTTGAAACAAACATATGACTTCCAGACAACTTCATTCGTTTGTGGATTCTTTCAGCTACTACCAATACGTGTACTGAACCCAGCTAATTTTGCATACTCATTATAAAAGTTGTATACATCGTCTAATGTTTTAAACTCTTGCCCAATTTGCGGAATCGCACCTATATTCACTTGTGGTACAAATATATTATCGTCCCCTTCCGTTCATAAAAAGATGTTGCTGGAAGAAAAAAACTGAAATGAACTTGTAAAGAAAAAAATAAATCTGCTAGAGAAAATGTTGTAAGATATTAAAATAGTTTAGTTGGTATAATGGCTAAGAAGATGAGAATTTATAGAAAAAAAATTACATAAAAAATGAGAATGAAATGACAAGTCATGTAAAGAAAAAAAGATTGACTTAACAATTCAATTGTAAAAAGATTATACAATAAATATTGAAAATAATTTAAAGAAAAAATACATCAAAAGTCGAAATTGGAGTGACAAGTCATGAAAAGAAAAACAGAAAAATGATTAAATTGACAATTCAACTATAAAAGATTGTACAAAAAATATTGAAAATAATTTAAAGAAAGAATATATCAAAAGCCGAAATTAAGAAGAAGAAAAAGTTTGATTTGACAATTCAACTGTAAAAAGATTATACAAAAAACTATTGCGAATAATTTAAAGAAATAATACATCAAAAGTCGAAATTGAAGTGACAAGTCATGTAAAGAAAAAAAATATATTGATATGACAATACAACTGAAAAAAGATTATACAAAAAATATTGCAAATAATTTTTTAAAAAAATACATTAAAAGTCGAAATTGGCTCACTGATTTTAGCCCTTCAAGAAGACAAGAATTTGATGGACAAGCATGGAGTACAAATTTTCTTCATCTCTCTGATGTTGTACATAGAAAGGTAGGTTAAACTAAAACCACTATAGAGTTATGGGGAAAATTGGAAGAATTGTATCTTTCTAAAACTATATCAAACAAATTTGTTTTGTTAAAAAAAATAAATTTGTTTTCAAATTTGAACCATCTTGGGATCTTGAGGTAGACCTTGATAGATTTAATAAGCTCACACAAGATCTAGTCAACAGTTGTGAAAAAATCTCTTATGGTCAAATGTGTATTGCCTTATTAAATGTTGTAGGTGATACGTATAAAGATGTGGAAAATGCCTTCGAATATGGCAATAGAAAAAGAAAACCCCTTTCAAATAAAATTCTAGACTTGGTAAGTTTATGAATAAAAAAATAGAAAATGATATTATTGTGAAAAATCTGGATATTACATTAAGGCCGGTTGTCTTAAAAGACCAAGTGGATTGCCCCAGTGGGCGAGGGCACCACTTACCTGGCTATAGACCAGGGTTCAAGTCCTCAAGGGTAGGGTTTAATTTCCTCTGTAATGTAATTGTTCAAAAAAAATAAAAAATTAAGTGGTCTCAAGAATAGACCCAAGAATAAAAATGATAATGGTGTAGTGTATATGGTGACTACCCAATATCCTTATCAATCATGGGTTTTGGATTATGGATGTGCATACCTTGTATGTCCCAATAAGGAGTAGTTTAGGTAACATTGTCCTTAAACTTGAGAATAATAAGATTCTCATACTAAAACAAATAAGATATGTTCCTGAAGTTGATAGAAACATCATCTCTCTAGGGATTTTAGATAATGAAGATTTTGAAATTTATTTTAAAGGAGGCTTGATGATTGTCCAGTTTTACTTATTTTAGATATGTAAATGAATAAAAAAAATTGCGATTTTGGGATATGAATTATATTATTTAGAGCAAAAATCATTAAAGATTCCATTTTAATTCTTAAACTCTAAATTGATTTTATTTGCTATTAATTTCATTTATTTGATTACAGATATATTTTGGACAATTTCAACCCAAAAATTCCTAATTTAATGGACCCGAAAAAGCCCAAAATGGAGCCAACTTCTACTCACCCTACAGAACCAGCAGCAACTTTGGTTCTGGAACACAGCACCACATGCAATTCTATCACAGTAACTCGGCAGCAACTCAGCATCTCGACCTCACAACTCTCACAGTCCCACCAAACACAAAACTCTCACACAACCGTCAACCTCTCAAAAATCTGAACATGCTCACAGCCGCAAAGGTCCCTCTCCCTCACCGACAGCACTTCTCTCCACTTCACCAACAATTCCAGCCAAAAGCAACCGGCCGCCAACCCACTCTAAAAACTCAGCCTCTGTTTCTACTTCACACCAACAGCCGCAACTCTCTCCAGCCTGCCACCACCGACGCCAGCAACCACCCTTCCACAGCAACTTCCTCAACATCGCCAGCCTTCTACCAAGCTACACAAGCCACAGCAGCCACAACACCAAACCAGCAGCCCTCGATTTTGGTTATTTGTTCTAGTTTCAATTCACATTTTGCTTAGAATTTTTACTGTTTCATTTAATAGTTTACACATTTTCAGATTTTTTTTTATATGTTAGTTAACTTTGAGATATAATTTGGCTATTGAAATTTCTATTTCCCAACTTGAATTTCATTTTTAGTAATGGTTATTGTTTGGTTGAATTTTATTTTGGTTAATTCAATTATGTTCGGCTAAATTATATTTGGGAGGAGTTATTCTTAGCTTCAATGGGTAAATGTTAATTTTCTATAGATGAATTCTTGTTATGATAAGGGTTTATAAATTATTTTAAATTTTCAGATTATTTTACTTGGATATGCACACAACATACTCGACAAAATATCGTAAAATAAATTGACCAATTTTCTTACTAATATGTTTAAATCTTATCGATCTCAAGAAATCCACACTAATCTTATTTGCAAAACCCAATTGATAACGAAAGAATAACTCCACTCAAATTTCTCTTTCATTGCAATTTAATTATATCCTCTTTTTATTCATTTAAACACAGTTGAAATCATAGTTTGAGTTTTGAATTTAGCAAATATTATTATACCGATAAATCCCTAGGAAGAATGACCCTGATTTATTGCTAGGCTATAACTTGACCCATTTATTCTTGAAGGATAGATTTTCCATCGAATCAGGGCTGTTGCAAAATATAAAACGCTCTATTGAAATAATAAATACTTTTAAAAACAATGGCCTTTACAAAATATAGGCAACCCCACAAATAGGAGAATGTCTTACTCTAACAGATCTTTAAAAAAAAAAAATCCTCTATATAGCATCACATAGTAGGTCACATTGGAATTAAGTGTCTTCAGTCACTTTGTAATGAAGGGGTTTTAGGCTCTGTGAATCTGAATAAAAATGATTTCTGTGAAGAATGCATTTTGGAAAAAAGACTAAATTAGTTTTTAACTTGGTATTCATAAATCAACGGTAAAAAATAAAGATGGAACCTTTCAAGAAAGATTTGGACCTTTGTTTGAAAAATAAAGATGGAACCTTTCAAAATTTTAAAGAATGAAGAACTTGATTGAAAATCAAACTAACAAGAAAATAAAAATTCTGAAACCGGACAATGGTCTGGAACTCTACAATACCATATTTGATGAATTTTGTAAACAAAGTAGAATTTTAAGATATATAATTGTAACCTATTCCACACAACAAAATGAATTATGAAACAGATGAGAATGAATAAGACTTTACTTAATAAATTAAGGTGCATGTTATTAAGCTCTGGCCTTCTAAGTGTTTCTGGAAAGAAGCAATTAAAACTTCCTTAAATTTTGAGTGATGAAGATTATGAAACGTGAATTAAAGAATTCAAGCAAAAACCTTGAAAGACATACGAAATCTGAAATCCACAAAGAATGAAAAAAAAAACTCAAAATTCTATTAATTGAAAAATATATGAAAAAAAAACAAAGAATTAACAATTTATTTATAGGGTCTAAAACATAAGACCTATTCTAAATAACCTATTAAAGTATAAAATATATTATAAATCAATTAAATTGAAAGAATTCGAAATAAATTAAATGACAGAAATAACACTAAAATATTAAAATGATGTTTTCGAGGCATAAACGAATTCGGATGGCTAAACCTATTCTTACTCGCCTTGTTGTTTCCTTTCTGAAAAGGTATTAGGGCCCATATCTGAGCTCAAGCACGAAACCTATATTTTACTATTTTGTTATTTTTGGTCCAATTGTTTATCAATGCATTCAACCATTTGTGCTATATCATAAGAGCAACTTTCTGGAGTTCCCTAAGCTTTCCTCTTATGGTTGAAATTAAGAAAAACTATAAATTCTTGGGAAGTTTCCTAATGCATATGATGAAGAAATATGTGTGTGATGAGGTTGAGTATGTAGTCTCTGTCTAGCGATGACAATGAAGTTTCAATAATTTAATATACTAATAAAACTTTGTAGTTGTTTCTTATTTTTAATTTATTCATGAAATTCTTGAAGTTTTTCACAATGCGGGATAGTAAATTGTAATTCTCCTTTTTTATAGATAATCCAAGAGATTTTATCTCTATTTTTGCTATTTGAGCTTTCTTCTATGAAAGTGTAATACCATGTTTTTCATAATATAACAAAAAAAATTAAGATGTTCAATATGTTCATTTATATCTTTTGAATGAATTAGTAAATCATCTACATAGGCAATACCTAAGTGGATAATTGGTTTTATCACTTTATACATTCTTCTTTGAAACATTTGTGGTGCAATTTTTA
This sequence comes from Ligustrum vulgare, assembly GCA_963555705.1. Lineage (NCBI taxonomy): Eukaryota > Viridiplantae > Streptophyta > Magnoliopsida > Lamiales > Oleaceae > Ligustrum > Ligustrum vulgare. Next base: position 14,990,742 of record OY743173.1, on the reverse strand, counting down.
ATCAAAATGGCATTACATTACATTCAAACTATGATAGAGATTGAAACTTTGATATAGATTTTCATCTATTATTGATACTGCATTATTTAACTTTACTGTAAATATTAGCTTTTAGTAGACTAAATTTCCTACAACAATTTCTAATAAAGCTTTTAAAAGATCTTTTAGAATTATGTTATACATGCAATAAATTTCAATTAGTATATTCATACCTTCTCTAAAGAATCATTTTATCATAATTTGGATTCCTTCGATTTCAATACATTTCAATTTGTTTCTTACATTTTCTAGAATTTTGGATAATTTCTGCTTCCCCCATTTTTTTTTTATTATAGGGATTCTAGTTTTCCAATAATATCTTCTATATTAATCTATATAATTAATACTTACAATTTTTTTATTTATAATTGGCGGTATTTCTAAGAATCCTTGATAAAATACATAATCTCTTGTAGATCTAAGATTTTCTTAGTTTCTCCTTTATATTTTTTAATATCTAAGGTAATTTCTTGGTTACTTCTTTTTACCGAGTCTTCGATTTCCTCAGTTGTTTCTATATCTAATTCTTGTATTTCGTATCTACTATTTCTTCAAAATCTTGATCTGATGATAATGTTTCTAATTCATAAATACTACTATATTCACTGTTAAAATCCTCAAAATATTCAATAGGTTCTATCTCACCATCATCTTTAAATTCTTCATAAACTTTAAGAGTTTTTGTTATTTGTCCATAATTTTTTTAGAACATTGAGGAGCAATATGTCTTTCTTCATTACAAATGAAGCATCTACATTTTTTTATATATTCTTTCTTGAGCTTTTTAGATAAATTTCTTTTCTTAAAATATTTTTTATATGGTTTAAAGCTTCTTTTCTTGAATTTCTTATAATTTTTGAATATTTTTTTGTGTTTTTTATGTTTTTTATTTTTCTTATGACATCCAAAATTTTCTATTTAGCATATATCCTTGTAACAGCATAAAGTATTTTTTTTCTTATTTCGTATGCTTTCTTATTTTATAATGCTTATCAAGGAAAGTTGACATCCCTTGTGAAGTTCACCAATCTTGGTTCTTCATTCCGCGATTTATCACATCGTGATTGTTTTGTCAAGGTTTTATCTTCAATTTGATTTTTTCATTATTTTATTTCTTGGTTCTTGTTATTGTTTTCTTGCTGAATTTAGATCTTTCCTATCGTTTATTTATTATTTCGCGTTCTTTCTCGCGTTTCCCAAGTGAGATCGCATCATTATATTATATAATTTAATGAGATTTTCAAAATGAGTACCATATTAATATATAAATTTTACTATCTAAAAAATAAATATTTATCATATTCTTGAATTTAGTCAAAATTTAACATGTCAATTGTAGCAAAAATTAATCGCTACATGCATATGTGTAACTTTAACATGTTGATGTGGCATTTAACATCACTTTTTGTTTATGTGGCTAGCTATATTTAATTTGTACATAGTGGACGCTCTTATGAATAATGATTTTAAAAGCTACTCTTTTATTATATAGGGATAGGAAATAGGGACAATCCAAATTTAACCATATTCATGTTAAATGGATTGGTTCATTATATGATTTCATTAATTTATTTTCTTAGTAAATTGTTTTATGATATATCCACTACCTTTTTGAAATTTTCTATATTCAAAATATTATTCTTTTGGAGCTTTAGGATTATATAATATATGGGATATCCGTCACGTTCTTCTTCCGTACTATTATCTTCTTTTTTTACTTTGTTACTAGTAGACGGAATTGTATTCATTTTTGTATTTTCCATTTTTCCTTTTAGTTCATCTAATTGATTTTTATATTCATCACATTCTATTCCAAATATTCTACTTTTGTTATGATATATTGTTTTATTTCAATATAATATTTCTTTTCCTTTATTTTATTTGTATTTTTTCTTGAAATCTTGAGGAGGATTAATTATAATTTCATCATTTCCTTTTATAGATTATTATTTAGTATAGCATTTTCTATTTGTAAGTTATATTCTAGATATTCCAGTTTTTTATTCACTTCTTCAAAACTTTCATTTATATTATTTTTAGGTAATCACACTTAGCAAAATAAAATTTCTTAGCTCTTTCGTATTTCGCAGTAAAATACCTCGAGGAAGAATCCTAGTATTCCGTTCATTTTCTGGTCCCAAATAACGAGATATATGTAAAAAGCAAGTTTCATTACTCCTATTCCTAATCCTAAATGAAAAAGAACAACATAGGGATCCATATGTAAACATAGTATTTATTTAGATACTTTGACATTTTATATTTTCAAGTTTTTTTTAGAAATTCTTAAATTATATTTTCTTCGTCGAATATATTCATCATTATTCTTAATTCGTTTCATCATTATTCTTAATTCGTAACAAGGTTCTAATACCATTTGTGTTGTGGAATTTTAAAACTTTTTTCTAGATTATAATTTGGGAACTTATTTCAATTGTTATCTTTATAATATAAATAAGTATTTTTAATAATGTCTAAGAACATCTCCAATATGCTCTTTAAATTTGAGATGCTTTCATTACATTTTTGATATAATTGGTTATTCACTTTTAAAAAAATAAATACAAACTAAAAATAAAGAAAGACAATAAATATTTTTATGAAAAAATAAAATATATAGTTTGTTAAAACTTTTAAAAAGTTTTGCTCTTTAAATTTATAAATGTTCTCTATCATGTAAAACATGCTCTTTAAAAAGTTTTGTTGGAGATGCTCTAACATTTTAAATGGTCAAAGGTCATCCTCATGTAGGTAAAATGGAGCGGCTATATCCACTGCATACAACAAAACTTCGGGTAAGACTGGACTTGGCCTGACTGTGTGACAGTCCGAGTGAGTGCTTCCCGGTGTGAGAGCCGAGAAAATTTCAATAGCAAATTACTTCATGTATGATTGATCTAAACATTGGTCTTCGTAACCAAATATATTCTTATTTATAGCTGGTTCAAAAAATAGGCTATTTCTCAGACATGGCAAAGCTCTCCTTCGCTACACTGGAGCGATACATCTAAAAAAATTACCAAGTCCCCAGCAGCTGCTAATGCTTGGAGGACAAAGGACAACGGAATGAAAGAGAAGAATCAGAACCCATTTGACAAACTTGAGATTAGTCTTCTAAAAAGCGTGAAGCCTAAAAATTAAGCTTCTGAAGCTTAAGCGAGAGTAAACGTTTTTAACGTTTTTCAATTCCTAAATATTTGATTTAAATTTTATCCATACTTGAACAAGTAAAAATAAAAAAATAAAAATAAAGGCAGGAGTGCGCACGCTTCGTGTGCTTTTTAGAATAAAAAAAATTGCAAACCCTTTTTTCTCGCGTTTGTCGAAATCGCCACTTGATGGGTGCGCTCATTATTCACGAGTTTTAGAACACTGCTTGAGATACTACCAATTTAGAGAAGGGCATATAATAGCAAAGAGAGTTGCGATATAAACCAAAATTTGAAATCAAAATAATAGTAAGAATGATACAGCACACAAGTAAAACCAAACCAACAAGACAGGACGACATTACAAGTAAATAACATGTTGAGTTTCCTGGAAAACAGCACTTCATCCAGACCAGAGGATATAAATGCTAAGAGATTAAATTGTCACACTAAAATATCAAGAGCATTTTATCGCAAATAGATCACATAAAAATATGTTACCATCAAGTTACCAGGCCACTTGTAATTATAACCAATAATTACTGTCTGAAACGAAAATTAGGTAGTTCTTTCACGAGTTTCTAACACATATCATAACCAATCATAATATCAAATTTTAGTTATCAAAAACTCCACTAAAAAATGGTCAAATTTCAATTTAGCCTCTATTTGATTTCCATTATTTTTAACTCTTTTTCCACGGTACTCAAGTTTAACCACGCATTAATAATAAAAATTCTACATATAAATCCAAAATCTCTCATTTGCAGCCGCACGATATTTCATCAATCACTATTCAAAACTTTTTTATTCCCAGAATCAATCAGAGGCTTAATCAAATTTCCTTAGAATGGACTTTCTAGTTTAATATAAACCATTCTCTCATTCATAGAAGCCTGAACCTGCATACATTCAACCAAAATCACGTTTCTTAGAATAGACTTTCTAATTTAATATAAAACATTTTCATTCATAGAAGCCTGAAACTGCATAAGTTCAACCAACAAAACAATATTTTACTTTTCTTGTTCTAAACACAAATCCAATTTTGTTCAGGAAAACAAGATCTTTAGCAACAACCGTCATATTATCAACATCCTCCATTTCTACATTAAATCAACTACAAAACATGTTTACATATAGCACACCACAAACCTAACTGCAAAGAGTTTTAATATTGAATCAAAGCTCCCCACTTTAAATGAAGTAGAACCGATTTCGAGTCAATCAGTCAAATCACTCGCACTGCAAAAATTGTTCCATGGAGCTAAGATGCAAAATATGAAATGAAGAAACGTTTGCAATACTACCAAAATTGCAACTTCATTTTGTGGCAAAAATCCAGACATTAAAAATCACATTGTAAATATATAATACATAAAAATGGTTAAAAATAAGCAAGTATAATTAGAAACCGAGTAAATAAAGATAAGCAAATAAGTAATAATTAGAAACTGAGTAATATCGCATCTCAAATTGAATTGAAGGATAAGAAGAGTGTCACTTTTGAAATTCACTCGATAATTCTTAACAAGAAACATATTAATTTAAGCAAAACCCTGCCTAGCATTCTCACTCAAAAACAAATCTCTTATACCATCTTTAAACGAATCCAAGAAGCAAACAGGGAGTGTATCACAGATACTAACACATCAGTCACCCTTTCTCCTGAATGAGCAGCCCTCCGTGAGCCGGGCACGACCCCCAGTTGGCTGACACAGCACAGTCTGGCAATTACCACACACCACCACTGTTTGGGAGTGGCTGAATACGGTGGTTCTGCAAATAGACACACAAATATACATATAAAAAAACAAATTCTCTGTATCATCATAGAATAAAAACTGGAAACTTGATTTAGAAAGCATAAAAACACTTACATATTAAAGCAACCTTGACACTTGACATCCTATAAATCAAAATACAAATAAAGAAATAAACAGAGTGGAAAAAAAAAAAATATATATATATATATAGAAAAAGAATTATAGAGATAAGCGTACCATGAAGAAGGAGTTGGGAGACTGAACGAGACGCTTGAGCTTGTGCTTTCTCTTCTCAAGCTCAGCCGGTGGATTCAGCAAATCAACGTCGTTTGGAAGAACCTTTAACCCCAGATTAGTTAACAGTTAATTATAAACATAATCGAGTCAAATTTGGTAAAAGTAATAACACGTCAATATAAACTCACCATCTTGAAATTGATGAGAAGGGAGCAGATGCAGAAAGCCTTGAATGGAAGAGAGCTATAAATCAAGCGCCGGTGCAATGGAGACACTGAAGAGTTCTAGGGTTTTTGCAGTGCTTATATATATATATAACTGCTGTAAGCCGTTGGATTTCTATAAGTTAAATCTCAGCCTTCCATTTAGATATGGCGAGGTTTCTTGGGAACGGGGCATTCAAGTCCATTCACCGTAACGCATCCAATTTTTTTCCCTTTCTAGCCCAGATTGTGGATCTGTGATATATTATTATACTAGTAAAATTTACTTGCGTTGCACGAAGTGATTTATATTTGTATTTATTCGCGTGAAATTAATAATGAAAGTACACACTAAGATTGGAATATAATTTATTGTTTCAATTTGATGTGTTAAAATGAGGGAATAATTTGTAGCATCAATTCGATGTGATTCATTTAAAGAACATAAAAAAATATTGTTTGTATATACATTTGAAAAAAATCAATTACAGTACAAATCAATTGTTAGAATTGCATTACAACCTATTCTGATAGTTGGGATCAAAGATAAAGGGGACTATAACAAAAACAATATTAAACGATCTCAAAGTCAATTGCTTTATACTTCCAACAAATTGCTTGTTATCATTAATGACAATTGTATGACCTAAACCACAGGTAAGTACAATAACATCTAGGTCTCCAACATGTGTTCTATCTGCCCTTCTCACCTTGAATAAATGACTCTGAATAAATGATATTAAATGTTTCTCAATATAATTCCTCCATACAGTAGTACATACAATGCATTTCCCGTGAAATCTTAATTCTGTGTTGCTACAAACCTTTGCCAAGCCTAGATATTCTGACGGAAAACCAATCGCTGAGCATAGCAGGAGGAAAATAGCATCTTCATATGTCAAAATTAGAGCATGGCAACTGCAAACAGAGCATTCATTCATTTCTTCCAGAAGAAAGTGCGTGGCATACTCGTCTATCTAAACCATTGTACAAACCTACAAACTCATGTAGTCTATGACCGTGACTTCGTCTTCTGGTGCATCCAGGTCATTATAGCTGTGAAAATGGCAAAATTCAAATAAACAAAAAAAAAAAAAAATCCTTCAATGAATAAAGAGAACTTTATAAAGTTGGAGGTTATAATTATTTTTCATTATGTGCCAAGACGTACATGCTGTAGCAGTAAAAATTATGAATCCACAATTCTTTTATAATGCAATGACTCGTTCTGAAAAGTGAAAACTCCATACATACAACTAAAATTAATAAAGCATCATCTCCTTGGTGCTTCCATTTCAGCGGATATCCAAATTGAGTTTCCAAAGAAACGGAAATTCTAGACCCAATCATCAGCACACTTGTATCAAAGTTAGTTTCTAGAATAATGAGGTCCCAATTCCAGCAGATCAAAACATTGCCACTTCTTTTGAACATGGGTTCAGAAACAGATTAATTCCACAATTTCTGTTTGTGGTTCTCTGAAAAAATAGGTGGTTTACTTCAACAGATGTCTCCAATGTACTATCCACAATCATATTAAGATTATTAGCAAGCTTTAATACAGTATAATTCTTAAGCTTGCTATCAAACAAGATTAGTTTGTAAGCTGATTGTCTCAGGTTTTGCTTGTCTTAGTGAGAAAACAGTCTCCCTAACCACCAGCCATCCTAATTAACTAAAAAAAGTAGTAGAAGTGTGGAAAACAATTCTGCTAAATTTTATTCCGGAAAATCATTCCAGGCCAAAAATGATTGGATCCCACAATGTACCACAGAGCCCCATTAGTTAGTTAACGCTAGCAAAATCAAGATTAAGGTCTATTTGGAAGCCATTATAAATATAATGCAGATTAAATTTTGTTGGATCAAGCATCGCGCCATCTTCAAAGCTCAAAGCCTGTATTTGAATCCTTATAATCAAGCCAAAGTCTCAATCTATCTTACATACATCAAACTTAAGCACACAATTGAAACAGGAAAGTCTGACACAAATACTGTCATTTTCACCATTCAACATAAATTAATTTACTCAACTTGATTAAAAAAATAAAGAAAAGAAACATTCGAAATCTGAACAAACCAAAACAAATGGAATAGCAGCCACCAAAATAAACCACAAGCACAACCTCAATCCGTTTTACTTGTTCTAAAATCTAATCCACAATCTAAGTAGGAATGTCCTGACACAAACACACAAAATACCACTTCATTATTACTTCCAACATTAAGCATAGAATTACTCACCAAAATTGATTAAAATACCACTTCCTTATTACTGTTAATATATATACACATGCAGACATGGTGAAAAAAAGGAGCTGAAGTAATCTGCCCACAAAATGAGGTGAAAAAAAAAACAAAAAAGAGAAAAAAAACTCAATTAGTTTTACCTGCTTCAAAATCTAGACCACAATCCAAGCTGGAAAGTCCTGACACAAACATACAAAATACCACATCAATATCACTTTAACTATTAAACATAGAACATGAGATTTGCAAAAACATAACAGTGTACCTTCTATAATACCCTTTCTTTATTATTGTTAATATATATACACATGCAGACACGGTGAAAAAAAGGAACTGAAGTAATCTGCCCACAAAATGAGGTGCAAAAAAAAAAAAAAAACAAAAAAAACTCAATTAGTTTTACCTGCTTCAAAATTTAGACCACAATCGAAGCTGGAAAGTCCTGACACAAACATACCAAATACCACATCAATATCACTTTAACTATTAAACATAAAACATGAGATTTGCAAAAACATAACAGTGTACCTTCTATAAAAGAATGTTCAAGTGCATAAAAACAACCACCAAATTTCAGAATTGCTAACAATTGTTATTAACTAAAATAATGTTATTAAAGGTAATTTAAATATTGTCTATCTTTAGACTTTCATTTTCATTTTCCTATATTATCAAAGTTGTGAAACTGGAAGTAATTCATCACTTGAAGTATAAATAAATCTAACAGTTTAATTCAAAGCAATTTTACCAAAAGTTGTTACGTTCAAATTGAAACCAATTTATTTGAGAAAGTGCACAAACAATAAATAAAGATATAGTGAAAGCTAAATTAATTCACGTAGAAATAAAAAAGAAATAGCTTTTAAAGTATACAAAGAACATAAAAAGAGTGCATTTCAACAATATATCTAACCAATAACGTTACTAATTAAAATAAAAATAAATATAGCAAATGATGAAGTTTATAAGAACATAAAAGAAACAGACTTTCTCATCTTCTCTCAAATAATCTTTATGCATATTCCAATGTGACATATTCTTCTTTTTATAATGATGACATGAGATGATCATAAATTCCTCAGAATAAATGAAATAAATGACATTACACACACACACAGGCATAGTGAAAAAAACGAACAGAAGAAATCTGACCACAAACTGAAGTAAAAAAAACAAAAAAAAACAGAGAGAGAGAGAGAGAGAGACGCTGAACTACATTTTCCAGAAAAACCTCTTTCGCTGACAAACACATAACCAGGTTCAAAAAAAAATATATATATATATATATATAATGTACACAACAAAACAAAACAAATGAAAAAACCAGGATCAACAAATATCAAGACTTCAAAACATATATGAAGGCAGGAAGCTGCCCTGAATGTGGATCAGGAAGGAGGTGTTTCAGTCTGCATTGCTGATAGAACTTGTGTGTTCAATATTTGGTGATGTTTTTTCATTCTTTTTTTGTGTTTGGCCTCTTCGTTGGATTTTTGGGCTGAATCTTCAACTTGCTCCTTTTTCGTCATCACCCATTAGTGGAATAGACTGTAAATTTTTAAATTTAAACTATGTTTAGCTACTTAAGTTTAGCTACCGACATAAGAATTAAGAAATACTGGTTGTTTCATTAATATTGAATATGAGCTAGCTAGGAACTCTGAATTAGGTTAAGTAAATTAACTATTATAATTTATTGAAGTTAGGAATCTGATACACTGGGCCTCACAAGGGAATACCTAAGAAAATTTACATTAGTGAGAAGAACATTTTACGATTACATAATTCACAAATCAACAAATCAAGATAAATAAAATTGGAATTATAAACTCACCATTGAATCAATTCCTGCAAGATGAAGTTCACTAATATCCACCCAATTGCCTTAAAAACACAGATCGTCGTTGTTTCTAAATAAGCATAAAAACTAAAAAAGTGACATTATGGCTGACTCTAAAAGCTGTTAAATAACAATAAGGGATAAAGAAGATAAATAATAGAGCTACTACTCCCAACAAAAATTATATTATCAGTTCATGCACAATATTTTTGAAATAAATGTAAATGAAGAGTGTATGGCTTATACTTCAAAAAAGAATGCTTGCTAATTTGAATAGTTTACTGATTTATACAAGATAATCAAGTTGTGTAAAATTTCAAACAAATCCCTAAACTGAAAAATACTTTAAAAATACTTGGAATCAATTGCAATGAAAATAAAAAAGTGAACAACTTCTTTCAAGTTCTTTCACTATAGGAAGAGTTTAAATAATGGTTAAAAATAAAATGTAGATGCTCGTATATATTCAAATCCACATACACAAGAATCAGAAAGGAAAAATCGTAATAATGAAATTTGAGTTTATTGGAATTTTAAAATAATACTGAACTATTATTTGGGAATTTAAGAGAAATGTCAAATGAATTGAATGTACAGTTAAGAAAAATCAGAACTTCAAGTCTAGTAGAAGTAATTGTTGTTCTGGAATCAATTCTTTCATATGGGAATAGTTACATAATTAAAATAATTCTTATTAAGTTGTTTCATAAAGATAAAAATAAACAGGATTAAAAATCTTAATCACGAATCTGTATTTCAAAATCTAGACTTCCAACATGTGCAATTCTCCAACAACACAAAATTATTATAAGCACAAATAAAATTGCACATACAAGGTTTCAATTATATACTTAACTGGACAACAGTTGTAAGCGGCAGTTACTAACTTGTCGGAGTCGAAAGCGGTAGCAGCAATCACTGGCCAGTGAGTCGACGATCAATAGTCGCTGGTCTCCCTCCTCCTGTCTCTGTCGGTATCGGGCTTCCTTTCCCCTGCTCCTGCTTCAGACGAAGGGCTACTGACTACGGTGACTGGTGGGGACCGTGGGATGGATTGTTGAGCTTGGAGCCGCGGCGGGCTGAAGTGGAGGCGGAAGTTGACAATAATCGATTGAGGATGAAGAGAAGAAACCGTGTTGAAATCGATTGAAGAGAGAGGCAGAGAAATGTGTGTCGGTGAGAATGAGAGAAAGAGACAGAGAGGGGCTTCAAGAGAGAGAGAGAGAGAGAGAGAGAGGAAAAGCAAGACAGAGAAATGGAAGGGTTACTATCTTTGTAAAAAGATGGGAAAAGCGCGTTTCCAGTTCTTAGAAAGCGTCATTTATCGTCCATAAACAGTAACTTTACAAGTGAATTTTATATAGTAGGGATATAAAATAATAAAAAAAATCAGATTTTAATCTAAAACTAATTTTAAACATAGATATTATTGTAATTTCTTAACCCTTATTTGGTGAAAATTAAAATCAGACTATTAATAGATTTTAATAAAAGTTGATAAGATATATAGTAAAAAAGTTTTAAATCTCATAAAATATATGATTGAAATTAATTGTTGACTTTTAACTTATATTTAAATCAGATGTTAATTTGTATTGAATAGGGGCTAAGTTTGCTTTTCTTTTTCTTAAATAAAAAAATAATAAGCTATCTAGGTTTGCACTATATATTCCATTATTGAATTTTGAAGTTCCTTTGCCTCACCTTGTTCTTCAAGTTAACCAACTTTAAAAAGAAAGATGTGTTGAGGGACTTTAAATGAAAATATAAGGTGTCGTTCTCTTTACTATTTTCATGGTGTTTTTCAATTTTCGAAAACATTGAAAATTCGTTTACTTGCTTGTTTTAAAAAATGCAACAATTTCTTTTTCTAAGAAAACAGAAAACGATTTTTTTTTTATTTATTTATTTTTTTTTTAGTGTTTTCCATACAAAAATTGAATACTCAAAACGTAGAAAATGAGTCAAATTTTTCGTAAATTATATTTTGGTCCTCAATCTTTTCATTTCTTCCCACCACCACTATGTCCTCTTAATTCTTCCAGCCTCTTCATTTCATCATATCGCCACATCCTCACAACCACCACCACCACCACATCCTCCTGCTCTACAACTTTAACCACCACTAACACCACCTCCTTGACCACACCTCTCACCACAAGGTCGTGCCTTAACCTCGAAGCTTCGCCACCATACCAAATGTGATCTGCAACTCAGGCACTAGGTCATACCTTCGGTTTAAGTGGTGCGATCTCTAGCTCGAAGCTCTGCCACCAAAAATTGCTAATTTTTATTTGCAATTCAAGTCTCCTTTCTTCTATTTTTATGCTTTTGTGTTATATTGTGTGTTGAGTTGTTGGTTGTGAGTGTTTGTGCGGTTGGTCAAGGGTGATTGTTGTGGTGGAGGTGGTGTGGTGGTGTTAGATCAAATGTTTATGGAAGTGGTTATGGTAGGGGTGGTGGAGGTGTTGTGACTGTTTAGATCCGGTGTTGGCCAGAGTGGGAGTTGGGGGATGAGCTCGCACAGACATTATGTTGGGCGAAGTGGTGTTGGGGTGCCACAAGGTTTGGGGACAAGGACCATTTTGTTTTTAGTTTGAAAGTTTTGGACCTCTTTTGGCAATTTTTCAATTTTTCAAATGATAAAGTAAACAGTAAAAACTTTTTCAAAAACACACTCAAAACACAAAATTGAAAATCTAATCTAATCTAATATCTAATCTAATCTAATCTAATATCTAATTTAATATCTAATATTTTCTGTATTAAAGGAGGAAAGTCTCCAATGTTTTCCCTCCTAGAATTTCCCTTCAAAATCTTGTTGTGGTGGAGGTGATGTGGTTGAAAAGTGATTTAAGAAATTATATAAACCAAAATTTTATTTTTACTGAACATAAGCTTATTTTTAAACGTCATTTCGAATCTGCAGAGTTAGATTTCGTTTCTGACTTCAAATCATCGAACATAGACAACATACGTCTTTTAAATATGCACGTTTATAAGAACCATTAGCTTTGTTAGGTGAAAGGCTTTAGAAACATTTGCAAAACACCTCTCCCGAGCGCTGGAACTATGCTTCAGCGTGGCCCTGGAGCGCCTCCCTACTGCGTAAAACATGGCTCCAGGGATGGAACCCCCGATATCTAATGCACTCATGGCGGCTCTTAAGCACTCTAGTTATGTTAAACAGGCCCAGTCTGAGGATCTATCGCTGAGAATATTGAAGGCAGAAGTTGAAGCTGGAATACGAACATGTTTTTCTATCGTAGATGATGGCACTCTAGTTATGGGAAACAGATTATGTGTTCCAGATATTTTAGAGTTGAAAAACGAGATACTAGAAGAAGCACATAATTCAGCTTATGCAATGCATCCAGGCAGCACAAAAATGTATCATATGTTGAAGGAACATTACTGGTGGCCAGGCATGAAGAGAGAGATTGCCGAGTTTGTGTCTAGATGTTTTATTTGCCAACAAGTGAAACCAGTTCGTCAGAAATCCGCTGGAACTTTGCAACCATTGCCTATTCCAGAGTGGAAGTGGGAGCACATCACTATGGATTTTCTATTTGGTCTTCCTCGTACTCGGAGTGGTAATGATGGTGTTTGGGTGATTGTGGATAGGTTGACCAAGACTGCAAGGTTTTTACCGATTAAAGCTACATTTACATTGACTAAGTTAGCAAAATTATATGTCGATGAGGTAGTCTGTCTGTATGGGGCTCCAGTTTCTATTGTGTCTGATAGAGATCCTCGATTCACATCTCAATTTTGGCCGAAGTTGCAGAGTGCTTTGGGCACAAATGTTCAGTTTAGTACTGCATTTCACCCACAGACGGATGGTCAATCTGAGATAACCATTCAGACCCTAGAAGATATGCTTCGAGCTTGTGCTCTCGAGTTCAAAGGGAGTTGGGATACTCATTTACACTGGATGGAGTTTGCTTATAATAACAGTTATCATTCCAGTATTGAGATGGCTCCTTTCGAGGCACTATATGGTAGGAGGTGCAGGACTCCAGTTTGTTGGACCGAAGTGGGTGAGAGAAAGTTAGTAGGCCCTGAGATGGTTCAAATGGAAACTGAAAAGGTAAAAATTATTCAAGAAAGACTAAAGATAGCACAAAATCGACAAAAGAGTTATGCTGACAGACGCCGAAAGGATTTGGAGTTTGAAGTTGGGGATAAAGTCTTCTTAAAGTTATCACAATGGAAAGGTATTTTGAGGTTTGGAAAGAGAGGGAAGCTGAGTCCTAGGTATATTGGACCCTATGAGATTGTTGAGAGGATTGGTCCAGTTGCTTATCGACTTGCTTTGCCAGATGAGTTGTCCAGAATACACGATGTGTTTCATGTATCTATGCTTCGTAAGTACATTCCTGACGTGTCTCATGTATTGGAATTCCAACCAATGGAGCTAAAGGAGAATTTGAGCTATGAAGAACAACCCGTTGAAATATTGGAGCGAAAGGAGCAAATTGATGAAAATGAGATGGTTTCATTAGTAAAGGTCCGATGGGGAAATCACCCAGCAGAAGAGGCAACATGGGAATATGAGGAGCAAATTCATGATCAATATCCTCATCTATTTGGTGACTGAATTTCGAGGACGAAATTCTTTGAAGGAGGTAAGATTGTAACAACCCAATTATTTTTTTTAGTCAAACTTTTACTAGTCAAAGTCAAATTAGGACCAAATTATATTATTTTATTTGTTGGGGTTATTTTTCTAAAACTTATATAAGTTGAGGACTTTAATTAAATCAAGAAATAAGAGTGGGGACCTTTTGGCAATAACTAAACACTTAACTATTATAATACTTATTAAACCAAACAATTGCCAAACAAAGGAAAGGACCAACAGAGGCTTCGAGAGAGACAGAAACCGAGAGAAAGAAGAGAAGAAAAAAAAAAAGAGAAAAGAAAGAAAAGAAAAAGAAAGGAAAGGAAGAAGAAGGAAGAGCCATCCAACTCAAAGTGTGTGTGGGTGTTATTATACCATATTTTCCTAACATTAAGAGGTAAGTGGTAAAATATTTATTGTTCAATAATGTGTAAATTTAGGGCTTTTGAATTATAGTTTAAATGTGAGTTATATATGAATGTGGGAATGATGATTTTGGTGATTCTAGTTATATAGTTAAGTTTATTGAAATAAATGCTTGGCATTAGAGATTAAGGTTTTATGCCATTGGGTTAAACTAGTGATTAAGTTGAGATAAACTTGTATTTTGGTTTGCTTTGTGCTAGGAATGGAATTGTTGGTGTTGATGATGAATGTTGGTTTAGTTATGAAGAGGGGTAAATAAACTAGTAAGCTTGTAAAAATGGAAAGTTGGGATTTAGATCAATGTGGCTCTAATTTTGAAATCTTAAGTGATATTAGAACTTAATTAGTCTTTAGAGGTGATTTTATGTTTCTAAGTAAAATGGTAAATATGGTGTAATATGAGAAAACAAGTTTAATGAGTTAGTTCAAGAATGAGGCTCTTTTGCTATATTATCTATTAAGATGATTTTAAATGTTGATGTGAAGATTTTATTTTATCTCAGGAGGTGACGAGGAAGTCGGCGCTATATATCAACCAAGCTAGTGGATTGTCAATTATTTTGTGAGTGGAGAATAAACTTAAAGAATTTTCTACGTTATTCACAATGATTTTCTACAAGTTACAAATAATTTTTAAATTACTTGATTTTAACATGATTGTCAAAACAAATGTTTTAAAATTAAGTTTGTTTATCGAGATGACTCTTTTTACCATGTTTTACGAGCCTGATTAGTTAAGTTGCCATGTATGGTTTCCAAATCATCAAAAGTACCCATGTGATTATCTGTTCTTGTGTTAGTGCACGGAGGGGGCCTTGGGCCCGTGTACTAGCGGATATTATTTGTGATCTTAAGGCTCTGTCACGGAGGGGGCTTATGGCCCGTGTTCAGATGATCTTAAGATCCACTCTTATGCACGGATGGGGCCTATGGCCCGTGTGTAATGGTGCATATATGAGATCTTTGGGACCCACTTTTGTACCCAGAGGGGCTTTGGGCCGGGTACGGAGGTGCTTACCAGTCTACGAGCGTATGATTAGATACAGATTTCAGATGATTTAGTTGGGTACCTATGGTGCGATTTTCATATGTATTACAGTTTATCAGTTATGCCACAGATAATTATTCTACGATCTTTATGATTATTCTTATCATGTATGATTTGATTTAAAGTGGCAAAAGCTTATGAAATAAATTATGTTTTCAAAAATGATTTATAAAGGAAATTACTTCATAAACTCTACTCACTGAGTTACAAGCTCTCGTTTCTCCATATCTCTTCCTTATAGGAAAAAGTTACAGATTTTGAGCAGCTTGGATAGAGTCATTGCCGCCAGATGAGCTAAAAGTAGGCATTTCTATGATTTATTCTTATATGGTATTTAGAAGTTATCTTATGGGCTCATATTATAGGCTGTGATATTCTTTTGTGACCTTGTCGGTAATAGGCCCGGTGATTATGTAATACGGGTTGTATGTATATATATATTAAAAGAATTTCAATTGTCTTATTACATTAATGTTATGCTTGGAAGGTTTGGGAAGTCTTTATGATTATTATGCATGATTGTTGAGGATTTGACGTTGAATTACAAGTTGGTTATGTCAATAATATAGGGGAGACTCTGTCAAAAATTTTATTAATACTTCTGGGATCAAATTTAATTAAAGGTGAATCTGATAGATAAGTAAAGTCAAGTTTGCCTTGGTGGTGGGTCCAACATCTAGTTGTCACCTACTATCGGCACACGTCACGTTTCAGGTCTAGTAGGGTGATCTGGGACGGATCGTGACAAGAGCAGCTTATTATCTCGATATTAGATGATCCCAGCGTGAGTCGTGTGATACGTGAGGCGAGCTTCTCGAACCTTGCGGTCGAGGCCACAATTGAACAGTCCTTGAATTCCAATGCGCGTGCTGATCATCATGTTGGTTCTAGAAATTTGAATTTGGGAGTTACTTTTGGTGGGATCTACACCATCAGTTGTTAATCCATTGACTAATCGAAATATTTATATGAATGAATCCCCGACTGCAGCAAGGGAGTTCAGGGCAGTTGGGGAATCAGAGTAGTGAAGAAGTGAAAAAGGTTTTGAATATTTTGCTTAGGAACCCAGTCTTAGTTGGGGATTCGGTGCCTGAGGCTGTGGTGAAGGAATTGCTCAGAAAAATTGAGAACGAGGAATTGGTAGCTGAAGGGAAATTGAAGAATGTTCACGTGATCTCCATTGAGAAAGAGTTTTTGTCCGATAAAAACCAGATAGCTTCAAAGATACGAGAATTGGATAACGTGATTGAGAGTTGGATCATGAGTGGCGGGGTAATTCTTGATTTGGGTGATCCAAGAATTAATGGCAGCTTTTATTCAATCCTTTTGTCGACTAATGAATTATTCAATCCTTTTATAAATAAAAAGAATATGATGTATGGAGATAAAATATATTATTGAAAATTGATTTTAGAATATTAGTAGTAAGCACGTGCGTTACACGTCTTACGTATATGATGAATGTGATGCATAATATCTTCATAGAAGTTATACCATTTTTTGAAAATTATTAAGGTAATAAATTTTAATGTGAGAAGTAATCAACCGAAAATGAAAATAAAAAACTATGTAAATTCGAACAAAAAAATAGTAAGTTTTGTGTTCGAAAATTAATTTGGAAAAAATACCGATGACGTGTTGTAGGTTTTTTTATAGTAATAAAGGATATTATTTCTTCAAAAAATTTGCAAACGTATGTAAGAATTTAGATATTATTAAATATGAAAATAGGTATTGAATAATATGAAGTTACAAAATCATTCAAATTTCCATCATATTTTTCTTTTTTTATCATTTGATTAATAATTGGAAATTTGTATGAAAAATTCAATAATGCAGATTTTTCAATAAATTTCACAAACTATTGATTGTTAAATTCTATGTTTTGAATTGAGAAAAGATAATGTGAGAAAAATTTACCATGACACACGCATTATGCGATTTGGATGATCACAAAAATTGTGAAAAAGGTTATTTACTACTCATTTTAGTCATTTTTCCCTTTAATTTCAATAACTTTAAACACACATCTTCAACCCTTATAAAGAAAATTATTACAGAATATTTAAATGTATTGTAGATTAATATTACGGACTAATAAAAGAAAAAAATTGAGGATAATATTGACAAAAAAAATCAAAATTTTTTAGAGTGTTATTGATAAAAGAGAATAATGCAATAATTAACAAAAGAATAAAAATAATATATGATTTGACTTTTATAGATATTTTGTTTTTCACAAATCCATAAATAATTTATTATAAGTCACATATAAATTGATTTTGCATTAATTAAACTCCCCTAATCCAATTATTAAAATAAGTTGATAAAATTCGAAATTACCTAAAATAAAAATAGACAGAAAACTATGTGCGAATTTATGTGAATTCTATATTGTTATTATATATGATAATGATGATGATGATGATGTTATAAATATTATACTATTTAGTGAATGACATTCATACCCCTGTAATCTTAGGGATAATTACTTTGTATATGCCTTTTTCCCCCTATATATATGGGGCTCTAATTCTTAATGAAACACAAGTTTATTTGCCTCTTTATTTTCTTCTCTCTTTCTCTCTATTTCATAACACGTTATCAGCACTATTCTCTAAAATTATTAGAAGGTAATTTTTTTAGCATAATCATCTGTCATGTGTATCAAAATTAATTTGATAACACGTGAATTTTTTTTATATATACATATGCATCATAATGATGTCGAATCCTATTTTTCTTTCAATTCTAATTCTACGCATGAATTCAATTCTGAAACCTTCCACGTCTGAATTCAATTAATTTTTAATTCGTGTATTTCAATCCTAAATTCATTATTCATCAAGTGTACACGCAATCCAAGGAATTTGTTCCAAACTCAAAAAGTGGCCATTTAAATTCAACTTGATTTCTCAATTCGGTCAAAATCTTATTGTTGTAATTTAAAGTTCATGCTGTAATTTTAAGGTTCTTGTTTATGTGTGTTTAATTTATATATTATAATTGTTGTTGCCTTTTTTTTTTATCATTTAAATTAGTAGTTCATTACGTTGTTGCTCCTGAAGTAGCGCAACTGTATAATTAATATTCCAGAAGAATATTAATATGTGTGTTTAATTTATTATTGTTGAATTTTTTTTCATTACGTTGTTGCTCCTGAAGTAGCGCAACTGTATAATTAATATTCCAGAAGAATATTAATTATGACTATCATGAATAATTTGTTGTTGCTCCTGAAGTAGCACAACTATATATAATTAATATTCCAAAAGAATATTAATATGACTATCATGAATAGTTTGTTGTTGCTCCTAAAGTAGCACAACTTTATAATATTCAAGAAATATTATTATTTGCTCCAGAAGAGTATAAATTATAATTGTCAACATTCCAGAAGAATATTTGACCTATTATTGAAGAAATAATAAAAAAATACAACATGCTCCCAAAGTAGCATATATATCGAAGAATATGTCATAATGTTTATCCCTGAAGGAAAACATACAACTTTTGTAATGTTGATGATTTGATTTATTATTATGTGGTTTAATCACATTCTTCGAAATTAATTGTATTTTTATTTATTTATTGTGTAGTTATACAAATGGCCAACATCACTAAACTCGAGTTTGTTGCACTTGACATATCTGGCAAAAATTGAGAATATTAATTAGTTTAATTTTCAGTATCTGAATTATTCTTTTTCTTTAAAAGTTAGTATGAATTATGTTTTTACTTATTTTTTTGAAGTTAGTGACATTTACATTATTAAGCATTTTTAGTTGATTAAAAATGTCGCTAAATTATTTTTTATGAAATCAAAGTTTTAGAATATTTATTTTGTTTTGTTTATAAATTCAGGATGAATGACCAGGATATCTGTTTAGTCGATAGTGCAACTATACATACTATTCTTCAAGACAAAAAGTATTTCTTGAACTTAACATTATCAGAGAATAATGTTAATACAATATCAGGTGCATCAAAAATCGTTGAAGGCTCCGGAAGAGCTTGTATTATTTTATCAAATAATACAAAATTATATATTGACGATGCACTTTATTCTAGCAAATCCAGAAGAAATTTGCTTAGTTTTAAAGATATTCGCTGCAATGGATATCACATTGAGACGATGCATGAAAATAATGCAGAATATCTTTGCATAACTTCTTTTATATCTGTCCAGAAGCAGATAAAAGAAAAACTTCTGGCACTCCCTTGTGGCATGTATTGTGCATCTATAAAGATGATTGAATCAAATATTATCATGAACCAGAAGTTCGTTGATCCAAAATTTTTTATACTTTGGCATGATAGACTTCGACATCCAGGAACAATAATGATGCGCCGAATAATTAACAACTCACATGGACATCCTCTAAAGAACCAGAAGATTTTTTTACCTAATGATTATCCATGTGCTGCTTGTTCGCAAGGAAATTCGACTACAAAAGTCAATATTGAATCTCCAACTTTCTTGGAAAGAATTCATGGAGATATATGTGGGCCAATACGCCCACCATGTGGACCATTTCGGTATTTTATGGTTTTAATTGATTCATCTACTAGATGGTCCCATATTTGTCTACTTTCCACTAGGAATGTAGCCTTTGCTAGACTACTTGCTCAAATTATAAAATTACGAGCTCAATTCCCTGATTATTCAATCAAGAAAATTCGTCTTGATAATGCTGGTGAGTTTAGATCACAGACATTCAATGATTATTGTATGTCAATTGGAATTGAGGTTGAACATTCAGTTGCTCACGTCCATACACAAAATGGATTAGCTGAGTCGTTTATCAAACGTCTACAATTAATTGCTAGACCATTACTCATGAAAACAAAACTTCCAACTTCTGTTTGGGGTCATGCCATAATACATGCTGCAACCTTGGTTCGTTTAAGACCAACTGCGTATTATCAATATTCTCCTTTGCAACTTGCAATTGGTCATGAGCCTAATATTTCTCACTTACGAGTTTTTGGTTGTGCCGTCCAAGTCCCAATTTCACCCCCACAACGTACCAAAATGGGTCCCCAAAGAAGAATTGGAATTTATGTTGGTTTTGATTCACCATCAATAATAAGGTATCTTGAACCTTTAACGGGTGATCTATTCACTATACGTTTTGCAGATTGTCATTTTGACGAAATGACTTTCCCAACCTTGGGAGGAACAAAACCACATCCTGAAAAACATGGTAAAATTTCATGGAATGAAACAACTTTGTCTCACTTTGATCCCGCAGCAATCAATGTGAGCAAGAAGTTGGAAAAATCATTCACTTGCAAAGAGTTGCAAATCAATTACCGGATGTATTTGTTGACACGAGAAAAGTGACAAAGTCACATATACCAGTAGAAAATATCCCTGCACAAATTGATGTCCTTGAAGGACAATCTGCTGTAGCAAATGAATCTCAAATACGCCAGAAGCGTGGTCGACCAGTTGGTGCTAAAGACTCTGTACCTCGAAAAAGAAAAGTACAAGAGAAAAACCAACCAAAAACTTCAGCAGAAGTAGTATTTGAAAAGATTGATCAATCGGATATTGAGAATATGGATCAATCGGATATTGAGAATATGGTTCCTGCAGAACCACAAGTATCCGAAAATAATGAGATTTCAATAAACTATTTAGTATCTCATAAAATATGGGAAAGGAATACTATTGTCATAGATGACATTTTTGCCTTTAATGTGGCTCTTGAAATAATGAAAGATGAGGATTCTGAACCACTGTCTGTGAAAGACTGTGAGCATAGAAATGATTGGCCAAAATGGAAAGAAGCCATACAGGCGGAGTTAAATTCCTTAGAGAAATGAAAAGTATTCGGACCTGTAGTTCGAACACCTGAAAATGTAATCCCTGTAGGATACAAATGAGTTTTTGTAAGGAAAAGGAATGAAAATAATGAGATTACAAGATACAAAGCTCGACTTGTAGCTCAAGGTTTCTCTCAAAGACCAGGAATTGATTATGAGGAAAGGTATTCTCCCGTAATGGATACTATTACTTTTAGATTCTTAATTAGTTTGACTGTGTCACAAAGGCTTGATATGCGCCTTATGGATGTAGTAACTGCCTATCTATATGGTTCACTTGATAGTGACATATACATGAAAGTCCCTGAAGGACTCAAAATTCCAGAAGCAAATAATACATGCCCGAGAACTATGTTCTCTATTAAATTGCAAAGATCATTATATGGATTGAAACAATCCGGACGCATGTGGTATAATCGCCTTAGCGAATATTTGTTGAAGGAGGATTATAAAAATGATGACATTTGTCCCTATGTTTTCATAAAGAAAACAAATAGTGGATTTGCAATTATTGCAGTATATGTGGATGATTTAAATCTGATTGGAACTCCTGAAGAGCTCAATAAAACTGCAAATTATTTAAAGAATGAATTTGAGATGAAAGATTTGGGAAAAACTAAATTTTGTCTTGGGTTGCAAATTGAACATTTCCCAGAAGGATTATTTGTTCATCAATCTTCTTATACAGAAAAAGTTTTAAATCGTTTTTATATGGACAAAGCACATCCATTTGCATCCCCTATGGTTGTTCGATCACTTGATGTGAAAATAGATCCATTTCGTCCACCTGAAGATGGGGAAAAAATTCTTGGTTCTAAAGTACCATATCTTAGTGCAATTGGAGCGCTAACATATCATGCAAATTGTACTCGACCTGACATAGCTTTTTCTGTAAATCTCCTTGCAAGATATAGCTCTACACCAACTCAAAGACATTGGAATGGTGTTAAACACATTTTTCGATACCTAAAGGGTACTATTGATATGAGATTATTTTATTCTCAAAAATTGGGATCTTCTTTAGTGGGATATGCAGATGCATGTTAACTCTCTGATCCACATAAAGCTAAATCCCAAACAGGATATGTGTTTACACATGGAGGAACAGCTATATCATGGAGATCCGTGAAGCAAACTTTGACAGCAACATCTTCAAATCATTCAGAAATTATTGCAATCCACGAGGCAAGTCGAGAATGTGTATGGTTGAGGAACATGACCCATCATTCCAAGCATCATGCGGATTAACTTCAACTAGAGACAGCCCAACAATTTTGTATGAAGACAATGCAGCTTGTATTGCACAACTCAAAGGAGGCTTCATCAAAGGAGACAGAACAAAGCATATCTCTCCAAAATTCTTCTACACGCATGAGCTTCAGAAAACTGGAGATATTGATGTTCAACAAATTCGCTCGAGTAACAATGTAACTGATTTATTTACAAAGGCATTGCCAACATCCACATTCAAGAAAATGGTTCATGAGATTGGAATGCGTCGATTCAAAGATTTACAGTGATCAGTATCAGGGGGAGTAGCTGTACTCTTTTTCCTTCGCCAAATTTTTGTCCCACTGGATTTTCTTGGCAAGGTTTGACGAGGCAGCATTTATTGTAATACTCCAAAATAACTGTATACTTTTTCCTTCGTTTGATTTTTTTCCCATTGAGTTTTTATCAAACAAGGTTTTAATGATGCAGATATTTTGTAATATGTCATTCAAGGGGGAGTGTTATAAATATTATACTATTTAGTGAATGACATTCATACCCCTGTAATCCTAGGGATAATTACTTTGTATATGCATTTTTTCCCGTATATATATGGGGCTCTAATTCTTAATGAAACACAAGTTTATTTGCCTCTTTATTTTCTTCTCTCTTTCTCTCTATTTCATAACAGATGATGATGATTATTATTATTATTAGAAGAGGTGGGCATTAACCGGTCGACCCAGCCCAAATCGATCCGACCAGATCGATTTGGGTATGTTTTTCATGAAACTCGGATTGGGTTCGGATTTTTTTTTTTTTTTAAATTTAGTCAGATGCATGTTGGGCGAAAAACCCGAATAAAAAATATGTTTTTTTTAAAAAATTAACTTATTTAAATATTAATTGAATATATTTTAATTTTATTAACAAGTATTCAATTTATTGTATTTGGTGTTATTGTACAGTACATAATTGATTTGAGTTAATGATTGATTCATGGGCTTTTTTTTTCTTTTTCAAGATTTTTTACCAATTGGACCAAAGCCCAACCGACCGAAACTTGATTGAGTTGGATTGGGTTGAGCTGATTTTTTATCAACCCGATTGGGCAAAAATCCGAACCAACCCAACCCAGGCCCACCTCTAATTATTATTATTATGTGCATTGCACAACTTATATATATTTTGAATGATATTGTTAATGTTAGAAGTATTAAATAGAATACACATGAAATGAAACCACTGTAAATTAATGAAAATGTTGAATAAATTATCATTAAAGGATGTTGTAAAAATTATAAGTTTTTTTTTTTATAAATCAGAAATACGAACTCTAACAACAAATAATTTTTTAATACTTAATAAACGCGAGAGTATAATAACGTAAAATTTTATAACATTGTAAATTGTTAGATAGTATAATATTTTAATAATAAATAAATAAGAGATTATAATGAAATAAAATATTTAATGGTATGAATAAAAAATTTGTAATCAAAAGTTTCTCCTAAACCTTAATTTTTTATATATTGTAATAAAATATGAGGAATGTACAAAATCACTCCCTTCAACTCTAACAACAAATCATTAAAAATTCTAAAAATTATTGAGAAGATGACCCAAATAATAAAAGGATAAAAAAGAGGTAAATTTGAATTAAATTTGGACAATTTTTTTTTTTTTTTCATGTGTAACATATAACATTAAATTCACGGATTAACGAAATTGTAAACTTTTGAATTGAATATCATAAGATTATACATTAATAATATATAGTGTAAACTATAGAATTTGAGTAGACAATTCAATTTTTGAAATTAGATATAAGCAAAAATTAAAACATAATTTTTTAATACTAAATAAATGCTATAGTATAATATTATGAGAAATTATAATAATGTAAAATTATATTATAATATTGTGAATTGTTAGACAATAAAAATATTTTAATAATAAATAATTGAAAGATTATAATAAAATAAAATATTTAATGGCATGAATAAAAAATTGGTAATTAAAAGTTTCTCCTAAATCCCAATTTTTACATATTGTAAAAAATAGAATATGGGGGGTGTACAAAATAAGTCTCTTCATTTTTTTAACTTAATTAATTAATTAATATAAGAGGGCATAGTTGGTTTAAAGCAAAATATGTGAGGGCAAAATCGTGAAATCAAAGATTATCCCTTATCTATACTTTTAAGATAGTGTATATAAGTAATAATGAAATGATGTGTAATTAAAACAATTTAGGGAAATGTATTATTTTCTGAGGCACAATTGAAAATAAAAGTTTGCTATTATAAATAGTAATAAAAAGTATCATTTGCTTAAAAAAAAAAGGTAATACAAAGTATCCTATACAAAATATAGTTAATTAAGCCACTGTTTGGTAAATCGTTTATCAGCTGTTGTTTATATATATCTATACTTATATAACAATATGATAACCGTCACTATTTTACGTACACAGTTTTTCGCTCATTTTCACATGCTACTTTAAGAAATTTCTTATTTTTATCAATTTATTTTAATATATGAATTAGTAAATTTCAATTAATCTATACTTATATATGTATAATAAAATGATAATCGTCACCATTTTAGGGACATAGTTTTCCGCCTATTTTCACATGTTTTTTTTAGGAAATATCTTATTTTTATCAATTTATTTTAATATATGAATTATGAAAGTTCAATTAATGCATATAATAAATAATTTATGGATTTACGAAAAAAAATATGTAAAAAGTAAAATTATAGATTTTTTTTCTTTTGATAATTATTGCATTATTTTGAAGTCGAAAAATATGCAATATGGGTGTCAAATCCAATATATCAACGAGAAGTTTAATAAAAACTAAGAAATGAAAGCAAACTCAAAACATATTATTCGTAAAATCGTTTTAAATACTAAATATAAATGTAAATGTTTTACTTTTTCCAACATTTAATATTTTTAATTTATCTCATTCAAGTCCTAAAATGATACCCATATAATTTATTACATAAATTCAATTTGACCTAAATGATTAATTTTGAATTTTTTTCTTATCAAATTGAAATAAATAATAAATATTCAATATTTCTAAATAAATTCAATTAAATCATTTAATTTTCTATAACTTTAGGTTTCGATAAACTCATTGGTTCAATTTGAAAAACAGAAGATGTTAGCAAAATCATTATATTTAAAAATAGAATATAGTCAACACGTTTATTTAGCATGCACAAAATAATATGTGTAATTGTGGAAGATGAGTTTTAAAGAATGTGTTCTTGAGAATGAACATTGAAAAAAATTATTTTCGAAGAATCAATTTTATATGAATAAGTGATAAAGTCTTATGTCTTGTGAGTTAAACTCTCATTTATAAATTGAGATGTATAGATAATTTTTTAAAATATAAAGTTAATTATATTTGTAATATTCATTCAATAAAATTTAATTAAAATTTGTATTTCATATTATTTATTTGTTACATTCATTTAAATATAGGACTGCGTATAAGTTTGTCATGCATAAGTTTAACAAATTACAACATTTAATTTAAATTTGAACAATTTTTTATTTTTTAAAATGTTTGGTAAATTTTGTTCGTAATGTATTTATTTTTTTACGTGTAATTAAATGAAATATTTGTTTAATATATTTAAATATCAATTATTGCATTAATATAGTTAGTAAAAATTCTTATAGTACTATACGGTAAGTCGATAAATTAATTCTGTAAATGTCTATTAATCTCTTTATTTCATTTTATGCTTTGAAAATTGTAAACATTTCAACTTTTAGAAATAAAAAAATCGTAAGTTCGACTTCAGTCATCAAATAAAAATTGTAAAGTATAGAATAAGTCACATGTCCTTATCTTACTTAGCCTAAATAGACTAAGAAAACTAAAGAATGAACAATTAGCTGTTAAAAAAAAAATATGCAAGTTACAGTTTTATGTTTTACTTTTTTGAATATTTTTCATTATATATGAATGCACAATTTATGTCGGGTATTGTACTTTTACAACTTATTTAATAAGTAATTGTCAAGTATATCTTCCGTGCATCGCACGGGTGTGTGTTGTGTTTGAAATCGCAAGTGTACGATATCGCAATCAAGTAATAAAGTGGACCTTAGAGTCCGGATTATCGTTCCCACGAGGACTGCTATTAATTACTGAAATATTTCAGTTCTTAACTTTATTTGAACAAATGAAAATCATTTTAAGAATAAAAATCTAGAATTAAGAAATGAAACTAATGAATTAAAAAGAATTGTTAAATTGTTTTGTTTTCAAATAAGATTGTAAAGTAGTTGGGATTCACGAATTCACCTAACTAATTAAATCAATTCCAATTCCAGTTTTATTTCCTATTTGTGTGTTCGGTCTAATTCACTAATTCAAATTGAGATTCCTCTCTCGAGTTTAAATCAATCCTACCTAAATAAGTCAACCTTGTATCTCTACAGCGGGTCCGAATATTCCTTAACTAGATGCATTACACACAAAAATTCACACACGACCGCAATAATTACAAGAGTATATCTCTATCTCTCGTTCAATTACCGGATTTATTACCTAGATCTATGTTATTAACTCACCTCTCGGATTATGGAAATAACACATGGAATCATGAATAAGTGGCCAGTTCATTCACGCATTAAACGCAATATTAATAAATCAACACATGCATTAAAGCGTTAAAACAAGGAATATGGCATTAAAATAATGAACTAGGCTACATCGTTTATCCCAACGTTAAAATTAGTTACACATCATCATGAAATAACAAAAACAGTAAAAATAAACGTTCATTGAAAAACAATATAAAGATTGCACCAATTATCAATTCTTCAACTGTTTTCAATTCACGCCCCTCTGCGATGTTGGAATCTCCAAGGATTTGATGTTGAATTCTCAGTTGTGGCTCGTTCTTTGGAGAGGCAAAGGTCTGATTTTCGTGCCTCACGTGTTGTATATATATGTTTTGGAGAAAACCTAGGTCAAAAAGAGAAAATTCTGATAAAAATCGCGAGAAAAAGCCCACAGTTGGCCCAGCCAGAAAGCCACGCGATCGCGTGCTTGACCCAAAAACTCTCGGGTTATTTTTTCACACCTTCTCGCGATCGCTTGGTATGTAACCAGCGATCGCGACTTCGCTCTTTTCTCGGTTGTACAAGTTAGTCCCTGACTTTTAATTGCACTTTCAATCCTCAACTTTCAATTGTTGCAATTTAGTCCCCAAACTTTATCTTCTTCTTGATTTGCCCATTTAAGCTATCAAATCCTTCAATTTGTTCCTCCAACCTTTGATTTCTTCTCTTTGGCACCATGTAGGTTTCCCGGTTGTTGTCACAAACTCCTTACTTGTCTCATTTAGCTCCAAATAGCAATCCAATTATGCATTTTTCCCATTGATTCCATCATTCTTCATGTTTTGGGATATTTTCTGAAAAGTAAACGATAAACACAAATTAAATAGCAAATATTTCAAAACGACAATAATTACACCTAATTTAGACATATAAATAAGTGTATAAAATACACTTATCAGTGTGATTACTAGTTGTTTATAAATAGCAACGTGTTAACATTTTTTCATTGATCCATTTTTTATTTTTATTTTTGAAAAGTAGAAAATATTGGATGTGTGTGATAAAAACAATGTAGGGAAATGTATTATTTTTTGAACTGAGGCAAAATTGAAAAGAAGTATTATATACAAAATATGGTCAATTAGAGCTTGTTTGGTAATGTGAAATTTTTTTAATTTTTGTGGTTTTTTTTTTATTTTTTTTATGGATGTGTGGTTTGAAAATATTTGAAAAGTAAAAAATTATGAGCTTGACTAAGAATAGATTGTTGAGATTAAATTTGAAAAGTTGAGGTAAAAATTTATCCGTTACCAAACAGGCTCTAAGCCTCTATTCGGTAAATCGTTTATAAGCTGTTGTTTATATATATTGTTTATAAATAGCGACGTGACATTTTTTTATTGGTCCATTTTTTATTTTATTTTTTTGAAAAATAAAAAATGATAGACAATATCTTTTATTAATCAAAATTGTTGACTTTTCCAAAAAATTAATTATTCATTGATATGTTGCCACATGATCATTTATAAACAAAATTTATAAACAAATTTTATCAAGATTTGATATGTAGATTTGGATTGTCAAATAATTTCCCACCTAAGAAATCCAGCCCAAACCCAGAAAGCCTGTCAGCCCTCTGTTTCCATTTTAACGTGACATGTTGAAATCAATTGCTGCCACTTTTGTTGTTGAAATATTAAAATATATTGCATCCGTCCCAATTGTATAGACTATATTTCATTTTTCTCTTATTCCAATTATATATGCTTATTTATTTATTGAAAAGTATTTATTTTGTTTGTTTACTAATGTACTCCTATTTATTACTTTCAATAACAATAGTTTTGATGTTAAATAAGGATAAGTTGGATTTTTTTTTTTATAAAAATTACTTTTCCAATAATATTAAATATGTTTTTTTTTAACCTGCGTGAAAAATCAAATCAATCTATGTAATTGAGAAGGAGGGAGCATGTAAAAATTTGAATTTTGACTTGCCACTTAATATCAATTCGTTCCACGGTTCCACTTGTTTAGAAATAATTAAGTGCGTGTGCTTCTGTATAATTGAAGGTACAAGGCTGTGCAAAAAGAATTATTCTAGTTTCACAATCCCACTCACATTGTGAGTGTGATTGTAACAAGATTGGTGCAAAAACCTACAGCAAGTCTGACCCTTGGTTTTCGTGAATATTTATAAACATGAAAATAAGCTTATGTTCTTAACGAGATTATTACAATTTATAAATATCACAATTTGTAAATCATTTTCTAATCACACATTTTTTCTCTCCACTTTTAAATCATACATTTTACTTCAAAAATATAAAATAAGTCAATTTATAATTGCTATTTCTTACCAAACAAAAAATTCTATAGAAATATCTGTTTGGCTCCATTATAAATAAAATTCTAAAAATATTTAATTGCTATATAGTGCGAATTGGTTTTACCTTTCCCTATCAACTTAATTCTTATTTTGTGAAGTATTAGTACTAAAGCAAATGGTTAATATGTTATTATTGGAAAAAAAAAAAAAATCTGATGTGTAACGATTAGCATTAAAATTATGTTTTAATTATTTAAAATTAAAATCATTTATTATTTTTATTATTATAAATTATATTTTTATGAAATATATTTTATTATTAATTATTATTAACTACTTTTAAAAAATTAAGCCTCTGTTCGGCAGCAATGTTTTTGTTTATAAATAGAAATATTATTTTGATGAAAAATTCACTACAACATATTTGACTTTCTATAACACTTAATCGTAGCATTTTTTCTATAATAATTCTATAAATTAGAAATTAATTAAATCCACATCCAATTTTATAGCATTTGGCCATATAATAATTAGGGCATCCAGTTCTCGTTTCAAAACACCACCACGTTCGCTTTCAAATTTCTTCCCCTGTCATTTTTTCTTATCAAATACTAGATTCTATTAGCAACAATTGCGAACGTGGAGGCGAAGGCTGTTGAAATATTTGTTAGAGTTAGAATATTCTAGATTCATCTAGAATTAGTTGTTAGATTTAGCTTGTTAATTTTCTATAAATAGTCTTAAGCATTGTAATCTTTTCACCAAGCATTTGAATAATAAAAACATTTTATATTTTGTACATGGTATCAGAGCAGTAGATCTTGGACTAGGTCATAAGTTTTCCGGTCACCAGCGAGCGGCGGTGCCGTCGCTCGTCCGGCGAGTTCCTTTTTCTGCAGAATTTTTTCTTTTGTTATTTGCCTTCTAACTCACTGTAGAAGAGATCCAAAAATGCCTAATTCCGTCTCCAAATTCTCAACAGTGTTATAGGATTAGCCAAATCTCATCATACTTGAATTCGAGTTTGCAGAACTTTTGAGAGATTAAATTGCCGAGATTGATCAATTTAAGCGGTGGTGGTTTACCGAGATTTGTTGTTAATGAAGGGGATCTGTCAAAATATGTTTAGACTTGCTGTTGGTCCAATATTCTGATCTTTTGCTACATTACAAGGAAGAAATATTAGCTGGGATCTGAACCTACGATGACTCACGCCTAGTTATCGGAATCGAGAGAGATCCTATGAATATCATCATATTCGTGCACTGATTCCTCATCGGAGCACTGACACTTCCAGCAAGGTCTATGAACGAGAGCTTTCAGCATATCTTAAATCAGATCTAAACTTCTGAGTTCCACTTATTGTTGTTCGGTTTAGATTGTGAGGTGAAGTTGCCCTTTGACAGGTGCTGTTTACTGCCTCTTGCCCTTGAAAATTGCAGTACTGTATCCTTTGGCTTAGACATGCTCCCGAGTGAAGATTGAACAGGCCTTGACAAGGTATTACAAATTGAATACTGATTTTAATTTTCGTTGTGATTTTATTTGGAGTTGAGTGATTTTATGTGAATTTGCTGGGAGATTATAGAGAGGTTATGTGTTAAATGTGGCATGTGATTGTTCTTGGTTGCCGGTGGTTGTATGGTATTTACCTATTTAGAGGTGTTTTCTGGTGATTATAACCAACTGAATCAGGATGGATGACGATTAATTAGGATTAATGGGGATTGAATCAAACTGAATCAGGATGGATGACGATTAATTAGGATTAATGGGGATTGAATCAAGTTTTATCCACTTATATGATGAAACTAGCATACCGGATTTTCCAAAAGATGTGGAGAAGAAACGGTGGTGATGGATCCATCGATTATTGCATTCGGCTGAAATTAGGATTGAAGTTATGGCCGGTGAAACATGTAGGCTGCAGTGGGCAGCAGTCGGAGATAATGCTTTAGGAATCTGGTAAAAAGCTGATGAATCTAAAATTTAAGTGGAGGAGTTCCGGTTGTTGGTGGGTGCAATTGCAGCGAAAATAGGAATGTTGAAGTTTGGCTTGGTCAGCAAATCAAGGATAATGGTTATGATTTATGAAACAGACAGACAGATTTTCATGCTGTTTGCTTCCTTGGTTGATGCGAGAAGTTAAAGAAGAAAGTTGGGGGAGGTCGAGAGGAAATTTTCCATGTGTTTTTAATTTTCCGGCAGCCGGAAGAGCGGCGGCAGTCGGCGGCGAGTATAGTGTAGAAGGTGGTAATCTGGTACTGATGAAATATCTGTTATCAGATTTTCAAAAATTGAAGAAGAGGTCCCTCATGTTTTTGGACTTGTTTTAACTAGCCCCCCTGGTCTTTGATTTTATGAAAACTGGCCACTATCGGTTTATTTGCTGAAGTTGGTCCCTGCATATCTGAAATTTGGGCAGAGTAGTCCCAGAATTGAAAATTACAGATTGGTCCCAAAGTTTTTGGGATATTGATTTTAACCCCAATTTCTTAAAAAAAAATAAATAATAATAAATAAATAAATTGAATTTTGGAATTGTTTTTTGAATTGGCCTATATTGGATGTTTGAAATTGCTCACATGAGAAGTGGGTTTGATTCAAAATTGAATCAAGATTGAAAATAGATGAATGAATTCATCTAAAGAAATTGAATTATTTCAGTAATCTGGAATTTGAAGAATTTGCTCCAAAGTGGAGTTTAAAAAAATTTGCTCCGAATTGGAGTTTGAAAAATATGCTCCGAAATTGGAGTTGATGCAGGAAATCTGCAATTGAAAGAAAATTGATCGGCTGATTGTAGCTGGTTTGAAGATTTGAAAATTGATGATCCCTTCTTAGTATTAAAGGGGGATTTTATGAGAATTTTACATTGTATTTTTTTTTTTTACTTTTGTAATATTTTCAAGTTGGAGTTATATTTCATATAACTTCCAACTTGAGGGGATGTTGAAATATTTGTTAGAGTTAAAATATTCTAGATTCATCTAGAATTAGTTGTTAGATTTAGCTTGTTAATTTTCTATAAATAGTCTTAAGCATTGTAATTTTTTCACCAAGCATTTGAATAATAAAAACATTTTATATTTTGTACAAAGGCCATGGATTTAGAACTGGAGGACCACGACGTGATGGACGAGGACATAGGAGAGGCGGCTCATTCCCCAGTGTTGCGCAAATGCTCCTTGGCTTAAGTCTGCTACCACAGGAGCTTGTCGACCTCTGTTCCTAAGTAGACCAAGGGATCCGGCTTCCGTGAAATGGATGGGATAGAACTGCTCACCCAGACCATAACTATTGATTGGGCATTTAGCAAAGGTCCATTCAGGAGGTCGAAGGTGAGGAGAAAACCTCATGTTCATCGTTCTAGTTGTATATGATTGTTGATTTTGACGAGGATTTTTATTTCCTTTCCCTGTTACATGGATAACTTATCTTCAGTTCTATGTTACTGCTAATGGATTGCCATGTATGTGTTCTCGTAAAAAGATAATAATAATTCTCACCTCTTTGTTTCGTTTTCCCTTTCCTGCAAGCAAAATTTCTCCCTTTGCCAAATTGTAATGGAAATCCTCGGTAAATTCTTCCAAATTCACTGTTATTAATGGCCTAATTTTTCTTCTCTACTAAATTTCTTTGCATCTGAACACTGATTTGTTGTCCATTTTATACCTGTTGAAAGATACAAATTACATTTTGGTGATTCTGCAAGTTGGAATCCGGGTTTTTGACAAAAGGGATAGGTATTTTAAGCATGAGAGCATGTTGTGGATGGAAGCGATTCGTTTTATGCCTGCCAGTCATCTTCTGTTTTGCTAATATGCTTCCAGGTAATATAATTTCCAAGGAAATTGTTAACTATAGGTCATGTGAAGTAGGATGTAGATATGGAGACTTGTTTCTTGTAAATACTAATCACCATTCTATGTTAATTCAAAAAAGTTTACTCAGAAATTAATAAAGATTGGTGCAATATCTAAATCTCTTAACAGTTGTCCTCGGTTAGTTATTGGCATTTTCCTTTAGGCTTTAGGATATATTTTTTCATCTTTCAATGATGACGAAATTCATGAAATGATGTGGTTGCTTGCTTCATGACTGTTGAAATAGCAACAACAATCAAATATACAATATCATCACAAAGAAAAGTCGAAGAAATTTGATCATCTAGTTCTTGGACCAGCTTCTGGTGAAGGCCTGCCTGATCACCTATAATATCAAAGTTTGATCATGTTTGTCACTGTGTTTGTGACCTACAATTCTACGGTTGATTGGAGAATCAATGCTCGACTAGTTGATTTTGTCACTGTTGGGGAAACTTCGTACAACAAAGTCAAAAGGTCAATGACTATTTTGAATGTATTTGTAAATTTCATCTAGGTATATCCAAGTAATATGTTTGCAAAACTAGATTGGAAGGTTAATTAACTAGACTCTGTGCAATGAATCAACTTAAATTTTTGATTGCTATAATATATGTAGACATGAATGTGCAAGCATGCTATGTATTAAAAAAGTAATAATACAAATAATTTCTTATAATATCTTATATACTGGTTCAGTCAAGCCATGGTGTTCTATGCTTAGGATCTAAGACATCAATTCTTTATAAGCATGAAGAACCCACTTGCATAATTACTGTGTTTGATCCCTACTCTGAATTGTGAATTTATATTGAAGCAAACATCAAAAAGCTAAAATAATAACTTAAACCAATTTTTACAATTATTGCATATCTAGTTTTGGCAAACATTGAAATACAGTCTGGATGCATGCAGGAGGATATATGTTGGCTTAAAGTAATCAAGTATCAAACTATGGATCCTATGCTCGTATTCTATAAGGTACAAAAAACAACCTAGTTAGAATATATTCAAGCTAGTGATCCCAGTTGTCTTTTTTGACTGCTTTCATCTTAAATAATGTGTGTTTCATGTTAAGTTAGCAGCTCAATTTACAAGCTTGATTCAATGGGGAAGAAAATGTATACATACTTCATCCCTGGATAAAGATTATGAACGTTATACATGAAGCTTCAGCAAGAGTTCCACGCTACAAAAAGAGAGGCAAATTTGTGGGAATGTAAAGCGTGTAATATCATTTGTAACGAGCCAACTTCCATGATACCTATGTAGAGTTTCTGTAGGAAAAACCTTTTGTAGTTGGTTTGATGGTCATTCATCACAAGTGGTCTTGTATTTTTGTTCTATTTGAATCTTCTTTTTGTTGTTGAGATAGGTAACAAACAACTTGTAATGAGAAAGTATTTTTCTAATTGACATATGAAACAAATTTGATTTGCCTTCTTCTATTTTTCTTTTTATATATGAAACAAATTATTATTCAAAATGAATGCTATTATAAAAATTTTGGTGACACTTGATAATAAAATTAAAAAAGTGCTATAATAGTTTAATAACTCCACTAGTAATAGCATTCGAAAAATGTTATCAAATGTGATAAATAGCATTCTTAGAATGCTATAGACGACCTAATATAACAGCATTCAACGAATGCTATAATAGAGTACGGACTTTAATAACCCAATCAATAATAGCATTCGAAAAAATGTTATCGAACATAATCGATAGCATTCTTAGAATGCTATAGATGTACTTGTATAATAACATTCAACAAATGCTATAATATAGGGTGGACTTTTAATAACACCACTAGTGATAGCATTCGGGAAAATGCTATGGACGATGATAAATAGCATTTTTCGCATGCTATTGATGAACTAATTTGTTGAAGTGATTATATTTATTTCAGTAAAAGTTGAATTAAATATATTCTATATAAATGTGTTACATTATAAATGAAAATGTTGGATTAATATATTTAGAAAATAAATAAATAAAATCATTGAAGTTTTACTTCAACGTTTGGTAACACTGTTTGGTTTATAAACTGGTTTATTTATGATTTTGAGGTAAAAAGTAGTGGTTGAAAATTGGAGAGAGAAAAATGTGTGGTTAAAAAATGGTTTGGAAAATTGTGTGATTTATAAATTGGTTTATAAACCAAAAAAAGTACCATTACCAAACGGTGATTTGTCAAATAAATAAGTATGTTCTTCAATGTGCATATTACAAGAGTCATTAATTTATTGATATCAACTTTTTGTTGTCAATGTATAAACGTTAAATTAAATACGATAGGCAAATGCAGAAATTGTGAATATTATGGTTAATAATGGATTATATTCTTTTAATCATTATTAATTATTAATTTTAAGAATCGTGTAAAGGTTATATGTTACAAGATTTTCGTTATAATTTTTCGATCTGTAATGTTGCATATTGTCATATCATGATAATTGCTTGATTTACATAATTATTATTTCTGACTACTTGATTTTTTAAGTAAAAATGTAACTGTTGTCTTAAATATCATAAATTATATTTTCTGAATTATATATCATATAATATATATTATTATGATTATTTTTTAAATCAATATTTTAATATTTTATTGCGGGTTCAGAACTAATTTTAAAAGTGTTAATGGGGAAATGTGTTGTTGAAAAGTGGGTTTTTTCATGATATTGTAACCAATTTGAAAAAAAAGGAAAAAAAAATTGTATTATAAAATGTGTTGAAAAATATTTAACTAACACGAAAATGTTTTAGTCAAAATAACTTAAGAATATTCCTAATTATGGGTGTTTTCATAAGTTTTCCACTAAGATTATTAGACTATTTTTTATTATTAACGATAATATTGATTAATCCAATCAATATTTATGGCTATCATTATTAAAATTATAATTTAATTAAAAAATTATTAATTTTTTGTTCTAAATATTATAAATCATATGTGTAGTTGTCAGTATTAAAATTATGTTTTGATTATATCGGATATATTATTATTGTGATTGGTGTTTTAAATCAATATTATAATGCAGGTTCAGAACTAATTTGAAAAGTGTTATTGAGGAAATGTGTTATTGAAAAGTGGTATTTTTCCCTTGATAATGATATTGTAACCAATTTGAAAAAAAAATATTAATTTTTTTTAGGAATATAAAATTATATTATAAAACGTGTTAAAAATATTTAAGTAACCTGAAAATACTTTAGTCTAAATAACTTAAGAAAATTCATTATTTTGTGTGCTTTCATAAGTTTTTCACTTAAATTATTAGACTATTTTTTATTATTATTAACGATAATATTGATGAATCAAATCAATATTTATAGCTATCATTATTAAAATTATAATTTAACTGAGCATTTTATTTATTTTTGTTCTTAATATTATAAATCATTTGTATTGTTGTTAATATTAAAATTATGCATTTTGTTTTTGTGTTGATTATGTATAATTATTAAAATTTTACACATAAATATCGAAGTCATTATAATGTATTTTGTGAATTTGACAAATATTTGAAGATTTTGGAGAGGGTGGCAAGTGATGGATGATTGTGGCAACAGTCGTTAAATAATTGAGAATCTTATTTTGATGATCCATATTTCTAAACTTTGATTATTTTGAGATTTTTCAATTATTTGAGAAAGTATGGCATTGCCGAATGTTTTGTATTATTAATGGCTCGATTCATTATTTTGAATTGTTTCATAAATGTTTTCAAGTTTTATCGACCCTTACAGTGTATTTAATGTTGCCAAAAATGAATTTCAGTTATTTCTTTTGCTAAAATATTATTTTAATAAGTTAGACCAAACGATGACGTGGTGAGCCAGGTATTTAGAACTCGGGGCGCTACAATGTTAAATTTCGACTGTTATAATGCCAACATGTATGTTAAGTGGTGACGTGGCCTTACTTCCTTAGTAAGTTGGAGCCACGTAAGCGATGAAATAGGTTTTTTTTTTTTTTAATCCTAATAGAGGCTGGTTAAGGTAACACTTCTTAGTGGAGTGAACACACTTAGAAAATAAACCAAAAGTGGATGAAGAATAAGCTTGGACAATCCTTGTAATTGGGTTCTCTTTATCGCACAGAGCAAGAGCGGGTTGGTTATTGAAATATCCAACATGATGTGTCCATAACTTCGCATTTACTTTTAACTTCCACGCCTCAAACAATGAGGTGGGATGCGAGGCACTTTTGATAGGGATTAGATTTGCGATATGTGGAGGAGCTAAGAGGATCATAGCACATAGCGATTCCAACCTATGATCAAGCAAGTACTAGGAGAATATGAAGCACGGGAAGATACAATGCTACATTATACGCAAAAGGTCAAAGAAGAGTGCGCAAAGCTAATTGATTTTAATATTGTACACATCCCCCATGAGGAAATCACCGGGGCAGACGCCTTCTCCAAACTGGGGAACTCAGCACTACCACAAGACTTAAGAACTATAACTATACAAAGGCTGGAAAGGAGAAGTATTGAGAATGATGTCTTGTCTATACCAACTTGAAATAAAAAGTTGGAAGAGTGACATAATGAGTTACCTGAAAGGAGAGCATGTGTATAGCAACAAAGATGACTTGCGCACCATTGCCAAGAATAGTGCTAACATACATTGCTTGATAATGAATTATACAAGCAATCATATACACAACCTTTCGTTTAATGCTTGGACCCCGAGGAAGCATACTACAGTTTTAGGGAAGTCCACGAAGGCATCTGCGGAGGACACATGTGGGGGAGAACTCTGGCGGTAAAAATTTTGAGGCAATGTTTCTACAGGCCCATAGTGAAGAAGAAATCCGAAAGAGATGTTAATAAGGTGTAGGGCATGCGAAATCTACGGTGATGTCCACCACCGAAGGGCAGTCCCTCTACAACGTGTAACAACCCGGGTCCCACTTAACGGGTTGTCCCGGCCGTTAGATGATGGCGTACTGTCCTCACTGTACCAGCATGAGTCTTTTCAGCATGCTTTGTCCTCACTCGCACGCTCCCTGAGAAAACTTCCCAGGAGGTCACCCATCCCAGAATTGCTCCAAGTTAAGCACGCTTAACAGTGGAGTTTCTAACGATGGACTTCCGGAAAAGAAGATTCACCTTGTTGGTATGAGTAGTACCTATCATTTCTTTTAACCTTTCTTAGTCGGGGTATTACAATGGTCTAATGGTAGCAGGATTCTAAGAATCATTGTACTAAACCCTCTAGGTACATGGTTTGAATCTTGCGGAAGGCAAAAATCCACTTCCTGGAAACGAGGCTGCCAGCCCTTGAGGAGCAGGACGACCAGGGGGGAGTGGAAAGACTATGAGTAGACGGCCGACAGCCCTTGAGGACCGGGTACGCTACAAAAAAAGGCGCCTTTTTTGTAGCGTACCCGGTCCCCCTGGTCGTCCTGCTCCTCAAGGGCTGGCAGCCTCGTTTCCAGGAAGTGGATATTCGAACCTTGTACCTAGGGGTTAAGTACAAACTTCATGGAATCCCTGGAGGGATTCCATGAAGTTTGTACTTAACCCCTAGGTACAAGGTTCGAATCCCTGGGGAGGCAAAATCCAGGGATCCCATGAAGTTTGTACTTAACCCCTAGGTACAAGATTCGAATATCCACTTCCTGGAAACGAGGCTGTCAGCCCTTGAGGAGCAGGACGACTAGGGGGGAGTGGAAAGACCATGAGTAGACGGTCGGCAGCCCTTGAGGACCGGGTACGCTACACAACCTACCTCATGGCCCTGTCCTTTTGCGCAGTGGGGAATTTACATTTTAGACCCTTTTCCTCCAGCATTTGAACAACGTAAATTTATGATAGTAGCCATTGACTACTTCACAAAATTTATCGATAAGTTATCCTTCTTTATTTTATTGCAATAAATTTTCTCTTTTTTCTAATGAATTTATGATATTTAATTGTCAATCTAATGACAAGCAATCTCCAAGGCCAACCATTGAAATAGGGTCATTATGACTACTAGTTCTCCACGGTAGATAACGGGTCATTATGACCACTAATTCTCCACGGCTGAACACGGAAGATAATCGAGTCATTACGCCCACTAACTCTCCACGACCGACTACTGTAGATAATCGAGTCATGACGACCACTAATTTCACGCGACAATATTCAAAATAAGATAATGCTCAAAACACAAAAGACTATTACTAAGATATATCGCAAAGGATGCCCAAAAATACAATACAAAGGCAAACCTCCTTTGAAACAGAAAAATGAACTTCTACAGTTTGTCTAAGATAAGAAGCAAAATGAGCGCAACAAACTGCCAAGTCTTGCTGCACCTTACAACTACTTATACATTCC
This sequence comes from Ligustrum vulgare, assembly GCA_963555705.1. Classification (NCBI taxonomy): domain Eukaryota; kingdom Viridiplantae; phylum Streptophyta; class Magnoliopsida; order Lamiales; family Oleaceae; genus Ligustrum; species Ligustrum vulgare. The sequence continues at coordinate 14,950,987 of OY743173.1, read as the reverse complement.
GCAAATACATAACACAAATATCTTTAGAGCTATCTCAATCTTCACCATTTCTCACGTCATCTCCGACCGGCCCGTCATCTCTATTATCACCCGCATCATCTCCAATCGACTCATCATCTAAATTGAAGAGACACTAATGATTTCTTCAACAGCATTTGAATGCGCTCATAGCTGTTTAGTACACTGGCTATCTAGCGAGCGAGATAGTTATATATTCAATTAGCCCCAAGCATAACCTACAAAAGAAAAGAAAGGGGAAGTTAATGAAATCTAGCTAAAAGTTACTCAGGTCAACCAACATGAAAAAGCAAATCATACCTTTGACAAATCCTGATAGAAAATGGAAACAACACTCTCTGCTACCGAGTTACTCACTATATCCTTATTTCTTTCTAATATAAAACATTGAATAAGCGCAATTCCAGTTCCAGGAGTCTCAAGAACATATTCGCTTTCCTTCATTGAAAAATGTGGATAAACTTTCTCGAAAAGTAAGAAATGGTCGGTGGAAGGCTAACACCCGCTCTAGCATTATGTAGACCTGAAGAACCCAAAGAAACAACACGGTGAGTCGGGGGCAGTGTAGACCTCGCCACAGTCAAAAAAGAAGATTTATACTTCCGACGAGGACAACGAGGCACATCTCTAGCAGTCTGACTCGAGACAGATTTTGAACCTCCACTTGAGATCTTCCTCCTCATAGCCTTCAAAATTTGCACTTGATCCATGAGCTCAACTGCGAAAAATGAAGAAAGAAAAAGATGCATAGTTTTGTAGAATATTTGAATATTCACACAAACATCCCTCAACTATCTTGTTTTACGTTCTAGTCCTTTTTTAGTTAAATAATCTGTTAGGTGAGTTGTCATCATCTGATTGGTTCTTTTGCATCTGTTCGCATCTGTTCTTTTTCTTTCCTTTTACTTCATGTTTTGGCAGATAATTCAGTAGAGCAATAGAATAAAAATTCTGTAGAAGTATTGATCTCCAATTTATTTTGAATTACAAATTGCTCATGGTATCAGAGCTAGACTCGTAGATCATCCGATTGTGAATTTCAGTAACTGGTTATCATGACTGAAGCATTCCCAACTGCAACTGCGAAGGAACCTGGGCAAAGCAACAATGGCGATCCACTTTGCTTGCAAGGATCTGATCACCCAGGCTCGATACTTGTTTCTACTCCACTTACAGGTAATAATTACTTAAGCTGGAGTAGGTCTATGAAGATTGCACTGGGAGCGAAGGTTAAACTTAGCTTCATAGACGGAAAATGTAAAATCCCAGCTGAAACTGATGCTACATTTGAGCAATGGAAGAGAGTGGATTGCATGGTGATCTCGTGGATTTTGAATTCGATCTCGAAGGAGATTGTCGATGCTTTTTTGTATGCTACTTCAGCACAGGAACTTTGGGATGAATTAGCAGAGAGGTTTGGAGAATGCAACGGTCCTCTCCTGTATCAATTGCAGAGAGAAATAAGTAGCTCTACACAAGGTGGAATGACTGTGATGATGTACTACACAAAATTGAAGAAACTATGGGATGAATATAGTTGTATTAGACCTATACCTTCATGTACTTGTAATGCTGCAAAAGAGGTATCAGAGGAAACTAGTTTTAATAGGCTCATACAATTTCTAATGGGACTAAATGACTCGTTTGATCACATAAGGAATCAGATCCTTGTGATGGATCCATTACCAAGTGTGAACAAGGCCTACTCCATGGTCCTTAGAGTTGAAAAACAAAGAGATGTTCATCTTATCTTTCCAGAGAAAACTGAGAACTCAGCTATGTTGGTGAGAACACAAAATTTTGGTAGATCTGGAAGAGGAGGTTTTGGCAGAGGCAGCAGATCTGGAAGGAATACGTATGACAGAGGCAAAGGTAATTATAGGAGATTTTTTACAGATGACAGAATGAATCAGCATTGTGACCACTGCAACATGGATGGACACTCAAAGGAAACATGTTTCAGGATCCATGGCTACCCGGACTGGTATAAGAATCCAAAAGAGCAGAGGTTTAAGCCTACTTATGACAGGGCAATGGTGAATATGGCAGATAATCCATTGCAGTTAGAAGAAGAGTGTGGTACTAACTTTGGAAGTAAACCTGGTCCCTCTCAAACTTCCAGCATTGCAGACTTAATACAGCAGGAGGTCAAGAAGTATATGAAGGATACAATGCAGATAGCAAGCAACAATCATGTTAGCTTTGCACATTTGGGTGAATTTGCAGGTATAAATACCATTCATTATGTTTTTGGTTTGCTTGATAATTTAGAGCCTGGAACTTGGATAATTGATACGGGTGCTAGTAATCATATGTGCACAGATATTACCCTGCTTCATAACCTTAAACCAGTTAAAAATGTGACCCAAATTTACCTACCTGATGGTTCAATCAAACCTGTGACACATATTGGAGATGCTATCCTAAATCATTCTCTACATCTTGTAGACACTTTGCTTGTTCCTACCTTTAAGTTTAACCTGTTTTCTGTACCTAAACTTGCTCAAACATCAAACATCAAATTCACATTTTATCCAACATACTGTCTTCTACAGGACCTGGAGAGTGATGGAGTAATAGCTATTGGAAAGATGATTGGGAGATTATACTTGTTGGATAAATCAAGCCTATCTTCATCAAATTTTAATCCAAAAATTCCTGCTATTTCATCTTGTCCTTTAAATTCCTGTAATGCTTTGAATTACTCGAATAATGTTTGTTCTTATACTGATTGGCATAAAAGATTGGGGCATGCTTCCCCTTTTGTTATGCAACATCTTCCCTTTGTCAAATCATTGTCAAATAAATCTGAATCTTTACAGTTGAAGGAGTGTGAAGTGTGTCACAAAGCAAAACAACAAAGACTTTCATTCCCAGTTAGTTTTATAAGCACTAAAGGTGTTTTTGAGTTAGTTCATTTGGATGTGTGGGGACCTTATAGAAGGCCATCTTTGACAGGAACACCATACATTTTAACTGTGGTTGATGATTATAGCCGTTGCACTTGGACTTTTCTTCTTAATCATAAAAGCCAAGTACCCACAGTTTTGAAAGATTTCTTTACCATGATCCATACACAATTCAACAAGAGAATAAAAACGGTGAGGAGTGATAATGGATCAGAATTTACCAGTCGAGAATGTCAAATTCTATTCCAAACTCAAGGTATTTCACACCAAAAATCGTGTGTCTACACTCCACAACAAAATGGAGTTGTGGAGAGAAAACACAAACACCTTCTACAAATTGCAAGATCATTGATGTTTCAAGGAAATTTGCCTATCAAATTCTGGTCTCACTCTATCCTAATGGCCACATTCATCATCAATAGACTTCCAAGTTCAGTTCTTCAATGGCAGATTCCATATGAAATTTTGTATCACCACAAACCAGATTTTTCCCTTCTTAAACCATTTGGTTGTTTATGCTATGCAACCAATACCAAACCAGCCAAGGATAAGTTTGATTCGAGAGCCTTTAAGTGTGTTTTCATAGGTCACAGTCCAGGCCAAAAGGCATATAAATTGTTTGATCTAGATGCAAAAAGGATTCACATTTCCAGGGATGTTATTTTTCATGAAAATACATTTCCTTATCTCAATGACAAACCGCTTTCTGAGGCTGTTCCTTTACCATTAAATCCCAACTTTGAATCTGACTTGCAGTCACCAGTTGATAACATTATTCCATCTACCATTGAAACAAGTAGTCCACCTTCTACTCTTGAAATCAGTGAGCTACAGAATTCTGATACGCAAATCACTGATAGTTCATCATCTAGGAATCTGGATCTTAATCTTCCATCTGTGAACACCCCATCAGAGTCTGAAAAAGAGCCTACTGATATATATATATTCCATCTCCAATAGTAACTAGAAAAGGTGACAGACTCAGATCAACTCCATCATGGATGCAGGACTTTGTAACAAATCTGGCTCAATCTAATCAAATGACCACAACAACAAATATAACACACAATTTCAGAATTCCTACTAGCTCCATCCACAGTCCACCAACATTTCCTTTCATGACCTCACCAAATTACACAAGTGCATATATATCTTTTCTAGCAAACGTGTCAACTGTGCAAGAACCAAAATCTTATTGTCAAGCAAGTCGAATGCCAGAATGGGTCAGGGCAATGGATGAGGAGATTGCCGCCCTTGAAAATAATCAAACTTGGGAACTTGCTGTTTTGCCACAAAACAAGAAAGCTATTGGCTCAAAGTGGGTTTATAAGGCCAAGTTGAAACCTGATGGTTCAGTAGACAGATTAAAGGCCAGACTTGTAGCAAAGGGTTATCATCAGATTGCAGGGATTGATTATAATGACAGTTTTTCTCCGGTGGCAAAGCTTGTGACTGTGAGACTTTTATTAGCCCTGGCGACTGCAAAGGGGTGGATATTGCATCAACTTGACATTAACAATGCGTTTTTACACGGGCATCTTGATGAAGAAGTATTCATGGTTCCTCCAGAAGGATATAAGAAGGCAAAGGATGGACAGGTATGTAGGTTGAAACGCAGCTTATATGGTTTAAAACAGGCCTCTCGACAATGGAACCATGAATTTTGTGCTAAACTTACAAGTTTTGGTTTTGTGCAATCACCACATGACCACTGCCTTTTTATTAAACACAAGTCCAGCTCTACTTTGGTGCTTTTAGTATATGTTGATGATGTTCTAGTAACAGGTGATGATGAAAATGACATTATAGCAGTGAAAAATTATCTGCACCGTATGTTTACCATCAAAGATCTTAGTCCAGCACGATATTTTTTGGGGCTAGAAATTGCACGGGATAAGTCTGGACTTTATGTAAATCAAAGGAAGTATATCTTGGATGTTCTCCAAGATGCTGGCCTTTTAGGAGCAAAGCCAGCTCTTACTCCCTTACCAAAGGGTGTGAAGTTCAATGATGGCAGTCCTAATCTTATAGAACCAGACAGGTATCGTCGTTTGGTTGGGAGACTCTTATATTTGAATTTGACTAGACCGGATATTACTTTCTCTGTTCAACAGCTTAGCCAATTTGTGAATTCTCCATGTCAATCACATTGGGAGGCAGCCATTCATCTCTTGAGGTACCTGAAAGGATGTCCTTCAAAAGGACTTTTCTTCCCATCCACAAATGATTTCATCTTAAGAGGATATTGTGATGCCGACTGGGCATCTTGTCCTATAACAAGAAAGTCAGTTTCAGGCTATTGCATATTTCTTGGTGATGCTCCAATATCCTGGAAAACTAAGAAGCAGCCCACTGTATCACGCTCTTCGGCAGAGGCAGAATATCGAAGCCTGGGGGCAACTGTCTGTGAGCTTCAATGGATATCTTATGTTCTCAATGATCTGCATATTTCCTTGGTTCTACCTATTTCATTGTGGTGTGATAACAAGGCAGCACTCCACATCGTGGCGAACCCAGTTTTTCACGAAAGAACCAAACATCTTGAAATCGATTGCCACTTAGTTCGAAACAAATTCAAGGATGGTTTCATTCTCCCACAACACATCTCCTCTGCAAATCAACCTGCAGACCTTTTCACGAAGATTTTAGCTGCACCGCAATTCAATTTCCTACTGTCCAAGTTGAATTTGGTTGATCTCAACCAACTTTCAACTTGAAGGGGGGGTGTAGAATATTTGAATATTCACACAAACATCCCTCAACTATCTTGTTTTACGTTCTAGTCCTTTTTTAGTTAAATAATCTGTTAGGTGAGTTGTCATCATCTGATTGGTTCTTTTGCATCTGTTCGCATCTGTTCTTTTTCTTTCCTTTTACTTCATGTTTTGGCAGATAATTCAGTAGAGCAATAGAATAAAAATTCTGTAGAAGTATTGATCTCCAATTTATTTTGAATTACAAATTGCTCAAGTTTAAGAATCAACTCATAAGTGGTTCATATGGAGAGTTCATATGGGCTGAAGCCATAGCAGTTTCAGTTACAACTTTTAAGTAATTAAACTCGCATTGACATAGAAACTCAGTGAAATACTCAACCCAGTGGTCGGAGAACTTAAAAGCTGAGTATTTAACTATATTATCACTCAAATTCTCTAAGAATGACCAGATACTAAGCCCAACAAAAAATAACGTTGGTTTCAACTCGTTAAAACCTATGCATCTTCGTTAAAAACTACCTACAAGGTGATCTGAGAAATAATGGAACTCAACCGAATTCTTTTTTATAAAAACCAATCGGTGAAAAAGCGAAAAATCAGCCTTGAATCCATAAGCCTCAAGGATCAAGAATAAAGCGACCATCAAAGCTAGGAGTTTGGAACCAACTTACATGGACAAATATTGAAATGATTTAAGATATCAAAAAAAAATAAAGCAAGGGAAGACGAAGACCAGACTCGAGTTGAGAAACAAAAACAATGAGGTAATCAGGGGGAGACTCATGTAGCCTCTGATGCTCTTCTGGAGCCAATAAGTCATAAACATTTGGAATGGAAAACTGCTTCCTTATTGACTTTAGACGATCGTGGGTGACAGTAGACATACATCTTTATAGGAAGTAAACTTTCGTCTTTGCCCAATGGCATCCATTGCCTTACTATCAGAAAAATCATCGCTCAGATTTTGGGAAAAGTCCTCTTGTTCCAACTCAAAGTATCGTGCAACTCAGTGATTTGAGCCTGCAAAAAAAGCAGGAGGTAAACAAACAAATAAATAAATAAATAAATTAGGGCACGTGCGACTTCAGATGTTCTCTAAACGATGAGCCCAGGTCGCTCCAACTCAAAGTGTCATGAAAATCAGTAATTTGAGCTTGCAAAATTAGCAGGAGAAATGTAAAAATAAAAAATAAAAAAAAAATTAGGGCACGTGCGACTTCAGATGTTTTCTAAATGATAAGCTCTGTTAACAAGCAACATGGGCTTTCTGACAAAAAAAAAATGAAGAAGAAGAAGAAGAAGAACCCGAGCAAACATAGAAGCTCGCAAAGAAGCTACCTGCAACATTTGCTTTTTTCCAGCCCGGGTTGACCCTGCTTGCCGAAAAACTTGAGCTTTCTGACAAGCAAGAGATATTCAAGCAAAAAAAAAAAAAAAAAAAAAACTGAATCTAAACCCTCTCATGTGCACAACTTGGGGGGGGGGGGACTAAACCCTAGGCGTAGCCAAGGAAATCTAAGTACCAACATAAACTGAAATCTAAAACAACAATGCAAATAGTAAGGAAACTAACGAAAACTAAAACATACATATAGAGAGATACCAAGAGAAATTGATATTTGAAAAGTCAGAAAATGAATGAAAAATGTTGTATTTATAGAGAAATATTCAATTTCTAGTGCATCTACTTTTCTCCTATATAGTTGTAAAATCATTGTGCCACGAAAATGGGGCAATAGTAAAGGGATGTATTTATAAATTGGCTAAATAACTTATGGGCACAATCTAGCTTATATAGAAAAGTGAAAATTACACATACCCCTTGATGAGAATCGAGAAAGTCAAACACCGATGCACGTGCCCGTGGGACCCATGAAGAGATCCGAAGTCGAAGATGTTCAAGATTCGAGGCTAAACAATGTGAATAAGTCAAGAAAAGCAAGCCGAGAATCAAGTTGGAGCCAAAAAGAAGAAGATATTGGAATCAGCCAATTTCGGTCGACCGAAAGTCTGCAGAGATTTTTGAAGGCAGCCTCAGTCGTGTTCGGCTGAGGCTTGGTCGACCGAAAGTCCCATTTCGGTCGACCATGTGATCGACCGAAAATGGTTCGGTCGACCGTGTCGGTCGACCGAAACACCCCGTTTCACAAAAACGGGATTTTTGTTGCAATTTCCACAAAAAACGGGGTTTTGTTGCAATTTCCGAAATTTACACATTTTGCCCATTTTGTACCTTTTATACACATTTTCTTGTCATTTGTAAGATAACTTGGTTGTTCATTGAGCTTGGTCTTGGAGAGACTCCTTGAGGTAAGGTTAACCTCCTTTGTTCTTGTATTATCCTTGAAATTTCTTCAACTAAATCTAGAGTATTATTATTCTTGTGTTTGTTGTTGATTTCCGCCACCTTGGAATTTGTTTAGTTGCTACCCATTGGGCTAGGGTTTGTTTAATCCTTGAATTTTGGGCTAGATTTAAACTTGGGTTAAGGTGTTTATCCTTTATTTTACCACTTTAGCTTTCTTGGGTTGGTATTAAAATTGTTGTGAGAATTTTCGGTCAATATACCGAAGGGGTTCACATCATTTGGTATCGAGCTTGGCTCTAATTTGGTAAACCTATCTTTACATTATTGTTGTTATACACAAAAAAAAAAAAAAAAATCCGAAAATTTGAAAAGAAAAATTGGAAAATTTCATATGCCCATGAGTAATTCTTGATTCATACATATTGGGTATATTGATTGTTGCATTGTTGGGGGGTTTCCATTAGCCAAACACTTACAAAACATATACTTTCCAAATTGTATATTCAAAGTGTTTGATAAATTGTCCCAATGAAAAATACTACGTTCATGCTTTGTTGTTCAATGCCCATATATTGCTAATTACTTGGGGCTATCCAATTCCCATCATCGAGATTGTGTTATCAACATTTTATTCCATGTATCACTTGCTTCATCCATTGGATAATTGTTGATCATTCACTTCTTGCCACAATTGTGTTGTTGGGGGGTTTTCATATATCCACATTCAAGGTCATTCAAAGATTGAGTACAAGTTGTTTGATAAATTGCCTCATTCAAAATTTACACTCTTTGTGCTTATTGTTCTACATCTATGCCTTGTCTATTATTTGTGGTTTGTCAATCCCATTACTAAATTGTGTTCCTAGCATCTTATCCCACATAAATATTGTTCTTTTTGAGTTTAGCAAGCACATAAATTCTACTTGCTATTTGTATCTACTTGTTATAAATTCTTTCTTCCTTTGTTTGTGATTTCCTTGACTTCACAAGAATTATACTTTGTGGTTTAGTTGATTACCTTCCTTGGAGAACTTGAAAAAGGAGATTTGAGTGGAAAAATGCAAGAGTGGTGAGCTCAATAGAGGGTAAAATCCAAATTTGAGTGAAACACGAGAGAAATATTTTCTTGTGAGAACACTTTCACACTTGCACACCATGTCCATTTTCAATTCTCAAACTCAAGATTTGAAGTACTTGTTGTAAAATCTTTCAACCACCATGGCTAGACAAATGGAGAAAAGTGGGGGTGAGTTGGAAAATTTAGGAACAAGAGGGGAGAGTACATCAAATAGGGGAGGTGAAGAAATGATGTGTAGTAGAAGAAGGGTGAGGGATAAATTTGGGAACATTGTATATAGGGATGGAAGTAGAAAACAAAATGGGAGTTTGAATAGGAAAATTAGAAGGGATGCTTGGGATGATGAAATGGATAGTAAACAAAATGTGAGCATGCATAGGAAAAGAGGAGAATGGGTAGATAGGAGTGGAGATGGAATTGATGATAATATTGATAGAACAAAAATAAAGAATCCATCATTCCATAGGAGGAATGATAATGAAAGGGAAGTTGAAGGAGATGGGAGAATGGGTAGAAAAAGAAGAGAATGGGTAGATAGGAGTGGAGATGGGATGGATGAGAAGGTTAATATTGAGCAAATGAAGGCTTCATCATTCCATAGGAAGGACGGTAGTGGAGGTAGAGAAGTAGTGAAGGAGATGAATGCTAGGCCACCACAATCTTTGGCCCATGCTAATGAGATGGAGGAACATGGGGAGGATAATTTCTACACTAGGTGCCTAGTGAGTGATAAACCATGTAGTCTCATGATAGATGGGAGATTGGCACTAATTTGGTGAGTTCTAGTAGGGTGGATAAATTGGGGTTACCGGTTATGAAGCATCCTAATCCCTATGTATTGCAAAGGTTGAATGACTATGGGGAGGTGAGGGTAAGTGAACAAGTTCTTCTTACTTTTCACATTGGTACTTATAGTGATCAAATATTACGTGATGTGGTTCCCTTATACACTACTCACATAATCTTGGGGAGACCTTGGCAATGTGAGGGAAATGTGAATCTTGATAGGAGAAAGAACCGGTGTAACTTCAAAATGAATGAAAAAAAGGTTGTGATCCTATCTTTGAGCGCGGAAGAGGTATGCAAAGACCAAATGAAGCTCAAGAAGGAATTCGAGGAAGAAAAAGAGAATTCAATTGAGCAAATTGAAGAAAGCAAAAATAAGAGCATGAGAGTTGGGGCCTCGACCCTAGAAAAATGTGAGGAATTGAGAGTTGGAGCCACGATTCCAGAAAAAGGAGAGCCGAGAGAAGAACTGAGAGTTGAGGTTCCTACCTCAAAAAAAGGTGAGGGAGTGATGAGTGCCACCAAGAAGATTGAGAGAAAAAATCACCCCAAAATGTTCTTTACTCTTGAATATTCTAACACTTCCCTCCCTAGTTTGGTTATTTCTTTGTTGCAGAAAATTGTGAGGCCAACTTATCAAGGCAACAAAGAACTCCAAAAGCATGCCTTATGGAAGAAATTCATGAAAACATTTTCCTACAACAACGAGTACAACCGAGGTAAAGAAAATGACATAAACGATGCAACATCTAGGAGGTATGCTCCTAACATTTCTTTGAATGCAAGGTTATTGTGTTTTGAATACATTAGAGGGTTGTATGATCTTGATGTAGATTTGACAAGTGTGTTGTTGACTTGTGAAAATGTAACATGTTGTAATAATCATTGTCATGATGAGTGCTTAATTTGTAAATGCAACTTTTTGCATGTGCTCAAATGCATAAGTACCAAATCTTTTTGTGAAAATGTTGCATATAGTACATATCATTGGCATGATAAATTCTTTTTTTTGTGAAAATATGCTTGTCATGCATATTGACTCTCTAAAGGAATTGCTAGTTAGGGGAGTCCATGGGAGAGATTTATTGAGATGTCTTGATGATAAAAGGACTTCGCTTCTAACATTTCTAGATGCTCCCTCATTCCGTGTTGAACATAGTAAGAGCATGCATGTTAAATATCCGAATTTGTTAAACATTTATGAATCATGTTGTGAGCAATATTTTGTTGGATTCTATGGGCGTGATGATTATTTGTTTTGGAAAATTGGATTGTTTCCTTGTAAAAGTGACATGCGTAAATTGCTAGTGGGAGGAGCACATGATAGTTGGTTGTTGGGGGGATTTAAAATTAACGGGGTCTTAGGGGTATTATGTGATCAATCTTGTTGGCCTACTTTGAAGCTTGGTGTTGGAACATGTTTGCACTTGTAATAAATGCCGAACTTGCAATCTGGCTAAACTCAAGTTTTTTGCCCCAAGAATTCCAAGCATATTTGCCCATCCTGAGTAAATCTCGGACTGCTATTTTTATGAATTTTATAGTGGGTTTACTTGGAATAAAGAAAGAAAATGATGCTATTTTTGTGATTGTTGATAGGAGTATTAAAACGTCGCATTTGATTGCATATAACGAAACCAACAAGGTCATCAACATAGCTAATATTTTCTTTCAGGAAGTTGTGCAATTGCACGAAATTGGTGCTAATTTTGTGGTTGTTAAATTTGCTTGTAATTTAATTGTTCATCATATTAGCAAGTTTTCTCCACTTAAAGATGCTTGTGACTTTATCCTATTAACTCTGTTAAACTTTATGCACATGTTTATCGAATAAATAGTTGATTTAGGTGGACACGAGAATGCACATTTGGTTAAGCCCCTTTGCAGGAGGCTCGAACTTCCATTTAGGGGAATTGGAATGCAATATGCTTCCAATGCCAAGCATGGTGGGAAACATATTCCGTTTGATCCAGGCGGCCGGATGTGTTCCCATTCGTGGAAGGAGCGACCCCCCGATCAAATAAAATCCAAACTACTACTCTGTGGTGTTGGCGCATCTCAAACTCTTGGCAGCGCCTACAAATTGATTTTGCACGGTGAGTATGAAATTTCAGTTACATTTATTGTGTCTAAATTTTCTATTTTTATTGTAGGTGCCGATTCGTGGTCGAATCTCTTTCGAGATGGAGGAGATAATGAGAATTGCGAAGGTCCAACTTCATTGCATGAACCTGTGGTACACAATGTTGCAAGATCAAAGTTCAAGGAGTTTCTTTTTTGAAAAAATATTGGAATATTATTTTTTGAAGAATGTGTGGTTAAAATAATAAGGAATTCTTTTTTATTTACATGTAATATTATTTTATTGAAAATACGTGATCGAGAAAGAGAGAGAAGGAAAGGTGTTAAAATTTTAACGAGTTAAAACAAGTGTTATTATTATTATTTTTTACAATTAACGCTAAAATTGAATGAATTTAGTCAATATTTATTGCTATCAATATATTATTTAATTATCAAAATTTTATTAATTTTTTGTTCTTAATTTTTTAAATAAATGGGCTATTTTTATTTTTATTTTACTGTTAACATTAATATTAATATTGAATGAATTTAGTCAACACTTATAGTTATCAATATTAAATTTATTATTCATTATTGACATTTATTAATTTTCCGTTCTTAATATTATAAATCACATATTATTAATTATTATTTGTAGCTATCAATATTTAAATTATCTTTTAATTATTAATTATTAATAATTAAATCATTAAGCCTCTATTTGGCGGCTATATTTTATGGCATCGTTCGGCTATAGATTAATATGTAATGATTATTTTGATTTAATTTACACAATTTTTCATACCACTTTTTAACCATTCTCATTTTCTCTCTCCAATTTTTAACCTTACATCTTACCTCGAAAACATAAATAAATCAACAAATAATTTAAATTCTTTTATTTGACAACAAACATTTCAAATTAAATCTAAAAGAACACACACTTATAAACAAAAACGTTGTTGTTTTCGAAGTAAAATGTATGGTTGAAAAGTTGTTTCAAAAATGAGTTTGGTTATAAAGTGCATTAAAAAATGTGTTGTCAAAAATAAGCGTCTGTTTGTTTTTCTTTAAAATGAGTTTTTGGCATTTCTCTACCCATTATATATTAAAAATTGATTCAAAGTACTGGGACAACGACAAGCATAATTGCAGTGCAGAAGTAGTGTTGGCAACGGGGCGGATCGGACCCCGATCCACCCCGCCCCGAATTTTTTTGATCCGATCCGAATTTGCCCCGCGATCCGTCAAATTTCGGGTCGGGTCGGGGCGGATCGGTCCACCGATCCACCAAATTATTTTTTAATTTTTTTTTAAATTTTTTTAATTTTTAAAATTTTTTTTAAATATATTTTAAATTAAATCCTTTAAAAAAAATTAGAAAATTATTATTTTTATTAAATTTTATTTATTTTATTGAAACGAGACGTATAGAGGCCGATTTGCCGATTCAACTAATCGAGTTTTTTGCCATCACTTATTGGAATTCTTTCTTCAAATGAAGAACATGAAAATGTGTGTTTTTTTTTTTTTTTAAATACAAAGATTGCAGGTTATTCCAAAAAATTAAAGTTTGCTACAAAATTTACATATTAGATTTTTATATATGATAAAAAAATTATATTAAAAAAAATGTCGGATCGCGGATCGGGGCGGATCGGATCAGCCCCGATCCAAATCCGCTCCGTGAATTTTCGGATCGGGGCGAATCACATAAATTTTGATCCGTCGATCCACGGATCGGAATTTTCGGATCGGATCGGATCGGGTCGACGGATCGACATGACGGATCGAATTTTTTTGCCATAAGCCGTTTTGACCGCATTTTCCTTCATTACAACACGCTAAGCACACTAAAAATCGTTTTGACCGCATTATCCTTCATTACAACATGTTTCAGCATACTAAAAATTGGATTACCAGGCATTTGAGGATAAAATCGAAAGTCCAGAAAATTAGCTGTGACTTTTGCTGTTGGCTATAATTGCTAGGGACTTTCTTTCAGGGTTGGACCCACAACTGGATTTGACAGAAAATTCATTAAAATGAATACAAAACACATGCTAAATTTTTAGACAAAGTTACCTAATGGAGGATAATATTGAAGAGTTAATATTTTAATTTTATCTTTAGTTAATAATATTAATAAATGCTAATACTATAATCAAGAGTTATTAATTATTAATTTTAATAATTGTGTAAATATTATGATATAAGATTTTCGATATAACTTCTTAGCAGCTGTTTGATTTTCATTATTTGTGATAAAAAAAAGTTTTAAATGGTGGTTGATGTCATATTGTGTAGTTTAGAACGAGAGAAAAGTCTTGAATTTATATATATATATTGTAGTTTAGAACGAGAGAAAAGTCTTGAATTTATATATATATATATATATATATATATATATATGTAGAATACTTTATTTTTAAAATATGTGATAAATTAAATTTAGAATTGAGTAGCTGAGTATTGTAAAAAAATGAATTAAACTTTGCACGAGTTCTTGCACCCTCTTGGGCCACCTATAGCATGATCCAAAATATAGATTATGAGCTTGTTTGATAAAGGTAAAATTTTTATCACAATTTTTCAAATTCAATCTTAATCATCAATTTTTAGTCAAGCTCACCATTTTTGACTTTTCAAACATTTTAAAACTACACATCCATAAAAAAAAAAAAACTACAAAAATCAAAAAATTTCACATTACCAAAAAGCTCTATGTTTGATATTGTTTAAAAAGAATTTTTTCTTAAATGAATAGTGATTTTTAAGTAGATTAACGATTGAAATTTGATTAAAAAGTCAAATGTCTGTTGAGATTGAATAACGCACCAAAAAAAAGAAAAAAAAAGGGAAAATTTAATAATAATGAAAATGAAACGAAGGTATAATAGCCCGCCTGGCAGAAGAGATTCAAATATAGATAGAGAATCTGAGGTTTGCCTAGTTACCGTTGGCTGGCGCAGAGAAAGACGATTCCGAAGAACACAAAGAAATCGAAAATGAGATCGAAGTCATCGAGGAAGCCACTCCAAGATGTATCCAATGCTAAAACTACGAATAAATTGCTTTCCGTCAAGTCTACGAATAATTGCAAGAAAACCCTAGAGGGAAACGGAGAACAAATTGGAGACAATTCTCTCGATCACCTCCTTCTCGTTCACTCTGATCTATCCTCCCTCATGCATCAGGTAGCCATTTTTCCAATTTATAATCACTAAAATGGAATTTAATGTTTATTCTAAGATTTTATACCAAGAACCTGGTGTTTCTGTCTTTAAAATTATTGTACTTCGATGATAAAGTGTTAATTGTTTTGGGAATGATTTTCGATTTGAAGTATTTTAAAATCATAATGTATGCGATATCAGTACAAGAATAAATGAAGGCACAGAAATTGAAAAAGGGAAAATAGCATCTTTATTCAAATTTCTACAAATTGTCATATTCTCCTTGTTTTGTTACAAATTAATAATGAATTTGTGCTGTTGAGTAAGAATTTTCTACCTTAGACTATGGCAGATTGGCATGCCTTTTATTTTTATAATGAGACTTTGAAGGCGGCTAATGCAAAGTTCCAAGTGACCTCAAAATGGTGTTTGAATTGATTGGTTGAATGTCACGTATCAATGCTAAAGTGCCTTTGTTTCTACTAGCCTTCCATGTTTTGTTTGTTTCTTTGAAGGCATAATTTGGTTTTGCTAGGTTAAAACACCCTCCTGTATTTTCATACCATGGATTGTGAACCTAATAGTTCTATAATTCATACAATACTGATAATTGTTTGAGGGTGACAAATCACATTGTCTTGGCTGCCAATTGGATACTTTCATGCCTGACATAGCATCAAATGACCTCAACGTGCTGGTTTGAATTGATTGGTTGGATGTAACATCTCAATGCTAAAGTGCCTTTGTCTCTTCAACCCTTGCATGCTTTATTTGTTTCTTTGAAGGCATAATTTGGTTTTTGCTCAATTCATTCACTTCTGTTTGGTAGAAATTTTTTGTTTATAAACAAAGAATGTGAAATATGTGACTCAAAAGTTGTTTGGAAAAATGTGTGTGATTAATAGTGGTTTGCGCAAATGTGTTGTTTATAAATTTGTTTATAAACAGTTTACCAAACAAATACATGGTTTATGAACCTAATAGTTATGTAATTCGTACAATACAGAGAATTTCTTTTATTCCTGTGTGCAGACAATATAAGCTCATTCTCTATTCATTTTACATTTTTTAAATCATTAAGTTTCATTAAACAACTATGTGAACGATGCATACCCACCTTTCTTGAACACTTGCAGAGTTCTATAGATTCCAACTCAAACCAGTTGTGTTTGTTCGTTGTTGTTTCTGAAACTATAGTTAAATTCCTTTAGTGAGGTGCGATATATCCCATACTTCATCTTTCATTTGATAATTCATCAAAATAGTTCATCCACCTACTCATTAACTTATCGCTTGGAAACAAAACTCTGTCGTTTTATTTTTGTTATACTTAGTTTAGATTTCTATTTCTCCTCCTATTGTGGAGATAAATTGTAAACAGCTCTCCCCCTAACTTCTTATATGCTTCCGCATGAGATTGTCGAGTCACTTAGATTCTTCTAATACTTCCCTTGCCATGTTATGAATGGAGTCCACCGCCTTATTCCACATCATGTCCACATCCCAATTCCCTTTTTTTAAATCTCTGTTCTTCTTTACTTGTTTCTGAACGAACAGACTTGTTACTGCCTCCAAAAATAACTAGAATTTGTCCTGATTTTACATGAATAATGGTTTCGGAGATGATGAAAGTTTCTTTATTTTCGCATTTTTTGGTGAATGGATGAGGGGATGGGTATAGGGCGTTTCTTTTCTGACTTTACTGAGGAGCTCAATTTTAGATGGTAAACATAATATTACTGAACAATTACTTTTATTAGGACCTCCTCCAACCAGATAGTGGTATGAGTTTAAGAAATTCTTACTTTCAACAAACCATTTATCAGTGCTTTCGAATTAGCAGAACCACCGTTTTCTCACTTGAAATCTTAACTTTTATCATTGTCTTTATTGGTTAAGACTATAACGATTTACTTCAACGCATTAGAGTTAATGCATTGACTTGCAGATTGATGAACTAGTCGTCCAAGCTCTCCAATTGAAGAGCAAGAAAGGAAAGAAAGAATTGGAATCATTTGCAGATGTCTTGTCTGAAATGCACACTTCATTGAAGGTTGGTGCTCGTTTGATTTTTCTGATTTAGACCTTCTATATTTTTTTAGTTGTCTTTACGTGAAATCTGCAAATCTGCAGCCATGGGTTCCAAGATTCGAAAAGGTACTTTCAAGTCAATTGACAGGGCCTGAGAATAAGTCCGTACAGCCATTGGCAAGAAATGAGATTTCTGTTGTTAAAGAAGATTTAAGTGCTGTAGTTGAAAGCCCGGAACAAACCAAGTGGGAGTCACTCATCTCTCCATCACCCCTCGTGTCCTGGCGGACTGATTGCAATACTGAGGGTGGAAGACAATTATTTCTACTCACACCTCTGCCTCAACCAAAGTCATTCTCATCCAAATGTCAAGCATCCTCTAACTCTGCATTTAAAAATATTACGTCGGATGCAATTGCCTACCCATCATCTCTTCCTCTTAAAGTCGGACATGTAGAACAAACTTCAATCGAGGTTTTGGATTCAGAAATGAATAAAACAGGTTGCAATTTTCAGTCCGAGTGTGCTTCTCCTGCAAAGTTTTCAAGAATGAACTGCTCTGTGCTTGTCATGACTCCATCCTTGAAAGTGTCACCACCCAAGTCCTGCGTATTACTTGAGCCGGCATCTGAATTCTCGAAAAAGGACAATCAGAGGGTCCAAAAATCAACACCTTTCCCTACTGGAGTTCAAAATTCTAGTGCACCTGCGGATTCAGAATCCTCCAGCAGTCCAATGTCACATAATCTGGCTTTCAAGTTCCCCGAACTCTTTGGAATAAAACTGGCTCATAACTTCGGAAACAGAGCAAAGGGAGTAGAAGAATTGCCAAATCTGCTCATGTCACCTCCTAAAACCTGTGTTATTATGGAACCTCCTGATGAAAAATTGATGACAAATATATCTAGTAAATGCCTGCCGCCAAAAACTCCTTCAGTCCATAATCGTCCACAAGCACTCTTGTTTTCTATGAAGGAAGTCAATCACCAGAATGAACATTTTGCAGCCACAAAAATATGCCAACAAGGTACATTTTCTTTGTGTTTATATAAATTTGGGATCGTATTTAGTCACTGACAAAAGTGAACTCGTTATATTGTTTTCCTACAGAAGTTGGTGAAATAGTGGAAAGCACTCCAGTGGTGAAGGAGCTGGATAGCAGTATCCGGGTGAGAAAGCATCCAGGGGAGAATACATTAAAGAAAGAATTGTGGACGAAGTTTGAAGCAGCATCGACTCATGGGATTCGTTTCAACGTGGATGTTCTCCAAAAGACTGCTGAAAAAGGATTTCTCGACAGATTGGACGAGGCTTATTCTGATGAATGATTTTATCTACATCAGTATGATTTTTGGCTTTACTCTTGTACAAGTTTTACGAGGTATCAAAGGTTAATCTTGTATTGACTCCATCTTAAGAGACGTGATCGGAGGTACTTGAAAGTGAAGAAATAATCGATCACTTTTAACTCTACTCACAATTTTCTATTAGCGCTTCGCCTTCTTTTTTTCGCTTGGTCATCTCCTCTGGATCGCTAGAACACTACGGACCTAATAGAAGACAAGATGGATCCAATTGAAGTGAGTTCTCTCTCTTCTTTTGGCTTTTCTTCGTCTTCCCGCTTACGTATCTTCGTCATTAATCTTTTCACCAAATATATTTTTTTTCAATCATAAAATAAAAAAGTGATTAATTTTACAGTGGATCCTGCTCTAAGAAGGTGGCATGACAAAAGAAATAAATGCAACTAATGCATGGTCGAAAACACGTGAAAAGTTAACCATATCTAATTTTGCTTCAAAAATAAAATAAAATTGCTAGGTGTCATAAATTATATTTATTATAGATAGAAAAAGAGGGAAGAATAAAGAAAATAAACTTGTGTATGTATATATATATATATATATATATATATATATATATATATATATATAGAAAAAGAAAAGAAGAAATAAAGAGGTCAACAAACTTGTGTATTATTATGAATCAAATCTCTCATATATATAGGTGGAATAAGGAATACATAAGGTAATAATACTTAGGATTTTAGGAGTATAACTGCCATTCACTAATACAATATAATATTTACAACACTCCCCCTTGAAAGACATATGATATTACAAAATATATGTCTCGTTAAAACCTTGTTTGATAAAATCCTAACGGGACAAAAATATCAAATTAAGGAAAAAGAGAGCAGTTGTTCTGAGAGTATTAAGATGAATGCTGCCTCATTAAAACCTCGCCAGGAAAACCCAATGGGTCAAAACATTGGCTAAGAAAAAAGAGTACAGATACTCCCCTAGTGTTGATCGCTGTAAATCATCGAGTTGATGTATCACAATCATGTGAACTGGTTTCTTGAATGTAGATATTGACTGTGCTTTTGTGAATAAATTAGCTACATTGTCACTTGAATGAATTTGTTTGAAAACTCTGGAGTATTTTGATACTGCCTCGTTAAAACTTTGTCAGAAAAACTTAGTGTGACAAAACCTGGACGAAGGAAAAAGAGTACAGCTACCCCCCTGATTCAATATGTATTGAACCATCCATATAGTTACTCCCCCTGATTTAATCTCTATTGAATCATTTATATCTTGAACTCTTCAGGAGTTTCGTATAGGAGAGTATATATATAGACATTGATAATAGTTATCTCATTAAAAACATTGTCAGGAAAACTTTGTGGGACAAAACCTCGGTTAAGGAAAAAAGATATAGCGCATATTAGCCCCTCCTCATGGGAACATTACAATTGTTTGGATATTGCATTGCATATAATTATTTCAATTGTTAAGCGGTGCAATATTAAATATCTTCACCAAGCATATATAAATGACATATATCCCATATTATTTGTTTTTCGAATATAAATTCAATTATTCATTTGAACTTGAAGAACTATAAAATATTTTTAATCATTTGAACATGATGCATCGAGTCATGTTCCATAATAATATTATCAATGCATTTAATGCAGTTCTAAAATTTGGAAGTGACTTATTCACTTCAATGAACAATTAACTTATTCACTTCAGGTGAATAATTAACCATGAATTTGAATTTAAAAATTAATTGCCACGATTTTTATTCACATTAATGGTACATTTCAATTTTAACACTTTGTCATATAGAGTCATTGTATCATTCTTCATGTAATCTAATTTCATATTATCAATCACATTCCATTGGAAATTGAATCTATTAAAGGTATATGATATATTCAGATAGCAAAGTATCTTTATACTTTGATCAAACAAGTTTTTTAAAAACTTGAATTATATGTTTCAAACATATTTAATCCTTCGAGGATTATATTGTATGCTTCAGGCATAGTATATGTTTCACATTGCAATTGTCAAATTGCTACCACTAAATTTAAGTCGTGAAATTTTAGATAGGTAACGATTCATATATTTCAAATAGATTTTCTCTAATTATTTCACCGCAATCCCAAAGTATCGAGGTATTGATTACCCTTTTTAATCTCACTCATTGGTACTTCAAAGAATACTCCCAACATACCGAGTTGATGATCATACATTTTGATATCACTCATTGGTATATCAAAGAGCGCAAGCTAGTAATCAGAGTAAATCATTTTTCTTTATATACATTTCTAAAAATCATATAATTATCGGCACTTATTATGCATTTTCAGGCAAATAAAATATTGTATATGTACCAGATCTTTGAAACACTCGTTGCGCAACAAGTCGTGTATTACGACTATACCTATAGGTATTTTACTAACTTTTCACTTTTATGTGTTTGAACTTCAGGTTTTGTAATAAGTTTAATTTAGTCTGAATGCATATTTTTGCCAACTATTTTTATGTCGATTTTCTTCGACATATTTTCCTTTATTATCCTTACTATCATTCAAATTATGATACGGCTAGCTTCGCAATTTGATTTTGCATAAGTACTTTATAAAGTGCGTCGACACAATTATCATCTCAATTTGATTTCTTTCCCCAAAAGACATAACTATAGAGATCTCAAATTTTCAATATTCCAAGTACTTGAATTTCTTCTGGATATTTACAATTAATTATGTCAATAAATACTCTCTCACGAGTATATGTCTCCTCAATTAGACCATCATAATCATTTGCTCTATTATTTTATAATTGTTATACTTCTTCGGGAGCAACAACATATAAACATATTAGAATTGAATATGTAGTGTGAAATAAACTTCTTCAAGAGCAAAAACGAAATATTCTTCTAGAATATTTTATTAAATAATTCAAATGAGATATTCCTAATGTGCAATATTCTGTTGGAATATCGATTTAGATCAATATTCTTCTAGAACATTGATTTAGATTGTTTCTTTTTCTAGAATAGTGATACAATATTCTTTCGGAATATTGTACTATAATATTGAATGTAAAACATACATTCAAACAAAGGTTTATTATATGTTGGTATAATCAAAACGATATGATAAGATTGAATAATTATACCACTTTCTATTAAAATTCATAGTTAATAGAATACAAACATTTACTTTGAGTAGAAAAAGAAACCATATTATTCGTGAACAAATAAAATAATAAATTGAATATTTATCATGAAATAAAGTTGTTATTCTTCAGGAGTAACAACAAAATACTTTTTCAGAATATCAAATTAATAACATATCTCATAATATTGAACTCTTCGAGAGCAAATTATATTCCATTATTATATTTCATATGAGATAAAATTATAATTCTTCAGGAATTATCACAACAATATATTATTCTATATCATAATAATCTTCTGGATTATTAATAAATTTGAATTTATTTGAGAAAAAGAACACAATATTTATCACATAAGCAATAAAATAATATTCTTCTAGAATATTGAAACGTAGTAATAACGCAATATTCTTCTAGAATATTGATTCGAATCTCATTCAATTATAACAATAATTAATATCTACTGTGCTATTTAAGAGCAAAATAACGAATTATTCTTCTGAAATAATTATATTTCTAAAATTGCAATTCTTCAAGAATAATAAATCAATATTCTTCAGGAATATTGACAAATTATGCTTTCCAGGAGCAAATAATATTCTTCAGGAATATTGACATAAATGATTCCTTCTACCTTTCGAACTAACAATATTTGTTCTCTACACAAATGACGACAAAATATATTCTGGAATATTTATCTAACGTGTGTTGTGTTTTTTCGAGAACACCAACACTATATTCGTTTAAAATATAAATTATGCTTTTTCAAGAGCATTGAGTCAATATTCTTCTAGAATATTGAAATTGTAATAAACTGGTCTTCACGAGCAAGTAATATTATATACACATGATATTATTTGGATTACAAGACAAAAATAAAATCTAAAGATTACAAAAATATTGGATTAACATAAATCAAGAGATATACTACAAATAAATCGTGAACATGATAATCCAATCTTTGATGATTTTGATTTCAAGATTTTAGGTTGATCTTGTACGTCACAAATGGTACAGACAAACATAATTGATATAGGCAAAAAGAGATAATGACAAATTTTCAATACTTTTTAGAATGAAAGTTAATGTGCTGGAACAATATGCCTCTATTTGGCAAACCACAAAAAACATGTTTTTAAACATTATAATTCCTCAAATCATTTTTTAACCACACATTTTTATTTCCCCACTTTTCAACCACATATCTTACCTCGAAAATACAAAAAAACGTGTTATAAACACAAAACTTTTAACAAACAGATGCTATATGTCTTCTTCCGCTAACGAATTTATTTAAATTCTTCAAAAATAATAAATCAATATTCTTTTAGAATATTGAAAATTATATTTCATGCTCTTCAGGAGCAAATAACATCCTTTAGGATATTAATTATAATGTTGTACTATTTCAAAAGTAACAACAAATTATTTATAATAGACAAATTTACGATTAATATTCATCTGAAATATTGAAACGCAATATTCTTCTGAGATATTGATTTGAAATTTATTCAATTATCAATATTCTTCTGAAATATTGATATGAAGTAATAAATTATATTAAACTAGATATATGTTTATCATCAACCAATATATTTAAACGATATTACAAATCGTATAACCAGCTTATATGTATTTATAATAGATAGTTCTGCAATTAATATATATAAAAGGGTTAATTACACAAAATATCACTCATGTTTAACAAAATTTTTAAATCTACCACTAACGTTTTAAACTAACGTAAACCACCACTTATGTTTAAAATTTTTCTGCCATCTACAATTCTCTTAACTTTCTAGGCTAGTTGGATGTGAAATAATGACATGGCGATGACATGGCCTTATCTTCTAGCAAGTTGGTGCAACATAAACTTGAAATTTTATTTTATTTTTATTTTTATTTTTAAAAGAGGTTACACATAGATTTATTTTCTTTTTTTAATGAAAAAATAAAATTGAAACATCCAAAATAAATTGTAATGATTGCGTTAAATGACAGATGTGTATTTACACAAAAAAAATCTAAGAAAATATTAAATACACAAATAAAAATATAAAATAATAATTTTTTTGTCTGAATTTTCAATTCTATATTTTTATTTTTCATTTTTTAAAATATATTAATTTTATTGTATAAATTCTTTATATATATTTTAATTTATTTGTTAAACTATGTGTGCGATTTTTTTTTTTTTTTGTGTTTTATTATTATATATTTTTTTTTAGTATTTTGGATGGTTCAATTTTAATTTCTCATTAATAAATAAAAAAAAAAAACTATGTATAACCTCTTGTTTTTAAAAAAATAAAAATAAAATCCATTTCAATGCTTATATGACGCTTACTTGCTAGAAGATAAGGACATGTCATGGCAATGTCATCATTTAACATCCAACTATACTAAAAAGTTAAGAGAATAATATATGGTGTAATAATTTTAAATATAAGTGGTAGTTTACGCTATTTTGAAACATTAGTGGTAGATTTGAAATATTTGGTAAACATGAGTGGCATTTTGTATTATTAACCCATATAAGGGAGAAATAAAGATGGGTAATTATATTGACACAACCAAATTTGTTAATCACACAATAATTTTCATATTTACTAAATTGACTTAAATAACCATATCATTATATTAATTTATCTTATTTATTATTCTTATGTGCACCTCAAATTTCAAAAACCCTAAATTTATATATGGTGTGCTAATTAAATCTGTGTCGCCTGCGTGAGACTCACCTCGAAAATTCCAATATCAATTACAGCACAATTCATTTTAACAAAACCCAATTGGAAAATTGAAGATTAATCCAACCGATGCAAAAGTTATGTCTATCACTTTGTCTTGTAGCTTGTTGCACTTCATTCTTTTTTGAGGAAGTAAAAGTCGGTCAACTAGTTTGTTTAACCAAATGTTGACCAAATGTTTTAAGGAGTTAGTTTAACTAAAAGTTTGATTTCTTGTAAATGAAAACAAAATTGAAGATTAATCCAACCGGTGCAAAAGGTATTCATTTGCAGATAGAGAAAAATTATTGGTGTTTGGGTGTTTTGTGGTGTACGACTTTACTTCTATTTCATTTGGTAAAGGCTTTTTTTGTCAAATTGAACATGGTTTATAATATTTGTATTTTAATAAATATGTATATATAATGTGGTGTGGTTAACAAATTTGGTGGTGTCATTATAATTATCCAATAAAGATATACAATGAAATAATATGTAGGGAACTAGGGGTACAAATGTCAATCATTAATACATATAATATTTACAACACTACTCCTTAAATGTCATATTACAAAACATTTATCTCGTTAAAACATTGTTTGATAAAATGGACGAAAATATCAAACGAAGGAAAAAAGTACGATTATTTTAGAGCATTAACATAAATACTACCTCATTAAAACTTTGTCAGGAAAATCCAATGAGACAAAACCTACACTAAGGAAAAAATGTACAGCTACTTCCCCTGATGCTGATAGTAAGTTATTGAGTCGACGCATCACAATGTGAACCAATTTCTTGAATGTTGATGCTGGTAGTGTTTTGTAAATAAATCAGATACATTATCACTTGGGCGAATTTGTTGAACATCGATATCACCAGTTTTCTCAAGCTCATATGCTTATAGAGGAATTTTGGAGAATTATGCTTTGTTCTATCTCATTTTATGAAACCTCCTTTAAGTTGTGCAATACAAGCTACATTATTTTCATAAAATATTGTTGGACTGTCTCTTATTGAAGTTAATCCGCATGATACTTGGATATGATGGATCATGTTCCTCAACTATACACATTCTCGACTTGCCTTGTAGATTGCAATAATTTCTCAATGATTTAAAGATGATGTTATCGAGATTTGCTTCACAGATCTCCAAGATATAGTTATTCCACCACGTCTAAACACGTATCTTATTTAACTTTATGTTGATCGTAGAGATAACATGTATCTATATATCTCACTAAAGAAGATCCCAATGTTTGAGAATAAAATAATTTCATATCAGTAGTACCCTTTAGGTATCTAGAAATGTGTTTAACACCAATCCAATGTCTTTGAGTTGGTATAGAACTATATCTTGCAAGGATGTTTACAGGAAAAACTATGTCGGGTCAAGTACAATTTGCAAGATATGTTAATGCTCCAATTGTACTAAGGTATTGTACTTCAGGACCAAGAATATTTTCTCTATCTTTAGGTGGACGAAATGGATATGATTTTAAGTTAGTGATCGAACAATCATAGGGGATGTCAATGGATGCATTTTATCCATATAAAAATGATTTAGGACTTTTCCTGGATAAAAAGATTGACGAACAAATAATCTTTCTGGGAAATGTTCAATCGACAATTCAAGAAAAAATTTATTTTTTCCCAAATCTTTTATCTCAAATTTACTTTTAAATAGTCTGTAGTTTTACTGAGCTCTTCAGGAGTTCCTATTAGATTTAAGTCATCCATATAGACTGTTGTTTCGCGCTGGGTGTAGTTTCGCTCAATGCTAACAATTAAAAGGGATTAGAAGAAAGTATAAGGGACAAACATTTTGAGACAAAGTCCTAAAAATGGGTGTTTGTACTAAAAAAAGCTTGATTACACAAAACACCTCCAAGGGGCGCGAGCACACAATCTAAACTAAGGATAATTTCTAATATCTAAGATAGAAAAAATTACATCTCTATTTTGAGAGTTTTGATTTGTTGTCTTTCTAAATATCTAAAATTCTACTATATATACACATCGAAATAAACTACCTACTACTATTTGAATCTCTAATTTTTCGCCTTCACTTTGTAACTTGCATGTAGTAACCGTCGTTCACCATGTTGCATAACTGTCGCTCATTTCTTTGTGTAACTAACATCAACTACTTTGCACCAAGTAACTTCCATGTATCAAGTAACTTCCACGATCTTCTTTAACTGCTCATTATGTGGAAACCGTTTGTAGATAAACATGTGGGTTGTGAGATAAGTTGTAAAAATTGTTCTTTCATTCCTAAACGGCTTGATCGCACAATTGCCCTTGTGATCGTCCAATCACCCAGCTTCCTCCACATCGTCCTTTCATTTGTAATGGGCTTTCATGATTCTGATCTTTATGTCAGACCTTCGAATTGGGTATTTTTATATGTCAACAATTACCCCCAATATGGCTAAATTAATGTGCAATAATTAATTTTGCCATATTCAAAGTATTTTGCTTGCCTCTTATTACCTCGAAATCCCAAAAAAATATAAAATTCTAGGAATTTTCTTCAACTTCCGTCCAAACGCGCGCTTCTTTTTGACAACTATCACTTGTCACATCTCTATCAGTATAAAACTCATGTTTTCAATTTCCTTCATTGTTTTTCTTTTGGCCAAAAGTGGTCTTCACAAGTAAGATAACTTATGCAAAACTTTTGTACAACTGAATAACCGCATTCACATTAATTTAGTTGTTTTACTAACATACTGTATTGCCTTTCACATGCCCAATCGATGTTTTTTGAGCGACGCATCTGACTATTAGGTCTTTGTGAAATTGCCCCCAAGTTTGCATGTGTCTCTTCTTCCAAGTAATTCATTTTTTTAACTTCATTTTGCAGATCAAGTTCTAGGCCGAATACAGCCATCTTGTCCTTCAATAATGCAAGTGCTTCTTCCTTTTTCATCATTCGTTCAAACTTATATGTATAGACCATTAATTTGGTCTTAAGAGTCGTGATTTTGGTCAAAATATTTTATGGTTGATCTTTCACTATGCATATTTGATCATTTTCTTGCCAATTAGTGGCTCTTCAAAGACAACTACGTTTGGCCTCATTTGGGTAAACAGTTCTGTATGGGCCTCCACTGAATATGGCTCTTTATTTCGTGCTACTACTCTTGCTTCTTCTTCTTGGACTATTCTGACTGGTCTGTAATTGTCCTCATATATAAACTGTTCTACTGAGTTGGCTTTTGTTAAGAAGGGTTGATGATCAGCTTGCACTACCTCAACATCTCCTTTGTCATTTCAAAATACTAAGCATTGATGGAGCGACAATGATATGCATTGATTCCCATGTATCATGTCTCTTCCCAACAGTATATTATAACTAGTGGGATCATCTATGATGAGGAAAATTGTAATCTTCGTCGTACTTCCTACTGTTATTTCCAAAGGTATCATTCCCTTTGCTGATGTTTCTCGTCCATTGAAACATGTTAAACCTCCGTAGGAATTATATCTGTGTCGCTCTTAGCAAATTTTCTCAACATCCTCTATGGGATTGTGTTGATGGCTGCTCCATTATCAATGAGTACTTTTGATACTGGAATGCCATCAATTGAGGCCTTATGTATACAGGCCTTAGGTGCTTAGTCAAATTCAAAGAAGGTTTCCTAAACATAACCTTCTTTCCTGACTCAACTTCCACCTTCTACCTTCCGTATTGCAATTTGTTTTCACTGGATATATCTACATGCAATATATCTTCGCTCTGGGCTTCACCAACTTTTTATGTTTGTTTTGAAATTCCTGACGTCTCTCCCCAACACGTAGGTCAGTAGGTGGAGGGAAGATCTTTGGTGGCTATCTATAATTTTCAGCATCTGGTTCTCTCTTCTCCTTTTTAGGTGCTCAATATAAAACCAAGAAGTCGAACTTTCGCCCTGATGGTTTGCCCAATAATCCTACTACCTTCTTGAAATAACTGCTTGAGAAGTCTGCAGCGCGATACTCCTCTCATCCTACACTCTGCTTCTAAGTCCAGTTCTTTTTCTACATCAGTCATCACATCATCATCTAGGTCATATGCTTCATCAACTTTTGGGATCACTTCAAAAGGAGTAACCTCTTCACTCTCTAACGTCCATGCTACTTCCCCTGTTTCTTCTATGACTACCTCATCTTTCTCTTTATTTTAAAATTCATTGGCCAATACATAATTGCTAGCCATATCTGGAGGCAGTGCGCCGAATTGAATATTAGTGGACCTCCTGGCATCATTCTCATCATCTTCATTCCGTCTTCGCTCATTCTTGACATCTAAACATACTTATTTGATGATGCTTCTCCCATTATTTCTTTTGAACCATTAACCTGTTTGGCTCGAATATTCTGTTTCTTCATCTATGTGGGATTCACAGGCTTAATTTGCTCTATACCTTGATGTCGTCCCATCATTTGCCCATAGTTTCTTTGATACCGCCTTTGCCGTGTCCTTGTCATTTCATCAAATGGAATCATCCGCCCTGCTTTGGGATTGTACGAGTGCTATCCATTTGGGTGACATGGTTGTATCCTGAATGTTTTGAATTTTTGTGGAGAACTTGGTGACCTTCCAAACGTCTTTGCACATGACCCTGGACTATATGACTTTCCAGGGCCTAGTCTAACTTGTCCTTTGAATAGTTGTGACTTGACTTGATGCAATTGTTGCTTATTGTTCTTTTCATCCGCTACTTTGACAATTTTCTTTTGACATCTAGTGCATAAATTCTTGTCTTCCTGTTTAGTAATGTCTTCTTTTAACCTTTTGAACTCACTAGGACATGGTTTGTCCTCTCCTTCATCTACCACCAGCTTGAATTTTGGTAGATCCTATTTCTTGAATTTAGGAGTAACCATGTCGATAGAAACTGTCTGTGGGAAAGGATTCTCATCCACTGCCATCTTCTTTTTTGAATTGAAGATTATTCGATCAGATTCAATGGCATCTTGTATCACATTACGAAAGACCAAACAATTGTTAGTGGCATGAGACCATGCATTATTCCATTTACAATACTTTTTACCCCTAATTTGTTCAAGGTTTAGCAGTTTATGCTTATCGCTCAGCTTAATCTGTTTATCTTTGAATAACCGATCAAATATTATTTCGACTTTTGTAATGTCAAATGAAAACATTCTGACCTTTTGATTTTCTTCTTTAGCCATTTCATTCTTGTTTTCCAATGTAGCCAACACAGGCATTCATAAGTATCGCCCTTGACCATTTCGGTTGAATGGATTTCAACCTCTTATTGACCCGTATC
Source organism: Ligustrum vulgare (assembly GCA_963555705.1). Lineage (NCBI taxonomy): Eukaryota > Viridiplantae > Streptophyta > Magnoliopsida > Lamiales > Oleaceae > Ligustrum > Ligustrum vulgare. The sequence goes on along the minus strand of OY743173.1, from coordinate 14,921,411 downwards.
AACTACGTGCACCTTGGAATTAGGGTCTCTATAGTATGTTCCTTTACTAGCATTTTTCATTTGTTCTTCTTCTCTCAACAAATGCTCATATCTAATGATATTTATGCTAAGTTGAAAGAGATCAGTGAAATCTCTATTTTGAAACTTCTTCTTGAGTTCAAAACTAAAACAACTTTGGGCAATTTTGATAAAAAAAAAATCAAGTAAAATGTAAAGCATTTACTCTTAGCCATTTTAAACCTTTGAATAAAAGTCTCCGCACATCATTTGGAAGTTGACGCAAGTTTTCTAAATCTATCAAAATAACTTTTGATTCAGTTTTGTAAAATTGAGCATGTAATAACTGCTCTATCTGTTGCCAATTTTAAACAGAATTTGCTGGCAAGTTAATAAATCACGAGAATGTAACCCCAGTAAGTGAACTTGGGAACAACCTTATTTTGTGATAATCTAGAAATTCTCTACATTGTAATGTAAATCGTCCTATATGTTCCAGAGTGGACACTTCTCCTAAACCGGTGTACAAAGAGAATTCAAGAATTCTAAACCCCCCAGGCCAAGGATATGATTGATCTACCCAATCTTTATAAAGCTTCTTATAAGTTGGACGAACTGTTGGCCTAGTTCCAAAGGCCATTTGATCGTTCAAGATTTCCATTATCTGGTCCCTCAGCATAGCATTGGGATCAAATGGATCTCCTGCCGGTTGTGGTGCATAAGGCATCGCTGCTGGCGGTCTAACATTATTAACCCCCAATATTTGGCAAAAATGGATCATTGTTTGCTTCATTAACACCATTGAATGGTTGGTTTGCTCCTTCATTAGTGTGTATATCATTTGGTCCTATATTTTGGACATTTTCCCTCATATTAGCGATACCCCCCGAATTGGATGTTCCAACACCTCCTGTATTAAAAGATCCTGGACCTCCCATGTTGGACGTACCAATATGTGGTGTTTCTAAGTCATGACTCATGTTCAAAATTGAATAACCAGTATTTATATTCAAATTTGGTGAGTCATTACCTAATAGGCTCATAGTTTAGAAGTTGTTACCCCCTCCTATAGGATTTATTTGGCATACTTGACCAACTAGTTTATTCATCAATTCATTTAAACTGCTCAACTATTTAGCCATGTTGTCATAGTGCTTATTTCCATTTTGAGCAAGTTTCTCAACAGTGTGAATATTTTGTAAACTTACCTGCTCAACAATGTCCTAGGTGAGTTCTCCCAACATTTCACGCATGGTACGTGGGCTCAACTCTGTCGTTGGTTCATGACACCTGTGAGATCCTCTCGTGTCTAGGCTTTGCTGATCCTCTTGTTCTTTAACAATGGAAGGAAGAAATCGATGTGCATTTGGTTCCTTGTCGGAATTTTTATGAGGCATTATGCATCAAAATTTTCAACACTAATTGTCCCCCTGGGTATACTAAATTGTTTCGCGTTGGGTGTGATTTCGCTCGATGCTAACAATTAAAATGGATCACGCGAAAGTGTAAGGGACAAACCTCTTGAGACAAAGTCCCAAAAAGGGGTGTTTGCACTAAGAAAAACTTTATTACACAAAACGCCTCCAAGGGGCGGGAGCACACAATCTAAACTAAGGATAATTTTTAATATCTAAGATAGAAAAGATTACATCTTTGTTTTGAGAATTTTGATTTGTTGTCTTTCTAAACATCTAAAATTATACTATATATACACATCTAAATAAACTACCTACTACTATTTGAATATCTAATTTGCCGCATTCACTTTGTAACTTGCATGTAGTAACTGTTGTCCACCACGTTGCATAACCATCGCTCACTTCTCTGTGTAACTAACATCCACTACTTTGCACCAAGTAACTTCCACGATCTTCTTCAACCGCTCATTATGTGGAAACCGTTTGTGGATAAACACGTGGGTTGTGGGATAAGTTGTAAGAACGACTCTTTCATTCCTAAACAGTTCGATTGCCCAATCGCCCATGTGATCGTCCAATTGCCCAGGTACTCTAGTGATCGCACAATCGCCCAGCTTCATCCACATCTCCCTTTCATTTGTAATCATGTTTCAAATCTTTATGTCAGGCCTTTGAATTGGATATTTTAATGTGTCAACAACTAAATAATTGTAAATCCACTATTTGTTTTCTTTATGAAAACATACTGTATCCTTCAACAAATATTCGCTAAGACGATCATACCACATGCGTTTGGATTGTTCCAATCCATATAATGATCTTTACAATTTAATAGAGGACTTCAGACGTGTATCATTTGTTTACGGCATTTTTAGTCCTTCAAGGACTTTCATGTATACGTCACTATAAAGTGAACCACATAGATGGATAGTTACTATATCCATAAGACGCATATCAAGCATTTGTGACACAATCGAACTAAATAAGAATTTAAAAGTGATAATATCCATTACGGGAGAATACATTTCATCATAATCAATTCTTGGTCTTTGAGAGAAATCTTGAGCTATAAATCGAGCGTTGTAACTTGTAATCACATTATTTTTGTTCATCTTCCTACCAAAAACACATTTGTATCCTACAGAGTTTACATTTTAAGATGTTCGAACTACGTGTCCAAACACTTTTCGTTTCTCCAAGTAATTTAAATCCGTCTTTTATGACTTTTTTTCCACTTTGACCAATCATTTCTATACTAGAAATCTTTAACAAACCGTGGTTCAGGATCCTCATCTTGCATTTCAAGAGCCACATTAAAGGCCGAAATGTCATCTATAACAATATTTTATTTATTTCTCATAATTTATGATATAATAAATAATTTATTGAAATCACATTATTTTTGGATACTTGTGTTTCTATAAGAATCATATTTTCAATATTTGATTGATCGATATTTTCTAATATTACTTCTTCTAAAGTTTTTGGTTGTTTTTCTCTTGTACTTTTTTTCAAGGTACAGAGTCTTTAGCACCAACTGGTCAAATCTGCTTCAGGAATGTTTAAGATTCATTGGCTTCAACAGATTGTCCTTCAGAGACATCATTTTTTGCAGGAATATTTTATGCTGGTATATATGATTTTGTCACTTTTCTTGTGTGAAACAAATACATCAGGTAATTGATTTGCAACTCTTTGCAAGTTAATGCTTTTTCCAACATCTTGCTCACATTGATTATTGTGGGGATCAAAGTGAGACAGAGTTGTTATATTCCAAGAAATTTTACCTTATTTTTTAGGATGTAGTTTTGTTCCTCCCAATGGTGGGAAAATCATTTTGTTAAAATGATAATTTGCAAAATGTAAAGCAAATAAATCACTCGCTAAAGGCTTGAAATACCTAATTATCGATGGTGAATCAAAACTAATATAAATTTTAAATCTTTGTCAGAGAACCATTTTGGTGCTCCGTGAGGGTAAAATTTGGACTTGCGTAGCACAATCGAAACTCATCAGTGAAAAATATTATGTTCATGACCAAATACAAATTACAAAGGAGAATATTGATAATAAGCAGTTGGTCTTGAATAAACCAATGATGCAGCATGTAATACGGCATGACCCCAAACAAAAGTTGAAAGTTTTTTTTTTCCATTAGTAATGGTGTAGTAATTAATTGTAGACGTTTGATAAATGATTCAGCCAATCCATTTTGTGTATGGACATAGCAAAAGCTACATTCCTAGTGGAAAGTAGGCAGACATGAGATCATCTAGGAGAAGAATTAATTAAAACCATAAAATAAGGAAAATGTTTCATATAGTGAGAGCATTGGCCACACATATCTCCCTGAATTCTATTCAAGAAAGTTGAAGATTTAATATTGACTTTTGTAGTCGAATGTCTAATGACTAACTTGCCTTGCAAACAAGCAACCCATAGATTATCATTAGGTAAAATGATCTTTTGGTTCTTCAGAGGATGACCATGTGATAGATTAATTATTCGACGCATCATTATTCTTCTGGATGTCCAAGTCTATCACTTCAAAGTATAATACTTCTTGTGTCAACGAACTTTGGGTTGGAGATAATATTTGATTCAATCTTCTTTATGGATATATTATGTATAATACATGTTGTTAGCTGCACGAGCCGCATTCAAGTAATAAAGTGGACTAAAGAATTCGAATTGTTGATCCTACGATAAATGATTACTCTGTTACACTCTAGTTAATACGATTTTAACAATGAAAATATACAATAAATTTTGAATTTTTTATAATTGTAAAAATAAACTAACTAATTTTACATTCTAACAAAAATAAGGAAAATGAAAGATTAAATAGTTGATATTCAATATTTCACTTAACCGTCGCTTAATTAATTTCTCAACATGCAAATTAAAAAATTACTTGTTTACAATGTTAGACCCCATTTTCCTATTTTAACTAATAGTCTCTCTCTAGTGAAGTCAGTCCTAATCAATTGATTTAACCTACTATATCTATATGAACATTAAAAACCAATCAAAAGCATTAACTTTTCGTGAAAATGTCTCAATTGATCACATAGAGTTATGAGTATATCTCTATCTCCTAAATTATGTAACCTAGGACATTTGTTATTTGGTCTAAAATGCACAACTAATAAGAAAACACGACTTAACTATGAAGACATGAACTACTTAGAATGGACATGTTACATAAAATGATACAACTCATAAACGCTGCCTTTTCTACCCATAAGAATCACAAAACATGTACTATGGGATCCACATAGACTGTATCACACATATCAAAAGACCATTAAATCTTTTTTTGTGCCCTACTTGCTTATCTTCGCTATTCATCAGGCAACGATGTTTTTGCATTGGATTAGGGTTCTTGCAAGTTTGCTTGTTATTCTCATTTCGTTCGCTTTGATGACATTTTCGTTGGTTTATGCCTTGCTCGCACCTTGCTCATTTACGTTAGAGTGGAGGTTGGCCAGGTTGACGATGTACATCAGGTGGTAGTATTGATCTAACATCAGAAGGAACATTCCAATCCATTTCGTTCCGTATGGACATAATTGAACCAGCATATGATGCTTTCCAGTGCACAGATGTGTAGAACAAGGAAGATAGCCCATTTATTAACTTTCCTATTGAGCATGCGGCTCTCGTAGCATGCATACAAAACATTTGATTAATCTAAAATTCACAACATGAACACGTGTTATCTAAGAAGTTCGTGGTGTGACTCTTATCACCCATACCAACTTGTATCAAACTATTAGTGATTTTCATTTCGCTGGATAACTTTTACTTAATTCAAAATTTCTTCGGCTCTTTCTCCATTTTTGGAGTTAAACGTGTATCGCAGCTTGTAGCCTTGTTTTGTCTAGCGTGAAATCACTTCTCCATCACACTTCGAGTGTATTCAACCAAACTCGTAATGGAAAAGCTCTATGCATGTCCCAACAAGGAGTTAAGTGACTCTGCATTGTTGTTGGTCATAATGTTGTACTAGTCTCCTAGAAATATGCTCTAGACCATAATGAAAAGGTTGCTCGCTCCAAGTATGTGGTGATTCTAGAACTAATGGCATGAATCTGAGTCATTAAATTTTCAAACTCTAGAACGCGATATGCTAGTGTGGCTTTCTTGAAAACATACATAGCACTAGATTTGTTGAACTACTGGATTAGATTCTTCTCTGTGTGCGAAAGAGTAAACGAGCGTGTGATTGCTTTTTCTATGCTCTTCTTCTGCCTAGATATAAAAACAAGGAGATGAGAATCACCAACTTGATCTTTCAATTTAGATAAAAACCACAACTATGAAGCATTAGCCTCACTATCGACGACACATGTTTGCATCTTGTCCCATTTTACAATAAGAGTTCCTTTGTACTATCCTTTTAAGTAGATGCCATGGACACAAATAATCGGTATCAGGTAATTCAAAAAGCCTCTTGACACTTGCATCAAATGCTAGGAAAAATACTAAAACATGTTATAACTGTCAGTTTTATATAATAGTTTCCAAATTTTGTTGTTTGAGAACATAGCAGTATGATGGTAATTTACGAGAATTTTCATCATGAGAATCCTATAATAGAAGTAACACACTTTTCTTACTCCTCCGTGTGTTGTTGTATGTAACCGTGACTTCGAAATCCCGTTCCATGTCACAATAATTGTCGAAGGGGCATAAGATTGATTTGCATCATGCAACTTTAGCATGATATGCAAAGCAACAAGGGAACTTGTGGCATGTCTACCCACGTTACTGAAATCCAATGAGCATGTGTGTAAATGTTCGTACTTATGAATCTTAAAATTGTTGGATCTCTTGATTTTTGAGGCACGGACTAGCCATTTGTTGCTGCTATCAACACATACAAAAGTGAGCTTCGAGCTCTTCGACTTTTCCACTTTGAACTGAAATTTATTGGTTAATATGAGTACTCGAAACTTCGTAGACAATTGTTTCTTGCTAAAAAATAGCTCATTTGGAACTACGTCTGTCTGTAAACCATAATTCCATTGTAAATGGATCATACATGGACGATAGTTGGAGTCGGCGGCTCTCCTAGGGGTCCCTTATCTGAGATCCCTGGGGAAGAGGATCAAATCGCTTCCCAATTCTCGGTAATCCTAATTATTCATAAAAGTCATTCCCACAGGGAAAGCCATGTTTCATTTCATCTTCCATGATGCATGGATGACCAACTTCTAGCCCAGTTCTTCGATGTTTAAAAGATTTTCGGTAGGTTAATTCAAAGAATTAGTTTGCTCTTGCATATTGGTAAGTCGATGTTCAATAGACAACCTTTCTACGGTTGACAAATCCCATGGAAATAGAATAACACAAAGTGTGGTTTCACGATGAATGAAGATGTACCACTTCAAATCATCATCATCGAGTATATAGGCCGGATGAATTTCATAACTGGCACTTTGAATGTGAATTGCATCATGAACAAAGATTCATCTAATGCTAGCTTCTCTGACAACTTGACAGTAAGAGTAGCTAGAGTAACATCACTAGGAACCATGACTGAAATGGTTGTACTATCGAGTGTCATCTACATTGATGAATTCTCCACTACGCGATACAACCAAACCCAAGTATTCACCCATGATTGCAATTGGTAGAAATAGAGTCAAAATCAAGGAACTTTTAGGCTGCGTTCTCTTTGGCGTTTTCCAGCCGTTTTCTGTTTTCTATTTTTGAAAATGCGAAAAACGCGTTCTCTTGCGCCGTTTTCGGGAAATTTTTTTGAAAATGTTTTCAAATTTTGTAAAGAAAATGTTTTCACGTTTTCCACTTAAAAAAATTAAAATAATCAAAAAAATTTGAAATTTGTCAAAATTTGTCATTTTTAATTACATTATTGGTCCCTAATTTTCAAAACTTGTCATTTTAATCCTCAAATTTTGAAATTTCTTTCGAAAATATCCTAATTTATTTGCAACTTAGGTCCCTCAACTTCAGATTTTCTTGCACATTAGTCTGCAAATTTTACTTTTCTTTCAATTTAGTCATTCTCGTATTTGCTTTATAGGTCATTGTCTTCAAACATGTATAACTTTTGATGTACAACCCCGAATTGCACTCCGTTTTTTGCGTCGAACTCCAAATTCAACAATCTTTTTGATGATGTATCATGTGCTTAATTATTAAGCATTTATTTTTTACTTTTGTATTGTAGACTCTTATTTTGTAAGGGCATCATTAATTAACGTAAATTGATTTTTGCAAATTTTATTGAAACTTAAATTTTAAACGTTATGAGTGCTTACTGGAAGGATGTATATATATAAAGTATTAAATAGAACGATTACTTTAGAAGGGAAAATTAATACCCAAATGTGGAACGATTACTTTAGAAGGGCAACATGAATTTTTGAATTTTTATGGTAATTACAAGTATACAGAAATAATTTTCTTCAAAATTTTAAACAGAACGTGTTTTCCAGCTTTTCATTTTTGAATACAATTTTCAGAAATAACAAATCAAACGCATTTTCGGCAATTTCGAAAAAAGTCACAGAAAATGGAAAATAGAAAACATTTTCGAAAATGAAAACAGGAAACTGTAACACAAAGAGAACGCAGCCTTAACTTCTACGTTCTAATACATACATTCATGTCGACATTAAGGCGCATTGTATGCAGATCAACATTTGGGAGGATTAAACTCCATTGTTCATACATGTCATCATGCCAAAATGTTGTCATTCATAATTCTGACAAGAATATAAGTGAACCATCGAGAATGACATTTTATCTATCTATCTATCTATCTATCTATCATAATATATCAAATTGTCCATAACGTAATCTCGTGAAGAAAGTGAAAGAATTATACTTATCCCATTTGAACCATTGTCTAGTTGAATTGAATGTAATAAATGAGCTCATGAACAACTCGACTACCTGTCATACATCATTTCGTGATGAAGATTCATTAATGAATAAAGAGATAAATGAATACAAAGCAATAAATATTATTAGTGAGATATGACAATACTTTTCTTGAAATTAAATTACATCTCCTCAAGAACATATGTATTAATACCTAGGGTTGATCTTCATGGTGAATATAACATTGTAAAATAAAAAAGTAACCATCTTCAAAAATAAAAAAAAAAAAATTCTTACCTTCCATTGACAAGTTCTTTTGCTCTAATTTTCTCATTCAATTTACAATTGTGTGGAGGAGATAACACTTTTCATTAAAGAGATAACCATCCATAATAAAGAAAATGAAATTAAAATTTTTGTTATGTTTGTGTATGCATTGTCCCTCAGATAATGACATATCTTGGTAAAAGGAAAATTGCTTTTCTTAGAAGATAAAAAAGATTACTTGTAGACTTGTGTTTACCTATATGATGATGTGAGAGATTAATCCAAAATTTTGAAATTATGAAAAAGGGTAAAAAAGACTTTTGAATGTAAATGTGGCCATTTATGTAGCCCCTTTTGGTATTAATTAAAATTTATATTTTAAACTAAGTCAAAATCAACAATAAATCTCAATAACAAATTTTATGAGATTCACAACTTTCAACTATACATCTTATCAACTTTTATCAAAATTTACTAAAAATCTAAGCTTCTATTTGGCAAACATGTTTATTACAACACAATTTTTTAAATAATTTTTTTAACAACACATAATTTCTCTCTCAACTTTTCAATCACACATTTTAACTAAAAAATATAAAAAAATACTCTTTTAAACACAAAATTCTTAACACACAACCTCTCCACAAAACACGATGCATATTGCTATTGAAATGGCCCCTTTCACTCAACACTAAGAGCATTCACAATAGATATATTAACTTTTATTAGTTAAATACCGACACATAGACAATACAATAGATGTTAAGTGCCACATGTATATGTTAACTTTAACTATTATATGAGTGTCACATTGGATGTGTTAAATTTACTCATCAATACCTAAATTAACCAATCAATGACTATTTAATATTTCTCTCTTCTATCTTCAATATAGATTATCATGTCACATATTAAAATATTAGTTAACTTTAACAAATAAGTTAATAATATACCTAAAAAGATTCATTTAACAAACATGGTAACATATCTAATGTGAACATAAAGTGATTATTAGTTAACAAACACTTGACACATTCATTGGAGATGCTTTAATTTTTGACAATTTACGTAAATATCCCATAAATGTTATGGACCGTTTGATAACACTGTTGTAGAGAGATCGATACAAAGAAACAACCACAAAGCGTACAAAAAGCAATTTATCAAATAAAACTTCAGAAACTTTTATTAATCAGAATAAATCGTAAAGTATAAAATGAAAATTACAGATTCAAACCCTGATCTAAAACTCAGAATAAAGCTCAAAAGAACTCGCATAAAACCACAAAGAAAATACAGAATCAACACTGTAATCAACCACAAAGATGATAACTGATTATTCACAAAGAATCAGTATCAAAAACCAAAAAGTATATTGCGAGAAATTAGAATTTCTTCTTCTGAACGAAGAAGACATAAGAGACGAAGAGAGAGAGAGTCAGAATGGATGATTCTGGAGAGTATGAGAAAACCAAAGCGTCATCCGTAAGCTTTATCCCCAAATGGACGGCTGAGATCAGTTCAGTATGATCCAAAGGCTGAAAATGGTTGGTCCAGATAATAATGGTCCGGTTCAAGTGATAAAGGGTCCGGCTGAAGAGAGTTCCGGACTTGGGCCAAAAACCAGGTCATGACTTGTTGAGACTTGGGCTAATGTAAATTGGGCTTTCATTTGGTTCAGGTCCAAAACATAACATAAGGATCAGTTTGGGCTGCACACTTTGATCTGAAAACTGGGCTGTTCAAAATTGCATCTACATACTCCACCTCAATTTTGTATCAATTCACCTGTAATTATAAGAATTCAAAACAGTATCAAAATTCTAACAAATTAATAGACATTAAAGTATCTTTAAATTTATTTATAGATATTATTTTAGTTCCTGCATCTGCAGGATTCAATTGAGTTAGGATTTTAACAAGTTTAATAATACCTTTTTCAGTTATATCCCTAATGAAGTGAAATTTAACATCAATGTGTTTAGATCTATTATGAAAGACATGATTCTTACACAGGTGTAAAGCACTTAAGCTATCTGTACTAAGTTCAATAGCAGAATTATCAATACAGGAGATTTCAGACAACAAACCTTTTAACCAGATACATTCTTTTACAGCATTAGTGGCAGCAATATATTCTGCCTCAGTTGAGGACAATGCCACAAGTTTCTGTAATTGTGATTTCCAACTAATGCATGTACCATTTAAAGTGAAGAAATATGCAGAAGTAGACTTCCTATTGTCAATATTACCTGCAAAATCTGAGTCTACATAACCATTTAACTTGAAATCATTTTTGGTTCTAAAAAATGCTAAACTCAAATTTGCAGTGCCTTTAAGGTACTTTAAAAGTGATTTTACAGCTTCCCAGTGTAATTCACCAGGGTTACTCATAAACCTACTAAGAACACTCACAACAAAGGCAATATCAGGTCTAGTACACACCATAAGGTACATTACTGATCCTATAGCATTAGAATATGGTACATTTTTCATCCTATGTTCTTCTTCTGCAGTTTTAGGGCAATGATCAGAAGACAATTTAAAATGAGCAGACAAGGGTAGAGACACATGTTTAGAATCAATCAAATTAAATCTGGTCAAAACTTTTTCAATATAATGCTTTTGATTTAAATATAGATTCCTAGATTGTTTATCCCTAAATATGTCCATACCCAAAATCCTTTTAGCATGCCCTAAATCTTTCATTTCAAATTCAGAATGTAGTTTGTTTTTCAACAGGTTAATCTCATGTTTATTAGGTCCAGCAATTAACATATCATCAACATATAACAACAAATACATGAAATCAGAATTATCAATCTTGAAATAAAAACAAGAATCAAATTGGCTCTTTTTGAAATTTAAGCTTTGGATATAAGAGTCAAACCTTTTATACCACTGCCTAGGTGCTTGTTTCAAGCCATATAGGGATTTTTTCAATAAACAAACTAAATCAGATTTTCCCCCCTTTTCAAAACCTTTAGGCTGATTCATATATATGGTTTCATCTAAAGAGCCATAAAGAAAAGCAGTTTTAACATCTATTTGTTCAAGTTCTAAATTAAAATGTGCAACAAGAGTAAAAAGTATTCTGATTGAAGTATATTTAACCACAGGACAAAATATTTCATTGTAATCAATTCCTTCTTTTTGAGAGAAACCTTTAGCCACAAGCCTAGCCTTGTACCTAGGTTTAACTTCTTTTGACTCACTTTCCTTTATTTTAAAAATCCATTTGCAGTCAATGATCCTTTTATTATAGGGTCTATTAACCAAAATTCAGGTGCCATTTTTCAGAAGAGAATCCATCTCTTCCTGCATGGCAGTAAACCATAAATTTGATTCTTTTGAAGAAACAGCTTCTTCAAATGATTCAGGTTCAAAAACAAGAGGATCAAAATAAGTATATACAGACACAAAATCAGGATCCTGAAACTTAGGAGGAGGTCTTATCTCTCTTCTAGGTCTATCCCTAGCTAGTTGATAATTTTCTAAATCTGTTTCAGTTTCAGGAATGTTACTAGTTAATGGTGAAGTCACAGTCAGTTCAGGTTCAGGATTGTCATTGGGAAAATGTGGGGGTTGCTCCACCTGAAACTGAGTATGGGACAGGCCATTTTCATCACCTAAATGGTCTGCACTCAGCTCAGTGGTAAGGAAATTTTTATCATTAACAGGATCATCTAATTTTTCATCCTTACAAGGAAAAACAATTTCATTAAAAATGATAGACTTACTTAAAATAACCCTGTAACCTCCCTGCTCCCTAACCCAAAGTCTGTAACCCTTGACCCCTTCTCCATATCCCAAAAACACACATTTCAGAGATCTAGAGTCAAGTTTAGTTTCAGTTTGGTGTGAGTAGGCAGCACACCAAAAGATTTTCAATTTTGAAAAATCTGGAAGAAAATTATTCCAAATCTGATCAGGTATATTGAAATTAATAGCACTGCAGGGAGAAAGATTGATCAAATAAGAAGCAGTTTCACAGCTTCTCCCCAAAAAATTTTTCGCAAGTTAGAATCAAGTAGAAGACACCTAGTTCTTTCTAAGAGAGTTCTATTCATCCTTTCAGCAACTCCATTTTGCTGTGGACTATATGCAACAGTCCTATGTCTAAGAATTCCTAAGTTGCTACAGAAAGAATCAAAGTCTTGGTTACAAAATTCTAATCCATTGTCTGTCCTAATTATTTTTACCTTCTTATCCTTTAAATTTTTGACTAAGGTAATCCAGTTTTTAAAAACATACACTGTAGCATCCTTAGTTTTTAACAAATGAACCCAAGTTTTCCTAGAGAAGTCATTTACAATAAGAAGAAAATACCTATAACCTGAGAAAGAACTAACAGGAGCTGGACCCTATAAATCAGCATGCAAATATTCAAGAACATCATTATATTTATGAATACCTTTACCAAAAGAAGTTCTTTTCTGTTTTCCTAACACACATTTCTCACAGAAATCAAGTTTATGCAGCACATCATTACCAAAAACACCTTTGTTTTCAAGTAACTTAAGACCTTTTTCACCTAAGTGTCCTAATCTTTTATGCCATAAAACAATTTTATTCATATCAGACACAGCATTAAAAGATCTTGCATAAACAGGTAAGGTATTCAACACATAAATCCCATTAATTTTGGGAGTAGATTAAATCATGAAGTTACTTTTGAAAATACTCAAGTAAACATTAAACATTCTAATCTCATAAGATTCAGAATCAAGTACTCCAAGAGAGATTAGATTTCTTTTTAAATCAGGAACATATCTTGTTTGGTTTAAGACAAGAGTTTTGTCATTTTCAAGTTTTAACAAAACATTCCCAGTTCCTTTCACATCACAAGTAACATTGTTACCAAGTTTCACAGAGCCAAAATGATCAGAACAGAAGTCAGAAAATAAATTTCTTTCAGGACACATATAAAAAGTGCAACCAGAATCAAGTATTCATTCATGTTTGTTATCAGATTCAGTGGTGACATAAATCACTCCATTATTGTCTTGGACTGCAGCCTCTGTTTGATTGCTGGTTCCTATTTCATTTTTCCTTTTGAAACAATTTTTAATATGATGTCCAGGTTGGCCACAATAATAACAAAGTCTGGGTCTATTTATGTTATCAAGTCCCCCAGAATTATCTTGCCCCCTGACATTATTCTGACTTCTATGGTTGTCTTGATTTCTAGAGTTATCATAACCTCTAAAATTAGTCTAACTTCTAGAATTATTCAGTCCTCTATAGGTGTTGTCATTAGACCTATTGAAATTGACTCTATTTTGGAAATTCCCTATTGCAGGCTTATTGTTCACATTATTCCAAGTTCTATTATTGCTAGAGGTATTCCAATTTTTATTGAAATTACTCACTGGCTTGCTGTTCCTAAAAGAAGTTCTTTTCTTAGAAGATCCTATCACATTGTAAGCCTTTTTAGGATTGGTTTTGAACTCAGGTTCTTTATTTTTAAGTGAAGTGTGAACCATTTCAGTAGTCAATTTCTATCCACCATATTCAAGAGCATTTCTAAGGTCTTTGAACTTATCACCCATAGCATTAAGCAAACACACAACCGTTTGTTCATCAGTAAGTTTTTCATCACAATTCAACAGACTCTGTGTGATTTTAGTAAACCTACTCATGTTCTCATCTACATCCTTTGATGGATCAAATTTAAAAGAGAAATATTGTTTCCACAAAAAGCACTTATCAGGCAAAGACACAGTATCAAAAACTTCTTCCAGTTTATCCCATAATTCCATAGTAGTTTTAGTCTTGCCTACTTGTCTAATGACATTATCAGATAAGTGTAAGAACAGAGTACTCCATGCAATTTCATCCATTTCAAGCTGTCTATCCTGAGGGGTATCAAGAGGTCAGGACCTATCTATAGCCTTAGCACATTTCATTTGAAATAATAAAGTCTTCATTTTCTGGCTCCAGAGATTAAAGTCTCCCTTGCCATTCCATACTTCAACATCTACTTTTACAGTAGCCATTGAAGTAATGACTAAATGATTTTAAAGAATTATTAAATTGAAGGCTTTGTTATTCCAAATAAGAATAGTCAGACAGATTGAAGTACAAAGTATAAACATAGAAACCCAAGAATTATCAGTAAATATTCCACAAAGATCAAGATATAAAAATATAGTTTCAAACAATTTATGAAACAGCAAGACAATCAAGGTGATTACAATTCAAACACTAATCAGGCTGATCAAATAATCTACACAATTCTATTGTATAGAAAAACAAGTTATCCCAGTATATCCCTCAACCTATTTATGGGTCAGCCCAAGCTCCCTCAGATTCCCGGATTCTCAAGGAATCCTGGACAAAGGTAAGGATTGGGGTCCAATAATAGGCTTCAACGGAGAGATTTTGGAAAGAACCAAGAATTGAAAAACAAATCAGTATGAATTGCAGAAATTAGAAAGAGATCACCTGATGCAAATTTATATAACTTCAGCAGCACAGAGATTATTTTCCATAAAGATTCATAACACCCAAGTTCAGTATCACCAAGTACTCCAATAATGTCACGAGGATCAACCAACAAGAAAATGTAGGATCCAATGTATAAGATTCAGTATATTTATAAAGAAAATATACTAAAACCCAAAAACAAAATAAAGATCCCAAAAAATTATATATGACTCAGAATAAAATCCAAAAGATCTTGAGAAAACCTAATTTCAAAATAGGTTTTAAACAATAATTCCACAAAGCAAATTTCTGAACCACGAAGAAGGTATGAAAAGTTTTCAAACAGTTTCAAAAATTGAGAAAATTTCAGAATCATAAACTTGTTTACAAAAGGTTTTCAAGAAACTTTAAGAAAGGAAATTTTCTCAAAGATCACCATCAAGAACTAAAAAAACCCAAAACGTTATAAACAGAAATCACAAAGAAATTTTCAGAAAACCACAGATCCGTAAAGAAAAATCCTGGATCTAACAAAATCTGAGTCAAAATCAGCGTATTTACTCAAAACCCTAAGGTGGCGTTCTGTTTGTATTTTATTTTGTATTTTCATTTTCGAAAATGTTTTGTATTTCCTGTTTTCATTTTTTTTAAATTTGTTGAAAACGCGTTTGGTTTGTCATTTTTGAAAACTGTTTTTGAAAATGAAAAGCTGGAAAACACGTTCTGTTTGAAAATTTGCAGAATATTACTTAAACTATTTTTAATTAATTTGCTTGCAGAATACTACTAATTCAAACTCAATTTTCCTTTCAAAATACACTGAAAACATGGTTACATGCAACACACTAATGTGAGCATTAAGAGTCTATATTAATACAGCTTGGTCAGGTTCGGGATTTGAAAAAGCTCTACTTCTATTAAAATTCAGAAAATGCAAATTCTTTCAAAACCACCAGAATCCATTTATCAGTGCATTTTTTGAAATATAATAACAAGAATTCTCACTTAATTTTTTTTTTTGTAATGTTGATATTGAATTCAATAAAACTTTATTTAAACTTAGTTCCAAGTTAGGATAATTCTAAAAAAAATAAAAAAAAAATAAATAAATTATTTAGGCTTAGTTCCAAGTTAGGATATAATTCTAAAAAAGTAATAAATAAATAAAAAAATAAAACTTTATATTAAGCTTAGTTCTAAGTTAAGATAATTCCTTTAAAAAAAAAAAAAAAATCCCAAAACGCATTTTTCGCGTTTTGGACATTTTTTGTCGAAATACACACAAAACGCCCAAAACGAGGTTTTGAGCATTTTGCGTACAAATTTTTTTTTTGTTTTCCAAAATGCGTTTTCGAAAATAGTAAAGAGAACGCGTTTTTACCGTTTTCGAAAATAAAAACAGAAAACGACCTCAAAACAGCAGAGAGAACAGGGGCTAAAGCTCTGATACCACTGTAGAGAGATCGATACCCAGAAATAACCACAAAGCGTACAAGAAACAATTTATCAAATAAAACTTCAGAAACTTTTATTAATCAGTATAAATCGTAAAGTATAAAATGAAAATTACAGATTTAAATCCTGATCTAAAACTCAGAATAAAGCTCAAAAGAACTCGCATAAAACCACAAAGAAAATACAGAATCAACACTGTAATCAACCACAAAGATGATAACTGATTATTCACAAAGAATCAGTATCAAAAACCACAAAGTATATTGCGAGAAATCAGAATTTCTTCTTTTGAGCGAAGAAGACACAAGAGACGAAGAGAGAGAGAGAGTCAGAATGGATGATTATGGAGAGAGTGAGAAAATCAAAGCGTCATCCGCAAGCTTTATCCCCAGATGGACGGCTGAGATCAGTTCAGTATGATCCAAAGGCTGAAAATGGTTGGTCCGGATAATAATGGTCCGGTTCAAGTGATAAAGGGTCCGGCTAAAGAGAGTTCTGGACTTGGGCCAAAAACCAGGTCATGACTTGTTGAGACTTGGGCTAATGTAAATTGGGCTTTCATTTGGTTCAGGTCCAAAACACAACATAAGGATCAGTTTGGGCTGCACACTCTGATCTGAAAATTGGACTGTTCAAAATTGAATCTACAATTGTAACAGTTTATAAACTGATTTATTTATCGTTTTGAGGTAAGATGTGGGTTGAAAAGTGGAGAGAGAAAATATGTGTGATTAAAAAATGGTTTCGGATATTGTGTGTTTGGTATTGTTAAATTTTTTTTTTTTTTAAATGAATAGTGATTTTTAAGATAATGAGTTGTTGAAATTTGATTGAAAGTCAAATATTATGAATTTGATTTTTTTATAGATAACAGTAAAAAAAAAAAGAGAAAAAATTAAAGAATATCCATAAAAGACATTGACAATTGTGAGAGTTATAAATTGGTTTATGAAGTATACCGATTCCTAAACTATACTGATTCCGTTACGGAAGACACTTAAATCTTGAAATTTTGGTCGAGAATTCCCTTCCGGTCTGGGGAAAAACCCTTAAACCCCATTCTCCATTCTCTCACGAAACTCTCGCACAATGGCCAATTCAACTCAGTGGGTGAAGCACGTCGAGTTGTATGTGAACTCGTCCAGCACAGCTGCTCAACAGGTTCTCTCTCCACAATTCTCCAACTAAATACAGATTCAGCTGAAAAAGAACCCTCTTTTTTCTGATTTTAAAAATGAAGAAAAAAAAAAACTAAGACTTTGCATATGAATTTAACCCAATTTACTGCTTTCACAGTAATTGATCAGGTTTTCTTGTTAAAATTTTGGTTATTTGTGTTCTGAGCATTTACAGGCAGCATGTGTAGATGCAATTGCGAATTTGCTAAAGAATGATTTGTTAACTCTAGAAGCGCTTGTAAGATTTCTTCCCTTTTCAATTTCAGTTCTCTGTGTGTACCTTTTTCCGCGATGATTTTTACTGTTCAATGTGCACAGGTTAGAGAAATGGAGATGTACTTGACTACTACAGATGGTATCATCCGCTCAAGAGGTATTTTGATCGTTGTATCTTTGATGGAATGATAATTAACTATTATTTTTGCATTCACAGTTGCGTAAAAATATCAAGGGGTATACTTCTGAGCGTGCCAATGAAAATTTGCTACCTCACTTGGCATCACACTTCAGTTGTAGGAGTAATGGACTAGGGTGCATACTCTTTGCATGTTCTCTTTTTTAACCTCAATTTTATTTTTTATTCTAGAGTTGGCTTCTGTGTTGCACGGACACTTTAACGTTAACTTGGATAGCGTATCTGTGTCCGACACGTGTCGGATACTGTCACTTCACCATGGCCATTCTTCATTCTTTAACAAAAATATTATTCCCTCCATCCCACAAGATAAGCTTACTTCTATTTTTCCACGGATTAAGAAAACATAATTAATATATGTTGAAATTATAAATTTACCTACATTCTACCTAATATACTCCTACCTTAAATAATGAGTTGTTCATATTTGTTGATAACAATGTATATTAAATAGGGGTATATTAGAAAATAAAGACATTAATATATTCTAAAAAAAGTGGTCTATCTTTGTGGGACAGACAAAAGGAAAACAAGCATATCTTTGTGGGACGGAGGGAGTATATATTTTTAACTCAAAGTTATTATTAAATAACAAATGGTTACTTATATTTAAAGTATTTCGAGAAGAAAAATTAAAAACAAGTATAAAATTAAATTTATTCTATACAAATGTAGAATTTTAAAGATTTTACGTTGGCAAAGTATCGTGTCGGTACTTTTTTGAAAAATTATGTGTCAGATACGCCAACACGTGTATGTCCGATATGCTGGCACGTGAGTTCATCATAGGTTGGCTTTGCAAAAAATGCCTCAAAAACCTTTTAATTTGTTTTGCTTTAGAAAAACACCAGTAGAAAGTGCTATCCTTGACAAAGGGTATTCGAAGCGTAAGCTTTGAGGCTCCGATTGAATGCCTCAAGGTGTGAGTCTTGGGTTCTTTGAGAATACCATGGTGATCAATGACATTAGCTCAAATGCAGCTGGATGGCGACCTATTTTTCATGTCTCGTAGAAGATGAGTCATCCCATGATTATATTCACATGATGACTGGTTCCTAATTTGAGGGCATTTTTGGTTTTGGGTATAGAATTAGCATGTATAACCCATGTTCAGATGGGTATTACGAGACAAGTAATCATAGACAAAATTTATTACCTTTTCTTTTATACTATTTTTGGCTTGCATTGGACAAGGTGATGCTGAGTAAACTTTTACTCTTTTTAGTTCAAAGGATTCAAGCTAGGGCTTTCTTCAGAATGTGTTTCCTCTATTTAGTGGGAAGGAATTTTTTGGTTGTTTGACGTTAGAAAAGTGTGGACATATTTGTCAAAAATAATTTAATGACAGCAGCACTCATCATTTCATCCCTTATGTCAAGACGGTCATGGTATTCACAATGCAACATTTGTGCACAAACCTATTTGGGTCCACAACTACAACCTACCTAATACTTGATATCACATCGAGTAATGCCTTGCACCTCTTATGCTCTCTGTTACCCAATCCAAACATGATCTGAAGTCATGCACATATGGTTTGTATTGGAGGCTTGGATTGTATATAAACCTTTTCCTGATTTATTTTCAGTCCTTCTCAGAAGTTACAAATAGCAGCTTGTATCTGCACTTAATGATAGTGCCCTATGTCATTTTGACAATTTAATTAATGTCAATGACAGACATTAGATTCTATCTCGTGATTTGGTCAAAATTGCTCATTTTTATTAATTCCGGGATCATCGTTTTTTATAAATTTTTATACTCAGTTATCATACATATTGCTTCTTTGACTTATCTCTTGGCTTTTTCATGTCTTTGTTCAGGAATTCTCCTCCTTGCAGAACTTTTGACGCAACTAACATCAAAGCGTCTAAATGATGCTTCAATAGAGAGCTTGATAGGATTCTTCACTGAAAGACTAGTACGTAAAGATTTAAATGATAGACATGCACTTATGTGCTTTATCTTTTTTATGTATCATGCAGTGATCTCATATAATTTAAATATGATTTTATCTTATACTTCATTTACTTGATATATTTTTCCAGTTATTGCTTGCATAATTTGTTATTCATCTTTGCTTTCCATGATTAAGAGTTCCTTTGACATGTACTTACTATTAATCTTGATATAATTTATTATGGACACATTGTAAGGGAAGAAGAGAAGGAATGAATGAGATAATGCATTTTAAAATGGATTTACTCCAGGCTTGATTTGGCCTTTTCATCTCCCAGAACATTTTAAGTGTTTTGAGTTGTTTCAAACACTATGCAACCCTAAAAGCTACAAAGAAGAGGAATTGGAGATCAGAGAAGAGGAGTGAAGAGCACGTGTTCCCTAACCTGTTTTATGTCTTCAATAGTAAATTAGATTTTTAATTTTGTTGAAATATTTAATTTTGGATTTTTAACTCGTTTATTTTTTATTATTTTACAATTACAATCTTTTGAACTATTTTATTCTTAATGTTGAGGCTTACGTCTCAAAGTGCTTACAGACTTACGTGAAATCTTGCTTAGGCAAAATTCATGATACTTGATTTAGCCTACTTAAAATAGAGGTTATTATTTTTCCATATAGACTCATTATGCTAGTAATTTATCAACTGTAACACTCTTATGCTGTTGGATATTTTGCTGCTTCAAATGGCTTATGAATTTTCCATTCTTCAGTTGGGAATCAGTTTTACTGTAGCAATGAAAACTTCCATTTCATACTCTCTATCTAGTGAAGCTGTACAAATATTGATTGATCTCATGTGCATGTCATGAGTAATGGTTATGTGCAGGTCTTTCACACATGTTGATGTGATAAGGGATAATGAAAAATGGCGAAAGATATGGATATGCACATATTTTGCATTTAAAGTTCTTCATAAATAATGGATTGCAAAATATGGAGTGACAGAATCAGAGTGTTTCATCAATTGCTTTTTCCAGTGACAGATATCTGGTCATTCTTTTGCTTGTCCCTTCTAGAAAGCCTTGCAATGGTAACCATAACGATTCTCTGAAAAAGATCCTTATGGTTACGTAAGTACTTGGTTTTACAGAATCTATTTACTCTGTGTATTAGGCCTTGCAAAGCTACAGAAACTCTTTATTGTCTATTTTTGCTTGTCTTTGACATGTTATACAGAAGGCGATGTTTATATTTTTGCTACCTGAGATTTTGTTGTATCATTGTAAAGATAGATGATTTCTTTCTTTCTTTTCCCCCCATACAGGCAGATTGGAAAGCATTACGGGGTGCAGTCGTTGGTTGCTTGTCCTTATTGAGGAGGAAAAGTCACGTTGGTGTGGTAACTGACGATAAAGTGAAGGCTGTTGCTCAATCTTATCTCCAAAACCTGCAGGTGCAGTCCTTGGGTCAGCATGATAGGAAGGTAAATCCGAATACAAACCCACTGTTGATGCTGAAGGAAAATCTTGTTTCTAGTGCTAACCATATCTTGATAATTTCTGCTATGATGTGTCAATTTTTTTACAGCTTTGCTTCCAACTTATGGAATGCCTATTAGATCGCTACCCTGCTGCTGTTAGAGATTTGGTAATTAATAATCTTACCATTCTCTACCTTCTTGTTTCTGATGTTTGTGTATTGTTGACATAACATAGTGTCTTGTACTTGCCAAAATACTTATAATTGCATATCTTACCAAAATATCATGATTGGACAGAATAAATTGTCTATCTTGACATTTTAGCACGAGAAGCAAATAAGGAGATAAAGTAATTTCTTTCTAGACCCGATGCAGGAAAAGCTAATTGCATTCAACAGGGAAATTTTTTAGCAGCAGTCGATAGAAGTTAATGTGAGAGGGGAAAGTAGTGCTTGTTCTCATTTGACATGTAATGCGTGCACATTGCTTCGATTCCATTGATTTGATAATCTTACTTAAATGTTTATGACCTCCTTTAACCGCTTGTTAACAACCGCATTAGGCCAGTTGTGAGTGAAACTTATGAACTATGAATTCCAATCATTAACTTCTTCTTTGAAAGTAGAACTGCTTTGGAAAATTGAATCATGTTCAACTGGTATTGTAATGGTAGTTGAACATAGAGCATTCATGTCCAAATGGTACTTGGTTAATGTGACTGTTTGTACTGAAGTCTATTATTGATTGCTTTGCGCCTATGTGTTTCAGGGTGATAACCTTATATATGGAATCTGTGAAGTGATTGATGGGGAAAGAGATCCTCAATGCTTAATGCTATCATTTCGTATAGTAGTAGTTCTGGCCGGATTGTTTCCTGGCCCTTCTGGTCCTCTAGCAGATTTTGCTGGGGACTTGTTTGGAATTTTGGGCTGTTACTTCCCCATACATTTTACACACGTGAGATTTCTTAACTCATTCCCTAATCTACTCTGTATGTGTCATTATTCTGTATGCAATTGTGCATTTCCAGCAGAAACTTCATCAAGCTAAGCCATAGATGAGTTCAAATTTTGTTTTAAATTATTCTCATAACACTGAAAAACCTTCTTCGAATCTGACAATCTGTTTTGGAGATTGAAGAAACTTGCTTTACTGCCTTCAATTTGTACCAAAATATTTTGTAAATTGTCTGTTCAGATGTAGATATTGTGAGATGAATGGTTTTCATAACCTGTTGTAGGGTATATGACTAGAAGTGGGGTGTTCTTTCACACCTTACAAAGAGGGTTGATTTTTAAGTTTGCAATTGATGTTGATTGTTTACTACTTCCATTTCTCCAGCCTAAGGAAGAGGACATTGATGTGAATACAGAGGAACTCTCAAAGGCACTAATGGTATGTAATTTGCTACCTCATCTTGTAAGCTGCTACTGAATCAGTATTCTTCTTTCCATGGGGTTGATGGTCCTCTGCATCCTTCCAGAATTTTGCAAATGTCCCTTCTGGATATCATTTTGGCATATTAGATTTTATCCCCCCCCCCCCCCCCCCCCAAAAATAAAAATAAAAAATAAAATGGATCTATGTGTAACTGTCACGGAGCTTAATTTTATCAACTTCAAAGTTTGATCAGTGATGTTACTCAGTAATAGCTTTAAGAAATTTACCCTATTTCCCAAATTATCATGGAGATGTGGGAAACATTAATTTTGATTTGAACTGACTTCTGGAAGATTACTTTTAGAAATCATCTGGCGTTTTTTGTTTTCCGTTTTAATGAGTTCATTATGGCAGAGAGTATGTAAAAGTTTCAATTTTTGAATTACCTGTTATTCAGATTGGTACAGTGTAAAACTAGCAGATCAAGCATACAGCCCAAAAAAGCAAATCAAGCAGTTGTTAATTCAGGGAAACATCGAAGGAATAGTTCAGCAATGCATTTTATGTAGATGGTCAATATATGTTGGATGTAATCACTAATCATGTCGCAAATAGCCTCTTTTAGAGTTTATGTCGAGCATAATATATCAGGGGAAAAAATAAATCTAAGCTTAAGAGTGTTACTGCAACTAGTTGGCCATCTAAATCAGTATCAGTGACAGTCCAATCCTGCTGTTTGGCTTTGCACAAACTGAATTTTGCAATTGCATCTCTTTCTGGATCTTTGCAGGCAAGAATATAAATTATGTATTAGGAAAAGAATTTAAAGTTTTGTGTTTGATAACATCCTGCATCATAAGCGGCTCCATCTTTTCCCGCCTTCCATGGAAAAAGAAGATAGAATTTGTCTTCAAGCTTGTTTCACTTGAATAAATAATGACCTCTTGAAGATGCAATGATCTGTGCAGTATCTCTTCTCGGTTCCATTTGGTTTTGGCTTATAATATTGATGCGTCGTCAGAAAGAAATGTGGGGGAACACTACACAATGAGTTAATTCGGCACATTGTCTAATAATTAGACTTTTGTGGATGTCGCAAATGTTATTGTTCTTGTTGTGCTGTACAATATTATTGATATATTAGTCTTACGCCTTTTAATGTCTTTCAGATGACATATGCTTCTACACCTCTATTTGCACCGTTTTCCATTCCACTGCTTCTCGAAAAACTGTCTTCCTCCTTGCCTTCAACAAAGGTTCGTGCCAATCAATTACATTTCTGCTACTCCTTTTTTCTTGCATTCAGGAAAAAATGGTATTTCTTTAGTTATTTGAATTGCTATACATCTTTTTCAGGTGGAGTCATTGAAGTATCTTAGCTATTGCACATCGAAATATGGAGTAGATAGAATGGCCGAACACTCGGAAACTCTTTGGTCTTCAGTAAAAGATGCAACATATGTTTCACCACAGTCTAATTTATCCACAGAAGCTGGATTTATGAGTGAAATGGGCTTTCAGGACAGTGATATTATGAAGCAGGCCTTTGTACTTCTGCAAGAGCTTGTTCAACAAAGTAATGATTCTTTTATAGGTTTGATTTTGGATGACGAGGATATAAAAATGTTCATGAATTCCCTGAACCAGTATGAGGATTTTGGCAATATTCCTCTTAACATCAGACAGAGATTACATGCAGTTGGACGTATTATATCTGTTTGTGTTAACGCCTCTATTGCCTCGTGCAATAAGGTCTTCGAGAGTTTCTTTCCGCTCCTCATGAATTATTTGGGGCTTTCGGCTGCAAAACAACGCGAGAATAGCTATCCAACTGAGGATTATAATCCTCCTGGCAGACTTAATTTTGGAGCCCTGTATCTCTGTGTTGAAGTCCTGACTGCATGCCGATATTTGGTGGGCTCTGATGAGTTAACCCCAATTCCTGATTTTGCTAATCAGACATGGTGCGTCATGCTTCACAACGTCTCTAAAGTATTATCGATGGTCTTCATTTCTCTCTTAAGGCCAAATGTTGCTGAGAATTCTCAGAATGCTTATGTATGCTATGGAGGTTTGTGATTTTTCTTTGTGTGATCATTATTTTCCACATGACATCAGCAATATGTTAGTTTCACTTTGTTCTTTGTGTGCTTATGTGTGTGTTTTGTTTATTTCTAGTTTCTTGTGTTTGTGCTGCTTTTTTCAGAGTTGAAAATATACTAAATAAAAGTTGATAATACGTGCGTTTAGACTAGCACGTGTTTAAGGTCTGTCACCATGCCAGATCTGAGTATTACCTAAATCTTAAGAAGTGATTGCTCTGCTGATTTTATCTGCTTTTAGACTGTTCCTCTCTTTCTCAAACGAGAAAAAGGTTCATGACTAAGACCGACATTTGAAAACCAAAAGGGAAGGAAATTCTACCAAGTATGATCTAACATATTTGAATAGGTTTGTTGGCACTATTGATTTCATCTCCCTCTAGATTTAGATACCTATGTTTACCTTTACTTGATATGGATTGTTTTTCAACATTATTTGCTGGGAGGCTTGTTTTTAAAATGATATTTTAAAAATCTTAACTAACTTTGATTTCCTAGAAAAGTCTGGGAAGTCACTCATGCAGTTTGGAATGAAACTTGGTCCTTGGATAAGAGGGTTATGTCCCCGTTGTGTATCTCCTTTGTCCCCTCATACCAACTCAGTCAGTATCATTACACTTGTAGAAAGCAGAAAATTAAAACGCTGTCTTGGCATGCCCAATTTACTGGAGTCTTTGCTTACCATTCCCCTCACTACATACATTTGTGAAGGTGAAGGCAAAGCCAACTTACCATGTTTCTATGAGCATTACATTTCCATGAACACATGCCTAAAGGAGAAAACAGAGAGAGGCGCAGATCAAGTTAAAAATTCTCATGTAATGTAGACATTTATATATTTAATTTTCTTAGTTCTTGGTTTCCTTATTTGCTGATGGCCAGTGGCCACTCTTAACTGTTTATATCGTTATAGATTTATAAGAAGAGCCTATTCATTGTATGTTTGGATTTGTATTAGATTCAATTTTTTTATTTCAAAAATAAACTGACTCCTCCTGTTATGTTCATTGTGTGAACTGCAGTGAAGGGTCTACAAAATCTGGCTACCTTCCCCGGAAGCCTTCTTGCAGTATCCAAGTCCACATATGACAGTATTTTGTTAAAGTTGATGTCAGTTGTTACTTCTGATAAAAATAAAACATTTCAGTGGACATTGGCAATGAATGCTCTAGTGGAAATCGGTTCTTTTCTTGCTAAGTGTCCAGATTCTGAGAGATCGTCAAGCTATGAGAGTATTGTTGTGGAGAAGATTTTTTCCCTGATATCTTCTGATGATTTAACTATGCCTTTACCACTCAAATTGCAAGCAGCTTTTGAAATTGGAGCAACAGGGAAGAATTTTATGCTGAGAGTTGTCCAAGGGTTGAATGAGGCTATATCTACCAATTTATCTGCAGTTTATGTAAGTATTGACTCAACATAAAATCTTCATTTTAATGTTTCAGCATCTTAACCCTCCTTTTACAGGAAACCACAATTCGTTCCTTTGTACCGTTTTCATTATTCTGCCCTGCTTAAATGGGTGCCAAAATATTCCTGTTCTTTTTCTACACGCTACAAATTTTCTCAGCAACTATTGAAAATTCAATGCCTTAATTTGAGGAATGAGCGTATTTTAAGGGTTCTTCTCTTTTTGCATCTCTTTGTTTGTTTTCTGCTTTCCAGTGTTGTCTCAGCTTAATCTATTGATGCAGGCCCATGGGAATCTCACTTCTGTCGAACTGACAGTAAAGCTTCTTGAATATTATTCAAATAAGGTGCTTCCATGGTATGCAATTGCTGTTGAGAATTTTTGTATTATCTAACAACTTTATATTTATGGGGGAATGCTGAACTTCAACAATTGTTTTAAGCATTTTTTCTGTATGTTAACGTTCTTTTTATAAGAAGAAGAATTACTACCGGACTAAGGAGATGAGAAGTCTAGGGGAACATATTCTCCACAAATAAGAAAACCTACGTTCTTCAAAGAAATTGCCCTCCAGTCACATTACGAAACAGCGAATGAAGAGCTACAATATTCTCCCCTAAGTCTGAAACAACCTTCTCCATAGTTCTCCTGCAATTTGACAATGTACAGTGGAAAAGTTGGGCATGGGTTTATTACGCCACAGGTGCATCGCATAGAACATCACGAGAAGGAATCTTGTAGGCTTCTTAGCCTGAAGGAAATATTTAGTATCAATCCATATTATAGTAATCCAGTCCAAAGCTTGTGGATATCTCTCAAGCTATCTTTCTTGGCTTTTGTATCTCCTTAAGTTATTACATTTTCCAAATTGAGTAACTATGCTCAACTATGTTCACTTTTTTCATTGTTCGGAAATATTTAGCATCAAGCCATATTATAGTAATCCAGTCCAAAGCTTGTGGATATCTCTCAAGCTATCTTTCTTGGCTTTCGTATCTTCTTAAGTTATTACATTTTCCAAATTGAGTAACTCTATGTTCACTTTTTTCAATGTCTCAGCTTGATCGGAAAAAGTGGTAATTTATTTTTTGTTTCATTGATAAAATATAAAGTTTTTGTGATATTTATTCTCATTGTAGCTTTCTACTAGACATGACTTGGAGGGAGAGACCCAAAATTCTCTTGTTGAATTCACTATTTCACCTGATGTATATTAATTTATGATATACATACAAATCGTGCCAGTGCCCCCCAACTCTCCAATTTCATAGATTAAGGAAATAAACACCATCCATTTGCAGATAGTGGTGGGTATAACGTAGTATAATACTACCTGATACTCTTAGACTTGCATGGCATTGCTTACCAATTGAGCCATAATTTTGAGTACTCTGGGGAAATGAGTAGAGTTTATTGCTAGAAGAGTCTTCCTGCCAAAACTGGCTTGCTGCAAAGGGGGTTAACTGAAGACCCCAAAGGGCCAATAAAAAAGATGTTACATAAATTGGAACACTTAGTCCTTAAGCCATTCAGTTTTAGGCCTAAACTCGTGTACTTTCTAAACTGCGCTCCTTAATGAGTTTAGTACTGGCCTAACCTCATAATTCTGAATTGAGACTCATCCAAATCTCTGAACGTAATATTCTCATGTCAGCTTTTCTTTAGGAGTCTATTGCAAGAAGACCCTTCTCTACCAACAAGTTGTTAATGGGCTGTCATGGGATCTCAAAGATCCTACTTTCCTAATATACTTGCGTAAATTAATCCTAATTCTAAGGGATTTGATTGTACATATTATTTCCTAGATTAGAAGATTCAATTGTGCCTTACTATAGTTAAGTAGTTGTAGTTGTACTATAAATACTAGAGATATAACCTCAATTAAAGCATCGAATAAAATATAATTTGACATGGTATCAGAGCCTTCATAGAATCCTTACGAGTTCTTTGATTTTTGAAGTCATTGAGGATTAAATTTTAATCCGGTGACTGACCTTGGATCTTGGTGCTGATTTCATCAGCTTCTTCGTTCGGTAGGTTCATTAGGAAGGGATTCTGATACTTCCTTACACAGTCGGACCATATTTACGTGAAAATCAGGGACGCCAAACGCACGGTTAATCTGCAACGAACCCTTGCTGCCGGTGATTTACGCTGTCTGGGTTAGGTATTGTTGGTGTTCGACGAGACCTTGCTGCCGGTAATCTGCGCTCTTGGATTCGGTCTGCGACGAGCCTGGCTGCTTGCGATTACTGCTGTCGAGATCGAAATTGGACCTATTTCAGCTGCGGTTTAGGTATCGTCTTTTCAATTGGGCTGTAATACTTGGGCTGGTTGGTCCGTTTGAGTAGTGGGTAATTGATTTGGACGTGTGTATTGATATTAGTGATTTGGGCTGTTTAATTTTTTTGGTTTATTGGGCTTTAATTTTCTTGGAGCTATCACGTCTGGAGAAAATTCGATTGTTCGCTTTAATGGTAAAAATTACTCTACTTGGGAGTTTCAGTTCCGAATGTTTGTTAAGAGTAAAGAATTATGGGGCCATGTGGATGGATCATCTCAATCTCCGACAAACCCCAATGAGCTTAGCTCATGGGAGAGCAAGGACGTTCGGATTGTTTCTTGGCTACTGAGTTCGATTGAGCCACATATGGTCAATAATCTTCGCTCCTTCACGACTGCTAAGGAGATGTGGGATTATCTTCGGCGAATTTATTATCAAGATAATTCCGCACGAAAATTTCAATTGGAGTTGGATATTGGAAATTATCGACAAGGAAATATGTCAATTGAACAATTTTATTCGGGTTTTCTTAATCTGTGGAGTGATTATTCTAGATTAGTACAAGCTAAGATTCCGAAAGATGCATTAGCTGCTTTGCAAGAGGTTCACTCTGAGAGCCAACGTGATCAATTCTTGATGAAGCTACGACCCGAGTTTGAAAGTGCACGTGCTGGGTTAATTAATCGCAATCCTGTACCCTCAGATGTCTGCTTGGGAGAACTTCTGCGTGAGGAACGTCTTGCTTCACAACTTGAAACAACACAAGACTCCGCCAGTAGTGAGATGGTCAATATAGCTTACGCTGCTCAAGGTAAAGGAAAATTGAAATCACCGCCACAATGTTACAGTTGCAAGGAATTGGGCCATATTGCAAAACACTGCAACAAGAAATTCTGCAATTATTGCAAAAAGGAAGGTCATATTATTAAAGATTGTCGTGTGCGGCCTCAGAATCGATCCACACCTGCTTTTCATACTGCAGTTCAACCTACTCGTGTCACTACAAACTCAGATCAGCTGGATGGCTCAAGTTCTTCCTCGGCACTCACACCTGAGCATGTTCAACAGATGATTATTTCTGCTCTCTCGGCGCTTGGTCTCCAAGGTAAGAATACATTAGTTACCTCACCTTGGTTAATTGATTCCGCGGCTTCTAATCACATGACTAGCAGTCCGAAAGCTCTACATAATATTCGTAAATATGATGGAAAGCAACATATTCAAATAGCCAATGGTAGTACTTTGCCTATTACCGCAGTTGGAAATTTGGGGACCTCCTTCACTGATGTGTTTGTATCTCCTGATTTATCTGCTAATTTAATTTTTGTTGGACAATTGGTTGAAGACAATTGTGCTCTTTATTTTGATCGTCATGGTTGTCGTGTGCAGGATCAAGCGTCGGGGAAGGTGATAGCAAAGGGGCCTAAAGTGGGACGTCTCTTTCCTCTTCAGTCGTTTTCTATTCCTCGTTCTATTCATGTTGGTTATTCTACTACTGTTACCAATAATGGCCATTTGTGGCATAAGAAATTAGGACATCCAAATTCTGTTATTTTGACACATTTAATAAAACATGGTTATTTGAGCAATACAAATGTGTCTTCCTTATCACACGAGACTTTTGATTGTGCATCTTGTAAACTTGGTAAAAGCAAATCTTTACCATTTCCTTTAAATGGTAATCGGGCTTCTGCGTGTTTTGAAATTATCCATACTGATGTTTGGGGTATGAGTCCCGTTCTTTCTCATGCTCAATATAGGTACTTTGTTACATTTATTGACGATTATAGTCGATTCACTTGGATATATTTTCTTCGTTCTAAGGTTGATGTATACTCTATGTTCCAAAATTTTGTTGCCTATGTCGAAACACAGTTCTCGACATGTATTAAGATCTTACGTTCTAACTCTGGTGGGGAATATATGTCTCGAGATTTTCAATCTTTTCTACAACAAAAGGGTATCCTTTCCCAACGCTCTTGCCCTTACACTCCCCAACAAAACGGAGTTGCTGAACGTAAGAACCGACACCTTTTGGATGTTGTTCGTACATTGCTTCTTGAATCCTCTGTTCCTTCTAGGTTTTGGGTGGAAGCTCTTTCTACAGCTGTCTACTTAATAAATCGTCTTCCATCTCAGACCCTGCAGCTTGATTCCCCATATTATCGTTTATTTGGCGTTCCTCCTGATTATAATTCCTTACATCTATTTGGTTGTGTATGCTTTGTTCACTTACCTCCCACTGAACGTCATAAACTTACTGCCCAATCTGCTCGATGTGCATTTCTTGGATATAGTAATTCTCATAAAGGGTTTGTGTGCTATGATGCAGATGCTAACAAAATTCGTATTTCTCGACATGTAGTTTTCTTTGAAAATCACTATTTCTTCCCTTATGCTAACAATTCAGTTTCTTCTTCCATTTCCCTCCCTTCTTTTGATGATGTGTCTGGAATGATTAATCGTTTCAAGCCAGGTGTTGTTTATCAGCGTCGTCGCCCATTGCCTCTTGCTATCGCTGATCCGACTCCTGGTCCTATTTTACATGAGCCTCGCCGATCTAACAAAGTTTCTCGACCACCAGATAGGTACGGATTTTCGCACTCTGCTCTTCAGGATACTCTTCATAATACTCCTGTGCCTAGATCTTATTCTCAGGCTTCTACTCAAGAGTGTTGGCGACAGGCTATGGCAGACGAACTTCAGGCTCTTCAAGACAATCATACTTGGGATATTGTTCCTTGTCCTGTTGGAGTTAAGCCTCTTGGGTGCAAATGGGTTTATACGATTAAGTTACGCGCTGATGGTACTATTGATCGGTATAAAGCTCGTCTGGTTGCACTTGGGAATCAACAAGAGTATGGCCTTGATTATGAGGAAACATTCGCTCCCGTGGCCAAAATGACTGCTGTTCGCACAATTATAGCCATTGCCATCTCGAAAGGATGGTCGCTTCGCCAAATGGATGTTAAGAATGCATTCTTGCACGGTGATCTTACAGAAGAAATATTTATGAGTCCTCCACCTGGCATGTTTTCTTCTCCTTCTTCAGAGGTTTGTCGCTTAAAGCGATCTTTATATGGTTTGAAACAAGCTCCACGAGCTTGGTTTGAGAAGTTCCGATCTACTCTTCTACATTTCACCTTTACTCAGAGTCGATACGATTCCTCTCTTTTCTTTCGCACAACTCTTAATGGGATTGTTATACTTGTGCATATAGACGACATTGTGATCACTGGTTCTGATTCCCAGTTGATTGAGCAACTCCAACAGCAATTACAATCTTCTTTCCATATGAAAGACCTTGGCCCCTTGCAGTATTTTCTTGGACTTGAGGTTCAACTTTGTCCAACTGGTGCATTTCTACATCAACATAAATATACACAGGAACTGCTCTCATTAGCTGGTCTTCAGGATAGTAATTCCGTTCTTACACCTATGGAGGTCAATTTGAAACTAAGCAAAGACAGTGGTGATCTCTTATCTGATCCATCAATGTATCGCCAACTGGTGGGCAGCTTGAATTATTTAACTATTACCAGACCTGACATTTCATTTGCTGTCCAACAGATTAGTCAATTTATGCAAGCTCCTTGTCAGAACCATTTAGCTGCTGTTCGTCGTCTTCTTCGTTATCTTAAATGTACCTCTGGACGTGGTTTGTTCTTCCCATCTGGGACTTCCTTACACTTAGTGGGATTTAGTGATGCAGATTGGGCTGGTTGTATTGATACTCGTCGCTCTATTACTGGTTGGTGTATGTTTCTTGGTGGTGCTCTTATTTCTTGGAAAAGTAAGAAACAAGCTCGGGTTTCCAAGTCTTCCACTGAGTCGGAATATCGGGCCATGTCATCAGCTTGCTCTGAAGTTTTATGGCTTCGGGGTTTATTGGGAGAAATTGGGATTACACAACCTTCTCCTACTCCTCTTCATGCTGATAATACAAGTGCCGTTCAGATTGCTAGTAATCTGGTTTTTCATGAGCGTACTAAGCATATTGAGGTGGATTGTCATTCTATTCGTGAAGCACTTGGACGTCATGAGATTTCTTTACCTCACATTTCCACAGAAAATCAAACTGCAGATGTATTTACCAAAGTTTTGTCTCGGCATCGCCATCAATTTATGGTTGACAAATTGATGCTTCTTGATCGTCCAGCATCAATTTGAGGGGGGATGTTAATGGCCTGTCATGGGATCTCAAAGATCCTACTTTCCTAATATACTTGCGTAAATTAATCCTAATTCTAAGGGATTTGATTGTACATATTATTTCCTAGATTAGAAGATTCAATTGTGCCTTACTATAGTTAAGTAGTTGTAGTTGTACTATAAATACTAGAGATATAACCTCAATTAAAGCATCGAATAAAATATAATTTGACACAAGTGGCCCTAGATTGTTGCTAGGTTGCTGCAAGCCTGCAATTGCTGGGGAGAGTAACTGAAGACCCCGAAAGGACTAATATATAAGCTGTGATCCTAATTGGAACTCTAAGCTTAAGAGACTTATTTTTCCCTGAACTCAAGTATTTATTTTTCTAATTTACTCGTCAGGCGATATCGGACTTCCCCCAATCTCATAGTTCTGAAACTATGCCTAACTGAATATTTGAAATAATAATCTAGGGCAACAAGAAGGGTAATTAAATATGACACAATATCAGAGATAACCTCACATTTAAAACATTACACATTTACACTAACATCTCCTATTTCTAATTTTGATTTATATATTCACCACCAAACCACTTTTTGATCCATAAAAAGATTCTGCCTAAAACACTCTTGTGAAAGTTGAAATTTTAACAATGAGTTGTTAATTTGCTCAAGGTAAACTATTTGAACGCAAATTGACAAGTTATATACCAAGCTCGCTTGACATAATCTAAATTTAATCATATAAACTTACTTTGCTTTTGAGTTGTATTACTTTTCTGAATACTTATGTTGATCTATTTTATAGCATTTAATTTAACATATTGAGGGTGTATAATGTATTAATGAAATAATATATACTATTTTTGAGCTAAATTTTACTTGAATTATAAAAAGTAAGTATATAATGATATATAATTAATTAAAAAACTTAAAATCATTTATTACCAATTCCTGAATAAATTTTAAAGTTTTAATTTCCAAGTATGCATACTTGGAATTGTGTATGGTCTAAGTCTTGAAGTACTAACTTTATTATTAAAGGGAACAAATTAGATTGCAGCTGATCGTGAAAATTTTATCTTTTCTTTACAAGGGCATTTTAGGTATAACAATCTCATTTTAGATTATTATTCAAAAAGTGGCTGGGGGGTGAATGTGAATATAGATGCTCAAAACTAGAAATATGGGAGATTAGTGTGATATAAAACCTTAGGATCTGTTTCTTATATTGTCTCTTAAATATACCCATCCTTTTGTTTTCAATCACACTAGTTCAATTTGGTTGTTTACCCTAATATTTCTCGGTTTGATCTTATTTTCAACTTATTCAAAAGCATTTGTTGTCATGGACCCAGGTTTCATAAAACTGGAGCTTCCGAGGAAATTCCACTGAACTTTGCACTTAATATTTGGGACAAGATTGAAAATAATGGGTCTTTCAGCCTGGATTCCCTGGGAAATGTAAGTGTAACTGGCTTACTCACATTTGACCAACTTTGGCAACAAATGATGGTTCATTGCTTTGTATTAATTGAGATATTTTCATCATTATTTGTGCTTATGACATGGCATGTAATCAGGAACTTCTCGATGCAACAATGATGGCAATGAAGCAAGCTGTTGGAAACTGCTCAGAA
Source organism: Ligustrum vulgare (assembly GCA_963555705.1). NCBI lineage: Eukaryota > Viridiplantae > Streptophyta > Magnoliopsida > Lamiales > Oleaceae > Ligustrum > Ligustrum vulgare. The sequence continues at coordinate 14,887,037 of OY743173.1, read as the reverse complement.
GGAAGCCAGGAGAAAATTATTAATAAAGCTCTGGGGGTACTTTTATCGAGCAATTGTTTGCAGTGGATGGAATCAATATCTGGTAATACTCCATTAAAAGAGGAAGGGTTGCAGCAAATTCACAAATTGGACAGTTTTGCAACAAGAGATGAATGGATTACTTCGTTATTTGCTTCTATAGTAATAGCCTTGCATCCTCAAACATTTATCCCAAATGGAAAATTGATTTTGCAGTTTTTCATAACTACTCTCCTCAATGGACACATTCCTTCAGCTCAGGCGTTGGGTTCTTTGGTTAACAAACTGCCTCCGAAAATCACCGCAACACCTTTGTCCAAAAATTTATGTCTGGACGATGCAGTGGATATGATATTTCATAGTTGCATATGGACTTCCTATAATGGTAGCACCTATGAAAGAAGTAGTAGTGAGATTGACTTGAGCAGTTTAAGACTATGGTCTTTGAGCGCGGAGTCAGAAAAGATTCATGCTGCTATTGGATTAGCATGGATAGGAAAAGGATTACTTATGAGGGGTCACGAAAAGGTGAAAGATATAACAATGACTTTGTTAAATTGCATGATCGCGGATGGTGACACTGGGTCCTTGCCAAAGTCGCAGCATCCAAGTAAAGTTTGTAATGATGAAGACATGCATCATCAGCTGATGAAATCTGCTGCGGATGCATTTCATATTATTATGAGTGACTCTGAATCGTGTTTGAATAAAAGATACCATGCAACCATACGACCGCTCTATAAGCAAAGATTCTCCAACACCATGATGCCCATTTTATCAACTTTGATTCTAAAATCTGATTCACCATCTATCAGGTGTATATCAACGTGTCTCTAAAATATTTACATATGTTTGAAATTCTTTATGATTTTCAAATTCAGCATGCCTTGGTATTCACGAATGTCCCTTATCTGCATATTTACTCTCTGTTCATTCTTCCCAAAGTCTTTACATGAGGGTTTGTAAAGAGCACATGGCTTCCTGTGATCATTGGAAAGCTCTCTGTACTCGAAGTTTGTGTTTAGATTAACTCTATGCATTCTGTGAACAGTATGCTGGTGTGGTTTGTTATATATCATGTATTAAGGTTCACCAGTTCACCTGAGTTGGTTCATGTGCCCTGTAATAAACATAGTTGAAGTGGAAGCTTTGCGTCCTTGTTTAAAGTTGGCAGTCCAACTCTCTTAACATTTTCTTATCAATAGTTCCTTTATTTTGAAATGTAGTCTTTCGCATATTTATCTTAAAAACCAAAATTTTGCTGTGTCTGGCTTTTAGATCTATGCTATTTCTCTTTAATTCTCCTTTATCCTAGAAAATTTCTTTCGTTTTGGTTTTTATCGAAGGGTTCTTCTTTGACCACTCAGACACGTAATATGTGGTAATATTGAGAGTTTTCAATAATGACCCTTCCCAGTACCCCGTGATGGCTGGTTGTCAAGGCCTGTATTTTTCTAAATCAATGGATAAATTAACTTCAGAATTTCCATATTCACCTTTTGATGCCTGATCAATCGCGCATCTCTTTCAGATCTATGCTATTTCGAGCCATTGCATACATGGTGTCTGATACTCCCTTGACAGCTATCTTGAGCGAAGCCAAGAAGGTTAGCTTGGTTCTTCATTGCTTCTAGTCAAACATTCTTGTATTCCTAGATTCTTATTTCTCTAATCATGTGTAATGTCTTTTCCAACATATGGTTTCTCATTGCAGCTGATCCCTCTACTATTAGATTGCCTGTCCATGATGGTCAAGGATATTATGAATAAAGAAATAATCTACAGCGTCTTACTAGTCATATCTGGAATATTGGTGGACAAAAATGGTGAGATTTCAGATTGAAGTTTACTTTGATCTCTTTTTTGATACTTTTCAGGAAAAAAAGTACATATGCTTGCTTACATGTATCGTAAAGAATCCCATCTCCATGGGAACGAATTCTAATCTAATTCATTTGCAAAACTCATTTATCATTGCATGGTTGGGTATTCAAACTGATGCTGTTAGTTCAAAAATAAAAATAAAAAAAGTATGGTAGAGACTCAATATCACACCTTCCTCACCATCATCACTAAATGTAGAGGGTGACAAATGTAAAGAAATGAACAGAGAAAATATGTGTAAATCATTTTATTTTCTTGAAGTTCTTGCTAATGAGATGCATGCGATGACTTCTGGATAGGACCTGAGGAACAAATAATGATCAGATAACTTTGGAAATCTTTTCTTTGAGCTGGTTGAGACAATATTCAATTACTTCTGTGATCCTTTCTTTGGGAATGTTTGGAAATTGTAATTTTGGCTTGAAGCTTGTTGTTAGGACAAACTCCATTTCAGTTAGTCAGTATAGATGAGCTATAACCCCACCAAATATAATTGTCTTTACATAATTCCTTTTACCTTTGAGGAGTCGAAATTGTGTCAGTTGAAAATCTTTTAGCCAAGAACATAAATCTCTTGGGACTGTTGGTAAATGCCTTGTATGTGTTCATCTTTTGTTTTACTTTTTCATCACAAATTTTGATTGCCATTTTCAGTGTTATTAGTACAGATGCATATGTTTCTCCGTCATGTGGTAGGTAACATTCTTCTCTCCTCAATTACTCTAATTTTCCACAAACTGGCCCATGCAGGACAAGATGCGGTTGCTGAAAATGCACTTAGCATTGTCAACCTGCTCATTAAGCTCACTACCTACCCACACATGATGGTACTACTATTCTTCAACATTTCCCCCGTTAATTTCCTCCCTTTCCCTCTCTATACTGTGAAAGCAAAGGGATTATTATATTCCCTAATGGATTTGAATATATATGCATAAGGAAGGCTGGCTAACTTGATTCTCATTGAAAAGCTCATGCTGCCACGTTGTCACGGTCTTGCAAATCTTCAAGCAACCGTGTGGCCTTAGCATCTCAAACTTCCGCCTCCTTGCAGTTCTACGCTAAGTCAGCTTTATGTTTCCGCCTTGCACTAGGAACAACCTTAGGCAAGAGTAGGAAAAACAAAGAACACAAGAGTTTAAAGAAAACTCTTTACTAAGAACAATATTACCTTTACAATACTTGAAGGCTATATCACTCTCTCCTATGCTCCATCTCAATAGTGCCAGAAACTTCCTCTCTTGACATCATGTCAAGCTATTTCCTCAAGCCAAAACCTAGGCTCTGATACCAACCGTCACGAACTTGTAGATTTCTTTCAAGAATCGTGTGGCCTTAGTGTCTCCAACTTCCGCTCCCGCGGTAATCACACTAAGTCAGCCTCTCGATTGACGTTGATGTTAAGAAGACATCAAGTAGAATACTTAGGAAAGGAACAAGGAAGGAACACAAGAGTTTATAAAGAAAACTTTGTATTGAATAAGAATACACTCTTACAACGTTCTTTTACAACTTCACTCTCTTGGAGCTAAAAAATGAACCTACCAAGCTATTTATACTAAAACCTTCTCAAATGGATGGCTAAGATCAATTTGATCTAACGGTCTACAATTTATCTTCTTCTATTGAAAGAGGGAAAAGCCCCGGAGCATACAAAATGGCTAATTCATGGGAGGAGCATGCCTACTTAGCCCGCTCTTGCTTAAACTAGGCATGGAGGCGCATGAAGAAGTGGGCAGATAAGAAGAGACGGCCTTTGGAGTTTAAGGTTGGTGACCAAGTCCTTCTGAAAAAATTACCTCAAACAATTTAAAGCGTACCAGCATGTGCACAAAGGCTTGGTATGAAGATATGAAGTGCCGTTCTCGGTGGTAGCTAAGGTTGGCATGGTATCATATCGCTTTGACCTACCTAGCACTTTGAAGATCCATCCCCTCTTCTATGTAAGCATGTTGAAGCCTTATCAGAAAGACATGGAAGACCCTAGCCGAGGGGAGTCACAACGGGCACCTCTGATTTTGACTAAGTCTTTTGACAAGGATGTTGATGAGGTTCTAGCAGGTCGAATTGTTCAAAGGCGCGGAGTACCTCATTGCCAACAATTTTTGATCAATTGGAAGGGATTGCCCGAGTCCGAAGCAACATGGGAGACTCAAGAAGACTTGTGGAAGTTCGAAGACAATCTAAGGGATTGCCTGAGTCCGAAGCAACATGGGAGACTCAAGAAGACTTGTGGCAGTTCGAAGACAAGCTAAAGCATTACGTTGCGACGAGGGAGACAAAACGGGCACCTCTGATTTTGACTAAGTCTTTTGACAAGGATGTTGATGAGGTTCTAGCAGGTCGCATTGTTCAAAGGCGCGGAGTACCTCATTGCCAACAATTTTTGATCAAGTGGAAGGGATTGCCTGAGTCCGAAGCAACATGGGAGACTCAAGAAGACTTGTGGTAGTTTGAAGACAAGCTAAAGCATTACGCGGCGATGAGGGCATTGCCTGAATGGGCGGGGGAGGATGTCACGAACCGCTCGATTATGGCACGAAAAGATCGAGAAATCTAGAATGGTGGTGACTTGAGGCTAACAGGAATATTCTAGACTCCCACAAGTGCATGAAGTTTGCTAGAATATGGTGAGACATTCTAGAAGCTTGCAAGCTCTACACTTGGTAGGATTATTCTAGATAATCCTAGTTAGTTCTTTGTATATTTTATTGTAAATATTATGTTAGAGAATTCTAGAGACAAATTGTAGACCGTTAGATCAAATTGATCTTAGCCATCCATTTGAGGAGGCTTTAGTATAAATAGCTTGATAGGTTCATTTGTTAGCTCCAAGAGAGCGAAGTTGTAAAAGAGTGTTGTAAGAGAGAATTCTTATTCAATACAAAGCTTTCTTTGTAAACTCTTGTGTTCCTTCCTTGTTCATTTTCTAAGTGTTTTACTTGGTGCCTCTTCTTAACATCAACGCCAATCGGGAGGCTGACTTAGCGTGATTACCGCTGGGGCGGAAGTTGGATACACTAGGGCCACACGGATCTAGAAAGAAATCTATAAGTCCGTGACAATGTGCAGTCATTTAATTTTTTTCTTCAACTTCGAATAGGGACAGAGTAGGAAGAAAAATGGGTATGCCTAATTTCGTATTTAACTTTTCATTCAAAAACCATTTAACTTTTCTCCAATATTTTACATCAGTTTTAATCACTGGAATTTTTTAAATGGGTATTTGCCAAATCTCCTGTGTCATTGTCGCTCTTAGGAAGATGTATTCTACTAGCTTGAGAACTTTTTTTTCCCCCCCACTTGACAAGGAATATGTTGTAAATTTCAAGGCTCCATATTGCTGTTTCCAAGTAGTTAGTTTAGAGACTTTTTCCACTTTTTAATCGAGTCAGATTCGTTCCCTCTGATCACTTTCAACTCATAAAGGACCGGATTAAAAACATCTAGAATATATTGATTATAATATGAATGTCGGATTTCAATTGTGGGGGTATGTTAACTTTTTCAGGTAATTCGTGAGACAGCTGTACAGTGCCTTGTCGCAATATCTGAACTACCCCATACAAGAATATATCCCTTGAGAGCACAGGTATGATTACTATTATCATTATTTTTCTATTTAGCACAAGACCAATTATAAGCAAATTTTGAACTGCAACTGAAAATGTAAATATTCTTGATCCTATGTAAATATAACTCAGTCGATTAAGGCTGCAAATTCTATTTTGAGTATTTTCCCAATTCCACCCTCTTTCCTCGTTATAGTTAAAAAATTTCATACCTTCAAGTTATGCAATGCCAAAGGTTGCAAATTTGCAGTTCTCTGAAATTAAAAGTTTCCGCAAGATTTGTCCAAGTTTTTAAGTTTTTACTGCCTTCATGTTTAGGTTTTGCGAGCTATGTTGAAAGCACTTGATGACCCAAAATGGGTTGTTCGTCAAGAAGCTGTCAGATGTCGTCAAGCTTGGTAACGTTCTCTCTTATTCTCTGTACGGTTTGGCGTCAAAATTCAATGTAATCCAGAATACTAAATCTGATCATCATTATTGATGTATTTTTCGTCAATAGGGCTTCGATTGCATCAAGAAGTCTTCACTTCTAGTCGTATCTGGGATTGTTTCTCTGGCTGGGATGGTAAGATGCGCGTCGTACTCATCATAATTGACACTAGAATTTTTTAAGTTTGATGATTGTAGTATGAACTAATTTGTGCTCTTTTTTGCAGCAATTCTTCGTTAGATAAACGATTTGATGAAACCTTGAATGCATCTCGAGTGGTTCCATCATCTGTATCAATTTTTTTTCTTCTCGTGTATATAATGGTTTCCCCTCAGCAAAGCATGTTTTTTATTTTGATTGAGAAGTTATTGAATTTTATTCAAAGTATAATGTACTGACATGAAAAAATGAAAAAAAAAATCAATAAAAAATAACAATAACAAGCGTTAATTTAAATAATAATAATAATAGTAATAATAATTTTGTTATCAAGAGTATTGCAAATGTTGGAGAACTTCCTCATAAACAACATTAGTCGTAACATTTATTGGGTTTTCATTGTCATCGATCGTATATTTACTTACATTATTAGCGACGCTTTGGTTATTAAATAAAAATTAGCATTTCAAAGAATTTGGTGCATATTTGTAATATTTGTATATACTTACATAACACAACTTCTTCATTAGTCCCACCTCCTATATCAATCTCACTTAGCAGTTCTTTAATAACATGATATCGCTATAGATAATGTATACCAAAAATAATTGAAATGTAAAATAAAGAAGAAACATCAAATGCAAGAAAATTTTCACAATTAAACCTTGATTATTTATTTCAATTTGGAAAGTTTTCATATATCTATATATTAATAGAACGTTTTAATGTGTCAAAAGTATATTAAATTGACATTTTACCCAATAAAATGAGAGGGATAATATCAATTTTAATTCATCATTTTAAAATGCACAACTTATCATCTTAAATCATCCACTAATTTATACAATATTCGTGTAAATAAAAAATAAATAAATTGCCTACTTGGTATATAACTTTCAAATTTAAAAAATTGTCATTAAATAAAATATTAAAATTCAGAATTTTGACACTTGAGATTCTGGTCAAAATTAATTGACAGATTCTCATTTCTCTTCATATAGGTAATATAGATATACATAGGATTGAGGTTTATAGGATCTACGTGGATCATGAAAGTGTCACATCATCTAAATCTTTGAATAAACCAAAGAAAAATTAAATTAGATCTAGTAGTGTTTAGCATCAATATAGATGGGTAATTTTTTAATTTTTTTTAAATGATTTACAAATTCAGTCAAAGTCTAATATAAATTTGAACTATATATTCATAAATATTACATATTTATAAAAATATTTTATTCTTTTTTATTTATAAATCATTTATATATAAATTTGTCGAACTGAGGTTAAATGTAAATTACACGTACAATCATTTGGGCTTTGTAGCATTATTCTTAACCAAATGATGTAAATTATTTTCTCAACCCAAAAATTCATATTTGACACCATTCATGTCTTTTCTTGTTCTTTGGAAGAGGATCAAAAGGATTTCAACCCTCTAAAAAAAAAAGTACGATCGGCTCATGGCTCATCTCCACAAGCCGGTGATTAGCTCGTTGTTTGGCTCACCAAAATGATGAGCTGAGCCTCTCGTGGCTCGTATTTTTACAAGCTGAGCCGACGAGTGATTTGGTCTATTTGCCACATCTAGGTCAAAGTGCTACTAAAACCACGAAACAAGCACTACGGGTAATATATGGGATAGTCATACTATAAGTTTCAATTTCATTTTTGGCTCTGATTAATTCAATTCAAAATCAAAAATTAATTTTAATCATATATTTTTTGAAAGTCATAACTTTTTAATTAAACATCTCATCAATTTTTAGCAAAATTTATTAAAAATCAAATTTTAATCTATATCAAATAGGGCTCATCCATTATTTTAGAACTCATTTTAAACCATCTGATAATTAAATATTTTACCCATAAATTTAAAAATTTTCACACCTTTAAATTATACTCTCCAAAAATCACAATACAAATATGAGTCATGAGGAATAATTTCTTATACATAAAATGGATAGCAAAATAGATGGCACACCATTCAATGTGAGGAACGTGTTATTTATTTTTTAATCCATTTTGAGTGTGTAGCATGATCCGTGTTGAGGGAAGAAACATCCCATCAAACCAAGTGTAGAGTGAGCGAACGCAGAGTAACACAGCTCCCATTTGTCCCCACGAGACAAAATGAAAGGCAATCGAGTGTCTAGCAGATGAAGCTATTTCTACCCACCTCTCATCCTCATTTCATGTCAATTCGGAGGATAATTCTCCCAATAAAACAAAAATAACTAGCATATATACAAATACAATCACTATAATATTGACAAATCACACTACTGTTACTATTTCTCAAAACCCATTTCAAGATTTTCATTCAGAGTTAAAAATCTTAATGGGTTGTTTTGATTTGGCTTAATTGAGGATATAAATGATAATGTTGCCTGTTTGCTCAGCATCCACCAGCTGTTCTTATCATTCACGGGTGAGATATTTTGTTTGTCAATGTTGGAATTTCAAATTTCACACTTTCATGTGGTTTGGGAGCACTTATTTGATTTTGGGCTGTACATTGTTGTAAATTCTATCCCTAAATAAGGCTGATTAGGTAACCATTAGAAAATAGTTGGATTTACTTGATTCGGAGATTATTGAAATTTATTAAAGTAAAGAAATCATATAAAATGATTAATTCAAATCATTTAATACTTGAATACTGAGATCAATATGATAGTTCTTCAGGAAACATGCTTGTCTCAGTATGTAAAATTCCAATTTTAGCTCAAAGAACGGAAGATAATTAACCAGTGAAGTGAATTTGGGTCATGTAGCTATAAAACCGAATATGGGACTTTAGACATACACTAATCAACACTGATTGTTGATTTGTGGGGATTTGTATGATGGTAGAGACCTGGATATGGCCTTCACAATGAACACTCAATTCTGTGCCAAAAGGGATATTGATTTGGAAAAATAGAAGTAATTTGATATAAGATTTAACAAAGAAAATAAGTTGCTACATAGTTGTTGCCAATGAAATGTGAAAAAATCTTTGAACTAACATTGAACTTTGATTGTGCCAATTTATTCTCTTCTTATCATTCAGAAAAGGTAGAAATGTATAATACCACATAATTCTCAAGATGGGCAAAAGCATAATATATGTAATGAATCTATCATTATGAAACATGATATTTTTCATAAAAGCAAAAACCTCCAAATTTTTAGTAATGAGGGGGAAAACCATAAAAAAAAACCTCATTGTATTCTTTGTGCATAATTACAAAATGGGAGCAGGTAGTAGAAAGCAAATGGTTGAGGGAGCTAAAAACGAGTAGCTTTTGAATGTATATAGCGGAATGGTTTGGAAGTTGAAACAAGCAGAATTTCTAGTAACAGTCATTATCAACAATTACATATATATTTTATAATGAACATTGATTGTCTAGGATAAACTGGGTGAATAGACATGGGTATTGATGGAAAAATAATGTTTTTCACATTCAGACGTTTCATTAAAAAAAGGAAAAAATCAGATAAATTGATTTATTAAAATTGTACCTGAAATAATCATGCATATGAAATCATTAATTTTGCAGTTTCTCCATAGAGGGTTGAATCCCTTTTCCTCATATTGGAAGACTTTCGAGGATAATTTCAACACTGTGGACAGAGTAGTCCACTTCAAGAGACAACCTGCTTCATGTTTCCATTCTAACTTTCCTGAAAACAGTGAACGATTTGGCTCCATTGATAGTATTAACAGGTTGGTGTGTCAGAGCAAATTTGATGGTATAAAACCACTGACCAATTTCAGTTATCCAGTTGGGGTAATTGATGAATCACACCCTTTAGGACCATCCAATTTGAAATTTATAAAGAACTCTAGTTTTTCTACTGGAGATGATCAGCTAATGGATATCAACAGTAAAACAATTGAATATACTGATATCTTAAATCCTGAATTAATTATACCAATAGATGGTGCACCAGATGATCCTGCCTCAGTATCTGATTTGAAAACAAGTGCTGCTGATATTTTTGCTGGACTAAATGAATCTATTGCTGATACGATCAATAGAGGAGAAGACGCTCTGAACAACTCTTTCAATACTATCACTTCATCCATGACGACTGCTCTCGGAAGTGCTAATGAAGCAGTTGATAATGCTATCAATAAAATCATATCGGGCATCAATAAATCTGGGGGATCTGCTGGTGATAAGTTGACAGGCTTGTCCAGTGACTTAAAGCAAACATCAGGTAAGTTGGGGCTTGTTGCACTTGATGTGTTGAGGCGAACAATCGTTCTGGTTGAGGATTCTTTAGGACAGGGGATCACCTATGTTGGATATGTTTATAGTTCTGCTAAGGAATCACTTCCTTCAGAATTTCAAGATGCACTTAATATATCTGAAGAGAATGTGATAAAAGTACTGAGGCCAGTTGGAACCGCTTTTCAGCAGGTATATTCCATATATATTTGCTTGTAAACTATAGAATAACATTAAGAGTGTGTTTGATATTGTTTAAAATGTGTTTTTTTGAAATGAATAGTGATTTTTAGGAGAAATGATGGTCGAGATTTGGTTGAAAAGTAAAAAATTGTGGGCTTGACTTTTGATGGATGATTGAGATTGAATACTGTACAAAAATGAGAAAAATTTAATGGAAACCAAATGGGGGCTAAGTAATATATTTGATGCTCGTGATACTTTTTTCTGATATAATCTTCATACTAGAAATGGATTTTAGTAGGATATCATGACATATTAAGAAGGATCAGGAATGGTCAGAACTTAATTATTAAAAAAATAAAAAAACTCAAAATTTGGTGGGTCAATTAACCCACCATGACCCACTCTAAATCCGCCAGTGATTATGGGTCACCTGCTTCAATGTAGAAATAAACATTGAAATTGTCAAGGTTCTTATGTGCATGCTATTCTTGCATTGTGATATACAGGTTTCCATTGCTTTGGAGGGATTTGAAGAAAGTCTTGGCTTGGACCCAAATGATCCCCTCATTCCAGCTGTTCTTTTTCTTGGAGTGTCAGCCACTATATGGTATAATCTTCCTTTTTTTTCCATATTTACTTCATCTCTTTCCTAGTTCACATTGCCATTGGAAATTATATAATGACTTCTTCCATTTCTTTTAGACCTAGGACGAGTTACATTTTTCATCAGATTTCTGCAGGGTTTCTTATCGGGTATTGAAGTACAGTGGATATGCTGGAGATTTATCTCCCGAGTCAACTTTGGAGCTCCTGCGCAGCAACGAGAATGTTGTACTCATTGATATTAGGCCTGAGGCAAGAGACTGTAAATTTTTTTAGCCTTTTCTTTGTAGGATATTATTTATATGATTTTAATTCTCTTTTGTTGTCTTCTCTATAGGTAGTTATTTGGTCGAATAGTTTAATTCATAGCATTTATCAACTACAACCCTTTCCTTTTCCATCTTTTTTTTTTTGCCAATATTATGTTATGAAGAACTATTCTCCATTCCGGATTAATCTGATTTTACTGTTGATTTTCGGGTTTGGCATTATGGCTGTGAAGTATCTCAGGGAAAGGGATGGCATTCCTGATCTCCGAAGGGCAGCTCGGTTTCGATATGCTAGTGTAACACTACCTGAGGTTGGTTTTACCTCCTAAGCTTTGTAACTTGAATTTATTTTAACATTTAATTGGAGATGAAGACTTGACTTTATACAAAGGAAACTGAAAAAAAAAAAAAAGAAGACGCATTCCAAAGACCTCAAGAAGTTTAGCTTCCTTTTGTGTTCTTAAGTAACTTATGTGAATTTTTAGGTTGACGGTTCTTTGAAAAAGTTACTGAAGACAGGAAGAGACTTTGAGGACACATTGCTTGCTGCTGTTATCCGCAACCTGAAAATTTTGCAAGTATGTGAACTATGCCCTCCTATGTTGGTCCTAAGAAATCCTGACTTCATGGTAATAAGGAAAGCATTTCTTTTGCATGCCCATATGTATAAAACCACAGTTCCTCCTGCTGCTCCCACCAGATGTCTTCTTGGTTGAACTCAGCAGCTTGGATTTTCTTTTATATTTATACCCTTTTAGTCTACAAGCAGAAGCTAGTATAATTTATTCCTCCAAAGTTGTGGAAGGATTGCAGATGGTGCTGGTTAGGATAGATTATATGGTAGAACTTTGTAATCACTTCAACTAATGCTTAATATCCTGAGACTCTCTCTTCGTATTTTTATTGACTGCTGCAGCCAAAGTAAATCCTTTGTCTTGTAAATCATATATATGATGTTCAAGAAGTATCTTGACAAAACTTCACTTTTTAACGTTAGCAGCATTATCATTTGATGACACCTTTTGGATTGTGCTACTTTGACCATTGTTTGGCAAGGTTTAGCAACTTTAACTGTTGTTTTAGTCGTAAAGATGTTTTGGATATTCTAATTGTTTATTTAAGTTTTACAAGATTTCAAAGTGATGTCTCAATTACTTTTATTACCTTTTCTATAGGACAGGTCCAAGGTTTTGATTATGGATGCTGATGGAACTCGTTCCAAGGGTGTTGCGAGATCATTGAGAAAGCTTGGAACTAAGGCAAGTATAGTTGAAGCCAATAAATAATATATGTTTTTCAACGGCGTAACACCCCTTGTAAATTAATACTTCTAATACTGATGGGAGAAACAGATAATAGTGTAGCAAAGTTCACATTCCATGAATAATGAATTGTTGGAAGTTATTATAATGAATTTGGGATTCCTATAGGTACTTTATTGTTTTTAGGTGAGTAACAGTTCGCTCTAAAATTAATTTGGAATATAATCTGTGTGAATGGAAATGGTTATTTTGTAATCAAAATGCGGTCAAAACTGGTTCTATTCCATTTCAATCTGTAGTTGTTATTAACTAGATTCAGTTTTTGTGTTCAAACTACAATTTTTAAAACAATGAGAAATTGGGAATTTAATAACCTTAGTCTTTTGAAATGCGTTGACCTTTATTTATTTTCTCTCAAGATTATAGTAACTTTTTGGTATAATAAGTTACACAAGCCAATCGACTAAACTCATAAATGCGTACATAACTATTGTTTTAGTGTAAATTTTAGAATCTTTTCCAGAAATTCCTTACCAAATAAATTAATTATTAATTTTAATATCATCTTATGTACGATAGAGTCCGTATCTGGTCAAAGGTGGCTTTCGCTCTTGGGTAGAAGAGGGTTTCCGTGTTAAAGAGCTAAAAACCGAGACAACACTTATGATACTGAGCGAGGTACATAATGAATTCTTGACAGCTCTTCTCTGCGGCAGATAAGTTTCTTGTGTAATTTCGTTGGTCTTTATCAACTCTTTTCACATTATATGGGACAATACTAGGAGTATAAAACTCTTTTTTTTTTTTTTTATCTCTGGCTTGAATGGTTCTTCTACTCTTCTGTTCAACAGAAAATAATGGGATACTCCGGGGATTGGTTTAATAGATTTTTCAGATTGTGTAAAACTGTCGTGCACGAGCTGTCTTGATCACATATATTTTTCTCTTGTTCTGAGTTATTTTGTAGAACTTTTAATTATTTGATGAAAATATAAGCAAAATTATGCTCTTGTGAAATTAATTTGTATTGAAGTTTAATTGAACTGTTTTTGAGTTGTCATCTAGCTGAAGCAACAAGTTATAAATGATGACATTGTACCTTATAAATCATTTGAGACAATTAATCTACTATTTACAATAAAGAATTTTTGATTTGACACATGGAGATGAATAATCAGTTCTTGACATAGATTTTTCGAAACTATTAAGTGGATCATATTGCAAAAATAAAAAGAGAGCTTTTTTGATTAAACGTTCTGGTTAACTTAGTACTTTTATCATGAAGTATAATGTGTGCAACTATTAGGATCATAGTGCAACAAGATATCATAATTTAGACTTTAGCAAGCTTATGGAATTGGATATTTATAAATTTCCGTAGGGTTTCAATATGCAGCCTGACTTGAGTATTTGGTGAGAGGGTGTTTATTCTGATACTTGAAAGAATTATGGTAAAGTCAAAATCAATTATAGAAAACATTTCTCATTGGAACTGAATTCCACAGTTTGGGGATACAATTAAACTGTACAAGATTTCTCGTCTATTCTTTTGTGGATTCTCACCTGATGTACTTCAGTAACAACTGAACTCAACGGTACCAAATGAAACAAAAAGTTATATGACAATTATGTGGCGTAGACTAACAGTCATAGATAATTACTGTTTCCTCTTGCTTTTCTTATTGATATTAATTTTTTTATTTTATTTTTTGATAATATATTTCTCTTAATCCTACACTGGAATTTCGTTGACATTCTAATGTGGACCTGGGTTTTAACAGGAAGCTGAAGCAATTCTGGAGGATGTCAAACCAACTCCATTAAAACTCCTCGGATATGGAGCGGTAAGAGTCTTTACATATGTTGGTGTTTCAATGTCCGATATCTGATTATTAGACTGAAATGAAAGTTCAAATTTCTTCCAAATATGGGGAAAATTCCCATTCAGGCTAGGTCCACTAGGTGGCCTTGGAAAGATTTATTTTATTACCTATATGCCAAATTAAATGTTTCATTTCCTCTGTGGGATGATTAGTGGTATGAAGAATGATAATAATGCTGTTACCATAGAGGATTAATTTGTTCCAAAGAGTGATCGTTATTCATCGAAATTAGAACGATCGGATGGAACAGTAATGAATCCATAATTAAATTTATCTGTTATTCATTATAATTAACTCGATAAAGAGTGATTTATAATTGCAGATTGTTTGATGTCAAAAACTCTGGTTCACTAAGATACTGACAATTGGATGCAGCCATATCATATATTGTTACCAACTCTATGAACATTTCAAAGCTTGAAATTCTATTTTCGTATGTAATCGGTTAACTTGAGTTCTGTATGGACAGGGTTTTTTTGCTGCAGCTTATGCATTAACAGGTAACTTTATTATGTTCTCTCTCATCTATTTATCTTTGAAAACACTTGAGAATATTCATTACGACTTATGAGCCATGAAGATAATTGGGCAAACCAATTTCACATTATTTTCTCATGGCCTTGATTTATTTATTTGTATTTGAGGTTAATAAGGCCTAGAAGTATTCAGGCTGTGTTTTATTCTCATTTATTTGCCTAGAAAATATCAAATCATAAAAAATATTTTCTAATTTTTGTATTTGTTAGGTGTTTGATTGGAAAATTTGCCTTGAAAAATATTTTTCAAGGTACAACCAATTATAGCACACTTTAACTCATTTGTGTTGAAAATATTTTCTTACCTATTTGGTGAGAAAACATTTTCCACTTTAGCTGGAAAACATATTTTCGTCACGTTTGATCATTTTTGTTGTTGTTAATTGACTTATTTTTTCCATAAATTAAACATTAATATTATCAAGTACAGATGGGTGAAAAATAAAAAAATAATTTTTTTAGATTAAAATAGCTAAATTTAGCTTTATTTGCTACGGAAATTATGTCAATCAAACAACAAAACTAGAAAAATTTCCTACTTTTTTACCTATAAAATTAATAAAATTAAACACTTCCAATTGACATTTCCCAGGAAAACAATTTCCAATCAAATTAATTCCTAGAAATTATTTTCTTACCTTCTATTTTCCATCTTTTCAATCAAACACAGTTTTAGTTAAATGTATTCATAGTTCACAGCAAAAGTCTCTGCATGTTAACTCATATTCAACTTCTTCTGGGATCTTTCTGGACATAACATGCAGAAACTTTTGCTGTGAACTCTAAATACAATAATGTTATGATATTTTGGGTGGGATTCCTATAGATGTATGAAATAGTGGCCTCAGTTTGTTTTTTTCTGGAGGATCATGATGTGACAGACTGACGGTGGCACGGAGATGACAGTCCTTCAAATTATTCTGTTCTTCCTCTCTTTAATTTTTTCTGGGGATTTTTCAAATTGTAATTTGTTGCCCAATGGTTTAGTTCGAACTTCTGTTTGTTTTGAGTTCTACTGATGCATAATACTAAGTGTTTCTTTCTTTGAAGTTTCCTAGCTAGCATGTTCTCATATTCTCAGTGTATGGGCCAAAATCTTATTCTTTATGCTTTTTCCTGCCAACCAACTAACCAACCAACCAACTGAATGAATATAATCTTATGGCAGAGTGGGAGAAGACACTGCAGTTCATTGGTGTTGTTGGCCTTGCCCAGGTAATTATTCACAAGTCTCGTTGAAGATACAACTCTTCAGTTTCCTATCTCTGAAAAAATATTTCGAATCTTGACGTGTATTTTTCTCAATATATTGTTACTCAATGAGGCAAGTTTATATAACTTTGAATTTCATAGATATCGTTTTGGATGTGGAATAGGAAGTACTTTGTTACATCTGATTCACTTTGACATTAGCTGATGAGAATGTGCAAAGATTAACTATTCACGTTCCTAAAGAAGGATCTAAGTTCTCATACTATCTTTGTTTCATGAACACTTGATTATATTGTTCGAAATGCAGGATCATTTTTTTTTTATTTCCGATATTTGGGTTTGGCATAGTGTAGAACTGACAGTTGATCTCGCCCCTTGTCCTTTGATCAATTTAGCTGTTCTCGTAATGTTATTTGTTGGCCAGATTTTTTCTTAATCCCATTCATGGAATTATAAATTTTTGATTCAATAATTTAGTTGTCAATTTACTCCATGTGAACTATTACTAGATTGTGGAACACTTCTCTTTCTCATTAGAACCTATAATTTGTCTTCCTTTCTAAGGCTACATGCTAGGTTCATATTTCCTAATGTTTCAAAGTAAGAAAAGAAGAGGAGGAAATTATCTTCCATCTTGCTTGAAATTGCAAATTTCCTTATCATTACTGTCCTCATTTTTTACCTTAACTATTGTCAGACTGTATATCGACGAGTGGCTTCTTATGAGAATGCAGAAGATTTTAGACGGGACGTGAGGTACGAGTTTAATTCATAATTTATAAGCAAACAATTATGTTGCATCATGTTTGTATGTATTAGCCTCTATTTGTTAACTTGTTTATAAACAAAACATTTCTCCATACAACTTTTTACCACACATTTTTCTAAACCATATATTTTTCCTTGAAATATCACATTCTTTATTTATAAACAAAAAACTTTTACATGGAAAATATGAAAAGACAACAAGTGGTACTATGTATAAACAAACTTGAGGAACACAAGCGCGAAACTAATAACCCAAAATACCCGTGCCATGTCTGACAGGAAAACAGTCCGTTATGTAAATGTTGCATAAATTTATATCGCCATCCTCTTCTTCGGAAGCAACTCTCTCTCTCTCTCTATGTGTGTGTGTGTGTGTGTGTGTGTGTGTTATATACAAACATATGGGTGTGCAATTATTTTCCTTTGACAGGACTTATTCTTGAGCTAAGTTAATCAGAGAATCTAACCCATTCCTTGGATTCTATATGATTGTCTATGTTGGAACCCGTAGCAGTGTCATTGTTATCCTTGTTATTATATAAACATATTAGAACCTTTTTCTCTTCACCGATGACTACCATCCTCTGCTCGACGGGATCAAGTTGGTTGAGCATTGGTGGAGTCGAGCTGAGGCCTCCATTCCAAGGCACTTGACCATTTACTGTTGACCACAAAATTCGATAAGACCTTGGATTAATACGTCTCAGCTCTTCCCTCTCTCTCTCTCTCTCTCTCTCTCTCTCTCTCTCTCTCTCTCTCTCTCTCTCTCTCTATGTGTGTGTGTGTGTGTGTGTTATATACAAACATATGGGTGTGCAATTATTTTCCTTTGACAGGACTTATTCTTGAGCTAAGTTAATCAGAGAATCTAACCCATTCCTTGGATTCTATATGATTGTCTATGTTGGAACCCGTAGCAGTGTCATTGTTATCCTTGTTATTATATAAACATATTAGAACCTTTTTCTCTTCACCGATGACTACCATCCTCTGCTTGACGGGATCAAGTTGGTTGAGCATTGGTGGAGTCGAGCTGAGGCCTCCATTCCAAGGCACTTGACCATTTACTGTTGACCACAAAATTCGATAAGACCTTGGATCAATACGTCTCAGCTCTTCCCTCTTGAACACGTGGATCTCCTGCGCACTAGGACAAATAATCAGCTTGCAGAGGGGGTCGAGGTTGCTCCCGTTTGAACTCCGATGCCTAAGTTAGTACTCATTTCAAGCAAATATAAATTGGATGCGGGAAATATAAGTGTGTAAAAGAGAGAAAAAGGAGTGAGTAAAATATTGAGTTAGGTATTAAATTACCAACCTTTTCTTAGGAGGCAAGTGTGCTCTATTTATAGAATGAGTAATTCTCTTAGATTGTGATACGTGTTATACTTTACACATGGCAAGATCCTAACCATTTATGAGGTAAACCATTTCTTTAGCTATAATCATTAATACATGTCATAGGATTAAAGCAACCATCAAATCCCTTTAAAGATGTTGTCACATCAATCTATCTTGTCACCTTTCTAGGGTACTTACTTTGGCTTAGGAGTACCTCGGCACAAGGGTACCTCAGCATAGGATCACCCCGGCATAGGGGTACCTCGGCATAGGATCACCTCGGCATAAGGGTACCTCGGAATAGCATCACCTCGACATAAGGGTATCTCGCATAGGATCACCTCGGCATGTAAGAGACCAGCAAGTTTGGTATCTACAGTTTGGCCTTTGGGTCATGATTAGGTGAATGGATGTTTTGTGGATCCCCCTGGTGGGCCCATATGGATGACGTGTCATGTCCAATTAGTCATGGTCGTAACACTAGTCACTCAAGTCTTGTTGGTTCATTTATGTGCGAACCGGACTTGAAAATATAAGGGATCGTAGATGATGGAATGTGTATATACTCTGAGATATAACCAAAATAGGAAATATATAAAAAATCATTCTTGTAAGACACCACTAGAATGGAAAAAATAGAATATATTTTGCATGGTAAATGATCGCCGAATAGGAATAATATAGGCATTTGGGCCCATGCTTTAATATAGTTTAAACACTTGGGTCCTTATTTGAACACTTGACAACCTTTTCAAGTAGACTTTTCTTAATTATATTAAAAGAATATTGGGCTGCATTTTTCAAATTTTGAAAGTATATCTCTTCTCCCAACAAAAAGGAACACTCGAGCGTCCTTTGAACTTACGAAGAAACATAGGCTCATAGAAATATCCTAAGCATGCCTCAAATAGGAGGGGAATTACAAGGTTTCCTTCAATAACGTTGAAGATCTTACGCCCAGATGTGAGAGGGCTAATAGCCTGTCTGGATAACAGAGATAATATGCTCAATTCAAGCAGCTGGAGGGTTTACAAGTCTGCCTCGTTTTGAAATGTGCATCTTTGAATAATATGAAACAATGTATATATACGTTGTGTCTTGTGTCGACATGCGTGTATATGCTCTAGTCCCTTAAATTTGGAAGTCCGGGGCATTCACAGCTGAGGTTCGAATTTATAGCTTTTGGATGTTTTGTCTAGAGTGAAATCGACCAATGACAGAGTCATTTGTAAAAGGTGTTAGTTGAAGAAGTCCCATCTTGGGTGGAGTCAATTGCAAAAGTCCCTCGTGAAAGGCCTAGAGAAGGAGTCATTTGGAAGAGGTCCTTCCGGATATTATGTGGATCCACAACCTAATCCAGAATCCTGGGCGTCGAATGAGGTAGCGACTGAAATCCGAGCCAATGGCATGGCAGAAGTTTCTTCAACTTACCGAATGCCGAGGGAGATTAGGGTTACACATCTGAGCCCGTCATGCAAACCTTGTCGCCCCCTAAAGGTCAAGTTACGGTGCTCCTTGATGCGTTTCAATGTAGGATGTGCTTGCCTCTTCACCCTTTCTTTAGGGCTCTCTTTCAGAGTTACAACCTTTGTCCATATTAGGTGGCTCCGAACTTCTGGACCTAGGTTGTGGGAACCTGACTGGTATGGCAAGAAGTCAGCTCGGACTTTCCCATCTCACCTTACATCATCCACACCCTTTATATCCTGAAAAAGGTGGCTCGGAGGGATAATGTTGATATTCCGAACTGGTACTAACTACATTACCACCAGGGGACAACATCCTCCCTTTATTATAGGACATCCGACCTCCATGAAATATTGGAGGACACAATGGTTCTGGGTAGACGGCGAATGGCAGTGCTCCCTTACGTATCCGGTTCCTGCAATTACTGTTCCTCGGACTCTCTCTTGCCCTCGTGAGTCTTTTGTATTCTTAGTGTGAATGTAAGTATGATGTAGGTTGTTTTGAGTTTCAACGATAACCTTCTGTGTTATCTTTGCAGGTCAGCAATACGCACACCTTCTCCCTAAGGAGGACTTGGCCATGGTGAAGAAGCTCTTTGCATACCGTGCCACTTTCCCAGAGGTGACATTGAAGAAAAACTTTTTATCAAGCACGGGCTTATGCGAGATATGGGTAAGTTCTATATTCCTTGTGTTAATTGTGTCGTTGTCCGAATCTGCCTTTGACTGACAATTTCAATTTGATGAATAGGTTCTAAAGAACTTCCCAAGGTTTCCCTCAAAGGCCTGATGGCGAAGAAGATTCCACTTCTGTTGAGGCCCGGGAGTGACGAGGAGCGTAAGCAGAAATCTTTGCTCAGCAGTTTCCAAGTGGAAGTTGCAAAGAACACAGCTGATGCCTTAGCTGCAAAGCTCATAAAGCTTCTTTCGGTGCTGCTTCCTCCACTGGTCTTGTTGTTTAAGGGTTAGCAATGATTGGAAGTGAAGGAGGAATTCAGAGCCAAACATGAGGCTCTGAGGGAGAGCGAAAATCGAAGCAAAGCAAAGGCATATCTGGTTCTTCCGAGGTGGATGTAGCCGATTTACCTCCACTAGTTGATCCTAACAGAGGCAAAGGGGATGTCTCCAGCTCAGATTTCTTTTCTCAGACTCCGGATCCCCTAGGCCATGATGAAGGTTTGATTACTGTTCCGGGGGGTGGACCAGGGGGTGACCCCAGAAATTGCTGTTGAGCTTAGCCATATAAAGGCTGTCCTGTGAGCTAAGGAAAGCACCTTGAATACCACCCTCTTAGATTCTTCGAATTCTCCTCCTGCTAGGGCTGCTTTGGCAATGGAGCACTTCTGGACTGAAGGTTGGGAAATATACTCCTCCAACATATCACCAGCTCAGAAGCTGCATGCTGCCAGGTCCATGAATGTTAGGGCCTTCAATTTGATAGATGGGGCTGAGTCCGCCGTTAAGGATTTGGAATTGAAGAAGAAGAGCGTTGAGACAACTCTTCAAAATGCTGACAACATGGTGACTCAGATTAAAATTCTCCGGGACTCTGTGACGGAAATTGGAAATCTCTTCACGAGGAGAAGATGATCTCGAAGCGCTTGAAGGAGGACAATGAGAGGCTAAAACTGAACCTAGAGGCTGCTGATGCCGAAGTAACCAGTTTTTCTAAGAGATTCGATGATGCAGTTCAGTCCCAGGCCATAACTGTCGAGGCCCTGGAAAAGACAACCACGGAGAAGAGGAGCCTGGTGGATAAGGCGGCTGGACTAACTCATGAGTTGGAGAAGGAAAAGGAGGCCAGATTGGCAAGAGAAGAGGCCTTGCGGAGGGCATAAGAAAGACTTTCTTACTTGGAGCGGGATATTGAGACTAGGGTGATTAATGGCATCCAGCATTTCAAGAATACATTTGAAGAGACCCCAGAATATGAAGCTATGCAGCCGTTCTTTGCCAACGCCGGGACATGAATGGCTTTGAAAGACGTGAATGATGACTTCCCAGATCTGAATCTTTCGAAGATTGAGGCCTTCTATCGAGAGTCCCAAGATGTTAGTGAGGAAAGTCCCTTTGAAGACGTCACTGGTGGCCCTTCTTCTAAAGATACCGACCCTTCCCGCACTCCTGCTTAGGATGCCTGTTTTTGTCATTGTCTTTTGTGAATCTTTATCTACTCTACTTTTGATCTTTATATGTGGATTTTGCATATTGCTCTGCTATAGACAAGTAGTTCGTATCATAAGATGATCATCATTTAATATGAGATGTTCCATCATAGGATGAACATAGTTTAATATAGGATAGTTCGAAAATGTGCAAGTCCTTGGAGTCACTTGTGGATGTGATAGTCCCTCAAATCGAAGCGCTTAAGACATTTATGTCCATCGCTTATATTTGACTCAATGGGTCTCAACTCGTACTTCCCCGTGAGTCCCTTGTTTATGTCCGGGGTGATTATATTGGGTCCATTTTTTGTTAAGAAATCTAACATGAGGCGATATGCCTTTAAATAGTAAAGATTTCTTTTGAACAAATCGTAAGTTTTATTCTCAAGATTGATCAACGTATTTCATAGGTACCACTTCGCCGGGGTACTAATCATCAAGTGACGGAGTCCCTTGCATGAACGTATCTTGTGCTCCAAGCTATGTTTTGTCATTCTATCAAGGGGTTCGTTGGATCAAGGCATTGCGATAATCATGGACAACTTCGATCACTTTCATTTCGGTGCAAGTTCAGCCAATCCTTAATAACCGTAACTTGGGACCAATTCTTTTTTATGTTCTATTTGTTTGCATAGTTTTGCGTTTTCCAACACAACTTCCCAATTTGTTCAATGAAAAGCGTGCATGAAGGAATCATTTCATCTCATGAGTAAATCCAATTTACGCGGAACACGCAGAAGGCAATTTGTTTATCGATACTAGTGGTGGAGGTGATCCACGCTTTATGGATTGAGTAAGGATTTTCCAGAGAGATTCTCTACTCTGTAAGTCTCTGGTGCAGCTTCATCGGTGACTTGATGAGGTCTCCCCAACTATGCCCTGGGGTCTTTATTCTGGTCTTTTGAGTTAGGACGAGGGTTTTCCTTAAAATTGGACCTTTAATTTTAGAAGTATTAGACAATCTTTTCTCGATATTGAGTCGACGACCTGTGAATCACCCTTTCTTTCGAGGAGGAAAGAAGCTCTGGGTGAAAACACTCCAATTTGTACTGGACATACTGCCTCTAACCCATGAGCCAGTGAGAATGGAGTTTCTCCCGTGGCAGTGTGCAAGGTAATTCTGATTTCCCATAGGGCTCATGGAAGTTCATTTATCCAAGTTTCTTCTTCAGGCTGTTATATAGATTTATCAACCAAGTATTCTTCGCCCTCATCTAACAGAATATTCGCTTTGGAGTTAATGGAGGACATCCACTTGGGAATCCCATGTATTCATGCCTTATAGCCTCGTTTGTAAGTATTCAGTTTGTTAGTTCGGGGTGGATTCCATTGAGTGGTGAAATCCCTTATTTGTGGGGGTTTGCTAAGCTATTCATGTTTACTTGAAATTATGTTTGTTAGTAGTCCCTAGTGAGAGCTTAGATCAATGATCTTATTCTTTTGTTAACTTGTAATGTGTTACTTCGGCAAATCAGGTTTGGGCTAAATCACTTCGGCATATTACTTCGTTCATGTTTAATCCGGTGTGAATTTCAGAAAAATCTTCTGAGGTCATGCCATTCTGGAGACAAGTAGGAAGGGCTCCTATAGCCGTGTCATCTCGACATATAAAAATTTTCAACATTTTTGAAACCATAATTTTGGGCCTCTAAGACCATGTATCATTTCGGAGACACTTAAGCCGAGGCTTATGAATATAAGGTCTCTGAGACAGTGTGTCCTGGAGGTTAATATAGGGTCTCTGAGACCGTGTGTCGTGGAGACCTTTAAGCCGAGTTTAATAATATAGGGTCTCTGAGACCGTGTGTCGTGGAGACACTTAAGCCAATGCTTAATAATATAGGGTCTCTGAGACCGTGTGTCGTGGAGACCTTTAAGCCGAGCTTAATAATATAGGGTCTCTGAGACCGTGTGTCGTGGAGACATTTAAGCCGAGCTTAATAATATAGGGTTTTTGAGATCGTGTCCCCTGGAGACACTTAAGCCCAGACTTAATAATATAGGGTTTTTGAAACCGTGCTGTGGAGACACTTAAGCCGAGGCTTATAAAATATTGTTGTTTGAGTCCTGCCATGTTGGTACAATAAATGTGGGCTGCTTCGAACCATTACGCTTCGGCAATAAGCAAAACTTTTATTGTTTCATGAGCCTTTGCATTGTTGTGACATTTATGAGATGTTCGCTCCTCTTTTAGGAGGGAATTTTTCATAAGTGTTCATTTTCAGGAGCTTCCTTTTTTAATGTTCTCTTTTTCATGAGTCCCTTGTTCAGGGTTTCCTTTTCAGGGTGTCTTTCAGGAGTTCCTTGTTCAGGGGGTTTCCCTGAAACATTTTCTGGGTGTTCTTCTTCAGGAGCCCCTTGTTCAGGGGGTTTCCTAGAAACCTTTTCTGGGTGTTCTTCTTCAGGAGTCCCTTGTTCAGGGGTTTCCCTTTTCAAGGTGTCAGCAAGATTGTGTTTCAAAGCCTCATACATTTTTCAAGATTGATGAACTCATATTTCAGAGTTTCAAGCCTTTATCAAGAATAGTAAACTTATGTTTTTCAAGTTTTAAGCCCTTTCCAGGGGTTTCTATGGTCCTCAACTCTTTTTCAAGAGTTTCTTCACTCTTTTTCAAGAGGATATCCGCCTTTGTTCAAGGTCTTTGATAGCTTTTTACCACTCGATTTCGTGGTTAGAAGTGTGGTTTCCCACATATGACGCCAAAATGTTGACCACAAAATTCGGTAAAACCTTGGATTAACACGTCTCAACTCCTCCCTTTTGAACACGTGAATCTCCTGCGCACTAGGACAAACAATTAGCTTGCAGAGAGGGTCGAGGTTGCTCCCGTTTGCACTCCGATGCCTAAGTCAGTACTCATTTCAAGCAAATATAAATTGAGTGCGGGAAATATAAGTGTGTAAAAGAGAGAAGGGAGTGAGTAAAATATTGAGTTAGAGTATTAAATTACCAACATTTTCTTAGGAGGCAAGTGTGCTCTATTTATAGAATGAGTAATTCTTTTAGATTGTGATACGTGTTATACTTTACACATGGCAAGATCCTAACCATTTATGAGGTAAACCATTTCTTTAGCTATAATCATTACTACATGTCATAGGGTTAAAGCAACCATCAAATCCCTTTAAAGATGTTATCACATCAATCTATCTTGTCACCTTTCCAGGGTACTCACTTCGACTTAGGAGTACCTCGGCAGAAGGGTACCTCAGCATGGGTTCACCCCGGCATAGGGGTACCTCGACTGATCAAGATAACCTCGACATAGGGGTACCTCGACCTAGGATCACCTCGGTATAAGGGTATTTCGGAATAGCATCACCCCGACATAAAGGGAACCTCGCATAGGATCACCTCGGCATGCAAGAGTACAGCAAGTTTGGTATCCACAATTTGGCCTTTGGGTCATGATTAGGTGAATTGATGTATTGTGGATCTCCTGGTGGGCCCATATGGATGAAGTGTCATGTCCAATTAGTCATGGTCGTAACATTTACCATCAAGGGCTCAAGTTTATCTTTTCAGCATTTTCCATTTCTTGGGATTAATGTCTAAGAGTTCTGCTCGATGTAAACTAATGCTGTTTTCCGTTTCCACTTTCAGTCTAGTGCTTGCTCCAGTTCGACGCGGAGGTGAGGCAATTTTATGGGCTGCTGGCAAGCTAGAAACAAACCGTAATGGACTACCCACTTCTCCTTCATCAGCTGATGTCCAAATCAGGGTGTTGCAAGCTGCAGCAAAGCACGAATCTCAACCGTCTGATAGCGAAGAAGTGCAAGACTCGTCTCAAGGAGCAGTTTCTGGCAATGAGAATATAGATTTATCTGAAGCATAGAACTAAAAATTACTCAGCATTTTGTTATCATTCCTTGTTTCTTGGTAATATTTCATAGTCATTAGGAACTTGATGATGCGAAGCGAGTTGAAATTTCTTTTACTGCAGCCATAGTTTTCAGAAATATATTTCATTTCCCTGAAATTTATGTGATGTTGATGACAAGAATTTACTAGTAATACTGAAATCGATGATGGGTTTTACATAAACCTTTGTTCTATTATTTTTTCTCAACGCAAAATTCTAATCAAAACAGAGATGAACATGGACATATTTGAAGTAACTTGGGTCTTTTGTTTCTTATAAATAATTACCTTCACTGTATAAGGCAATGTTGAAAAGAAAAAAAAAAAAAAAAAAATACACACACAAAGGGGGAAGTTACAAGATAAAAAAGTCTTCCTACAACTTTTTTTTTTTTTTTTTACTGTTTATTGTCCAGTATATTTGAGGAGGAACTACTCAGATGTATAATCTTCAGCTCCACTATAACGATCATCAGCATCAGGTTGGTGCACACCCTTACCATCCATGCCGAAACTTCCCTTTGAAGGTACATATTCCTGATAATAAGCACGCCATGAGATGATATTGACATAAATAGCAAAAATAATGAACATAATGGAAGAATCAAGAGTAACATCAAACATACCTCATCATCTCTCAATTCTCTGGCAGATACAGTGGATCTGTTCCTAACTGTCACCCTTTCAGGCACAGGAAATTGTTCTACTTCCTCACTTGATTTTCCTTCCGCTGCCCTCTTTTTTCTTAACATGAGCTTTGTCGGAACAGGCTACATAAAGTTCGATGTGAATTAGAACAAAGAGGCATCCTCTACAGAATTTACATTCTAAAAATTAGAAAATTTACCAGGTATCTGGCTTCTGAATCGCCTAATGCCAGGAGATATGTAGTAGGGTCATCTGCATCATCACCTCGAACCTGTGGAACCATTATCAGGATACGATATGCGAACTGCTGCAGTATAAGACATTTGAAACTGACAATAAGCTACATTACGTACATCGCAGTGATACTCTCGGACCCATGAATAATCAATATCTTCATTTTCATCATCCATATCCTTCTTCAGCTGCAACCATTCACCTCAAATTAGCTGAGCAAAATTCATCGCTATAGCAATAAAATATTTAGAACGCATTTCACTTTTTGAAGTTCTTTACCTCACCAATTGATGGCACCATGTATGACAAAAATTTATCAGGTCGGTCTGTACTCGAGCTTGAAGCCATAAAACTTTTCATAATTGCCTGAAAATTGTATGGATAAATTAAAATCCAGTGTTTATCCTATATACTCCAATCTTTGCTTGTGAAAGAATATTCCTGGTAGAGTTTTAAGTATCTACAAGTAAAACTATCTGAACAAACTCTACTCTTAGCATCTAAATAAATTAGAAGTAATTGAGAAGCCAGGAGGTCATCCTAGCAATAAAAACTAGGCTTGCAAAGGAGATGATCAGTATCAAAATATTTCAATTTTCAATTATATAGGAGTCAGATATCAAGAGTCCGCCAAAAATTGAAACCGGTGCACGGGGGAGGTGGGGTGGGCGAGGGGGACAAATGACTCAAGAAAGAAAAATCAAGGAACAGATTGAACATATAGACCAAAAAATGTTGAAAACTCTACAGCTGTTAAGAAGTTCTAAGTTATCATTTTCTAGAATAACATTCAGAAAATGACACATCTCAACTTCCTTTATGATACTTCCATTAGTTCCCTATAACTGAGTAGACCAAAGGTGACAAAATCAAAGCAGGAGATTCCAATTTGCACGCTACGACTACCGAAGAGTTTCCAAGCAACCTAACCTGATAAATCTCGCTGTACTATATTAATCCCTCCCTCCTACCCACAAACTCATTGTTTCCCATTCCCTGTCAACTCTGTTACTAATAAGAATTTCCAGTTTGAATACCACTTGTATCCAGTTGTGATAACATAGAAGGGGAATCCATGCTTTGAAGAGTCTAACTAATAAGAATTTCCAGTTTTAGCCATGTACATTATTTGGTAAAAAAAATGTTTTGAATGGTGATTGATGTGATATTGTGTGGTTGAAAATGAAAGAAAAGTTTTGGGCATATGTGTAGAATATTTTATTGTTAAAATGTGGTTAAAATTGAGTACCGTAGAAAAATGAATTATTTTTAATGTACATCAAACAGAGGCTTAGTACCACTTGTATACACTTTTGATGACATTGAAGGGGAATCTATGCTTTGAAGAGTCTGCACAATTTGTTAACAAATATGAAATAACAATAAGAAGTGGCGCAGTATCTGATTAGCACTTACACGTTTTTCGTGCTCGTCACGATCTCCTGTATTTAGCTTGCTATAGATTTCTGAATCAGCTGTTGGAGCACTGTCAAAATTTGCGACCAAAAACTGATCATCGTACCTGTCAAGACAAAACACCCCTCAGTGAATTAGCTTCAGATCTTCAAAACTCATGCTGATTGCAAGTCAATGGTGTGTTGATTTCATTGTTTAGAGGAGAGGGAGGAAGGTATTTTGATTACAAAGCACGCGAACTAGTTATCCACAACATTTCCAGTAAAACTCCCAATCATGCACTATATGAGACATTTTAAAGCAAGCATATAAAACTAAACTACTCTTCAAACTGGTCAAATAAATCAAATGCTATTTTTATTTCAGAACTTCGACAAAACCTCCCAAATGAACATATCATGGGAAATGTATATATTGACAGAAGTTGGCTGTATGGCTAATATGAACCTGATTCACACATTACTAATTCTTCAATCATGCATTCATGTGTCCTTTAAAAGAAACAAAGTCATGAATAAAACTGGAAAGACAGTTTTCAAAACAATTTTCCACCATAATGCTGGATCTCTAGTGTTATCAAAGCAAAGAAAAGAAAAGCTTATGTGAGTCAAAACCATCTTTAGCATGATTTGAATCATTTGCTGTTGGTTTTACATCAATAATGGAGAAATAACATGAAATTATCTGACAACGCCCACCCATATTATCTCATTTAATCAACTTGAAGTACAAATTAAATATTTCTGTTCTTTTAGCCAAAAATGAAAAAGGAAAGGAAATAATTGCATAAAACAAAATTCTAATATTACACTAGGTGTGCTAAAATCATAATCACTTCTCTTTCTCTCTCTCCCCCCCCCCCCCCCCCCCCACACACACACAAACACCATGTACTTTCTCCTTCCAACATATTCAAATGCAAGGGTGCTCACTAATATATTGCAGATAAAATTGAAATCGACAAAGACTGTACCGCTCAAAATAAGGGACAAGTGGTAAAACCCTTATAGGATGTAGTTGGGGGTTGACCGCATGAACAGGCTTCAAGTTGCTTGTCTTGAATGAAGTGTCAATGTTCTGAATTTTCCCTTCCCTAAAGAAAACAAAAACATCATTATTCCTATGTCAATCTAAATCCCAAGTAATATACATCTGGAAGTTTTAGCTATTAAACATGAAACATAAATATATAACTAACCTGCTGTTATGATTCTCCAAAATGTTCAGACCTCTTGATTCACGCAACTCCTTCGCTTGTTTTTCAGTTAGAGACTGCATGTAACGTAAAAATCATGTTGCTGAGCATTGGACAGAGTGTCATAATAGTTCATTGCGAGAAAATAACTAAACAATACCTGCTTTGTTGACTCCATACTAAGAGGAGATATGTACTGGGTTTTCACTAGCCAAGAAACACCTTCTTCAGTAGGCCTTGCTTTCCTTTTTATGCCGACTTTCTCAACTGGAGTTATTGGATCATCATCACGCAATAACTCCTCATCCTCTGGATCCATGGGTAACCTCACCCCCTTTGGAGGACTAGTCAAATAAGCATAAAAAAGAAATCAGTACATATGTTTCACTTGAAAGTTCTTTTAGGTTGAGAATAACAGTACAAGGAAATGAAGAAACTTACTTGTATACACTCAGATCAAGAAGGTCAAGTGGTATTCCAAGGTCTGGTTCGACATATAGCTGAGGCTTGTGATTCTTCTCCAACGACGTAATTGTGTATTTGGTGAATCTGCAGGATTAAATTATGAGCTCTACCACAATAGTTTAAAAGAAAAATTACAGGTTGAGTGACCTTGTTTTTTCTGTTTAGTGATGAAATGTTTTTGGTCAGGTTGTTGCGAGTGTTTCGGTAATGACTTAATTTTCTATTTAATGCAACTTCAAGCTTAAATTATGACCCCTAAAATAAAAGTGAAGACAGGAACCGAACCGAACCGAGCCAATAAGAATCTTAAAAATGGAACCACTGGTTCCATATCCAACTATAGAACCGAACAGGAACCATCCAGTTTGGTGTAGTCCGGTTCTTATATTGAAAAGTAATAAGAATAAAGGATGGAACTACTTGTCAGATGAAAATAGACAAAAAAGTGAGTATGAAACCACTTGTCATTCTTATAATCTAATAATGCAAAAAATCAATTAAACAAGACACAAACAAAAATATACTCCAAAGCTTAAGATCAGCTCATTGCCTCTCTTCGTCATTCAACTATTATTCATGAAAAACTCTACCATACCAACAGTTGGGAGAAAAACACCATATCATGGCAATATCATACAGATATGTTCACTAGAGTAGCAAAACTAGGAATTCAGATTACAAGAGGACATAAATAAACTGTTCTGGTAAAATTTTTATGAGCTAACAGAGTTGGACAGAAAAAATAGGGACCAGTTTTAATAATCAATATATGATCCTTCATTTTGTACTCATTAGGTCAATAACAAAAAGGCAATTTTTAAACAGCAGCCTTGATGATCTTTAGGATAGACGTTTGAGCAGCACAGGAAAATATTTCGAGCATGAAGAGAAGCTGCTTATAAAAATGAAAAATGTATTCTACACATATCTGCAGCTGAGAAAAAGCAAGACACCCCCCCCCCCCCCCCCCCCACAAAAATAAAAATAAATTAGTTATATGATGGCAGCATTGATGATATCATGGTAAAATGATGGCAGTTCACGGAAACATTCTGCACATACTATCAGAAATTAGGGCTGTTAGCAGGGATATCTGAAATATTTAGTTGGAAACATTAATCACAAGATTCGATGCCTAGCATATATTATAAAAAGTGTTCCTATAGCCTATTTCTTTTATGTCATAAATTGGAGGGGTTTGACATTTTTGAGTTAAGGCAGAGTACATTTTTTGTTTTTGTTTTTAGATGTTTCCATATTGTTAGAAGTCTTGTTGTCAAAATGTAAAACATAAAAAAATCATGTTATATGCCTTTGTTTGGTACCCATTATTCTTAACTCCTTGTTTTTAAACTCATTTTCAACTACACATTCTACCAATAAAATAACCTATACACATAAACCCAAAAAAAATCTTTACTTTTTAACCACACGTTCTTCAAAAATTTACTATTACAAACCACCATTATTTGAAATAATGAGTCTCAAATAGGGGCATAATAAGCTACAAATGTAAATACAACAAACTAAAGTTAGATACTATGTAAACGTAAACAATTCCAAAACAAGTTATTCAAATGTATTCCGGTAATCAATCCAAGTTAGGATATCGAGCTGAAAAATCATACACAGAGAACTAAAATAAACTGTTCGGCCAAAAAAAGGGCATAAAATCCTGATAGTTAAACTAATTCTGGTTATCAAAAAATTATAGCACTTTGTGGTTCATCAAACATGCGGAGCGTCATCACTAAACCACACAATATCTTGCTTATATTATCAAAAAGGGAGACTTCCACCGACAGCGAGTACTAGCAGCAATAATATTGGTAAAGCAGAGGTATAGACACATGGTGGCATGACATTGAAAGCTATAGAAATCGCACAATAAGCATTAAATTTGCAACAACAATACTCTACCGAGTGTCTCATAAAATATGAAGGATACAGAAGTAAGGTCTCATACCGATCTGTGTCACTTTTAAAATTCAAAAGCTTCAACTTTGCAGACGGATCTGGTAGTTCATTCCGGAACCTACAAACAACATAAATTACTAGTGAATATAATATAAAGAATTGAAAATATAAAGAGAGAGCAAAAATCAAATGCAATCTGCAGAAAATTATTGATATAGCCATAGGCTATAGCTCTTGATCAAACAGATACGATAACACAAGAAATGAGTCCTAAAACTACTTCTTTGAAGAGAAATGATCAAAGTAATGACAAATGCCATGATAGTTTTAGGTGAGCTTACAGTCATTTACAAGTGTAAGTCACTAATTAGATCGAACTAAGGCATTGATTCATACAACCTTTTTGCCCCACTATGGCTCTTGACCAGACAAATACAATAACACAAGAAATGAGTCCTAAAACTACTTCTTTGAGGAGAAATGATCAAAGTAATGATAAATGCCATGATAGTTTTAGGTGAGGTTACAGTCATATATAAGTGTAAGTCACTAATTAGATCAAACTAAGACATTGATTCATACAACCTTTTGGTCTGTATAATATAAAGTGAAATATCCAAATCCAATAGTTAAAACACAAAATTGTACGTGAAAAAACTCGTAACAATGTCCACAACTGCCTTGGATAAAGTTGCATATTTAGTAACAGCTAACAAGGAGAAATCATTAATTTGAAGGGTCACACAGTATGGATTCGGGCAACCTTATCCGGGGGGGGGGGGGGGGGGGGGGGGGGATTTGAATAAATACATGAAGGGTTAATTCTCCAAAACAAGTAGTTAAATAAAAAAGTTCCACATGAAAGTCCAAGGCACCCATAGATCAGGTGCAGGGTTAGTTGCAAGAGGGCGTTAATTAAGAGAGACCCAAACACAAATGCATACAACCTCCCTGAAAACAAATAAGAAAATAAATAAATTAAATTAAATTTCCAAATCAAATAATTAAAACACGAATTTATAATTCTCAATCTCACGGCAATATTGATGCAGCGCAAGCGTGAACAAACGAAGAACACGAATCAAAACCCCGTTGATTCACGCAGAATTCCACGAATTGATGGTCAAGATTCGTCGTTTCACATACGAATGTAGAGAATTGATTTAATCAGTGAATTTGTTGATTCACAAAGACACCGAATTATTGACAAGACTTGAGAGAAAATCCCAACACTATATTATTTCCAATTAAATCAAAAGCCCAGAACAACAAGTTTGTGCGGCTGCTTATAAAACCTAAATGCCACTCATAATTAAAATTGCCCTGAAGTCCTTATTGTCTAACCAAATTAAATAAATGGCACTAACCAATAACATTTCATAATTAAGGCTCTGTTTGAACCCAACTTTTTTTTTGTGAAAAATAAGTTTTGTAACAATTATTTTTGGAGAATGTATGGTTAAAAGTAGGGAAAAACTTTTAGAATATATACAAAATTATTTTTGAAGAATGTGGTTCAAACAGGGGCTAAATAAATAAATAAGAATATACTAAATGAGATTGAGTCTTCATTTAATGAAACAATATCTAATATCAAGAAAAGAAAGAAATCACATTCATGTACTGCTCTTCCCTACTCTAATAACACAAGAAATGTCATGTGTGCAACTTTTCTTTCCATAACATCTTAGGACTTATTTACTTTTCGACAAGAGAAGACTTCCGAGGCATAATCTTTACGTAGATTCTTTATCTACTAATTCCGTGTTTGGTCAACCTAGATCCAACCAACCTAGGTACTTTTAATGTGATTAAGCCTCCATTTGGTAAATTTTTTTTGTTTATAAGCAAAAAATGTCATATTTTCAAGGGTAAAAAATGTGGTTGAAAAGTAATTTGGAGAAATGTATGTCGTTAAAAAGATGTTTAGGGAAATGTATTGTTTATAAAAAAATTTACCAAACAAAAGCTAAATTGACTGCTTAAAGACTTTTATGTAGGAAGGTTGCTAAGTAACTGCACGATAATGCCAAGGAGAAGGAAATTTACGAGAAGAGTGGGATGGAGTAGTTGCCAAATGGTAGTGTTAGGTTGCCATTGGTAGTGACAGTTTATTAGAAGAACGATAAATGGGTCAAATCGTTGGGAGGGTGAGAAGTGAGAAGAGTTGTGCCTGAAGGGTTCGAATATAAAGTGAGGGGGTGGGTAACGGGCAAGATAAAAGAAATATATTGTGAAGGGAAACAACGGACTATCATAAAATAATTAAGGAAGAATAATAATTCCAACTAGAAAATAACTCATCTCTATAACAAGATATTCAATTAATGATAAGACCTAAATTAAATGAAAAACCCACAAAAAAAAAAAAAAGGCAACAAATTAGGAGTAAATTAAGTAAAGTTACCAATCCCATCTTATTTCACAAACAAATTGAGCCTTTACATAGCATCTCCAAGAAACTATGTAAGCATAAGACACTTTCCTTTTTAGAGTGTCACTTTTGATAGACCGCAAGTTCGGTTTTCATGCCTCAAAATAGCCTAACTCTTATTTTTAGGCTAACAAACCTGAACAACTAACGCACACACATGTTATGATAGGATGTTTTCATACGATCATATCATTAGTGCACTCTTTGGTAGAATAAACTACAAATATAGCTGTTTGCGATCTTAGTGTGTCGAATGGGGAGATAAACCTTCTCTTGCTTGATATTCTCCTCAATTCGGATTCGCTTATCCCCCATAGAGGAAAATGAGCTTCGTATCAACACACATCCCTCTCATTGTAAGAATAACATTGAGATCATCTCCTCTTGGACGGGCATCTACACAGTGCTCCCTCACACATGTACCTTCACCATATGCACTACCTGCATTAATTCCTCAAATGGAACCTTCACCATATGCACTACCTGCATTAATTCCTCAAATGGACGGCTCCCTTAGCCGCAACTTTATAGTACACGTTGAATCACCCAATACAAATGCCCCATCTTTGCAGTTTCCTTTGCAATGCTTTACCACGCACTACTAACCATTCGTTCTATGTAGATAGGCTCAACCGTACAATGCATGCCTTCACTTCAATAATTTCCAAAGCTTTCCATTATCAATTTCCCTTGTTTGCCAACTCAACTTTGCCATATCTTTGGCGGTCCCAAAATGGTTTTCACAGGAAGGAACGTCATCTGTTTCATGCAACCAACCACACAATGTTCAAGCAGTCTCCCAGATAACATGTGTGACGGACCACCCTTTTGACCATTGGGTTCTTGCAGGCCCCTTGGGGGCAGTCAGCAAGCTAAGATATTAGGTAAACACATGATATACTCTAAGTTGGAAGCTTGCAACTATACATGTATATGGAAACCGTTAGTGCATTTTCCAATTATTCACCTCAAACTAGTTGTTAGCAATCTTGCCGTGCCACATGGGTAGAGAGTTTGCTCATCCCATGACTCAATGACTATAAGCTTCAAAAGACTCTATTATAACTTACTTTTTTAAAATAGAGGCTCACTCTCCATTTTTTCTTTATAATAGTTGCATTTAATAAGCTACATATTTCAATACTATAAAAAAGCTTACCCCTAAATTTAAAGATGCTCGCTAGTATACATAAGATACTCTTTATAAATACATAGTTTCTTGGAGATGCTCTTAGACCCTCACCTTAACTTGAACTAAGATTCAGTTCCAATGGAACTAAACTCAATATGAAAAACTTGGGACTCAATGTGGAAAGACAGAAGCAGCGCGCATTACTTCACCTAACACAACATTTATATGAAAAGATATACATGTCATATACTATTCCAATGTACAAGATTCCCAAGTTGAAAGACTAAAATAATCCACCAACCTCCCAATATTCCAGCATCAGGTTGTCGTAACAATGACATACTGAATCCACTAGCAGACGAATATCAGTAAAATGATACGCCTCCCATTTCACACTCATTGAAATCAAATTACTGAAATCAAATGCAAATGCACAACAAAATAATTGTAATTATAGGTTGGCAATATGCAACCTTACAATTTTGACATCTTAAATACACACAATGCATTAGATACACACCAATACGATGGTAAACCACCGAACTCACATTCAATTATGCGTATGCTTATATCCTAGATTGGAAATCAATTCAAATGGAGAAATTACTAAAGGCATAACCTGGGATACAATTAAATGCCACACTTTCAAAGAAATTATTATAATGACACCTAGATTTTACTAAAACAACCATATTTTGCTAATTGGCACTTTAATGCATTATAATCTCATCAGGGCAAAATCATAATAAAATTAACAGCAAAATCAAATTTGAATTCTCAAATGCACTCACTTCATTTTGCAGATAAATGTTGTTGGCTTCTTCAATCGGTTTTCAATTCTGTCACCGCTTAGTAATGGAGTACTCCTCCTGTCACCCATATGCGATCCGCTAATGGACCCATGGCCCTTCACCCCAGTGGCCATCATTTGGGTTTTCTGCAGCACTTTATTTTGAGACTCTTTCAAATGCTGCCTGTGTTTCTCCTCCTGCCTTAGTTTTTCATACTCCCTATTTTTCCTCAACCTTCTCTCCTCCTC
This sequence comes from Ligustrum vulgare, assembly GCA_963555705.1. NCBI lineage: Eukaryota > Viridiplantae > Streptophyta > Magnoliopsida > Lamiales > Oleaceae > Ligustrum > Ligustrum vulgare. The sequence goes on along the minus strand of OY743173.1, from coordinate 14,850,719 downwards.
TGTCTCAATCCTACCTGGTTGACCGTGCCTACCTGATCTTTGAACTGGGGCAGTAGGTGGCAAGGACGGCTTTTGTTGCTGTTTTGATGAAGTTCCCAGATTTTTATGCCCTGGTTTCTCACCTGTATGCTTGTTCTCTGTGCTCAATGTAGCAGGAAGTCCTGAAGAAGGGCGGGGGGGAGGAGAAGGGGGATGTGGCGGGGGTGGCGGGGGTGGAGGGGATGAAGGAGGAGGAGGTGGTGGAGGCGGTTGTAGAGGCTGCAAAGACTGAGGCTGATTGAACTGGGAATACTGAGAAGGTAAGTAATAAGCTGGAGGAGCTGGGCCGGGTGGTGGGTATGAAGAAGACTCTGATGGCGGCGGTGGTGGTTGATACGGGAACTGCTGTTGTTGAGGCGGTGGCTGAGGTTGGTTTCCTTGTGGAGGGTTAAAATGCTGTTGGGATGATGACCGATAGCCTGCATTTTGATAATTCGAGCTCAGATTCACCTGGGCATAGTTCTGATTGTATGCCGAACTCTCTTTCCCGCTATAGGGCCCCCAGTTTTTAGGGTACTGATTGCCCTGAGTTGGAGGTGGTGCTGGAGACTGAAGAAGATTTTGATTCGGCGGCGCTGGCGGTGGAGGAGCGAATGTTGACTGTTGCGGCGGATGGAATGGCCTGTACGAAGCCATTGCAGATTTCTGTCTACAACTCCGCTAGAAAAAGGTACAACTTCTACTCAACTATTTTATACTTCAAACCCTATCGAGAGAGAAATTAAAACCCCAAGATAAATTTGAAACCGAGGAGTAGTGTGAATCAAACCAGAACTTGGAGGATGATTTTTAGGGGTGGACTAGTGTGAATCAAACCAGAACTTGTGGGATGATTTTTAGGTGTGGGCAAAAAAATCGGAATGATATAATCGAATCGAAAAAATAAGAATCGTATGATTTTATTTAAAAAAATAAAATAGAAAATTGGTTTTGGAATCGAGAACAGATTGGTTTCGGTTCGGTTCGGTTCTCGACTCCGTCTTTGGAATCGAAAATCGAAGTTAGAACCGGTATTTGATCCTTATTTTTTTTTTAATAGTCTTAATTGTTGTCCTAAAATTAAAAATCAAAAGAATTTGTAATTTTTTTTGGTAAAGTGAAAATGATTAATTTCTTTTTATGGTGTTTGTTACGTCTCTACCTCATTGTAACATTTAACTTCACACACTTGGACTGACATTCTTAGTAAATGAAAATCAAATGAGACTAACTTATTAATAAGCAAAGTTGTTAATGATCATGATGGAGTTAATTAAAATTTAAATACAAATTAAAAACAATTAATAATAACACATTTAAAACTTATGATTCATCTCACAAGTTTACTATATTGCCATGCTCGAAAAATTTTCTAGGCCATTTATTTCCTATTTTTGTTTCATGGAAAATTCTATACTTTCTTTGGGGTGAAAGGATTTTCGAAATCCTTGATCTTGGTATATTCGGTAGAAGTTTATTTTAGGTTATTGGCTCACTTCTCGAGGCCTAATGCTTCTCGATAAAGCTCTCGAAAAATAATTATTATTGTAGAACCGAATTAAAATCGAAACTGAACCAACCGAATGGTTTGGTTCTTGCGATACAATGAAACCGAATGGTTCCATTTTACAAGAACCGAAAAGATGATTCGGTTCCGGTTCTTGAGATACCCGAACCGAACCACCTGAAGCCCACCCCTAATGATTTTGATGATAACACAAAATGTGAGAAAACGTAATTTGTGGAAAGAGTGACTTATTCTCCCCTACAGTTTCAGCATTCGTTATTTTCCTTTAGAACTATTTTTTGCAAAGAATTCATGAGCTGGAAATTCAAAAATATCTTGGATATGTTTTGGTACAGAATATTCCCTGCGTCCTTTGTATTGCTGTATAATAACTAGTTTTGGATTTAGTGTATTTTTGATTGTTTGTATAGGTTTAGAGCTATATATATTGATGTGCAACACCTATGTAACTGTTGCATTCGGTTTTCTATTTTGAAATTAATCAAGATTGAGCTTTAGCATCTTCTTCTTCACCTTTTCTATCTTGGTATCAGAGCAATGGATGCCTCATCCGAAAATCAATCTCAAACAAGCTCCACTGTTCCAGCTATTGTTTCCTCTGCACGAGTTCAATCAGCCACTCTAAACCTAACACAAAATATCTCTGTCAAGCTGGATAGAGATAATTTCCTACTATGGAAAAATATGGTTTTACCAATTGTGAAAGGGCACAATCTTGAAGGACATTTGCTTGGGACAAATGTGTGTCCATTTGAGTTTAACTCTATTCAAGAGACTACTGAATCAGGGGTCATCACTAAGGTGCAGACAAACCTAGAGTATAGCAAGTGGGTTTCCAACGATTCCCTTCTTATGTGATGGCTTTACGCCTCAATGTCACCAGATATTACTCTGAGAGTAATGGGAAGCAGCAACTCAGCTCAACTTTGGTCTGCTATCAATCAAAGTTTTGGAGTGCTAAACAAGTCCAGACTTACATTTCTATCAGGTGAACTCCAAAGACTTAGGAAAGGTTCATTATCAATGGATCAATACCTAACGAAGGTCAAGAAGCTGGCGGACAATCTTGAAGTGGCAGGAAAGACAGTAAGAGAAGAAGATCTTATCAACCATGTGTTGACAGGACTTGATGAGGACTATACACCAGTGGTGGTTCAGTTAAATGGAAAAGATCAGTTAAATTGACATGAAATGACTTCAATCTTACTCACATTTGAAGCAAGACTTGACTATCTAAATGAGATCAGGATAGGCATGGGATCTGTGAATATCAGTCAAGGATTTAACAGAGGAGGAAACACAAGTGGAAGATTTAGAGGAAATGGTAGAAATTCATTCTTCAGAGGCAGAGCTAGAGGAAAATGAAGAAATAACAGGCAAACAGAGTTTAAAAATCCTTGTTAAATTTGTGGTTTATCCAATCACCAGGCTGGATGGTGTTTTAAGAGATACAATGAGAACTTTGGTGGAGCAAAATCAGGAGATGCAGCAAATTCAAGTCATAACTACAGTCGAAATCACTCAGCTTACTTGGCTTCTCCAAATCTGCTTGAAAACTCTGCTTGGTATGCTGATTCTGGTGCAAGCAGTCATGTCACCAATGACTTAAAAAACTCGACAGATCCTCGGACGTATACTGGAAATGAAGGCATCAAAGTAGGAAATGGTAACTCCCTATCTATTACTCACATTGGAACAAAAATATTATCTGATAAAGGAAAAAGGAGTCTTGTTCTAAATAAACTTTTGCATGTACCTGGTATTGAAAAGAATTTGCTTAGCATTTCTCAGTTAACCAGTGATAATGAAGTATATGTTGAGCTTCATCCTGATTTTTGTATTGTCAAGGAACTGCAAACCGGGAAACAGGTGGCAATAGGGAAGCTTAAGGATGGACTCTATCAACTATCTCTACCAAAAGCTCACATCCAAGACTCAAGTGTTATCACCTCAGAGTTTCCTGTTTTTACTCTTCCCAAAAATTGTAATAATCCTCAAACACAGCTTCATCAACTTGAGATATGACATAGGAGACTAGGTCATCCCTCTCTTCAAATGTTAAGTTGTGTCTTGTAGTCTTGTAATAAAAACCTTCATATTAATGAAATCCCCTTCTGTTGTGATTCATGTCAAGTAGGCAAAGCACACAAGCTGCCATTTAAACTTTCAGCATCACATGCTTCAAGTCCACTAGATTTAATACACATTGATGTTTGGGGGCCTGCACCTATAAAATCAACCGTGGAATTTAGATATTATATACTTTTTGTAGATGATTTTAGTTGTTACACTTGGACCTATCCTCTAAAGCATAAATCAGAGTGTATTAAAACCTTCATACAGTTCAAATGCCTTGTAGAAAACCAGTTTAATAGGAAAATTAAAGTCATTCAATTTGACTATGGAGGAGAATTTCGAGCCTTTGAAAGATATGCACAAGAAAATGGTATAGAAATGAGATTCTCTTGTCCATATACATCACCACAAAATGGTAGGGCTGAGCGCAAGCATAGACACTTAACTGAGACAGCCCTCACACTGTTAGCTCAGTCTGGAATCCCATTACACTATTGGTGGGAAGCATTTTCAATGGCAACCTACCTTATTAATAGACTTCCTACACCTGTACTTGACCTCAAAACTCCCTATCAAACTCTATACAAAAAGGAAGTAAAATATGATGCTCTAAGAGTGTTTGGCTGTAGTTGTTTTCCCTATCTTAGACCTTATAACAAACACAAATTTTCATTTCACTCTCAAAAGTGTGTTAACTTAGGATTTAGTGCATCACATAAAGGGTATTGATTTATACACTTATTTGTATGTCTAAATTAGGATTAATTATTGTCGTTTGAGAATATTTGCTATTTAACTTATGTTTATTTGTTTACTTTTCAGAAAATGTCCCAATTGAAGAAGAATGAAGCAATTAATGGAAGAATGACACGATTGGATGTTAATTGGAGCTAAATTGGACAAGCGAGGAGTTTGTGACAATAACCGGGAAACATGCTTGGTGCCAAAGTGACTAAATCAGAGGTTGGAGGACCTAATTGAATGAATTAAGAGCTTTAATGGTCAAATCGAGAAGAAGATAAAGGTTGGGGCCCAAAGTGCAACAATTGAAAGTTGAGGACTGAAGGTGCAATTAAAAGTCAGGGACCAACTTGCACAGCCGGAAAGAAGATGAAGTCGCGATCGCTGGTTCCACACCAAGCGATCGCGAGAAGATGTAAAAAATTAACCCGAGAGTTTTAGGGTCAAGCACGCGATCGCTAGGGTTGAAGCCAAGCGATCGCGTGGCTTTCCGGCTGGGCCGACTGTGGGCTTTTTCTCGCGATTTCTATCAGACTTTTCTTGTTTTGACCTAGGTTTTCTCCAAAACCTATATATACAACATAAGAGGCACGAGATCTGGACCTTTGCCTCTCCATAGAACGAGCCACAACAGATATTTTAATTCAAATTCTTGGAGATTCAAGCATCGCAGAGGGGCGTGAATTGAAGATACTTGAAGAATTGATAATTGGTGCAATCTTTCCATTCTTCTTTGTTATTTTCAATGAACGTTATATTTTTTTGTTTTTGTTTTACAATCATGATGTGTAACTAATTTTAACGTTGGGATGAACGATGTAGCCTAGTCATATTATTTTAATTCCATATTCCTTGTTTTAACACTTTGATGCATGTGTTGATTTATTATTGCGTTTAATGCGTGAATGAACTGGCCACTTATTCATGATTTTATGTGTTATTTCCATAATCCGAGAGGTGAGTTAATAACATAGATCTAGGTAATAAATCCGGTAATTGAACGAGAGATAGAGATATACTCTTGTAATTATTGCGGTAGTGTGTGAATTCTTGTGTGTAATGCATCTAGATAAGGAATATTCGGACCCTCTGTAGAGATACAAGGTTGACTTATTTAGGTAGGATTGATTTAAACTCGAGAGAGGAATCTCAATTTGAATCAGTGAATTCGATCGATCACATATTTAGAAAATAAAATCTGGAATTGGAATTAATTTAATTTTAATTGAAATCGTGAATCTCAACCACTTTACAATCATTTTTTAAAACAAAACAATTTCATAATTTAATTATTTAATTCATCTTCTTAGTTTTAATTTAAAACATCAAATTCATTTGTCTGTTCAAATAAAGTTTAGAACTAAAATATTTCGGTACTTAGTAAACAGTCCTCGTGGGACGATAATCCGGACTCCTAGGTCCACTTTATTACTTCTCACGACCCGTACACTTGCGGGGATATCTCGCATCGCGAGATATAAGTGAACAAGTTTTTGGCGCCGTTGCCGGGGACTGTTAATTAATATCGATACTCATTAGTTCTTATTTTATTTTGAACTTTATTTTGCTTATTTTTACTTTTTTTATTTTCAGTTTTTGTTTCGATTTTTGTCTTTATAAATTAATGTTAAGAAGAACTAAATCTTTTGAATTGCTTCCTTTTGATACAGAGATTGAACGCACTTTTCGACAAAGGCGCAAACAACAGTTGGAAGCAGCTCAACACACCGATTTAGCAATGGCAGATAACCAAATTCAGCATAACCAGAACAATCTACCAGCAGAAATTATAGTTCAACGACAAAATCAACCGAACAATGGGAGGCGAGCATTAAGGGATTACATGATTCCCCCAGTGGGAAATATTGGAACTTGTATAGTGCCGCCTGCTATACCTGCCAACAACTTTGAGATCAAGACTTCTTTGATTTCTCTGATCCAAAACTCTGCCGTCTTTCATGGGCTGCCGTCTGAAGATCCACATGCACACTTGCGAACTTTTCAAGAGTTATGTGACATGCAGCGAATGAACTGGGTTCCGGGTGATGCTGTGAAGCTGAAATTATTTTCTTTCTCATTGGCAGACAAGGCAAAGGCATGGTTTTACACGCTGCCCCTCCATACAATCACTACTTGGGAAGTAATGAGTCAAAAATTTGTTGACAAGTTCTTTCCACCTGGCCGGATGTCAAAATTAAGGCGCGAAATCCTTTCGTTCAATCAACATCCAGGAGAGTCTATTTTTGAAGCTTGAGAGAGGTTCAATGAGCTGGTTCGTCAATGTCCTACCCATGGAATAGCTGATTGGATCCTCATACAAACTTTCTACAACGGGTTGACAAATGACAACAAGAAGCATGCAGATTCAGCTGCAGGTGGATCTGTGATGGATCTGACTTACGAAGAAGCCTCCGAAATATTCGAGAAAATGGCAGCAAATAGTTATCAGTGGTACTCCGATCGCACCGCACAGAAATCTGGTGGAATAGCTACGGTAAATGAAATTACAGCTATTAATGCTAAATTGGATGCACTGACGAAGAAATTTGACAGCATGAATCAGCAGCCAGTGCTTGCAGCTCAGGCAACCATAGTCTGTGATTACTGTTTTGAGAATCATGCACTATCAGAGTGTCCTATGGCATATCAAGGTCAACCGGATAAAGAGCACGCAAATTTTGTTGGGAACAATCAGAGGCAGCAAGGAGGTATGTACTCACAGACATACAACCCTGAATGGAGGAAGCATCCAAACTTTTCATGGGCTAACAATCAAAACACCCAACGACCACCAGGGTTACAGCAGCAACAACAAGTTCAGAAGACTTCTAGTGAAGAATTGATACTGCAGCTGCTGCAAAGCCATCAAGCTGACATTAAAGAAATAAAAATTCAATTGGGATAGTTGGCAAACGCAAGTTCAGAAAGACAACAAGGTAAATTTCCCAGTAATACTGAAACAAACCCTCGTGAGCATGTTAATGCAATAACAACAAGGAGCGGGGTTCAGCTCTCTGAAGTGACTGAAGCAGAATATGAAAAGCATGGGAACAAAAAGGAAAATGTGGTGGAAGAGAAGAAAAGTGAAAGAGAACAGAGATCGACTCCTGAAGTTCATGAAAAAGTCGAAGAAGAAGTTCGAGTTCAACCACCAGTCAAAGCTTATGTGCCCCCAATTCCTTATCCACAACGATTGATAAAGCATAAGTTGGAGCAGCAGTTTGGAAAATTTTTGGAAATATTCAAGAAACTGCACATTAATATTCCTTTTGCCGAAGCCTTGGCCCAAATGCCCCTCTACTTAAAGTTTATGAAGGAGATGCTGTCAAATAAAAGAAAGTTGGTTGATTTTGAGACAGTAGCACTGAGTGAGGAGTGCAGCGCCATACTTCAAAAGAAGTTACCACAAAAATTGACCGATCCAGGGAGTTTCTCTATCCCTTTCACTATTGGTAATTTCAGTTTTGATAATGTTTTGTGTGATCTAGGGGCCAGTGTTAATTTAATGCCTCTATCTGTGTACAAGAAACTTGGTTTGGGGGAGCCTAAACCAACCAATATCACACTAAAGCTTGCCAACAGGACTATACAGTATCCATATGGGATAGTGGAGAACGTGATTGTGAAGGTTGACAAATTTTTCTTCCCAGTTGACTTTGTGATTCTTGATATGGAAGAAGACACTCAGATGCCTCTAATATTTGGAAGACCGTTCCTAGCTACTGGAAGAGCACTGATTGATATTGAAAAGGGAGAAATCATCTTTAGGGTCGAGAAGGAACAAGTCACGTTCAGCATTAAGCCAAGACAGGATCCAAAGATTCAAAATGAAAGTTGTTTTAAGGTGGATGAAGAGGTCAAGAAACCAAGTGGCTGCATGAAGGATGAGATTAAGATTGAGGAGGCTTTAATCATAAAATATGAGTGTATGAAGGTAAAAGATGAATGGAGGGACAAGAAGGAAGAAAAGCCTAACATCCCGCAACAAGTGGAAAAGGAGGCCTTGGACTACAAGAGAGTGAGGAAAAGGATTGAGAAGTGCAAGGCAGGTAATTGCAAGTTGTGCAGGAGCTCAAGAGGATCATTCAAGCCTCCATGATAAAGAAGTGCAAACAGTCGAGCTTTAGACTCAAAATCGGAGCGCTTGTTGGGAGGCAACCCAACCTTTCTTCCCTTTTATTTATTATGCTTTCATAATTTATTTATTTATTTGCTGAATTTTAAATAAATGCATGATAGGTATCCTGTTTGAGGGTTTTACATGTTTGCATGTTAAAACTCTATTGCTTGTTGCATTATCTTTGCATATTTAGGTATATTTTTAATTGTGCATATTTTTGTTAAACTAAGCTTTTACTTGTCATCCCACACACACACACACACTAGTTTGGATCATGAAGTTAATGTTTGAAAAATCATTGCATCGATCATGAAGTGATTAGGGGGATAAAAATGATTTTGAATTTCAAAAATAGGAAAAAATTTCATTATTGCTGTGAACTACGCGATCGCTGGCCTATAGGCTCTAGCGATCGCGACAATGCGTTAAAATATCAACAGATTATTTAACCGTGAACCACGCGATCGCTGGCACTCCAGCCAAGCGATCACGTGGGTACTCTGGGACAATAATCGGCAGTTTTAAGTGTTGTGCTTCATGTTTTCATTTTCAAACATTAGACACTCGTTTTCTCTCCCCTAATCACCTCATGTTTGAACTTACATTTTGTGTGCTTGTCATCAACACCTTGTTGCATCATACTTATGGCTTTAATTACCTACAAAACTCAATCAAAGGTATGAAGTTTTCACTTTCCTTCAAGTTATTCAAAAGAGTGAATTTTTCTTTGAATTCATAAGTGCAACTTTATTGGGGAATGGAGTATGGGCTTAAGTTAGTTGTTGGAGAATGTGATTTGTGCTTTAATAAGTAGAAATTTCTTGGTCAATCCATGTTTCCAAATTGATGCAAGTTCTTTAATTTTTGGAGTGCACATATAGTGTTTGATGAAATGCCACAAAGACATTCTTGTGCTAATTTTAGAGATTCTTCTGAGCATTTATCTTCATGACATGGTATTCATTGAGTAAGTGTGTTTAGTTCATGAATTAGTACACTACATGGCATGAAATCCATTAAAACAACGTTTACACCATGACAGCCCCATTGCAAGGCAATTGCAGGCCATTGCACCCAGAAACTGTCTCACGTCACCTACTTCTCCACATTGTTGCATGACACTATTGACCTTCAAATGAGCTGAATTTTTAATATATTGTTGATCATGCTGTGAACTTTAAAGTATCAAAAGATGGCTCGGGAAAATTTATGTTTTTCTAGGCGACGTCAAGGCTTGAATGTGTGTGGTCGACCAATTTTGAAAATTCAAAATTTTGCTTTAACTTTAGTTTGGGGGTGTGCTACTGAACTTCCATTATTTCTTATTGATGTTTATGACTTTTAATATTACTTATCTCTTATTTGCAAGGTAAACATCAGGCAAGACACATCCGATTCAGTTGGGCAAGGCAAGAAAGAGGGTCAAATTCATCCAACATCATTTCAAATTGAAGCATCAAGACTACAATGAGACATCTCCTCTACACTTGGGAAGTTCTCGTTCTCTTTCTTTTGTCAAGTTTTGCATTATTCTTACTTATTTATGTGGCAAAACATTGAGGACAATGTTCATTTCTAGTTTGGGGGTGGATCTCATTATTTCCATATTATTACTTTTCATTCTATTTTATTGAAAAAAAAAAAAAATTGAAAACTTTGTTGACATGTTTATTGCCTAGGATATAGTATGAATCAATTTGTGCTTAGGCTTGAAAATTGAACAACATGAAAGCATGAACTTATTTCTTAACTAGTTATGTTTTGCTAGATTCATACTTATTGAGCACATAGCCAGTGTTGGATAATGGCTTGTGTGTAGGATTTTGTTTAATACATGTGGGGCAGAGTTTATGCAATTTGAACTTAGGAATGACTCAAAAATCCCTGAACTTAGATCGTTAGACATCCCATCCCTAAATTAGAACCAATCATGCTAAAAGGCAAGTTTGGGGGTAAAATGGTTGGAATTTGTGTGTATTGACGGGTTGGAGGTCTGTGGTTCTTGGTTTTTCACTTTAGTTATTGCAGTTTGGTCAACTGGTATAAACCATTTCCAGTATAAAAACAGAAAAATGCTGAAGGTCTTATTCCACTCTTCAAATGCCTTTTTGACTCGAGTAAGTAAGTCCGAGGGGTCTTTCAAACCTGGTGCCCTAAAGCCAACTGGCTTGGGAGTCATCGACCTAAAGCTCGCTACAGGGGTTAATTAGAAAGCAAGTACGGAGAGTGGACTTATACATAAGACATTATAACATCTTTAACTTTTCTGTTTAAGCCTTTATGACTCGGGCAAGTACGTCTGAGGGGTTCTTTGAACCTGGTACCCTAAAGCCGTCTGGTTTGGGAGTTGCCTATCTGAAAGCCCGCTACAGGGGTCATATAGAAAGCCCGTATGAAAAGTTCTGCACAAAGATGGTAAAAGACGGGGACAATTAAAAGAAAAAGTCGTCCATCATAAGAATATATATATATATATATATATATATATATATATATATATATATATATATATATATATATATATATATATATATTGCATGGTATAAGCGTTGTTGACTGAGCTGTGGTGGCTGAGGCACTAGAATTGGGGACTGCTTTCTTTTGATTCGTTATGCATGCATATATCTGATTCTGATTACCTTGTGTGGAAAAAGTAAAGAATATTTTTAGAACCCACATAGATAAAAACCAGGGATGTGAGAGAAAAGCAGAAAGTTGTGATCAATCATGAGCGTTGAAAAGAATTTCATTATAAATCATAGATTGACCACATGGGATTCGGGCTGGATTATGCATAATGAGCCACACAGTATGAGCACATCTTTTGCATAAGTATGCGTTTGACATTGGCTATTCACACACACACTTAAAAATCTGGCAGATATAACTAGAAATTACTTCGAATTGTTGTTCATGACGCTTGCTTAAAGCTTAAATTAGTTTGGACTTTGGAGGCATATGGTAAACATGTTGACACAACAAAAATATTTGTTCTCTTATTTCTTTGATTTTTGTAGTTTAGTTTAAATTGTTCGAGGACGAACAATAATTCTAGTTTGGGGGTATTGGGTATAAATGTCTAAGTCCCACGGGAAAGGTGTTCATCTCAAGACATGTTGTGTTTAATGAAAGTGACTTTCCTTTCAAATCAGGATTCATTGACAGAAATTCAAGTCCTACTGATTCCACTATAATTACCTATCCTCCTGCATTGACAACTAACTTTAAAAATTTCTCTTCATCTAATACCAATAGTCCTTCTAAATCTGGTACTCAAATAGAATGTCCAAACTTCACCAGATGTCCATCATTCTGCTTCCCAGTCACCAGTTTCCCAATGCAGTGACTCATACAATATGGAAGTTACTGGAGGAAGTCTACTAGAATATGAAGGTATGGAAGCTATGTCAGATAACTTACATGACATGAGAGAAACACAGGTTGAAAATGAAACCACAGAAAACACTCAAACTGAAAGTGAACCTCAGCAGACTGGTCATCCTATGGTAACAAGGGGAAAACTTGGTATATTCAAACCTAAGGCATACTCAGTTGAATTTTCAGAACCAAAGTCAGTGACAGAAGCTTTGTCAAATGAGAATTAGAGAAAAGCAATGTAAGCTGAATTTGAGGCATTACAGAGGAATCATACTTGGGTTTTGATGACTCCAAAGGAAGGTTCTAAAGTCATTGGGTGCAAGTGGATCTTCAAAATAAAATATGATGGTGATGGAAACATAGAAAGGTACAAAGCAAGACTTGTAGCACAAGGTTATATGCAAAAATATGGAGTGGATTTCAAAGAGACATTCAGTCCGGTTGTTAAAACGTCAACCATTAAAATCATCTTGACACTGGAAGTAACTTATGACTGGAAGATAAGACAAATTGATGTGAACAATGCCTTTCTTAATGGTAAACTCTATGAAGAAGTCTTCATGTCTCAACCAGAGGGATTTGTAGACAAGAATCATCCATTCTCAGTGTGTAAACTAAAGAAGGCTATCTATGGATTCAAACAATCCCCAAGGGCTTGGAATGATGAATTGAAAGGAACCTTGATACACTGGGGAATGACTCACTCAAGGGCTGATAATTCATTGTTTTATCAGCTGGAAGGCAAGAATACCATCATCATACTCATATATGTAGATGATATCATTGTAATTGGTAGCAATAAACATCATCTGCAGGAGTTCATCAATAGGATGAATGAGAAATTCTCACTGAAGGACATGGGAAGTCTCCAGAAATTCTTAGGAGTTGAAGTAAAAAGGTGTGAAACTGGTTTGCTTCTTTCACAGTTTAAATATGCAAATGACATCGTAAAGAAGTTTGGTTTTAATAATCTAAATCCAGTAACTACACCTATGGTGTCTGGAAAACTCATTTCCAGAGAAGAAGGAAGAGAGCTGAACAACCCCACACTCTATAGGAGCTCAGTTGGTGCTCTGCAATATTTAACTCACTCTAGACCGAATCTGTCATTTGATGTTAACAGATTGAGCCAGTATCTACAGAAGCCAACTGATGTACATTGGAATCTACTCAAAAGAGTATTTAGATATGTTAAAGGAACTACAGACTATGGACTAAAAATACAGAAAGGTGGTGATCTTAACTTGACAGCCTTCTGTCATGCAGATTGGGCTTCCTGCCCGGATGACAGGCGTTTTGTAGCAGGTTATTGTGTCTATCTGGGAGGCAATCTGATATCTTGGAGTGCAAAAAAGCAAAATGTAGTGGCACGTTCAAGTACTGAAGCGGAATATAGAGCTTTAGCTCATGTTACCTCTGAAGTCTGCTGGACACAAGCTCTCCTTAATGAACTCAAAATTTATCCTAAGTCGGTTGCTACAGTTTGGTGTGATAATTTGGGAGCTAAAGCACTTGCATTGAATCCAGTCTTTCATGCCGGACTAAGCATATCAAACTTGATATCCATTTTGTGCAAGACAAAGTTGCTAATCATGAATTGATAGTTGAGTTCCTTCCATCCTCAGATCAGATTGCTGATCTCTTTACTAAACCACTGCCATCCTCCAGATTTCTCTTCATGAGGGACAAGTTTGGTGTGAAATCTACTCACTCCACCTTGAAGGGGGGAGATAAATTTGAAACTGAGGACCAGTGTGAATCAAACCAGAACTTGGAGGATGATTTTGATGATAACACAAAATGTGAGAAAACGTAATTTGTGGAAAGAGCGACTTATTCTCCCCTGCAGTTTCAGCATTCGTTATTTTCCTTTGGAACTATTTTTTGCAAAGAACTCATGAGCTGGAAATTCAAAAATATCTTGGATATGTTTTGGTACAGAATATTCCCTGTGTCCTTTGTATTGCTGTGCAACAACCAGTTTTGGATTTAGTGTATTTTCGATTGTTTGTATAGGTTTAGAGCTATATATATTGATGTGCAGCACCTATGTAACTGTTGCATTCGGTTTTCTATTTTGAAATTAATTAAGATTGAACTTTAGCATCTTCTTCTTCACCTTTTCTATATCCCTAAAACACAAACTTAATATACAATTGGAAATTTTTAACGAATTTGAAAAATTGAGATGTAGAATTCAGCCTTCAGGTTCGAAAATTTTAATTCTGAAACCCTGAAGAAGAGAATTGCTGAACTGGCAACACTCAGGAATAAAATAAAAACCTAAAACCTAAATTGGAAATAAATCACATTTATATTTGCACCTGTCAAGTTAGTTTGTTTGACAATACATCGACTTCACCATCTTTGCAAAATTACAAGAAGTCAGGGTGTAAAAAAGGACTTCTTCTCACGTTTTTGATTCGGTAGGTATAGATTGCATCGACTCTTATATATTCTTAAATTAAAATGAGTTTAGTTTTAGTTCGATTTTTTGTTCAAAATGGAACATCATGTTGGTGACATGCATTAAGTTAATATTTTCAACATGTTTTTCATTTAGTTCATCTTATGTCAAATCTAATGTTTTAAGATGAGTTTTATTTTAGTTCTGCGTGCATAAGTGACCTGCATTAAGCAATTAGTACTTTTTAACAAGTTTTTTTCGCTTGTGTCGAGGCTTATATACTTTAGATGAGATTGATTTTGGTTTTAATTTTTTTGGTTTTGAATTTGGCTTTAGTTTTCTTTACTTGAAATGGATCGTGTTGATTACATAAGCGACTTGCATTAAGTTAGTATATTTTAGACTAATGTACATTTATTCAAGACTAATTCTAGTGAGACATTTAAAGTGATGTTATGATATTACACACATACATTGAGAGATGAAAAAGTAAGTGGTGAATAGTTATTTACACCACTCAATATATGTACGCTATATCACAATATCACTTAAAATATCAACCTAAAATTACTTTTTATTCAAAGAGACTACAACATCACTTGTGTTGGAGTGCACTTGCCTTGCATTAAGTGGATAAAGTGAAAAAAATAGAAATATATAGGTTTTGAAGGGATTCCCCTCAACCCTGACAATCATGCATGCAAATATGGAAGTTAGGAACTTAGGATCGGATGACTTTCAACATCATTTCTCAAGGGACAATATGTCTTTAGGGCCTGTTTGATCCCATTAAATTTTTTTAAACATTTCTTTAAATTCACTTCAATCACATATTTATGTGGGGCTCATCATTTTTCACAATATTCCACCACTTTTCAATACCACATTCTCCAAAAAATAAAAAATTCCTCTAAAATTACCATTATCAAACAGGCTCTTATCTCCAATCAAGGTAAACTAACGAACTGGCTTTTCCCTATATGTAAGATCAAACTCATTACATATGGATGTTCCAAAGGAAATCCAAGGAGGATGTCAAGCATTATCGGAAGCTTAGGACATCCATCAAGCCTAATAATGGAATCATGAGCTATTTTCAGAGGCCTATCGTTGGGGACAAAACTTGGAGAAGCGCAGTGCTTGAAATAGATTCTACGAAGGAAATTTTTTTGTTAAAAGATGCGGTTATTACAAAAAATTCTAACATATTTCTACTAGATAATTGCTACTACTTGTTTTCATTGCTCAATATTGAGATTTTGCATACTTTAAGACAAGGGAACAATTGTGCATATCACCTTGCAAATATTGGAGAAATGCAAGATAATTTTTTTGTTATTTTGGAAAATCCACGTTTTTCTATTAGTTATCTTCTTTAGGAAGATTCGACAAGGATCGCCTTCGTTAGGACTCATGCTTGATTCTTTCTCCTTTTTTGTTGTTTCTATGCATGTATCCATTTGGTAATCAGTTTATAAACAAATTTTATAAATAACACATTTCCCAAATTACTTTTAACCCCACACATTTTTTCAAACCACTTTTTAATCACATATTTTACCTCGAAAACATCTCATTTTTTTGTTTATAAACAAAAACTTTTACTAAATAGAGGTTTAATAATATAATGATAATTTTTTGCTTGTCAAATCAAAATAGTAAAATGATATTGTGAACGAGGCACTTCTCATTCGACTTTACTTATTAACGATAATCTCTTTAAATCTCTTATCTGAACAATTAATTTACAACTTTTCCATAATTGAATATGTTTACTAAGTACTTTTTACGGTCATTGTAGTCAGAGTCTATTTGGTATGATTTTTGAAAAGTTAATAGTAGATTTTAAGATTAAAAGGATGCTTTTGTGCGCATTTAGATAATTTATAACAATGATCCATTTGATCAGAAAAATTTCTCAGGTATAGCGACAAGTTGATTTCCTCACGCTACAAATAGGAAAAATAGAAATAATCCCAAGCTAGTGAATCCATCTGCAATGAAATAGAAGAAAAATATATGTTGAAACTTACTTTGAGCTAAAAAGTTAAATACAAATATTTGTTTCATGTTATTTTAAGTGTTGCTTTATTTTTTATCATAAGTTTACGGATCGCACAAGTAATAAATTAGACATTGAGTTCGTGTACCGTTCTCACGAAGATTGAGTTAAAGTATGTTTTAGATCACTAACCTTAATCGAAAATGGAAAAATATTAATTTGATTTTGATTTGAATTAAAACTAACAATTAAAAAGTAAATGATAAGTGTATTTTATACACTTATTTGTATATCTAAATTAGAATAATTTATTTTCGTTTTAGAATAAAGTCTGCACAAGTGTTTGTTATTTGTTTACATTGCAGAATATATCCCAGAATCACGTGAATTGAGTAATTGAATGGAATAAAGACAATTTGGATGATAAATGAAGTTAAAATGGATAAATGGATGATGAAGTTGTCAACCCGGACATACAAGAGATGCAAAGTTCTTGAAATCAAAGTTGGAGTGGATTGAAGTTGGAAGAATGATTTGAAGAGATTTAAAAATATGGGGATTGATTTGCAACACTTGAAAGCTGAAGGATGTGAGGACAATTAAAGAACAATGACCTACTTATACACTTTTGAAAAGATAAAATCGCGCTGGAAAACATTGCCTACGCGGCCGGCAGATACCTAAGGTGTGGCTGCTCGACGGGACAACAATTCAACAGAATAGGTTTTAGTGATACTGCGTGGCCACCAGGTTTTTGCCTGCGAGACCGCACAGCTTTCCGAAGTCAAGCAGAATCAGGCCCATGCAAGATTTCTTGTGTCAAAAGCCTAGGTTTTCTCAACAATATATAAATAACACGTCTCATGCACGAATTATAGGACCTTTGCAGAGCTTAAAACATCATAACCTCACGTTCTTAATATCAAATTCTTGGGAGGAAATTTGTTCGCTAAAATCGTATACCGCAAGTGCACGGTTCGCGTTCAAGTAGTAAAGTGGACTAGAAAAGTCCGGGTTATCGCACCCACGAGGATTGATTGATTTGTAACTAAAGTTATTGATTTCATTTTAAAAGAAAAGTCAAGTAACATAAAGATGTGGTTTGGTGGTGAATTACTAACTAAGTGACACAAATAAGAAACATGACAATATGTAAACTACTTAACTAAAGCAAATAGATAACAACATGAAACTTAGAATTAAACTAATTAGTCTAAATACTTTTGATGACAATATAAACTTGATAATTAAAATAAGTTACATAACATAAAACAAAGTGAATTTAGTTTTTATAACTATACTAATTTCTTCTTTTCAAAAATCAATTAGCGGTAGTTAATTAATCAACCAAATTACATGGGAAATTTTTAACATTACCTAACTTGTGTAATAAATTCCAATTACAACTTAAAATAATAACACACATTTAAAAGTTACAAAAACCTAAGACAACATTCATAATCACAAAAACATAAACATAAATGCTCAACATCCATAAACAACCTAAAATACTTAATAAGAAATAAACTAGTCAACAATTCCAACACAATAATATTAACCCATAATAAACTAACAACAGCATTTAACAAAAAACATAAACATATGCATAATACTCAACATAAAGATTAAAAACAAGAGAATAAAGAAAACTCCCCATTTGGTTCCTCCAACTATCAAACTATGTGCAAATCAGTCCCTGAACTTTAAATCATGTGCAAATCAGTCCCATCTTCAGATTGAATCATCGTGCAGTGAGCTCCAACTAGAACCAGATTCCTTCCATTCCAATTCTATCCGTGGCAGCAGGCACCAACATCAAACCAGCAATTACCAACAGCAGCAGCTCATCTTCCAGTAACAGTATTTTGATCACCAGCCTCCAGTCCACAGATTCGAACCAGCAGATTTTTAGCAGCAGCAGTCCTCAACAGACACAACAACAGTTATCTCCTGACCAGCAGCAAGATACGAGCAGTAGTTCAGGCGGTAAATTCTCCTTCTTTTAACCATTAGCTGCTGTCACCAGCTCGGTTACCAGTCTGCAATCTCGCCTTCTGTCTCAGCAACATCGAGCAACCAGCAGCCCCTCTTAAGCAGTAGCAGCGACTGTAAATGTGTAAATTCCTATCTAATTGAATCAGCAAGTGAAAATAAAATTCAGGATGCTGTCACCATCCCGGTTCTTCTTCCTCGTAAAACAGCAACAGCTGCTTCTAGATCAGTAAAAGCAGTATAGTTTCCTCAAACCAGTATCAAACTCAACTAACTACCTAATTTCCAGTAGCAACCCAAGAAAAATTCAGCTGCTGTCACTAGCTTCTTCACCCCGGTTTCCACTTTCTCCTCTAAGCAATTTACCAGCAACTTAAGTGTAGAGGCTGCTGTCACCAGCCCCTTGGTTCCTCTCCTGCAGTTCCTATCAGCTGCTGTCACCAGCTGCAACCAACCTCTCCCTTTCTGCCGTCTGCTTGTGTATGTATATGTATCAATTTTTCCAGCAGCAGCCAACAATATTTTTCTGTCTTCCAGCCTGTGTTCTCACGTTTTGTTTCTTCAGATCAGCCAGCCTTTTTTTTTGCTTTCTCCCATACTCTCCATCATGCCTTGTTCTTTTTTTTTTTTTTTTTCCAGCCACTTGGTCACATTCTCCAGCTTTTGTCCTTCTAAAATTGCACTTTTGTCCTTCAACTTTTGAGATTTTTCAATTTGGTCCCTTGGTTAACTGCACGGCTTGTCCAAAACTTCCCGGAGGTGACAAAATGGTCCCCAAACTTCCAATTTCAGCATAATTTGCACTTCTTTTGTGGTTTTTTGGCCTCAAACTTGGATATTAACCTATTTAAACACAAAATATGCATAACTTAGTAGATATTTGCTCAAGATGTTCCAAAATATGCTAATTTAAAGGTATAAAAAGTGTATAAAAATGTACTTAACAAATACCCCCAAACTTAAACTTTTGCTCGTCTCGAGCAAGAATATCTACTAACACAAAAAGCAAATGAATGAATGATCAACAATGCTAGATAACTTGTAAATTCTTTCTTGAGTGTAAAATTTCACGATTAATCCACAGTTGTGTTTTCAAAATAATACTACAAAAAGAAGTTGAGCTTATCTCATGTTTGATCGGTGTGTGTGTGCATAGTCACTTCCAATTATCACTAAGGTTCAAAGAAACATTGTAGGAATGATAAATTTCAAAATAATACTATCCACCCTTAGTGGTCAATTTCATTTCTTACCCTCTCGTGACATTCACCCCCCCATATTATTTCTTTTCTCTCTCGAAACGCAATCCTAGGGGTGACTCTCAATTCACACATTTCTTTTTCCACTAAAGTTTGGTTATGACTTACCAGCAATCTCAACAATCTAGATATGCAGTGACTCTCCACTAAATGAGTGTTTCAACATTAAAGTTTATACCAAGTAATTCAAACCCACTATTAATCTAAGCCCTTATGCAAATATAAATGCATGATTTCTACAAACTAATGTGATGATTGCTCGTGACTTCCTCACTCCCTTAAGCTTTCTAATTGACCCATGTAGCGAGCTTTAGGCCGGCAACTCCCCTATTTTTTTAAGATCAAAGGGTACCAGGTTTCAAAATACCCCTACGGACTTACTAACTCGAGTCAAAAAGGCTACGAAGTGAGGTAGACTTATTAAGCAAATGCAATGATGATGATGTGCTTTTTTTTTTTTTTTTTTTTTTTTAAGTGTGTGTGTGTACCCTACTCATTAAGCTTTCTAATTGACCCATGTAGCGAGCTTTAGGCCGATGACTCCCAAGTTTCAAACTTAAGGCACAAAGTTTCAAGATACTCCTACGGGCTTAATTACTCGAGTCAAAAAGGCTACGAGATAGGGTAATGCAATAATTAAAATGGGCTTAGATTTCTAGCATTTGGTCATCACTTAGCTTATACTAACGTCAACAACACTCCACACAAATTTAGATCAAACATGCATGGAATCACTACACATCTAGACCGTCTCCTTTACCAGCTCGACCACCCCCAAACTTGTCTCACAAAGGATCAAGAGATTAATAGCATTGAGAAGGAATTGGATAGGTTGATAAAAATTGAAGATACAAGCTCACAAATTTTTCCAACTTTCAATGGATTCCAAATCTCAACAACAATTAGTTATGACTATTGTGCTCAAGAGAACTCAGGATCACTCATAGATAAGCAATTTATAAAAATAGACACAAGTAGCATATTTGATCATGATTTGTGAATTAATCAGCAATTTCAAATATCAAATCATTTTGAGCCAACAAGGCTATCTAGCATGTCAATATCCACAACAAAATGAACAAAATCAAACATCACAATGTCTTAAGCCGGCAAGGCTATCTAACATGATAAAATGCAAAATGAAGTCAACACCCCCAAACTTGAATTACACATTGTCCTCAATGTGAAAATAGACACAATATGTAAAGAAGAAAAGAGGTAGTGAAACTTCCCTGATTCAATGCTTGTTT